>RXPK01000092.1:408262-1139837 GCA_004143645.1 Protaetia brevitarsis | reverse complement strand
TCACGCAGGATTCTGAATCTACATCCGCCCGCTACCGGCCGGGTGCTTTACCAATTACGCTTTTATGAAGACACGGTTCGTGCGCTCTTACCGAAAACTTATGTCGATTTAGATCTTGATCTCTTGTCTTCTAACAGCTTAATTGGTAAACCACCCGCCCGCCAAGCTGTGTGAATTTCTAAGAATTATCTTAAACGTTGTTTTATTTTCACTGATATTGCTGTCGGAAGTTGTTCATTAATTAAATAGCAAGGCAACCTATAACTTGGCAACAAGCAAAAAGAATAGTGGCTTGCCTCGATTTTTTAAATGTATGGAAATATTAGTAAATTTCACTCCTATTAGTAACCTAAAAGATCAAGTAGATAATTTGGACAAATCAGGTATTTATAAAATTATCTGTAAAGATTGTGATCATGTATATTATTTGGTCCAACTAAAAGATCAATTAAACACGTTACAAGGAGCACTTTGGCTCATCATAAATTTAGAAGGTTTGACAAATCTAGTGTAGTCCTACATCATGCTTGAAAAAAACCATAAAGTTTGACAAAGTAAGTTAGTTAAACAAAGTAAGCAACTAACTTGCTTATGAGGGTATGGAAATACAAACATATTCTAATGTAATTCAGATTTAGGACCCTTAAATTCTTGTCTTTATAGTTTATTAAGTAGAAGTAGTAGATTAGTTACAGTTAGGATTATAAACTAGTTTAAGCATGACGGCAGTCAGCCATGACCGTGGGATCATTGCACCATGACCTTTTTAGGTATAAAATTAGGAAAATCCGAACGTTAACGTAGTTAATGTAAAAAAAAAAAACGAATACAATTATATACCGTATGGCCCAAACAAATTGAGTTTTTCTTTGAGATATACACACTGAAAATAAATTGAAGAAAATGAATTATTTTATTCTTTTTTTTCTTTTAATCAATATGGTATAAATTAGGGTAGTTTTAGTATAGTTATTCAGTTCATTGTTTTCTGCTGATCGGTGATAGTTTGCTATCGAAAACGTACGTCCAGTTTAGTGCAGTTTGTGGTGAGGGGTCAGGAGAAGTTTGCAGCATTCAATTCACAGTTTGGAGTATTTTGGTCACATTTAATCTCTGTTAATTGCGTTTTAAGCTTTTTCTTTTGAAGATCGAACCTCCGATGAACTGAATGAAATAAATCGAAGAAAGTTCACCATTTGACTAATTGTTTTCTGTTGTTTGTTGCTATTTTTGTGTTTTGTATTAAATTACTTTTTATTTTATTCTGAAGACTGACACGGTCATCCATCATTCAATGTATGTACTTTTCCGTAAGTTGTATTGATTGATTATTTTAATAGGCGTAAAACTGAAGTAAAAAGTCAAGTGCTTTTTTAATGGATGAATGCCATTACCACGCTGGAAATATTTGTCAAAGTGCAAACATTACTGCCAACTGTTAAAAATTGAAATCATATTTCTAAAAGTTTCTATTACATATTCTAAAATATTGTTAGAGTGATTTGAGAGTGTTAGGTTATTTCCACAACTACTTACAAGAAAGCGAAGAGATATAAGGTAAATAAGTCAAGTAATATGTTAACTAATAATATAAGGCTAACATCTCCATCTTGTACTAATGAACCAGCAAACTCTCAGTTTCCAAATATTAGATCAGGTAATAATTTCAATCCATTTTTAGACTTATTTCACTATTTACGATTATAATTCTTCTATACTATATAAAATCTGAAGGAAGGGATATCATTCGTATTTTTCATGATATTTTAAAGATTATACGAATTATTATTTAATATTAATTTATATAAAAAAGAAGAACGCTTACCGTACAAATCTCCATGTTATCTGCTCCCCTGCGATGAAAGTGAGGTGACAATAAAGGGGATTTTAATTCTTCCTTTGGCGATGCAGCTCTAAGTCGTAGGTCTTTTCGCCCACTTCGCCTATAATATGTGCGGTTGCAGCCTGACAAATGACAATACTTCATAAATGCTGTTTGACAACATTCCAGAGTGATTTTTACGAGTAATTTTACGTTTGAATTATAATTATTATGGATAAGTAAATATCCAATACACGTTGTCCATTTGTTTTTGCTATTAAGGGATTTTATTTATATTTAAATAAAAACAGGGATTTTAAAGCAGGAACATGAAGAGAATATATTTAAAATAACTAGTACTATAATTTAAATATATTCTTAGAAGAATAGTACAAAAACTTTTGAAAGGTCAAGTTTATTAATTAGGCAATGTTACACTCTTGTCTAAATCACAACTGATGACTCGTTTTACCAATTCGATAGAAACCCGGACCACGAAAAGGGAAAAAAAATTAACAATAATTATCTACCTGCACAAAAGGTGTGACTCATACGGTCATCATAAACAAGGCATTCCTTAGGGAACGTTATATTACACTAAATAATGCCAAAACTACTAATTTACAATAAATTTCAACGATATAACAAGCTTAGCCAGATAATTTATAAAACAAATTATTAACAAAATACCTCCGTTCCTAACAATATATTTTATTGTCAATATTGAAACAAAATATTTACTTTAAATTAATTACTTATTGGTTTAATTAAATTTATATGTAATCGAAATACAAAATTCTCATCGTATTTACAGCCTGTAATTCAAAGCGGCAGTCCCGAAGTTTTTAATATAAAAATGTTTGGACAGCGCTTTCTCAATGCATGATTTCAAAGACTCAAGTAATATAAATTACTCCAGAATAGTTGCATAGATTAGTCCAAATTAAAGTGTGTGTAACACTTGGTCGATATTGTTACACATGAGTTTCACCTTATCAAGGATCATCAGTGCTACTGGTAGACCTAATGTATTATGCGGAAAATTCCTATGTGGAAGAATAATTGAATGAGGATTTAAGATGGAAATCTCATTAATATCGGTAATTGTCTATCTATAACTAGAATATTTCCTCGCATAAATGTTAATTTTTTATGTGCAAGATGGTTGTTAAAGTACAGTTTATCAAATATTAAAGAAGGTTAAAAATAAATACTAAAATACACTCATTTTGGTTTATTTACGTCTTCCTAATCAAAATAAATTTAAAAAAAATATATTTTCTAGAAGAAGCTTTTTACATCCCGCGGTAAAAACTATAGATTTACAGATGTGAGTGTGTATAGGACCTTCTTTTATTATTTTATGGTCTTCTATACTATACGTGGTACATGTATTTTGTTTTTTTTTAATCATAGGATATGTAGCAACTGGACGAATATAACAAATTGCCATTATTGATTATTTATACACCCGCCAAGCGGTCATTATCCATTAACCGGAAATGTACTGTGCTCACAACACTACTAAATGACAGGTGATGTATGTCCAATAAAGTCTCATACATCCATTTATTATCGACGTAGAGATGTATGTATGTATCTATGCACGTACATAATTTACCTTTGATTTGTTTATAGGTATAGGGTGCTTCAATAAAATACCTAATTTTAAAATTAGAAATAAAATATTTGATTTTTAGTTTTTATCGTTTAATTAAATATTTCTTCGAAATTATTTTTAGTTTTTCGTAGTTCCGTGGCTGCGTGGCGACGTGCAGACGCGAATTGGAGTGCTCCGTAAATCAAATTTAACAGCTGGAAATTTATGAAAAATGCAATACGTTGTAAGTCCATTTTTTAATAGAAAAAATGGCAATTTGAGCAGATAGTTTATTCATATTATAAATCCATAATTCAAACCAGTTATGTTGCGACCAACACATCGCCCTTCTTTGGACTATAACTATTAAATAATTGCATCATCTTGTAACAATTATTAATTAGTTAAGCGTAGTAACCACCGATACAGAAGTCCAGTAAAATAAAGAGAGTAAAGAGGGGGAATTTAAGAGAAATAAAAAGAGAGAAGGCTTCATATGTAAGTGATAATAAGTATTAAAATTTTTAGCTCAATGTAAGAGGTAAGTAACCGAGAAATATGAGATCGCGAAATTTAATTTAATAAAAGTCAGAAAACCATAAAAACGCCAGAGTAAAGAAAAATAGAAGAAGATGGAAAATAGATTGACCGCATGAGATAAAGAATGGATAAAACAAACGAAAAGATGGATGAGCTGAGAGACATGATCAAGCAGATGATAAAAGACACGACCCATAATCATGTAGAATTAAAGAATGAGATTAAAGAGTTAAAGGAAATGTACGAGAGTTGAGAAGTAAAGAAGAAGAGCAGTAAGAAGAAAAACTTGCGAAAGAGAATCGAAGAACTGGAAAAGAACCTTGAAAGAGACGCGAAAGATAAAAGAAGGAAGTTAGAAGTTAAAGGATTAGAACGGCCTTGTTGTACGAGCTAAAAGTGCAGGTCAAAATAAAACAGCAAGAAGAGTTCCAAATAATAAATGTGGAAATGGAATCCTTTAAAAAGAAATTGGAAGCAATGCAGCCCAAAAAGAAATTAAAAGGGACAAAGAAATACTTAGATGATTATTTGACAGTGGAGGAAAGATTCACTGAAAAAGAAATAAGAAGTATTACGTGAGAACAATGAAGGAAAAAAATAAAGAAAAATAGACTACCAAAAAATTATAATTACCGTGAAAAGCTATGAATGGGATAAGCAGACAAAGATGGCAGAACACAGATACACCAGAAGTGTTGAAAAGAGGAAAAATGGGAAGAAGAGAAGGAATAGACTCAGAAAGAAGTGCATAGATGCTGTGGTTGTGGGGATAACAAATTGAAAAAGTACGACACATAATAAGAGTTAGCGGGGGAAAAGAAAGAAATTGGAGATGCAGATGGATAGAATTCATTTAAATCATTAAAAGCCTGTAGAATTACATGTGCAGGAGTTTTAATTTTAATCCACCCGGTAAATATATATATATATCAAAAAAATAGCAAATGAAAAAAATCTCTGAAATAAAAGTAGTATAGTTTTGAGGAGACATGAAGCGGTGTCGTTGATGTGACCTTGAACGGTCATTTGAAATTCATATAAAGGTTACCTTTAAGTTCTTAAATAGATCACCTTGTATATATATTATTACGTATTATTATAGCTTGTCTCTTGTGCTAAAGTATTTTTTATTAAGTACTTTTCGACTTATGAAACTTGAAAGTAACCGACTTAATCAATTTCAGATCTAGTATTCATGTATTCAGATATTTCATGTACACATGGGACGCTGCTAGTGCTGAGACGAATGCCGGTGTTACTCTGTGCCTACTACTGTAACTCAAAAAACTACTTCATAAAAAATACTCAATCTTAAACGTTTTGAAAAGCCTTTGAAGACAATTGTAAGAATTTGCAATAATATATAGTTACATTTAAGAAATTGAAGGCGACCTCCTTGATCTTCAATGACAGTTCAACATTAAACCAATGATACTACTTTGTGGCCCTCTCGAAACCACCTTCTGCTTGGAACGCTTTTTCATAGTATCAGCATGTTTCGACATATTAAAATGAGCGATTAAAATGAAACAACCTATATATAGTTCTTTCTTGCATAAAATTTTGGAATTGGAATCAGAAAATTCAGATTGGAATCGTCTGTATCTTCAACCTTTGCTGTTAAGAGATAAAATAGCATATCTTATTCGATATAATCTTGTAGAAAATCTCATCAAAGTAAAAGAAAAACTTTACAAATTTTCCATTCTTGAAATACCGCCTCTTGTATAGAATATATTATGTACATATTTGCGGTGTGTGTTAGATATTGGTACCCGCTTCACATCAACAACATAACTGTGAGCCATAAATAAGCAAACGCACATCGGTCTACGGCGGAAGATAGAGGTAGCGTAAACGAACACAGCTGCCACGTCAGCACTTTTCCGAAACATACACGCGAATACCAATGCCAAGTGATTAATGTGCAACATCAGCAGACGGGACAGGTATAAATCGACTTCAGGGGAAAGGGAAGCAATATCCGCCGACCTCGAAATTTGCGGCCCGATAAACGTGAATACGGACGAAAAGATGAACGAACGTGCCATTTAAAGGACGGGGCGATTTTTCGCTTTTCGATTCTTCTCCGGTATCGATCACAAAAAGAGCTTATTGTCCGTTTTAGATGGGCTAGATTATAAGAATCGAAGAAAAATGCCGGCGCATCCGCCAAAATTCGACCGTGATTCTTAAGCTAGAATGTCAACCTCAATAATTTGTAGGATGAAAATCGACGGAGGGCTTCCCTTGACGTTCAAAGGGATTCTGATATGTACATAAATATGAGAATAAGAACTATGAATATGGCGGTAAGAGATTCAAGTTTTAAAGTAAAAATTGTGCTTGTAAAATATACTAATAGAATACTAGAATACATAACACAACACTAAACAGACGCATTTCTTAAATGCGAATGAAGTATTACTTTTCTTAGAACTTTGCGTGCATTAATAACTACCATTCTTCTTTAGTTGACAAAAAAACGTAATCAAAAAACAATTTATTGTATTCCTCCTACTGGAATTGATGATCGCGATATTGAGCTCAAATTTCTTTCCTCGCATTTACAGGTTCCTGTTCTAAGGTTGCCAAGTCAGAGAAATAAAGAAAGGGACTCAGTTAGGTAAAAGCGTCGCTATTTTCTCTGATAGCCAGTCAACACTTAAAGCGATCAGTTGACTCTAAGTTGGTTTGGCACTACATAAGCATCTTAAATGAGGTGGAAATTAAAATTGGCCTCTCAGGCAATCGGGCGTGAAGGAAAATAAGGCGAAAAATGATCTGGCCAGGCGAGGTTCGTCAAGGTTATTTGTTGGAGCTGGTCCTTCTTTTGGCATTACCAAATCACAAACTAAAGAGCCAATAAATTAATGGGTACATAATGAGACTTGAGAGCGGTAGCAAAAGTCACCATTTACGAGACAGCCATAATAATTTCAAAGGAGCAGAGGCCAGAATTTACTAAAAACTTGCTCAGTAAAAACAGAAAGGCTGTCAAAATAACAGTTGGTCTGCCGGTTATTGTAGACTAAATAAGTACATGTATAGCATAGGCCTCGCAGATGATGCTATTTGCAGATTTTGCCAAGAAGAGTAAGAAACACCAGTTCATGTACTCTGTCAATGCATAGTTTTTGATCGCACGTTTTAGGGAAATGAGGGTTAGTTTGTCGTATCAGGAAGTTAATAACGGGCCACGGTAATTTCAAATCATATTTATATCGAATTGGGAGGGTTAATGATCCGCATTGTGAATGTGGTGGGATACAGCGGGGCATGTTTTATTTGAATGTCCACTCACTGATGAATGGCGGTCACGTACAGAAGTTACGGCATTAGCTAAGGGGTTAAATTGGCTGCCACGCGAAGCATGCATTAGGGATAACGAGTTTGTCGAATGGTGCGAATTTTTAGTACCATTTATATTATAATTTTAACTTAGCATTACTACATATGCCGCTAAAGGATTAGATAGGTTACGACGTGATGCTTAGATAGTTAGTAGGATAGTACGTATTTTTTTTTTAACGGGACAATATAGTATAGTATACATGAATATACTCTTCAGTGGTCTCAATTGGTTTTAAATTATTAGCATAGTACAGATATATAAAATAAATATTTAATTTAATTCCTATTGATTAAAAATTGATTGTTAGGATTAAGTTATTGTTAAAGATTAGAATAGGTACTGCTGTTGTTTTATCTGCTTTCAGTTCATTACGTTGTTCCATTTTTTTGATGCTGAAAAAGACTACTTTAACTTCAAGATGTGCGAGGAACCGGGGGCTGCTTGAAGACGACACAGATATTGGATCTGAAAGGATGTGGAGGTTGCTGTTGAAAAAGTTCTATTTATTTCCAACTACATTTTGACTTCATTTAGGATATTTAAATGTACAAATAACATGTTCTTGTAATTTTTTGTAATTGAAAAAGACAGTATTAAAAGTCAAAACGTTCTACTAGAACCAATAGAAGTTTTATTTAAAAGCTAAGCATCCACTAATATATTTGGAACATAAGACATAAATATTATATAAAAACGATTATTATTTGATTAGTCTCGATTTAATATAATCAGTTTAAATTGTATACAATAAAATAGAACACTTTCTAACTTATTGAATGCAATATTCGTCAGAATTATACTAAATCTGCGCGCGCATCCAATTGTATGAGATTACTAGCTTGTTAGATGTTAAACGAATACTGCAGCCACTTGGCTCTTTGTATTTAATCTCCCATTTTTTTTACTCATTAAATTATATCAGCCCTTCCAGGACCCTGCTGTCCTGCACTAATCTGTACAGGTCTCTGGGTGGTTGGTCGAAGGTCTCTCGGTTCATTTTTAGCTAGCTAAAAATTGCCTGTCTTCTTGCGCCCAGAACCTCGCATTCATACAGAATGCAGTTGATATCTCCAGTGTTGAACCCCATTTTCTGTAGGTGTCCTTTCAACGTACAGTGTTCTGTTAGGAGACCTGTTACAATGTGGAGATGATTTCTGCCGAGCTGCAGTAGTTTTTTAGCCTTTCTTTTTTGATGGTCCTTTAATAAAGGTCCTACCATGAGTTCGCCTGGTTGTATTATTCCAGTGTTCTTTTTGTTTCTCTTTAACCCAACTTCTTACCAGCTCTAGAGCTGTGTTTTTAGACACTCCTAGAACAGGTTCTGGGCCTATGTATGTAGCAGATTGACCCCTTTCTTGCTAGCTCATCGGCTTTTTCGTTTCCTTCGATTGCTGAATGTGGGAGCACCCACAGCAAAGTGACTTTATTGTGGTTTGTAGAGCTCTTCGGTTCTTGAATACACATACATCTTACTGGATACTCTGTTTAGACTAGACACCTGTCAAAGTGTGTTTTTAATTAACACATTGCATAACAGAAATAATTTAAAAAAAATGTTTTTTTTTTTAATTATGATTCTCTCTTGAGTTGACATGAATGTAAATTGATGCGACTATACTTAAGGAATATATCTTTCAAGAACATTACTTCATTACTGTCATATTTCTTCTTTTCTTAATTAAAAATTCTTTTTTTGTTTAATCTTAATTATAAAACAAAATATGTCGTAAATGACGTAAGCAACTTTGATCAATCTATTAAGCCGGCTTTTCAGTTCCAACGCAGCTAAATTCCATTGTCCAGTCACAACATAATTGGGGATTATAAATCGGATTTCAACTAACACCCAATTCCGTAAATCAGGCTTCTTTTTAGCGCTATGGCCGAGCGCTCCGGTCTCCGGCGACTGACCCAGATAGTAAGCCCAGCCAATTATAAATCCTGAAACACGTCCCGCACACTGCTGGACCTTGCGGATGCGTCGGGAATCGGGGACGTGCCAGACCGCTCGGATGCACACGTTCCGAAAAGCCATCGCTTCGTCGGATTGAAATGCACCGTTATCTCTCGGCCGACATCAACCCTAGCCGGTCACAAACAAAGACGGGACAGATCGATACACGTGAGAGCGAGCGGGCGGGCGATGATGTCTACCGCAGAATAACAAGCACCGCAAATCCCTCTAGTTGTCGTTAATTCGGAGAGTGATGCAAGTGGAGCAGAGAGGCGAAACGGTGTGTGGACTTATTAGTAGTAGGATACACCTGAATGCTAAGAGCATCGTCGCTGAGTACTGTGCTGCTGTGGTTTATTGAATTAGAGGGGGATTTTAAAGTAGATTCTCTCTTGTGTATGCTTCAAGATTTCAATAAATACTTCTGCAGGACAACTTGGCCCACTCGGTTGAACTTTTTGATCGTAAATTTTATTTTGGAGGAACTTGGATTGTATTTCTACCCAAACACTCAGGATACGCCTCCTGCACATGATTTGATAGTCCAAACTTACGCGTTAGACTTTTCGCAGTCGTTATTCCATACTATACTCTGTTGAGCTCAACAAACAGTAACTAGCCGCAGCCCTGAAGCACTTGCGAGTATGAAAGAAATGTCGGTCAGAAAGAAGATCCAGCAGATTACGATGCTATCAAGTTTCTTTATGATAAACAATTATCAGGATCTGCTAAGAAATTTCTTTTGGAATTATAACGAAATTTTATGCTCTGGAAGACATCTCTCATTCATAGAGACTAATAAAACTACCATCAACCTCAAAAGCAAGCAAATCGCCAGATTTTCCTAATAGCTATAAACCGATCGCTTTAATTTCCACCCTTATAGTCCAGAAACTTGAGCGAGGCACCGTTCCTATTAAATCTCGTACATCCACTCGAGAAGCTTGGTGTTCTCTAGAAAACTCATTATATTGCCCAGTGGAAACTTGAGAGCCCTCGAGGGCTCCAATAGATCCTTCCGAAAATGTTTTTGCCTGAGTACTTTCAATTCTTCATATGTGCAGATTACATGTAAACTCGGTTCCTTCTGTAGTTCGCATCTTCTGTACCACGGTTCGCTTACTTGACCTGTGTTGTATAGATGCTTTTTCAGGGGGCAGTGTGCAGTTACCAGTTCAATAATGGTTTTAGCTTCTTTCTTGCCCAGTATGTTATCGCTGGCCTTATCACAGCAGTATATACTCAATGGGTCACCCTCGACTTTAGTCCCCAGGTTTTACCAGCAATTCTTCTGCAGCGCCAGAATAGTTGCATAGCTCTGGTCACTGTTTTAACTAAGTGATTTTACACATCGAAGGTAACATCCAGATACTTTACTTCTTTGCTTAACTATAGCTCCTACCCAAACAGTCTAACGCCGGCTAGGTCATGGAGCACCATTCCTCCACCCTTAGAAAGGTTTTGAATTGCTACTCAAGAGGAGAGCGTAACAGTGGTATAAGCATCATAAATTATTCGGAGGAACGTTGGTCGGTCTTCGATCTTGCAGATCAGTCTTAGATAAAATTTGTTTATTGGCTATCCATCACAATGGACAATTAGTTTACGGTTACTGCTTTCTTAATATTTCCGTGCCTATGACTATGTCGGCATTTATGCCTTATGTAAACTTATCATATCTTGTAATATACTCTTCAAATTTGTAAAAAGTAATTTTTCTTTATTTCCGAACAAAAAAATTATCAAAGACAATATTGAATATCGGATTGCATCGGCACGAGGAATATCGCAAGGTAGTCCGCTTAGATTAGATTAGATTAGACTAGATTAGGATTGGGGTGGCCTATCGACCTGTTTCACTGCGACCTTTTCAATCTATTGTGATCCCTTTTCCTAGAGGACCTCTTAATTTTGCCCTCTTGATTAGGCCTATCATCTTGAGAGCGCTTCTTTATGTAGCTACTAGCTGTGAGGTTTCTCCTCCCCCATTATTGGAAACCTTGTCCTCGCCAGGCCTCACATTGGCACAGCACATGAATGGTGTTCTTTCCCCTCTTGGCAGTATCGCAGTTGCATCATTGCCAGGCCTATGTTACATATGCCTATTCAGCTACAGGACCAGTCAGCAGACCTACAATATTTTGACGTCTTTCTGTCTTTATTCGTAGATCTCTCGTGAGTCAGGCCTCTGCTCCTTTAGGAACTCTTTTGCCTGCCATGTCCCGGTGATTTGCCACCACTCTCTGGACTGATTGTATATCCATCATTGATGGATTTTTTATTTGCATTTGGTAGTGCCGAAAGAAGGGTTGGCTCCAACGAATGGCCTTGACGAACCTCGCCTGGCCAGCTCGTCCGCGCCTCATTTCCTCTCACGCCGAAGTGGCTAGGGACTCGGCTGGGTTACTTCCTTTGGGTGCCCACCTCATTTAGGCGCTTACACAATCCCAAATCAGCTAGAGTCCACGCTGAGGATCAATGCTTTAATGTGGACTGCTGCAGAGAAATAGCGACGTTTTACCCGTGCGGTACATCTTTCTATCTCTCTGACACAGTGGTGAATTGCACAACTCAGCTTGGAACACGTCGTCTGCTGAGCTTACTAAAAGCCTTTAAGTTAGTCCGCTTACTCCCATACTTTCAAATCTATTCCCGCAACTATGGATTATATTACAAATGACGAACTAGGGGCCACGCTGCTTTTTTGTATAATAAAATTATCAGGATCCGGCTGTTTCTGGTTCTTTGTATTAATGTAGCTTTATTTGAATTTTATGTATGATATCTCTTTCTATCAGGCATTCTCCAAGCATGTACTTACATTTGTGCACATATTTTGTGTTTGTTTGATGACGCTTTTTTGACATTTTCATGCAATTTGGTTAGCGTTTGCGAATTTTGTGCGATTTTAGAAGATTAAAATGTTTTATAACTGTGAAAAGGATATTATAACATTCAATGGCCAGGTGATTATACTGTTCGAACATTCAAATAAGCAGACGCATAATTAAGATTCGTTTAAAGGTTATGTGCGTAGAAGATTATGGATGTTTTACACATTTTCAGAGAACTCTTCTGGAGAAATTACAATCTACAGGATGTGAATATGAATAGCTCCCGCATTTATTCTGTAATTATGAATGTTGACATTCACATAATCATAAAACACAAAAAGCTCGGCCTTATTGTATTAATATAAAATAATTAGCTTTCATAGTTATTAAATTAATTTCTAGTATTTCTAGCATTTTGTTTTTTTGGGGTCAAAGATATGTCGGAAGGTTTCAATTTACTCTAGTGCTATCCACAGCGGTGACCACAGGAAGGCAGCAGTATATATAGCAGTATAATGAAGAAAAGTTCTTAACAAAACCGTGTGCTTTTGTTGCAATGTTTCTTGGTAATGTTGCAAATAAAATGGTGAAAAAACTGTATATTTGCCGATGTGTTAAAGGGTGCTAGAGATAACACAAATAATACATAATACATTCTTAGTTCAACATATTGTTTAGCCAATAATTTAATTCCATCGTTTGTTATTTGGGACATGGCTGGGCGTGGCAAAATTAAAACGTTATTTATGCATGTAACGTTACGACATGCCTATGCGCTTTTTTAAAATAGTTTAAATGATAATATAATGTATGCATCAATAGATATTATTTTTGTATATTGCCACATTATAATTAATTATTAAAGCATGTCAACAAACATTTTCAATGAAACATTAATGATGGTTTAAAAGTGTACATTGGAATAGTAAAGAAATATATATAAATAAATATTAATACTTTGAAGAAATTAAAATCCTGTATTGAAATTAAATATTTTAAGAAATGTCCTGGGATTTTGCAAATTAAATGCAATGTTTATAATAAAGTATACATTGGTCAAATAAAGAGAAATTATGAAATTAGATTTAAATAACATTTTTATTATTTAATAACCACAATGTTGACAATATATTTAGCTATAATTTTGTTATACATACATACATCTTTCGTATAAATCAGAATAATACAATAATTATTTCTGATTGTATAGAAATTAATTATTGTTTCAAATTGTAGTATCTAAGCCATGTGAGAAGGCATTTACATGAAAAAACCTAATAAGTACCTACTGAATACAGACTTAAACTCTCTTAATTATACATATTAACAATTAATTGATGATAATGGTGTTGTAATTTGATTTTCATATTTGTTCTCTGGTATCCCTATATTTATATAAAATATTGTGACAGAGATTAAATTTGTATTCTTAACGATCGATGGTAGCATAGCTATCGAAATGTAGTGCCTATATAGTGCAAAATGGGTAAAATAGACCTAGTGAGAGAAAGCAGAATTTTTTCAATTGGTATATTAATATATAAATAATTTTGATTTGTATTTTATTTAATTTTTCGATTGAAAATATTTTTTGAGATGAAAACTATGTTGCTAGTCATTTTCGGTATTATAAAACTAACTTCATTATTCTGATGTAGTACATGCTGCCTTGAATGCTTTATTTATAATTCATGAATACGATGCGAAGTTAGCGTTTGCAAATTTGCATTAGAAAATATTAGTACTTTTTTATTAGTGTAGGTGTACACTCTACGTGATTAAATGCGTAGTTTCAGTTAGTTCTCATTCATAAAAATTATGCTAGACGAGATTTGGTTTACTGCAACAAATATTGTTGGCGCCTCCACCAAAATATTATTTAAATTACTATCCGATTTTATTCAAATATTCTTATATAATATATTTTTCTTCTTGATTCGTACCTTGTTCCTTCATTTAACTTATTCCTAATATATTCAGTGCGAGTTGTCGCACTTCATCTGTTATTTCTATCTTTTCTTCTAATATAATGTAATTACAATGTTATCTCCGTAAAAGCTGTTTATGAACTGAATTGTAATATTTTCACTTTAGATAATTGAAAAATATAGACGTCTCTCTTCTGGCACTCAGTTCGTAATATACAATGTGTTTTCGATAACAAATCTATCTTTTGTGCGTTTGATAAGGCGTGAGTTTATTGATTCTTTTATAAATTTTGCATTTCTGTTTACTACGCGAGATGGTGCTGTTCTCCACGCAAAGAATGAACATTTGACAATAAGGTTGAAAACCATCTATCATCTTTTGACTGCGCTTGTTCGTAATGAAGAACCTTTTGTTTGACGGAGTAGCGTAGGATGAAACGACTTCAGAATTTCATTTGTTATTTATATTTTAAAACTGTCTATACAGTGTTCTATAAAAAAAATAAAGTAATTTTACCGTGGTAAATCGGAAGTATTAAGTATTACATGTAATAACGTTGTGAATTTACTGCAATAAATCATGTGAACTTTGTTTTACTTGCATTTTTTACAATATTTAATATAAAAAAGAGGTTTTGGCAAAACCAAATACAATATCAATATATGTACGTGTAAAGAATAGTTTCATTGGCGTAATGTATATGTCACTGCTAAGCTTTTTTATAAAAGTGTACAACTAAACAAATATTAAACGTGATCTGACGTGGTTAAACGTAAGTGGAATTTCTCGTTGTACGAAAGTGTAAAAGAATAAGATAACCGAAGAGTAGGTGAGGGATGGGTGAAAAACGTTTAACTGCGCGCGCAGCGAATGGATAGAGCATTAATCTATGAATTATCATTTCGCAAAATTGTAATTGAAATTCATGTTAAAGGAGCAGTTAAGTAAATTAAACAAAAACGAAAACACAAATGTGTGCCCAATGGATTAATATTCGTTTTGTAATGAAATTTAAAAAAAAATGTTTTGGCGTTAAAGCGAAGCTAGACACGGAATATTTGCTTTTATTCACTTTGCGAAATGCTTATTTTTTTCTTAGTACACATATCTTTACCATCATTTGCGGTGACAAAATATTTTTATTTTGATATGTAAATTTGGGTGCTTTGTCCAATTCTTGTCAATATATCTGGAGTTAGCAGCAAAAGAATTTTTATTTTGAGACAAATTTGTTTTTCTAATACTATCATACTCTCAGAATGCATATTTGAAAATATAAGCTCATACTTGTTTCCAAAATACATTAGGGGTCCTTTCATTGTACAGTGTCCTCTTAGTAGACATGTTAAGGCGTGAACATGATTCCTACTGAGTTGCAGTTCTTCAGTCAAGAGAAATCAAAGGAACACTGGAATAATACAACCGAGCAAATTCATGAAAATCCTTTATTAAGGAATCATCAACTCTTAATAAAGGGCTTTTCTCTGGTCCCTTAATAAAATGTCTTTCCATGAATTTGCCTGGTTGTTTTATCCCAGTGTTCTTTGTTTTACCCAACTTCCTATCTGGTCTCGTGCTGTGCTTTTGGACACTCTTAGAACAGGTCTGGGCCTACATATGAAGCCGATGATCCCTTCGTTGCTAATTCATCGGCATTTTCGTTTCCTTCGATTGCCGAATGTCCGGGCATCCACAGTAAAGTGACTTTATTGGGGTCTATCAGGCTATTTATTTCTCGAAAGCATTCCCAAAGCAGTCTTGCTTGTATTTGCGGTTTATTAATGCCCTTAGTATCGCTTGGTTGTTTGTTGCACTATAGATCCGTTTATTTTTATAGGCCTCTGATTGATTTCAGTTGCATAATGCAATATTGCATATGCCTCCGCCTGAAAGACAGTGGCATATTTTCCTAGAGGAAGGATGAGCATTGTGTTTTCACCTTACTATATATTCCAGCTCCAGTCTCGAGAACGATTTTGATCTGTCGGTAAACCAGATCAATTCCTCGAACTTGTCTCTATAGGAAGCTATAAATTTTTTATCTCATGACATGATGAGAAGCAGCGTAAATTTTCATGAGTTCTCTTTGGAAAAGTCGAATATCAAATTATAAAATTCTTAGTCGTTGCTGTTGTTAGAATTTTGTTAATAGCAAAAGTATTCGAGTTCATTGTAAGTTTCTTACATGTAATAGCCCCAGCGCTAGTCATTATTACTTATTTGCCCTGTTAAGAAATTTACAAAAGTGGTTCTTACAAGTTCTACTGGCGATACAAGTCTTACTTATAGCTAAAAGATAAACCAGAGGCGGTAGGACGAACGCCGAGAGAACAGTGAGGGGCACGATGTAAAGTGCGATGTAAAAGCAACTCTCTTCGACCAAGTTTTCCAATTAAACTGGAAGAATATAAAGTCGCTTGCGCGAGATTAAGAGTTATCTTTGTGGCGGGAATACGGTCTATCAAAAGGATCACTCTAATACACAGAGAGCGAAAATATAAAAAAGAGAACACGAAGAAGGAAAACAGGAAATAATAATAGCCGGCGGATGAACGAAATGGGGTGTTCGGTTGACTGAATATTTTTCTCCTTCTATTATTATTATTTTTTTGTGAAAGGATATCAAAAGAACGAAGGGAAAGCGTCAAGCACGCCTCAGTGCTTCTTCGCATTCATGACTAATTCCATTTTCCCCATTCTTAATAATTCAATTAACAAAAATGAGATTC
Source organism: Protaetia brevitarsis (assembly GCA_004143645.1). Taxonomy (NCBI): domain Eukaryota; kingdom Metazoa; phylum Arthropoda; class Insecta; order Coleoptera; family Scarabaeidae; genus Protaetia; species Protaetia brevitarsis. The sequence goes on along the minus strand of RXPK01000092.1, from coordinate 1,123,074 downwards.
TTTTGGGACGCAGAGTAAATATTTTCGTAATCGTAATTCGACAAAGACAGTGTAGCTCAACTCTCATGAATTCGGAAAATAAATAAGGAAGAGTGTCAAAGTAGACTTGGAAGTAAATATAAACGATGTTAGAAATTGTTTATTAAATTTCTTCTGGTGAATTGCCGTACTTTAAATTTCTGGGATGGATTTTGAAATGTAATACGTTGAAAATTATTTGTTTTTATTGTTTAATTTTGGTAGTTTTACTTGGGAACGTTTAAAAGAGAAACAATAAAAGATATAAACATGGCGCCAGCTTTTCAGATTCTTTTCTTTTTATGACGTCAGTTGGGTCTAGTCGAATAAGCATGGTGAAATGGTTCCTAGAAGCGATTTTAGAAAAGAAAGTTGTGCATGGATATTGGCAAGTTAGTAGAAGGTAATATAAGATTATTTTACTTCTCGACTACTCACAGTTCTAGAAATAATAAAAAAAAATGTGCCTCAGTAGACCTTTCCTTATTTTTTTTTTCTCTATTTGAAAAAATGCGACTACCGTCGTCTATTAGATATCGAATCGTATACCACAGTAGCCGCTTGTGGCAATTTTGGGCGGTGGAGCCAAAGATATGCTGGATTTGAATCTCAAATTCGTTAAGGCCGGTCAAATGACGTCATTACGGAGCACATCAAAAACAACTAAATACATCTATGGTAAATATACGGTAAATAGTAAATTGCCAAAATTCAAATTTATTCACAACTATTAATCAATGTAATTCAAATGTAACTTTGTTTAGAAAGCCTGTTTAAGTTGACATTTACTTTACCTATCTTGTCACCATCTAGAAGCGCTTGCGTTTATTTCTGCAATTTTAGCGAATATTCGCTGAATGTTACAAGGTGTTTTCGTAGTTTTTCTAGAAAATGGAATCTTAAAAACCCTTTAACGCTTTAAAACACGTTCTGTGGTCCACACTCGGATTTTCTAAAAAACAAACCCTCACGACCGAACATCAATTTTTGCTTGACAAAATGTTTAATCTCCAACATTTCAAAGTGGATAGTGTAGGCAGCTATTATATGACTCAGATATTGACAGATCCTGAGTATTTCCAAATCTTTGCTAGTAAAGGCTCAGGATGACAAGTGTAGATATTTCCGGGCAGTGGATGAAGCAGAAAACAATCTTCCACAAGCATTAGAGCTACGGCATTTCACAAAATCGGAAAAGTCATAACCCCCGAAACAAAATAAAATGACCTGCATTGTGATTGGAATCATGATAAAATTCATAATGTACAAATATTGTTCTTACTCAGGTTGATGCATTCCGTAAACCTCTTCTAGTTATAGGTTTCCAGAAGAGTTGTAGCTTGCTGCATTTTCTGGAGATTCTTCCAACAGTGAGAATTCCTCTGTTCTATTTCACTTTTTAGTTTCTCCAATATTATACTGTTGCTTACGTCGCAAAAGTGTTTAGGCCCGAAGAAAGGCGTTCCGAGCCTTTTTTTGCAAGATTATCTCTTATTAAAGTACCTTCCATTCCTGTGATGTTCCTAATCCAGAAAGGGTTACTTGTTCTTTTGCCTAGTTCGTTTAATTTCCTTATGCACTCCCCAGCATCTTAGAGCTGATTACTATGTGAGCTCAGCGCATTCATGGCTGCTTGAAAATCAGACATAATGATAACCTCCTGCTTTTAGTAATGTCTGTCAATAATGGACGCATGCTGGACGCATCTGTCAATAGCGTGTTATTTCCGCGTAGGAGATGCTTGGATGATTTTTCCAAGCTTTCTAAATACTGATGTCTAGATTCATATATTCCTATTCCAGTTCTCTCTGCCATTTTGGATCCATCTGTGTACCACTTCATGGTATTCAATTTCAAGATGGTGTTTTGATGCCAGTTGCTCTTGTTGCTAAGATCTGTAGTAAATTCTTTCACAAAGCTGAATTTTTTGTCATGTGATCACGGGACATGTTTCAGATTTGACCACTGTCAGAATATAGAAACTTATGCCTAATCGTTTCTTCCTTATGCGTTCTGAGTGTGGTTCTTTTTGCCACGCTCTACTCCACAACGTGGAAAGGAGTGCCTCAATGGGCCACACCCTGCTCAGTTTTCCAATCGTCCGTAAACCAGCAAGTGTCTGCCTGTGTCAGTGGTTCTTTCGTTGCATCACCATTCCTCTCTATTTGAAAAGGAAGAGCGATTATTGGTTGAGTACATATCATGTCAGAAGGCATTCTCAGCAAGTCGTCGGAAGTAACCGATTCTAGCAGCTTGTTGGCCACACAGGCATGGGTATTTGGCAATTAATTCGATATTTGACATAGGCAAGATGCTACTAATCTGGCCTCCCTTTCCACAACAATGCGTAAGGGTGGTAGGTTCAGAAGAGCTTCTAGTGCCAATGATGGGGAAGAAGACATAGGTCCCGTGATTACCACACCTGGGATCCGTAAGGGAATGGGCAAAGTTTTGCTGTGACTCAGGCTTGTTGCGCCTTTTGCCACCAAGTTATTGCTCCATAAGTTATGGTTGGACGTACTACTAATTTGCTTATTCTAAAACAAGTGCATAGATTCGACTTTAAGAAAAGCAGAATAGTGTTTTCTTATCGCTAATTTAGTTCTCGATACTCTCAATGTGGCTCTTGGTGTGTTTAGGCATTTTTTTCCAAATTTCAGGATTAATTTAATTGTAAACATCTAACGAAGTCGATATAGATTTTCACAGAATGTATATGTAAATAATTAATAATTGGTCCGTATGAATAAAAACTTAGCATATTTAGTAGCTAGCTTATGGAATAAATTTTCAAGAAATAAGCTGACGTGAAGTCAGTATTATATTATGTATATAATGTTAGGCTCTATCTTTCATACGCATATTTCAAATCCTATCTGTATTATTTAGACCTCTACGTCGCTAGAGACATCCATTATTCATACAAAGAGCACACAATGTATAACTCGCAGAACGTGTCAAAAGTTTTTACTGGAACATTGGCATTGCAGATTTGATAGGGGTGGTGTTGGATATTAGTGGAATACTTTGAAATGCCACAGGGGGTGAGCGTGAGAAAAATGTGAAATACGTAAAGTGAGGTTATTAAGACGACTCTCTGGCGCAAAATACGTTGTTACACCTTTTCCAGATAAAATGTTTCAACGGAATTCCAACTATGTGACTTTTGTGGGTGAATAATCCAGCTGAACTTATTCAACTGTGTCCCATGCACCTGGATTTATTTAAATAAGAATCAGTTTGGACTTTTGAGAGTTGCACGACGTCGTTAATTTACTCAGCGTTGAGACGGTACGTAGGCGGCTTTTGCTTTAATTAAACAGTCACGTGTCAATTATATAAGCATTTCACGTTGCATTTAAAACAAAAGTTCGTTCTAACAGAGCAATGGGGTTCTTGAATCAGGTATTCGAACGCGGATGTTTTAGTTAATTGCTTCTGCTTTTACGGAAGCGCTGGTTTTGGTACGAATAGCTTTAGTTACTATCCTACAATATTTTAGGTTTGCATATGCTGTAAATAAATTATGAACACTTTGAACAGAATTAAGTAGTAGTTGTAAATACAACGAAACCTTTGTTATTTAAGAATAATACCTTCAATATGAAATACATAATGTAAATGGTATGAAGGTGTGATTATAAAAATAAGGCCAAAAAATTATAATTTTACACAGAACAAAATTAAAAAACCAAATTCTGCAATAGAGGTATTTTTATTAAACATTTAGTACATATAAGGGCAATTTGTAGCACATTACCATCAACCAAAGTTTGCAGCGAAAATTCTTACAATTTGTATGACTTATCTATAATTCTTGATGATATATTTTTAAATTTGCAGTTAATTTTTATTTACCTTTGTTTGCAGCATTTATTAAACAATAATGAATTCTTACTACATTATCATAAGGATAAGTTTTCACGGGTGTACTAATATTTGTATATACATGTACTAGTAGAGATTACAATTAATCACTTAATCTCGTGGTATTATCGGATTATATTTCATAACACGAAATGCATTGAATTTGATTTTTTCTGAACAGTGAAATATCTCAATCAAATATTATTGTATTGTAATTCCAAATGTTTATTGACATTTTGTTGAGATCTCATGATCTAAAATTTGAGAAAGCCAACGTGGACCTTAGCGAAACGTTAATAAAGAAATTAAAATACTTTTTGTTTTTTATTATAAACATAGTCCACGAAATACCATAAATATTATTGAATAATTTAATATATGTACTGCGATAATACAATATACAACATGTAAAGATTATTTGCAATAATTTGCATTTTTTTTTCAAATTCAACAAACGTAGTGCGCAAAATATATGAACTGCTGTTTTATGAATATTTTAAATAAACACAGATACTCTGTATTAAAAACTAGAATATACTCTAAAATAAAGGGGCATTAAAAACTAAACTAAAAAAAATAGGTTACATTAAAAACGTGTGAAACACCCGGTTGATATTAGCATACATATTTTCACCATTACCAAGGATCTTCAGCGCTACTGTCAACTAATGTATTATATCGGGAAAAAAAATGTTTGTGACTAGTTTGCGAATTGAAGGAAGATCTGTGTCATAATTGAGTTTTATTTTTTGGATGAAATATCCCTATTGCACATCCGAATCATTTGAGCCTAATATATTTGACCAATTTTCATTCTGCAATAAGGTTTTAAAGTGTAAGTTTTAACTGTTTCTTCAACCTCAGTAATATATCGTAATTTCTGAGCTGAGTAATCAGAAACACCATTATGTAATGCCCTAGTAATAAGATCGACATTGTTTTATCTGCATAAATACAATTATCTTTTCTTGTGGAATCATGTATGGTAGCAACGATATTATAAGAGCCTATAAGATTATTGAAAGCTTTTAACTCATGTGATTGACCTAGAAATGTATGTTAAGATCACCCATATTTATTTATTTACCATTTTTGTTGCACTCATATATCTAACATTTCAGTAAACTTGTCAACAAATGAAGAAAAATTATCACCAGAATAATACTATACTATAAATTAACCCAACAATTAAACAAACATTAGATAGGTCAAATTTCAGAGCTGCACATCAAAATTTTATCTCTACCGATAAATGTTAAAATGAATGCAGATTCTTGTTTCTTGGAGAGTTCATTATTATTAAAGTCTGCATTGACATGAATAAGCTACTTCACCATGTGATAACAATTATCTACTAAAATGAGTTGTTAAGTTAGTAGCCACTGACGTCCACAGTCAGAATATTGTTCATCTTGAGCCAGTGTTCTCAAATCCACTAAATTCACACTTTTTCTCTTCAGCAAAGATTTCCACTTTTTCGATTGTATTGTTTAGACACGTTTTGATGCAACATTACAATACCCATCTAATCTTTGGTTTCCATGAGTGGGTAAGTACCAACTTCTAAGAAGGTCTGTTTATTATGGTTCAAAATCTAACATTTTAATAAACTCCTCGCACAAGAATTATTTTATCTCTAGCACTTTTATTTAGCCTTGTAGAGCCATATTCTCAAGGTCACTTTTAATCTTCTATCTAATGGCCTACTTAAAATTTTTATATGATGCTTTGGTTCTTTCCGGCAATTATCAACTTTGTTGTTTCTTATGGGCACCATATTGTATTTTGACACCGATAGAAGGATTTATTTTTTCTGTAATTTTCTCGTTATAATAATTCTCGTTTCTCTTCTTTCGCATACGATATTTTTCTATTATTAATGGAATGATAATTGAAGTGATTGGCAGTTCGAAATTTCATGGTTACCTCATTTAATCTTAAATTTGATTCTTTATCAATTAAAGCACAATAACAAAAACTTTTGCCATGTTACATATTTTTGAAATCAGAAAAAAATAACTCTTTCTAACGGTATCAAAATCCTGTATGACGCCCATAAGAAATAACAAATTTGATGATTGTCGGTAAGAACCAAAACGTCGTATGAAAATTTCGAGTACACCATTAGATAGAAGATTAAAAGTGGCTTTGGGAATGTGTCCTTAGTTTTTCTCCTAAAGTCCAAACTAAAAATGCTAGAGGCAAAATAAGACAATGAGATGTTTCCGTTTTTTAAAAAAATCTTGTTTTGTTCTTGTATTTGTTCTAAGGCCACTTTTTCGCAGAATAATATCATAATCACAAAGTTGCCAACTTTGCCAAATTTAAACTACCGTCTATTTTCAATAATAAGCGAGATCAGTCTGTATATTCTGGGTATTTTGCATTATGAAGAGTGTTTCAATAAAACATGGTTTTGGGGGCACAATAGGTCTTTCTGGCCGGGTTGCCTTCTTCGAGTTACACCCGCCTATGAAAAAAGAAACATGGTTTTTTGTAGCAAAGTATTGAAATATTTATTGATATATAATGGGAATTATGTTTGAAACAAAATATATTGTAAATGACCGCCACAGCTTTGCTGGTACATGCTTACTCTTTTGCCAAAATTTGCACTAACATTTTTGTATACATTTGGCGGTATTTCATTGATAGAGCTTCTAATTTCGGCCTTCAATGCTTCGGTGGTCGATGCAGATAACCCCACAGCTAGAAGTCCAAAGGTGTTAAATCACAAGAACGTGGCGGCCAAATCTGGACACCAAACCGGAAAATAACACGACCAGGAGCAATCTCATGGAAGGCAGTCAATGTTTTACGAGCGGCATGACATGTGGCACCGTTCTGCTGAAACCAAATGTCGTCAAGAGCAACATCTTCCAATTGAGGCACAAAAAACTGCGTTGTCATAGCACCATAACGTTGGCCATTTACCGTTAATATATCATCTCATCCTCATCTTCAAAGAAATGCAGTCAATTTATTCCCACACAAACGGACACGTTTCGGACGCATAGCTTTCTGATGAATCATGGGTGGATTTTCTGAGCCCCAAATGCAGCCATTTTTCTGATTAAACAAGCCATCGAGGTGAAAATGGGCCTCATCAGTGAAAATGATTTTGTTAGCAAAATCGGTTTTTACTTCTGTTTGCTCAACATACCAATTGGTGAACTCTCTTCGCTGTGCAGGGTCTGTTGGCAGAAGTTGTTGAGTCATTTGGACTTTGTAGGCGTAGAGATGCAAATCTTTAGTGAAAAAACACTGAAGAGTGGCTGTTGTTGTTGTCGTTGTTGTTGTTGTTGTCGTTTTGTTGTTGTTGTTGTTGTTGTTGTTGTTGTTGTTGTTGTTGTTGTTGTTGTTGTTGTTGTTGTTGTTTATTGGCGTTCGCGTTAGCAATTACTCACATACATATTTTATACATATACCAATATCAAGAGTGGCTGTTGTAATGTCCAATTCTTGTGCATGATAACGAAATAATCACCTGTCATTATGACTGTCAAACATGGTGTGCCAAACAAATCTTGCGCTCTAATTGGAATACCCACTATTTTTATGTATTCTTATATCTTGATACACACTACACATAAGTTGTAAAATCATGTTCCAGTTACGTATTTTATGTTCTTTCAACCAAATAAGGAAAGACAAAATTATTTATCTATATCTTCATTTACATACGACGTAATTTATTTACCTACGACATAATTTATGCTCAAACATTGTCTTGTCTCTACCACCTACGTCTTCTAAAAGTTCCGAAAAATTTTATCTCCCAAACGTAATTTGAAGCGTAAACAAACAAACCGTGCAATATCACTCCTTACGTTTCCCGAATATTTCTCGCCACAAAATCCGCGATATTAAGACAGTTCACCCAGAATTTATACCCCGAAAGTGCGCCTGTCGGAAGATTCCGAGAGCAGAAGAAACTCGTCAGTTTCGCAAACAAGCTGCCTGAAAAATTGGACAAACTCGGCGTATCAAATTTGTGTTCTCAGATAGATGTGCGAGAGCAGGGAAAAACGGGTGGGCGGTTTTTTTTTTGTTTGTTTGAGTAAGTCGAGAGCTCCTGCGGGACGTCGAGTTTTTTTTTTGAGAAAATTAAAGTATCACGTATAACGTTGTCTTTGTCTCTTCTTTACTATACTTCGAGCCGACGGTATGTTGGCATATTATGTATGTATGCAATTTTAAAGCACGAGATGGGGGCGCTGCCCTCTGTTAGCGATACGTGACATTTCATCCGGGTAAATATTTGGAGCTCGTGAAGGCAAATGTATGGAATTCTTAATGGAAATTTCACATATATACATGTCTTTCTAAGAAAGCCGTATGTAATATTGTGAGCGGAATTATTGGGGTATGAACCGTTATTTTTTTTTTTTTTGGTTTCATAAAATATGCGCTGTGCATATCTTTCTCTTATTATCTTAAAAGCTTGTCGGTCAGTTAATGGCTGTTACAGCGATACGGTTCATGAGAATAGCTTTTGCTTACTTGTTTGGTACGTTTGATAACGGTGTTTATCAGAATTCAGCATTTTTTTTTTAAAAGTTAGTGTGGGCACCTATAGTCCAGGCAGTTGAGCTAGGTGCTGATTGTACCGTCCCTATTAAATTTCTTACTTCCACTCAAGCAACTTGGTGTTCTCTATAAAGCCCAGTATCTTGCCCAGTGGGAACATGAGAATCTTCGAGGGCTCCAATAGATCCTTCCCGAAATGTTTCTGCCTGAGTAGGTACTTTCAATTCGTCGCATGTGTAATTACATGTAAACTCGTTTCCTCCTGTAGTTCGCATCTTCTGCACCACGGTTCGCTTACTGGATCTGTGTTGTATAGATGCTTTTTCAGAGGACAGTGTCCAGTTACCAGCCCAGTAATGGTTTTAGCTTCTTTCTCGCTGCGTCTGAGTAAGTTATCAGAGAATTTAGCATCCCCATTTAGCGCTTTAGTATGGAGTTGACCTTCAGTCGACCTTTTTGTACTTTCTTTATCTAACCAGGTCCAAATCTCCTTTTTAGCAAAGTTCTTGGTAATCCCCCATAAGGGCTTTGGACTTATGAAGTGTCTTTTAGAGTCCTCCTTGGCTAGTTTGTCGGCTATTATATAGCCCTTTATATCTTCATGCCCCGGTACAGAAACCACAGACATCGTGTAGTCTCGTGCTATGTTGATAGGTTATGTTTCTTAATATTGTAGCATAAAAAAGTAGTAAAAACATTAACATTCCAAATCGCTGTCATCGCTGTTGCCGGAACGCTACCATCTCTGTACTTTTTAGGGTGCGCTCTCCGCAATGAGCGTTCCTCATTGCACATGTAATTAAATGGAGATGTATGCCGGAGAGAGGAAAACAACTTCTCCCCTCTTTAGTTAAAACAGTCTAAGTAAATGTTTGTCATTTTCGATCTATCTGCATATACCGATTGTTCTATCCCATATTTGTTTACGACAACTTACGACATTCTAACTTGGCAGAATAGACAAATATGGGATAGAACAACCGGTACATGCAGATAGATTGAAAACGATAAAAATGTAGTTAGGACGTTTTAATTAAGGAGGGCAGACGCTCCATTTGATTATATGATGCGCCATGCTTGATGGGGCAGCTGAATTGACTGCATGATTCAGTCAATTCAGCTGTAAAATAAATGATTTCTACTAAACAAGTACTCATTAGTAGTTGATAGTGGAATGAATTATTTTTTTAATGATACTTACTTTATTTGATTTATATTGCTTATTTTTGAACAAAGCCGAGATGCAATATTTATTTTCTTAACATCGAGGGGTAAAATTCGTAAATACTCAGAGACTGGTATGAGTAGGGATAAAAAAAACCGTTGTTTACAATCGACAATATAAAACATTCTGATTTAGTTAAGCGCGCGCGATCACAAGCCACGTTCTCAAAACGAGCTTTTTTTGTCACTAGTTCTAACACACTTTTATTCTCCGTGCACGTTTCATTCCTCTTTGAAAACATTGAAAACTGTTGCCGTGGTAAGACACATACATATAAGTAAATTATTGCCATAAAGTATAGTATGTATTATGTAATCTTTAATTAACTGTAGGTGTATCAAAAATAAGTATGCTCATCTGTATTAAAAACCTCTTGTATGATCAAATAGACAGTTACGCACCATTGATTGTATTGTAGTAGTTTACAGCATCACGTATAGCTGTTGTGATTACTGATGGGTTACTGCAAAGCAAACTGCTATTTTGTAGCAGCTATTCAATATCAAAATGAGCTGCTACTGTTTGTAACAGTTTCCTGATATAGTAGTGTTGCCGTTGGATTGCGATCACTTCATTTTTAGATTTTATTTAAAGATTTTTTATATAATTTAAGAATTAGACTCTGCAACGCCATCTAGCAGTGAGATTTCGAACTCCTTGATCGTCACAACGTATCTTACCGCGATAGCAAAATTTAATATCTCATTTTCGTTATTTCTTTCCAAATTAATTAGTAATTCCTTGTCAGTTAAAATTGCTTTTCATTCTTCAGTTGTTAGTTCAAGTTTCATTCATTAAAACCTTTTCTTTTGTGCAAATTATTCCGCATTGTTAAGTTTGTCAGTGACATTTGATTCACGTTGTATTTTCCGACTTCCGCCCTCTTGCTTAAGGCAGGGAGACGCACAGGTGGCACACCATCTTAGACGCGCTGTTCAAGTTGCTCCGTGCAATTAAATTTATGTTAGACCACATTGTGGAATTTTGTCGCGCGAGAAACTTCTAATATCGAGTGCATTATTGTTCCGTTTACCTGGGGTGCCAGGAGTTTTGTGTCCATTGCATCGCTATTCCTGAAAAGGGTTTTGAAACAGCAGCGTCTAGCCGGCATTCCATTTTGTTAATGGCGTCATCTTAGGTCACTGGACCTACTATTATTATCTATCATCTATTATCTACTATCTACGACCTACCACAACTACTAGTGTAATTTTGGCTTTGAATTGAACCTCGAGGGTGAGCGAAGTACCGTAATTTGGGAGAGCAAATTCAGATCGTTGTCTCCGAAAGGGGACCACGCCTTGACATCAGCGTAACGCGCTCAACCCCCTTCACGAACGCAATTACACCGACCCTCCAAGACATCTACCAGCTAAGTCGAATTTAATTTTTAATTTTATTATTCTCTTTCCTTAGCACCAAAATTTCATATTTCATTATTTTATTTTATTCATTTTTTCTAAAGTCCTAACACACAATACAAACCTCCCGGCCAATATTAATAATCTAGATATTTAAACTTAACCTCTATATTTCGAAATTAGATCATAATTAATAGTTTACTTTAGTATTTAAGTACGTAAGTTATTGTATCATCGTAACCCATGTTAAGAGTTGTTTATTGTAATTCATTGTATTTATTTATTTATTTTTTATTTTGAATGTTTTTCATTTGTGTTATCAAATATATAGTGTCATCCAAAATTTTGTGTGTTGAACTAAATTATTTCGATCCAAGACCTTTACGCTTGAGAGCGAGCGAACCCCGTAACAGTAGACAAGTGAGAATGTTGTGAAATATACATACATGTATATTCGCAGCAATATATATAGCAGCAAAGCAGTGTATAAAATGTAGTGATGTATAAAACTGCTTCTTTACGTTAGCGGCTACAACCTGCTTCTGTAAATGTTTCTAAATATGCTGTGTAAAGGAAGTATCGTGCGTCGATTCGGATCGGAGTCACGCGCTCTCGAGCGTGGACATTTTGTCATATAGGGGTATTTAGATCGCCCTGATGACTTTGGGAGGCGCGTAGCGCAGAAGGGATTAATTTTTTTTCAATGATTAAATTAATTATTTTTTTTTACAACACCGGTGAGAAATGGATGAATGAAATAATTTAAACGAGTAGATTGATTTTTAATTTTTTGATGATTTATTAATTTGTTGCATTTTGTAGTTAGTACATATAAACATGCATATACCTAAATCGAATTTGTTTCAGTAATATATTCTAAGATTATGATAATCGTATATACATAATAGGAGACTTCAATGCTAGAGTTGGCAAAAGAAATGAACAGAATCAAGAGGTATTAGGAGCATGTGGAGAAAGTATTAAGAACAGAAACGGACAACGACTAATAGAGTACTGTATAGATAACCAACTTGTCATTACTAATACATTCTATATGCATAAAGACATACACAAATCCACACGAGTTAGAGAAAGTCGAGAAGAGAGGTCAATAATAGATTATGTGCTTGTTGATCAGAAACACAGAAAAGAAGTGCTTGATGTTAGAGCTTACAGAGGTTCTGAAATCGGAAGCGACCATCGACTCCTCAAAGCGAAAATTAAGATAAGGATGTGTAGTACAAAGGAACCAAAAGAGAAACCACATAAGGATACAAAAGAAAACATCTCAATCAGAACCTATAAGTTGAGGAATGAAGACATAGCTGAATGCTTTAAAGGAGTAGTAGAGAGAGAAGTAATGAATTTAAAGGAGAACATATGTAACCGAAGTCTTGATAAATTATGGGAAGCGTTTAAAGAAATTGTAATAAAAGCAGCGATAGAAACCTGTGGATCCTACAGGAAATCCAAGAATAAGAAACTGGTGGAAACACCGTGGTGGAACCAACTGATAAGAGAAGAAATTAAGAAAAAGAAATCACTGTGGAAAAGGTATCTATGTACCAAAAGTGAACATTGCTATAACAGCTATAAGCTTCAAAGGAACAAGGTTAAACAATTGGTGAGTGAGGAGAAGAGAAAGTCGTTGGAACAATTTGGACGAAAACTGGAGGAAGACGCGAAGGGTAATCAGAAATTATTTTATAAAACGCTGAAAGGACTAAGAACGGAAAAACAAAGCAACGTACATTTCATTAAAAATAAAGATGGAGCAATAGTAAAAGGGGAAACTGAAATAATCGAGAGGTGGCGAGAATATTTTCAAGAACTTTTGGGAGGTCATGAGCAATTGGAAACGGAAGATATGAGCAGAGAATCCAGCTAGAATCACAAGAAGTAGGTCAGGAGGAAATAGAAATGGACGAAGTAGAGGAGGTAATAAGGAAACTTAAGAACGGCAAAGCAGCGGGACATGATGCAATAACAGCGGAAATGCTAAAGAATCTAGGACAAAATGGTCTCAGTTTATTACATGTTATATTTAATAAGGCATGGAAGGAAGGTATAGTACCCAGTGATTGGGAAATAGCCAGTATAATGCCGATATACAAGAAGGAGGACAAAATGAAATGTGACAATTACAGAGGCATAACGCTGCTTAGTATAGTAGCCAAGGCATATGAAAGCATACTCAACCAGAAATTGTTAAATTACATTGAAAACCAATTGGAGGAAACGCAATCAGGTTTCAGGAAAGGAAGGAGTATCCAAGACAACATATTCACTGTAAAGCAAGTTACTGAGAAATTGATAAAGCAAAATAGAAGTGGCTACGTTGCTTTCATGGACCTGGAAAAAGCGTTTGACAAAACACCGAGAACACTGATATGGAGAAGCCTAGAAGAACGAGGTGTAGATCTAAGACTAAGAAAGGCCATCCAAAGTCTATATAATAACAATAGCATTTACATAAGAACACACAATGTAGCTTCGAGACGGTTCACGGTGGAAGAGGGTCTGAGACAAGGAGGGGTTTTGAGCCCTACGTTGTTTACAGTGCTGATGGATGATATTATTAAAACAGTGGGTAGGGATAGCAAACCCTTATATCTTGGGTACAATAGACTGCAACAAACAACATTGGCTGAATGTGCCTTTGCTGATGATATTATTATATTTGCAAATAGCGAGAAAGAGCTGCAACAAAACATAAACCTGTGGAATGAAACCCTCAAACACAAGCATATGATAATAAATAAAGAGAAAACTAAAGTAATGGTTCTTGGGAAGGAAGAGAAAGATATTAACGTAGAAATTGAGGGACAAAGATTACAACAACTTGACACGTTCACATACTTAGGAGTACAAATAGATAGTCGTGGAAGGTATAACATTGAAGTAGAAAACAGAATACAAGAAATGGTGAAGTTATACCATACTCTAAATAAACCATTCCTAAATCAGAAAGATATCACAAAGAAAACAAAAATGTTGGTGTATAAAACTATATATAGACCTACTTAACATTTGAAGTGAGAGCTGGATATTAACCAGGCAGTTAAAAACTAGAATCCAAAGCTACAGAGATGATTGTATTTGAGGAAAGTGAAGGGAATTACGAGGAGAGACAGAATTAGGAATGAAGTAGTGAGAAGTGAGCCTAGGAATAGAACTAATCCTCAAAACAATAGAACAATATGATTAAGATGGTTTGGACACCTTACAAGAATGAATAGAACAAGAATGACCAAAATATATGGAGAACCAGAGTTCAAGCTAGAAGAGGACGAGGAAGACCACCTAAGACTTGAACGATGCTATTATGAAATTTTGGTAAGCAGACAAACTACCTGACGGAGGCCAGTTAAAGATGGCTGAAGACAGGAAAACAGTGGACCAAATTTTGTGTATGGACATGGCAAATTACGTTAGTGGACATCCTTACACCTAGGGTAGAAGGGATTAGGATTATATTATAATTATTTAAATAACAATTTTATTTGGTGTATAAATTATTTCCAATAATGCTTCATGCTAATAACTTTATTAATAATTTTTATTCAAACGATGCCCGATTACTCATTCGACAATAACCAAATACTGACAAAATGTACCTAATTGTTGAAATCTTATTCAAGCAATTATTGATTAAACCTTATTCAGTTTTTTTAATAAAATGCGTTTTCTGAAATTTCTCTGTATAGTAGCTCACAAATAAAACGAGAATGATTGCACACTTCGAGGATAGTCGTAACGTATCGTTCGAGACGCGGCTACAAGATGCTTCTTGGCTTTTACTACCGATAGCAACTTGAGAGGTCCTTCCTCGAGAATTTTGTCGGAAAAACGTTAAATTGTGCGCCGGGTCTTCGCTAAATGGATAGGAGCGCTATTACTCCGCGAACGCCTCGCGTATAAAGGAAATAATTAAATTTCCCGTTACAGGCGCCAAGAGTCAAAAATTTTGGCCGCCGATGATGGATATTCACGGATAGCGGGAAGTTGATGTTTTATTGAAGTTGTTAGCGAACTAGACGGGGACGAGGCCCGCCGCCGTTACGCTGCGGTTATGTAACTGGTAGACCAAATTTTTCGTCCGGGAATTCTTGCGGAACAATTTAAAGTTTGTAACCGGTATGATAACCGCGAAACCATTATTTTACCCTTCGTGTTATCTGTCACAGTTAAAATTCGTTTGTTTTACTGTTTAATTGAATTAACAAGGTTTTTAGAGTCATTAGAAATATTTTTAAAATGGAACGCAGTGTGCTTCAATTTAAAAAAAGGAAACAAGGGGGTAGTTCCGGTATATGAACCACAGATTTAGCGATTTTTATGTATATTATGAAAGTTCATGTTCATGTTTCGTCGAGTTAAAACGGTTAGATATTTTTTAGGCAAATGAATAGGAAAATGTTGAAAAATCTGTGCAAAAAAGTGCTATTTATAGTTATGTTCGACGCGCTTTGACGTTTCTGAAATTTGTGTAGCGCGTGTGTTCATATAAAGTTACTAAAAAATAAGCCAACAATGTAGGCAAAATAAGCACCAAATTTAAAAGCGTATTATACTCGGACATGTTTTTCTGTAGACAACACGAGTTGCGGAAATGTAAATTATTATGTAACAGTTCACTGCAATATTCTCAAATTGGAACTTTCTAACTCTCAAAGTTATTTTTTTTGTCAGTAGCGCAATTTTGGCGTTTATTAATGTTATAATCGCTGGAGTTATATTCTGTTGTATTTTTGTGTGGGATTTTTTAGTTGTAGCCTCGAAGAAATTGAAGTTTGGTCAAAGGAAATATAATTATAAATTCATCGTCTCGAAGATCGCTGGGTACTTGGCCTCAGAAGACGATTCTGAGAATTTTTAATAATATGTCCGAATAATAAAAAGGAGGTGAGGATTTCATTCCACTCGTGCAGGAGCAGAGTTAGAGATTTAACCGATACCAGATATTCGTATTTGAGTCTAATAGATTGCGGTATAGTCCACCACTGGGTGATGAATTACTCTTATTTAGAACATCGTCTTGTTTGTATTAGGTGTTTATATGTATAAGCAGCACTGCAAACTTTCACCTAAAAAGTGTTAACCCTGCTTCATAAACAGTATATTACCGGAATAAATACTTAGATGAACACACGAAGCAAATATATCTGTAATTGTATAGGCTTATTGCAATACCAGATAATTGTTTAATTTAGCTGATTATAGGTACAGTATCTAATTGTAGATAAACCCCTAAATTTCCTAGATACTAGTATGAATCTTGTTATATCATGCCAAGTATAAAAAAAGAAAATATAAATCTAAACAAATCTTAATAATAGTTCGATTTTAGTTTTTATTGGAAATAATTTTCAAAAAGAATGAATAATAATTAATGAATAATAAGGCGTAATACAAAGATTTTAAGTTATGAACATTGGTAAAATATATGGATACGCGCATAATAAAATTTAGTTTCTTGGAAATTGTGAATATAAGGCGAATAATATGCGGGGTGAAAGTGAGACGACTGTCAAAAAGAACGCCAAGATCCTTGATGGTTTCAGACTAATAGGTTGATTTTGCATATATATAGATGCTTAGAAAATGATTAGTTTTTCTATGCGTAGTTGACAATAGTCGATTTTACTTAACATTTAAATTTAAATTATTATTCAACCACCATTGAGCAATTGTGTCAATATTAAACTGAAGCTGGACTGAATCGAAGGGGCTGGTAACGGTTGAATCAATCATTAAATCATCATATAATGGTTTAATATTATTAAAAATGCACGAATAGATACTTTGGCAAAATTTGATAGAAGAGATATGGCGCTGTAATTTTTTATAGCAGATATGTCACCTTTTTTTATGGATAAGCACGAGAGCAGATAAGGAGTTGGCTTAAAGAAAAATGCAAAAATCAATACAGCCAGGAAAAGTAGAAAGACCTTTATCTAATAAAAACCAGTAGTTTAATTTTACATAAATATGATAAAGTTAAAGGCATAATAAATTATAAATTGGTTGAACAATTATACAAAACTAAGTAATACATTACATCATTTTTTTTTGAATACAAGATATCTAAGGCAGAACCTTGCGATTTGACGATAAATGTGTAACTTTTTATTTATTTATTTATTTATTTATTTATTTATTTATTTATTTATTTATATTAACATGTGCCTAATAAGATTTAATTAATTCTTTATTTATTCCACCTTTAAATCCCGAGCTCAAAGTAAAGATGCATTAACTTTTCATTGTTTAATACGTTAAATCGTATTAAGTGCTAAGTAAGGCATTAAAGAAAGTATAGTAAAACATTTTACACAATTAATGGTAAACACAGTGTAAATTATAATTCTTTAATTTCGACTTTGTAAACTCTTTTTTATGCATGAAATTATGTTTTGAGTGTTATCAAAAAGTGATAAAAATATAAGTAAGGAATTCCATCGCGGTTTTTTTATAAATAAAGGAATATTCTGACTTAAGTACAAGACGATTTTGAAGAAAATTTAGGTTTTGTACTCATGAGTTCAAGTATTAATACTTAATTTGTTTTAATTTATTATCGATATATTTATCACAATTTAATACATTAACTATCATATTAAAGAACATTTTCTTTTACGTTAACAGCTATACATATTTTTTTTGAATACGTACGTGTACAATATCTGGGTTCGTCTGACGAGTCCCCGCATTCGTTCACGTTATTGCAGTATCGATTGAGCGGCACGCACCGGCCATTCTCGCAGGAAAACTCTGAAATTTTGCAGGCGACCTTGGTCGCGGACTTCGAAGCCGCCACAGAGGACCTGGCCAGGCACAGGAGTAGATGAGCAGGTGATAGCGCCGGTCGCCATTTGTCCCGTTGTATCTGTAACGAAATATGGACGTATTTAATTTTGTCCTAACAATTACATACCGAAGCTATACAATATGAAGTATTAGAAACATATTAGTGGGCATTATATTTTTATTACGAACAGTGCAGCAAAAAAATTGATTACAGTATTGTATGAATTTAACACGAATCTTATTTTTAGCATACAACTACAAAAGTAATTATATTTTTTACAAAATCATAGGGAACTTCATGCTTCAATATTGAAGTTACGAAAAATAATTGCATAAATTGATTATTTGGAGAGGCACTCGCCACAACTTTTAATATGTTTTAGAATTTACCATTCTTTAAGCAAATTCATTCGTCTGGATATGAAAAGAACTTTTTAGTAGAGCTACATCTAAACTCATTAGTACTTAATTATATTTGATTATGTAAAACGCAAATCACTTCATTTAACATTTACGTCTAGTTTTGCAGGATTGGCAATCTCGCATTAAGTCACGAGGTTATGTAGTTAAAATTGTAGCCTGTATGAGCTGTAAATGTTACATAGGGTGTTCCATAGGGATCGATTCTATGGACCTCTTTTATTTATATTGTATGTCAATGACGTCCATCATTCGTTTTTAGATTGTAATTTATTTTAATTTGCTGATCATACTATAGCAATGTCAGGACGAACAGAATATGAATTATATCAAAATTGGTATTCATTACAGGGAAGCAGTAGTTTAATGGATTAAAAATAAGTGAAACTAAAATATGTGTATTAACATTAAATGTCAAACAGCATGTGCTAAATACATCTTTGTTAACACGATTGAGATCCAGAACCATTCCTGTAATTCCCTTAAAATATTAATCAGCCGTCGGGCACAAACCGAAAATATAACACATTTGCTTCACCTTAATTAAAAATGTCGCAATGTATGTGAAAAGTTCTTCTGAGAAAGGAAATGTGACTTCAGTCCATCGAACAAAATTCTTATGACTGTCGGCAACAGAGAAACAAATCTGATACGTTCATGCGAAACTATTTGTTTATACTGCACATTTACAAATCCACAAAATTTCTTCAGTTGTGTGACGCGAACTGTGTAGATAAGAAAATATTTGTATATACTCACAATCAGCGCTTCAACTTCGATTGGTAAAACATCTACGCCAGATTGAAGTAAATTATGTGCGCCACATCCAATAACTTCTATATTAACACCTAGTTCTTGTTAGAGTCGACAATAGACATCATTTTGCCTTTTTTTACGCACTTCAAGATATTGCCATTGTCACCACAAAATCCTTTTTATCACTTTCATGACTACGCAATGTTGAAATTAATTTTTCAGTCAGTATTTCCGATGTGTCCCTGCGAATAGACTCAAAATCGAGCAGACCTTCTAGTGGTAAAAAAGTATATCTAACAACAACAGGGGCTAGTTTCACTTCTTTTCTTTTTGAAATGTCGTCACACTTACAAACTGAACCTTCTGTAAATTCACGTGAAATTCTTCCAATCAGAAAAGTGCCAGAATATTTCAAATTATTGCTTTGCATTTAGTTCTCGTATTAGCACCAAATTTTGGTTCAAATAATGTTGAAATTAATTTTGACGTATAGTCAGAAGTTTTAAAATTCATGTATTACTGTGTGAAGAGCAAATGCGGTCCCTTTGGCGGCAATAACTAGATTATCATGGATTAGATCATCGTTATAAAAAGAAATAATAGACGAAGAGTTTGCAGCAGCCGTTGCACCAGCCCTGTGTTTTAAATACCTTAAATGGTGCGAAATCAAAAATTCGGAAAAACATCTCTGGCATTTTATTTTACTCTCACCACCACCACAGAGCTTTTTTTTTTATAAATTAATCTTTGTACAATTCATTCGTAATTTTGCAATTTCTTTTCGGCATTCTAAACACTTATACTTCAAACTTATAGGTTACAACCAACACTAACTTACGTTGTTTAGTAAACTAGCTTAGAATAGGTTTTTTTTTATTTGAACTTTTTTACGAGGAATTTTACGGAAAAATTGACAACTTGAGAGTAAAATGTTTTGATGCAACTGTAACCGGGATAAAATGTCATACCGGCCGGGACATCGGGACTTATGCGTAAAACCGGGACAATCTCGGTCAAACCGGGACGTATGGTAAGGCCTACCTATTAGGCACGCAGAAATGGATCTATTTTTCTGTTATATTCTTATATAGTTATTTATTATAGTCAGATAGTTATTAGAGAGTTAAATTAGTTTAACAATAAGCACTAAGCTTTCAAACATAAAATATATTTTACAAATGCGAAATGTTTATTAATTTCTTATGTTGTCCACTACTGGTGTGCAAGAAATGTATTTTAAAGTATGTACATATAAAATAATTTTATTCTTGCGTAGTGCATCCAAAGTAACCATTTCATTTGACGGAACAAAGAATTCCAGGTTATGGTTAACAACAGTAGATTTTCAATGTTGGCTCAGTTATGGAAACTATAGTTTGTCTTTTACACTAATATTTAATTAACTAATAAGATATCAAATTAATATAAATGTATATAAAATGTGCTAGAAATAAACAATATAAAATAATTGGTATATTTTATGTTCAAGTTCTAAATTCGTATCCTAAATGAGAACTGCTGGCAAGTTTGACAGCTTATCATATGGTAACCAGAAACATGACGCCCAAAAAATGGAATGATGGCCAGTATCGCTACTAAATCTACTTATTACTGTGTTACCTATATAGATCTTGCAAGTATATTTACAGAGTACTACGAATATCATCAGCGAATGCGTGAATAGTCTTAATTATTTCCTGTTATCGGCCTGCATGAACATTCACGAAGTGAGCAAAGTTTAAAGTTGTGTCTGGAAGGTCGCACAGGATGATAATAGCACTGCTGTATCCATAGATTAATAATCGATATTTTATAAGTATCGAATGTTAACTGCGGTATATCGCGATACACAAAAAAAAATGTCATTTCAAAGTTAAAGACGTCACAAGATAAAAAGAAATAAGAATGGTTTATTATTATAAACACACTTCTACAAGCAAAAAAGAAAAAAATACTAGCGAGACTCGTTTTGCACGGCTCACAAATTAAAATTTTCTCATTTTACAAACGAGCACGGCTTCATTTAGTGCAGACACAGCTTCGCTCGCGATATTTTAATTTGAAAAATATTGCGAGTAGAAAAGGGAAGTAATAGCATAAAAAAGCCGGCGCTGACACTTTCAGACTAATTCAGCGCAATTACCCCAAGAGAAAATTCTGTGGAGATACTAATTATTCTCGATTTATAATTAAGACACATTTAGCCAGGATCGGCCTGGGCAATTTATACCGGCAATTAATAGAAAAGGGGATGAACGGGGGGGGGGGCGGGTAGCAAGCACGAAGCCGGGATAGGGTAAAATTTATAGGGAAAATTATTTTCATAACTTCTGCACCCTCGCTCGTATTAATCAAGCGATTAGAAAAAGGGCGCTTGCGTCAAGTCAAAATGCTTCGAACCTCTCTGGTGGGACGTTTAAGTTTCTACGTCGAATTTTACGCAAATTAATTTCAGTTTAGTGCGTCTGAAAATAAAGAGATGGAAGAGCGGGTGGGAGTGATGATTGGTGGGCGATAAAAAAGTTGTTAAAAGGATGTGAAATTTAAAAGGATTTTTAATGATGCCGTGAAACTTAATAGGTAAGTAATGGACCGTGTATAAATGGTATTATCTGAAACTGCTAATGATTTCAGCGGTTGGTACTATATAGGTTATAATTTGTAGTTCAAAGGAGTTTGGAGTTAATTATTTTAATGGGACTGTATAAATATTTCTCACAAAATCCACTTGAACTCCAATAATCGGAAAATTATAGGCATGCTAAATTATATTAGTCGGTACAGTATTGGTAATGTGAACTGTTTTACTTTAGTTATAGCTTCTATAAAATATTAAGTGCCTATTCATATGTCGTTAGAGAATAAAACATCGTTTATTTATTACCTGCAATCATTATTTTGTATGTAATAATAATATATTTGCCTAACACAGCAAGTATTCTAATTACAGGATAAAGTAACAAAAATGACGCATGATGATGCATATATAATTATGCGCTTACTACGATTACTACAATTATATATCATAGCGCTATCCTCACTCTTGAGGGCCGATTCATGACAGTATAAATGTAAATCTTTCATTAATGTTTTTATTTGGGTATGTCGGTTTTTTTAGTTTTAAATTACGCAAATGTTACTTTTTTTACATTTTTACAATTTTATTTTTTCCTTTTTTGAAAATTATTTATAACCTACAATACTTCAAATTTTGTTAAAATTTTCTTTATGAAATGTTTTTTTTTGATTTATTTTAATCACAAATACCTATTATTAAAGATAATATGACCAAATTTATATGATTAAAATAATTCAAAAGCAATTATTTCATAAAAAAAATTAAACATAAAACTTCAAATATTATGTATTGTAGGTTATAAATAATTTTTAAAAAAGGAAAAAATAAAATTTCCAAATGTAAAAAAAAACATTTGTACAGTTTAAAACCAAAAGACTGGCATACCCAATAAAAACATTAATAAAGAAGATATCAACTAACAAAAATCAAGGAAATAGGGGATTTTTTCAATTCACGGACGTTTTGACATTTATTGTCTTTTTCGAGATGTTTTAAAACGCAATTAATTTTTTTACATATAAATGCCTTTTTTTAATATTAATATTACATGTTTGTCTTCATAATGTATTGTGTATTCGTCTTTTACAACATTTTAATTTCTCTTAATAACGACAAAACAACTTTACACTGTGATTAAAAATGATATTAAATAAAATTTACATATTATTATGTTTCAAAACACAATTAATTGTGTTTAAATTATATATATTTGTGTATTTGTTTTTTACAAAATTTTAATTTGTTATCTTAACATCACTTTGTTGTTAAAAATAATGTTAAATTAAAAGCCATCCTAATATATGAAAAAAATTAAATACTATCACGTTTTAAAATATCTCGAGAAAGACAGAATGTCGAAACTTCGATGAATTAATTGTCAATCATTGTTTGAATTAAATAAGGTCAAAAAATCCACTATTTTCTTGATTTTTGATTTATATTTTTTATAGAAAATAATTTAACATGAAGAAATATAACGATTAAGTTCAGCACCAGTACAAGTACATATGGATGTTACAATCTCCAGGAAAGTTATTCAAGTTGTTCGACATAGATAGGCAATTACAGTATGTATTCCTTCTGGCAGTAGGTAGGTAGAAAGTAACATATTAATGGGTGTTGATAATTCACCAATTCTCTGGCAACCTTAAACACTAAGTGGATGCTTGCTGAAATCCGTCGGTACTGAAGTGATGGTACGTTGAACCGAGATAAAAGTGTAGGTTGATTCATATTTCCTAAAGGGTACATGTGTTTCACTTAGAGCCATAAAAATTTAATAAATCTATGTTACATTTTTGTCATCTGACGTTTGTGATTTGCTTAGTGAAGAGACTAAACGCCAGAAGCGTATTCAACGTGCGAAAATATAATTGAAATGAGGTTTTAAGGCATCGACTTTAGAAATAACCTAACACATCGCAATAAAGTCACTACAGTGTGGATGCCCGGACATTCGACAATCGAAGGAAACGAAAAAAGCCGATGAGTTGGCAAGAAAGGAATCATCCGCTTCAATTTAGGACCCAGAACCTGTTATGGACGTGTTTAAAAGCAGAGCACGAGAGCAGGTAAGGAGTTGGGTCAAAGCAAAATACTAGAATAATACAACCAGGTAAATTCATGAAGATAGCATCATTAAGGAACCATCAAAAAAGTCCTCAGCCACTTTTTCAGCTCAGTAGGAATCATCTTCATACAAGTCTCCTAACAGGATACTGTACACTGAAAGGACACCTACAGAAATTGGGATCAACATCGGAGACATCAATTGCAAAAAGAAATTTTTAGTAAGCCAAAATTGAATCCAAAGAATCACTTCGATCAACTAGCCATAGACTTGTACAAATTAGTGCAGAGGCATGTTGAATGTTATAGAATGACGAGACACAATTCGTTGAACGTTGAAACTTAAAGCTGGCAGTAAAGAGGGAGAATCAATTTTATTATTAATAAGCTTGTATAAATAACGAGCACTATGAACATTAGGTCGATGGCTGAGTGGACGCATTTGATATAAATTTAGCAGCTCCTTATAAGAAATAAACCAGTCCGGATAAGTTCCATTTTGTTTGAATGATAAAAATTTCAGAAATCGACTCTATAGGAATCTGTTGAGAGGCATAATAAGGGAACCAAATTATAGAGCCGTACTCCAACTTAGGTAGAACAAAAGCAAAAAAAGAGATTTCAGAAGTGCGATATCTTTAAACTGTTTAGATGTTCGAATGAGGAAGCCAAGCATTCTAGAGGCAGATAAGCATGCATTTTAGACGTGCGAAGAGAAGAACAAATCAGCGCCAAACGTAACTCCCAAATCTTTGATAACATTTAATTTGTTTAAAGTACGGTCAGCAATGGTGTAGATAAAGTTATGTGGAAATGTGGCATAACAGGACAATAAAAGAATGTAGCTAAAAGGTAATCGTACTATAGTGGTATTATAAGCAGAGGTTAGTAATATAGTTAGTATAGCAGTAATATCTCATAGTTGCACCAAAAAATATTTCTCCTTCTCTATCTTTATTCATGAATAAATTGGGCGATAATTTTAGATACTTAAAAAAGTTTTCCCTTGATAAATAATCCAAACCTTAAAGAAGGCACTTTTAATGGATGACGTTATCTATCTTAAAGCGCTTACCATCTTTTACTTCTGAACTCTTAGCAAGATTATTAAAAAATATTTTAGATACGGAAACAAAAAAGATATTAAGTTCATTTCACATTTAATTTTTTTTTTTCATAACTTTCCAAACTTTCTTGGAATTGGAAATAAAGTTATGCATAATATTATTTATTTTAGTTTCATTCAAGTATTTTTAAATCCATTCTGCAGATTTCTGCAGATTGTGAGATTTGAAAACTTCTTCATTTTCTTTAAACCCATTGTATGTATACTAATTTGGTTTCTTGATATCGTAAATTTGCTTCAAACACCCTTTTATTTAATGAAAATATATAATCCATTATCCAATATCCAGTATGCATTTATATATTATTGTTTATTAGAAAAATTATATGGTTTAATATAATTATAATGTAACTAATTATAAAGGTTGCTGCCATTATTTTTATTATCTATTTTTCTCTGTGTACACATTTTAATTTTTATGCTATGAAAATTTGGTTTGAACTGCCTTTATTTATTTCTGATGATATGTTCATTTTGTTTCCTCATTGATGTGATTTGCATTACAGTTGTGCATACTAATCCACAGCTTAATTTCAATATTAATTAGTAAACTTAACTACTGTATTATTAATTTATAATTTAGACAAACCTGCTTCTGATAAGGAGCCTTACGAGTGGTTGTGTTGTATCCAAATACGCGAGAATTGCAGGTGTAGAAATCATTACTGCTACTTTAGAGAAGCGAAGTAAAAGCAAACTATGGCTTTGCATATACTCTAATTAGATGTGCGTAGCAAACACTACCTTACTGTAGGGAACTTCAAAGGGAAACAGATTCTGCTTGCTCCCACCACT
The DNA here is from genome assembly GCA_004143645.1 of Protaetia brevitarsis. NCBI lineage: Eukaryota > Metazoa > Arthropoda > Insecta > Coleoptera > Scarabaeidae > Protaetia > Protaetia brevitarsis. The sequence continues at coordinate 1,097,518 of RXPK01000092.1, read as the reverse complement.
TGCACAACCACAATGCGGGTATTTTGCGTGTTTACATACCGTTGGAGAGTTGGAGAGTCTGCGATGCTATGGTAAATTGAAAATAAGTTCTCATTTAGTTCTAGATGCTTTTCGAGAAGGCGTTTCTGTCGACCCTGTGACGAGGGTAATATTCAACATTTCGGATGGTATCCTATGAAGTTCCCGATGTATGTATGTTAGTGGTATTTTAGGTGGAAAAACTAGTTGAGTTTAATACTAGTTGATGAAATAGTTTTCTTCTGTCTTCTCTAATGAATCCCTTCGATTATGTGGATGGTTACGGATTATTAATTAAAGTATATTTTAGATATAAATGAAGACGAAAAGCAAAATTCAAACTTTTTTCATAAAAAAATACGTAGTGAGTGCCTCTTATATTCCGAAAAAATTTATTTGTTAAATCAACGCAAGTTATGTGCAGGGTGAATGATAAAGGTGTACATCAGATTTATGAGCTAGAATAGGTCCCTGCTCATAACTCTTTTATTTATAGATATTTTTTAATAATACTCGAAATTCATTTACAGTAAATTTGGTTGGCTTTATAAGTTTTAATGGAGCACCCTGTAGATTTTGACATATTCGGATTTTACAGAGTTTTTGGTATTCGAAAACATATCACCAGTTAGTTTTTGTTTTCATGGTTACTAAAAATTTGAATTTCTACCACCAAGAAATTATAAATATTACAATCTTATTATTTACTTTGTTGGATTTGACATTAAGTAATATTTCTTTGATTCAATTAATTTTTGCTGATAACATGTCATTGTGTGGCCAAATAATCACATATGATAGGCTAAACGAATTCTTAATTGGTTGAAGTAAATACTTATGACAAAGTATATTTTGTTCTTTTAACAAATCCTTTTTTTTTTCTTTGTAGGGTCGAAGATTGAAGTCTGTTTTGAAAACTAATATCACGATAATAAAGAATGAATGACAGCATATTCATCCTAAGATTACGATGTAAATTGAACTGAATCCATTCCTCCAGGAACGCACCTCCTTCTCCTTATTAAGAGGTAATACATCAGGAAATCCTCGTCGAATCGTCGCACAGTGCTGACGAATTACAAATTATGCAAATACAGTTATGAGATCCAGAGGCAGAACTGGTCTATAATCGTCAGTGCGTTGTTCTCGCGATTAGGAGCTGCTGAAAAGAGCGTTGCTTCGCCGTATATAATTCGACATGGCGGAGATACACATGGAGATAAATTATGTCGTGTGTGTAAACGTTATCGAATTAATGATGTGTGTTTTGCGTGCGATTTGCTTCACCAATACCTGATGATTGCCGTTTATCGGTAAATTGGAAAGAAAAGGGTGGAGGAAGGTGTAAAGCTAAAGCCGTGAGTGTTCTTGGCTGCGTACCGTGAAGCTTGGATTATCATGTTTCTGCACGTTTGAATGGGGAATACAAACGGATTTGAGATAAGCAGATTAGTTTCTAGTTTCAGTCTAACGGTTAATGCATGTAACAGTGCCCTAATGTAAGAGACAAAGATAAACATATTAAGATACTTATCAAAATTCTCAGCGCTATTCAGATAGCACGATAGACAATAACTATATACCCAGAGAACAGCGATTTGTCATAGCAACAAACTATATTTTGCCATAGGCATTTAATTGAAGCAAATAAGATTTTAATAAGGATAAAGAACGACTGGTGTAAAACTCAATCAAATGCAAAAATTAAGTTTCGATAATTTTCATATTTGATTGAGTTTTACGCCAGTTGTTCTTTATCCTTACAGTTTACCACAATTTGGACATAACTATGCAAATAAGAATATGCGGTTATTTGGTCATACAATTATATTTTCTCAGCAAAAAATATTTGAAAAATTATTATTATTTCTTGCGGCTGCTCAATATCTTGGGCAGCAGACGTCAAGGCTTCAAGGATCTTGTAATCTTAATGCAACGCTTTTCTGTATCAGCTCGAGCAGTCCATCTGGTTTCAGAAAGTTATTTTTTGAACTTTATTTGCACCTTAACATTCTGTTAATTTAGTATACTGATGGGAACGACTCAAAAAAAAAAAGATATACGGTTTCTGATCTATTAAAAAGAAAATATTTTGCGATACTAACTAATAAATATAAAATGTTTTTTTTTTTCGGGTTCAATAAAGCTCAAGCAATTTATTGCTTTTCAGGCACCCCCACAGAGCTAAACCTCCATCTTAATCATCATTACCGAGAATTGGAGAAAACCGGTTATTGCAACTGACCAGAACGAGTCAAGAAAATAGTTCATTTCCAATTAAGCAATTAATTCTTATTAATTTATTTAACTATTTAATTAACACCGAATTCTTTCATTTATCGCAGAAAAAGTACTTCAAATTACAACAATTACAAATACATTGTGGTTTACCGTAAATTTAACAAAAAAACCACAAAAGATTTACACATATATAGGTACACCAGCGACACTTTCTAATTGTACGACCTACAGCATAAAATAGAGCCTATATGTTTAGCATGGATAGTAGAGGGATCTATGCATTCATTGCCGTCTTCGAAATATATAAACACAGATTTGCGGTCTCTGTGTTTAAATGTAAAGAAGAAGGCAGTAAGTAAACATAGAAAAAACATTGAAATTATAAAATAGAGGCAAATAAATACATCAAAGGCGCATACTTATGCTTGCCGACTTACATCGTTTAGCACAATTCGAAGTTTTTCAGTTGCTTGCCTTAAGTATATTGTATACGAACAGATGTTGTTTTCTTTACACATCCCTACAGCTTTACTAAATATGTTTGTGTTTTTTAATCTAATTGATTCATAATGATTGTTTTCATATCTATTTTTAAAACGCCGCGGCTTCGTTTTTCGATATTAACATAATGAAAATTAATATATATACATATACGGTAACCGGCATAAATATTGCAACATATGGGATTTTTTTATTATTATTAAAATATTAATAATTTTTTTTTTGGGGATAGGTTGTGCATATTTGGGAACCCCAAAATTTATTTTGATATACGTCAGGTGACCACTAGTGTGGCGGTAAATTTAAAAAATATGTCATGAATTTCCAAAAAGTGAGATTAAATGACATGATGTCCAAAAAAGTTATTTGAAAAAGTTGCTTGGAATTCAATGCTGAGGAAGTTGCTTGGAATTCAATTCTGAGGCTGTGTGTAAATTTGTGTGAAGATATTTGAAAAAAAAATGAAAATCACAATTTTTACAAATATTGTTTAATTGAATTACGTATTTCCATCTTTCTCGTTTTTAGCAGCTCAACAGCATTATAATATTTCTAAATCTGGTTGATACTCAAACAATTTTATCAATTTTATCAATATGTAATTCAATTAATCAAGATTTGGAAAATTGTGATTTTTCAATTTTTTAAAGTATCTTTACAAAACTGTAAAAAGGTTTTGTCCGGGCTGTTGAGCCGTGGGCTTGTGGAATTACTTTCGTACGTTTCGTTCACATTTGCAGTGAACATCTTCAGTGACGAAGTTTCCTTCGTGATGGCTCGTCGTTTAGTGACGTTTAGTTATCTTTACAAAAATTTGCATACCGCCTCAGAATTGAATTCTAAACAACTTTTTCAAATAACCTTTTTCGATATCATGTCATCTAACCTCACTTTTTGGAGATTCACAGCATATTTTTCATATTTACCGTCATACTAGTGGTCACGTGACGTGTGTCAAAATAGATTTTAGGGTTTCTAGACATGCACCACCTATCTCCCAAAAAAAGTTTTAGTATGTTTTGATAATAAAAAAAATCCTATATGTTGCAATATTTATGTAGGTCACTGTATATAAAGTAATCGTTAATTATTAATTTAAACCCGCATTTTATATTTATACCTATCACTGCTGTTCGATTTACGACTAATTCAAATTTTGTATTGCTTTTGAAAAAATATTGTGAGACTTTTGAGGTAAAATCGTTGGAACTAGGGAATTTATAATCGAAATATTATTTTATCTTGTTATTATAATATATAACTGGATGCCTTAAATATTTTCATGCGATCCATTTTGATACGTTCATTATTATTTGCATACGTGTAAAATGAATAAAAGTAGTAAACCCAGTGATATTGCTATTTATTGTATAATTAACATGCCTTTGGTCTAGTTCCTAGTCGTAGTTCAACTGTAATATGAAAATACCTTTTAAAACCATTTAATAAGACTACAGTTATTCGAAATACTAAATACAAACATCAAATAAATTTATTCCTACGCAAAGATAACAAAATATATAATAGATGCATTCAACTTCGCACATTAATAAATCCAGCCTAAGCTTTTTTAAAATAACAGACAGCACATCTGTGTTTACACATTTCGAAGCGGCAGGTTAATGCATACATCTGTCTACTATCCACGCTAAACATGTAGGCTCTATTTTACCCTGTAGGTCGTACAATTAGAAAGTGTCGCTGGTGTACATGCCTACGTAAAGATAATAAAATTTGTGATATGTGCATACATTCTGCCTTATTTTGTATCATTTACGTTAAAATAACGTAGAACGTTAAAAATAACAACGTATGACATGTAAGACGTCATCATAACGGTTGCAACGAATTTTTGTATATTGTATCACTCCATAAGTGTTGTCCAACACATTGTCCGATGTATTCAAATTAAAACTTTTATTAGAGGAAAAAAGTATAAAAGTGGAAAACGTCTAACAACGAAGACAGCTTTATGTGTGATTTTGCCAATTAGAAAGAATAATTGCGGTGCAAGCGTAGCTGTTATACTTCATTTCCTATAACAGACGAGGTACGTCATTACTTACAAATTCGGGCCATGCAATACCATATTATTAAAATAGCCAACTAACATATAACTTATTCCTGTTCAATTAAAGATACTATGTTGGTGCCTACTGCTTTTGAAATTGCATGCTTGTCACATCTTCCCAATGTATTCCCACCAATTTAGTTATAGCTGTCAACTGTCAAAGGGTTATATTTGCATTTGCAGTAAAGTGTGGGAATTTGCCTTTATACTTGGTATATATTTATTTAAAATAAGTAGTTATTACAACTAAACCATACCGAAACCATTGTGCAAACAGTCGAAGGAGTTAATAGTTTGGTTAATTGTGTATTTCGACGCAGAACGCGAGAACAACGGCTCATTACTCCCGTTAACTTTCGTGCGAGGAGTATAAAATCCATATATTTTTAATGTCATATTCTTTACAGTATTTCGTTTTTAGAGAGTAATGAGTGTTCTAAACATTCATGTTGCAAACATAAGCAAAATTTCATCCATGAGTAAACAAGGAATTACATCCACTAACCCAAAACGAAAATGCATACGAAATAAATGTTGTAAAAATTGATTATTCTATTCATTGTCAATGTGCTATTGGAAATACAATTTATGACATGTACGAAAACAGTGAGTAATACAAATATTGTTTACAGAAGTGGTTCTTTCACATACATTTTTCAGACTTCCATAACACATTAAACATTTTGAACAGTACTCTTAAAGAAAAAGACATTTCTATGGTTGAAACACATTGTTGTGGTAGGTATTATTTGTTCTCAAAGAAAAGGGAGTTTGTTACGAAACAATGGATGAAATATGGCAGATCGGAGGATGCATACAATTGTATAAAACGGATTGAATTAAATTAGTCTGAAAATTTGACGTACTTGGTGTACAACATATTGGAAACGAAATTCAGAAGTAGTAAATCAGAGATATTGGTTTGGATAGAGAAGAAACTTGCATACCAATCGTTACTGTGAATACTTTAAGCGACAATGGTCCCGATTAAATTTATTATATTCACTTGTGCTTTTTTGTTATTTTTTTCCACTGCTATCATGATTAACATACTTTAAATTCTGATTTTCAAAAAGAATCATCACTAATATTAACGGTGAATGTTATTTTTTAGAGTTTGTTTATTCACCTGTCAAAAGTGTGTGACAGTTAAATAACCTAACGGTTTGTGTACGTTTTGACGAACAAATAATTTGCAACACGGTCGTGACGTCATAGCAAACTGACTCACGTAGTACCTCGTCTGTTATAGTAAATGAACTATATCATTGAAAGCATTAAACACCTTACACCTTGGAGTATATACAAGGCTATCATATGCGTCACTTCCCTTTTAAAATCTGGTATTCCTACATGGTCGAAATTGGATAATAAAAACTTGTTTGTGTGTTTTTTTTTTTGGTGTCTATTAATAAGTTTGTATATTAATATAAATATATACATTTATAACAGATGTTTCGAATAATTTTCCGTGAATACCTTTGTTTAATAATAATGCTTTCTTTTTGAATTCTTAGTAATTTGACTTGCAAGTGCATTATATTTACTGGTCCATTATTTACTTCCGGAATTATTCGGCTTACAACAGATTGTTCTAAGGCGACGTAAAAAAATTGTCACACACACTTCTGGTAACCATTGTGTGCGTAAAAATAGTTAAATCCTTAACCAATATACATACTTTGACAATTTAGTATTTTCATGTTTGAACAGATATTTTTCTTTTAAGTGCTTACTGTTTATCTTTATTGCTGTATGAACGGTTGTATTTGTTATGTGAGCACCGTATCCTAAAGGCCGCTTTACAGTTCGCAATTTTTCGTATTGCGCGCAATGAAATATTAGAACACGTTCTATTCCGTGCAATACCAATAAGATTGCACACAGCTGATCGAAATCTATTGAATGCGCATGCGCTATTTGTATTGCGCGCAATACCAAAAATTGCAAACTGTAAAGCGGCCTTAAGGCAATCTACCAATAAATAATTTTACGAAAAAGTTAAGAAGTAGTTCAAATAATTTTGCAAGTCCGGTCTATTTCAATTACAGAATTATTCCTACAAAAATACAAATAACCTGTTTATGTCATGCACCCTTTGATTTCCTATTTCACAGTTAGTGTCATTATTACTAACAGCTAACAGTTGTTCTAATAAACGAAAAGCCGGCAAATTTTTGAAATAATTATTCAATTTCTTAAATCAACTCGTTTATATTGACAAGTAACAGTAAATTTTAACCTCACTTTTGTTCAAAACGTTCCTGTCATTTATATAACCGCAAGGGATCATATGGCGTCATTTTATTCCATATAACGTAGTGTAAATAACATGCATGTTATTTTATAACGTACACTTATCAGATACGGCATAAGACTTCAGATTAAAATAACGTAGATACGACTAGGAAATGAGGGTTAATTTCACGTATCAGGTATTTATCTATTGGAAGGGTTAATGATTTGCATAATGAATGTGGTGGGGTAGATGTAAGCGGGGCATGTTTTATTTGAATGTCCACTCATTGACGAGTGGCGGTCGCGTACGAAAATCACGGCATTAGGTAAGGGTAAGCTTTTAGCATAGTTGGGAGATATAAATTAATAATTAAAATATAAATCTTTAATTTAATTATTATTGGTTAGAATAATTAGGATTAAGTTATTGTTAAGTATTAGAATAGGTAGTTCTGTTTGCTTTTAGAGTTCTAGCCAGACAATCACGCCAAGAATGTTTTTCCTGTTGTATTTGTAGGTAGGTAACAGGCTGGGCAACAAACTGACAATTTCATAAAAAAACTACGAGTTACAGTTCGCATGTTTCCCTTGCATGACATGAAGAGGCGATGTAATTGTGTAAACTATTAACTTTCAGGTTGATTTTCTTAGTTTCATTCACGAAAGCACCATTTCTGCGGTGAGGTTAGGTTATTTCACTTGACGGAGTTCACTTGACGTGATTATTGTTTCCTTTTGTTAAACTACTCTAACGTGTCGTAGCAAATAAACCTTAATACCTGCACGATATATTTTCATTCATCAATTTCGCATGCACTATTACAATATAACTAAAACCTCAACACCAGTGCCAAAAGCAGTTCCGTAATTTGGGCGAAGAGTAATTTCTGGTAACTCTACTTGACGACTTGATTATTTTCGCTATACTACGTAGCGTGCAGCGCAAAGGTAATCTCATTTACTGCGCCGGAATTCGTGAGCGAACCGACGCGACACAGACGTGCCTCTGTTCCTCACAAACGTCAAACTGCGGCGCTACATTGTCTATACGGTAAAGCGGGACTTTATAATTTGTTTCAGTTTAGTAATGAGTTCGTCCCGTTTTCATATTAAGGAATACCTTGGATCGGTGACCTGAGAAGTGCGCAATTTAGGAAGAAGTGAAGAATTTAGTGTTATGGCAACGTGTGGTTTGTGAATTGGATTTACTTTTGAACGCTAGAACTATAACGAAATTGCTTGTCTGGTAATTTCGCAGAGATGGGTTTCAAAACTAATTTAAACAGTTTTACGGCTGGCGTAAGTATGCGGACCAATTATCGCACATATTCAGATTATTACACCCAAAAGTTCCGCTACCAAATCCTTGAATCATGTAATCGAATACTGGCATGTGGAGAATTTTGAACATGTGATAGTTTAAGCATTGTTGCTACTTGTTATGTCTTTAATTGTTTCAAAGCGTGTATATTTCGTGTACATTTATCTACACACTGAGGAAATGACGCACGTTAAGTTAATAAAACAGATTCCATTAACAAAATATTGTTGAGTTAACCAAAATTATAATTAATCCAACAAGAAACACGTAGTGAAGAAAATAATGATATTTAATTATTTCTATATTATTAATTAAACACACCCAATAAGTTTATTCGATCAATAATTGTTGTTTAATTGAGAGAATATCCGATATAAAACAAATGAGGGTTAAATCAATCAAAATGCCCCACATTTTCTAAATAACTGCTCTGATCTAAACATTGTTACAGCAAAGTTTTCTTATCCAAGTAGTTGCAAAAACGTACTACACAATTATTTCACTCCAACAAGGTTAATCAGGTAGATTTACCAGGTAAACATTTTTTTAGAAGTCATGATCATTAAAACGGCAACTGTTCCGCCACATGATGGCCTGATCTTTGAGATCCACCACCAATTCGCGGAACAATTAGTGGCGTTGCAAAGACAGTGAAGTCGCATAAATGCATTTTTTTAGTGTGTTAACTTCCCACTGTTAAAGATATTTTTTACGTTTCTATGATGTGGTAAAAATATAGTACCATGACATCTAGACCCCTTTGCAAAGTAAAATGAATGATTATTTCCTTAATTTGCTGTAACAATGTCATATTTTTGATTGAAAAATAATTTTATGTTTGGCTTTTGCTATTTAATACAACAAAAATAGTTGTATTAAAATAACATGTAGTACTTTTTCGTTTTAAAATGGTGATAAAATTGAAATGATTGTTTAATGTGGCCATAAACTGATAACAAAAGTATTTTTGTTGAAGTAACAAAATCTGCTGCTTTGACTATGTTTAACTTCATAATATTGTTAGACAAAGCAGTGCTCTTTGTGTTTTTATTTTAGCCAACTTCTTACGTGCTCTCGTGCTGAGTTTTTGGGTACTCCTAGAACAGGTTCTGGGCCTATGTATGAAGGACCTAGCACCCACAGCAAAGTGACTTTATTGCAGGCTGTTCAGTTCTCGAATAGATTCCCAAATCAGTCTTGATTGCATTTTGGGGTTCACTAATGCCTTCAGATGGCCTGGCTGTCTGTTGCAATACAAAGTGCGAAAAAATTGCAACTACTTGAAGGAGCTGAGATACAAAGCTGAAATTTTGGCAAGTTTCAAGTAATAAATCATAACTACTAGTTTTCAGTAGTAAATCATAACAACTGAAAAAAAATACCAACAATCAGCAAAAAATTATCAATAAAATGTCACGTCCCCACGATTGTTTATGCATTGTCTAACTCTGCGAGAACATGAGTGAGATGATCAGTGGCATCTTATGGGATCTTATCCCAGGCTTACTGTAGATGGCGAAGAAGTTTCTGCAATGTGTTTGCTGCTTGTAGTAAACGCCTTATGTAGTAACCCATCATATCCCACACATGCTCGATCGAGATTAAATTCGGAGAGCAAGCAGGTCAAGGAGAGAGTTCCTACTTCCTCTTTGTGTATGAAGTTCTGAGAGAAGATTATCTGCGACTTTTTCTATGCAGTCAGTTGCTTTATTAAGGTTTGAGCTTTGTGACTGTGACTTCCTTCGAGGTGTTGCAATTTTTTGGCAAGTAGTTTAAGTTCGCTTGTTTTTATAAGCCCTCTAATTGATATCACTTGCATAATGCAACATTGCATATGTCTCTGCCTGAAAGACTGTATCATCTTACTGTCGATTCCAGCTCCAGTCCCATTCTCGGTTTTTTGATCCGCTTGTAAACCAGATCAATTCCCTGAACCTGTAGCTGGATTGATCTCAGCTTATCCGAAATGTAATTTCAATGCCAAATTGGTTATTTTATGGTTAAAACACGGACAATTTTAAGGGCGCCACAATTCTCACTAATATCCATGCAATTTGTTTGAATCTTAGACCATTTCTATGGAGGTGAATAGATTGTAGATATCATTCAAAATTCATTAAATTCTTAAAAGTTCTTAAAAGCCGTATCTTTTTGATTTAAATGATCTTGTTTTATCAGTGTACGTTTCCCAAGGTATATAACATTATTCTGCGGCTAAAAACTTTCTAAATAGAAGTCATTTCTCTGGAGAAACTGCAAAAAAATATATTTAGAGAATTTGGTGTGGACGCATTTTGCATAAAAGTTATCAACACCAACCTTGAGCTTTGAGCATAATTTTATATAATTTACTGTCACAAAATAGCCAGTGATGTTGGCGTGTTTTGATTACTTTCTAGTGATTTTGTTTTTAAGGTGCTTTCAGGAAAAAATAAATGTAAAAAATGCGAATTTGATTATAACTTAATATAACTTTATAAGACATCGAATTATTCGTATAACTTTGTAAATGTTGCAACATGAATTTCATAAGTTACGCCAGGATGAAACCAACATTATGTTTGTTTTATGATACAAAGTTCTTAATAATTTCTTTATAGAAGAAAAATAAACTTTATATAAGAAAAGCCAGAAAATTGGGCAAAGTTACGTAGATATTAGATTATAAAATCTAATTACAGGACAATATAGGTACAATGTACAATATATTCAAAAAAATAAATAAAATAAAAATAGATCAATTAATGTAACTAATGTTAACAATTACTGTATACTTACACCTAAATAGCAGTAAGGACAAAAATGAAGTACTGTTTACAGAACAACTGGTCAAAATGTTCGGAGAGGGGTACCTTTAACTGTTTTAAGTTATTGAAATGTATATCATTTATGTGAAAGATTTTGTTATAGTTATTACACATGACATATAAGGGCAAATTTATTAAGCATCAAATTGGTTGTTGCAAACGGCAAATAGAAGGCAGCGGAGGGTCTAGTGGACATCCGAGGAAGAAATTACACTGGGCCAAAAGCTCAGGACATCCGACAAAGCCGTGGACTAGGTTGAACAAAAAACATACACTAGTACATATACGCCTATATGACAACGATGGCATATCAAAGCGAGATAGTAGTATGGAGTGGTCGAAGTTCCTCTGTGGATAGGTCTTTTCTATTTTAAATTTCTATTATTTCTTCTAATATTTTCTCCAATTGACATTTGGATTCCATATAATACGGATACCAAACAAGACTTCCGTACTCTAACCGCGATCTTACCAAAGAAAAGTATAAAGATTTAAGGAAATAATATTAGAAAAGCATCGATCTATGCGCAACAAAACCCAAGGCTCTGTCTCCGCTTGCTACAAATTGTTTTGAATATGATTTGTAAAAGTTAACTTGCGGTCAAACAAAAAACCCAAGTTCCTAACAAGATCGATCCGGGCCAATTACGTTTCTATATTGTAATTATACGTTATGAAATTAAGTTTCTAGTAGAAGTTAACAATCTTATATTTCTCTATGTTTCCAGGGCAAGCTATTGGATTCACCACCATGAAGAGAGCTGATTTAAATCTGTCTGCAAGAGCAGTTTACAATCACTAGAACTCGCTGATGCCTTCGGTATAATTTTAAATCGTCTGCCAAGATAAGAGTTTGTGAGACAAAATGGCGTCGGAAGATCATTGATAAAAATCAAAAACAGCAAAGGACCCAAATATTGAAGCCCTGTGAAACCACCTGATGTTGCAACGTATAATTCCGAAGTATAACCATTGTAGCAAACGGTATGGATTCTGGATGTTACCAAAATAATAAGTTACCAAATAGATTAACTAAAGCTAAACCGGATGACAGACAACTTTTGTAAGATAAGTGCGTGATTCATGCGATTAAATGCTTTCTGCTGAGAAGTCAGTGTACAACACGTCGAACCTATTTACCGCTAATCTAGTCTCCCGGAAAGATAACTGAGGAATCATCGACTAAGTTGTAATTGTCGATCTACCTTCCAGTAGAAGCATGTTAACGTGGTAAAATCGATGCAGTATTAGTGTGTTGGCACCCACTTCGGTGTTCGCTTTGTACCTTCATAGAACTGGCTGAAATAAGAATGAAAACACTTTTTGTTTCATTCTACAAACTTTTACAGTTTAAGAGATTTCAATGGAGAGCACATTAATTAGGAGCAGTATATTTATGCTAAGTAACGAGTTGATACAAAAAAATCAGAAAGGGTGCTATATATTTCGGGTAGCCTCTTTAATTAATTATGCTGATTAATAGTGATTTCACTGACGCAATTAATAACAAAAGTGGAATTCGCTTTTAAAATCTGTCTGCAGATACTCAATCTATTAATTGGTGGGTTCTCCCAAAAGAAATTTTCTCAAACGGAATCTTGAACGCGCAATTAAAGTTAATACTCTATAATGGAAATAAAAGCACAAACGAAGAAAGCTACTTTTTCTTCGTTTGCATTTCATGCTGTGGTAAATGTATCCACACGAATTCTTTTACAAGAGCGAAACGTATAAGGTGAAACTATTGTAGTGAAAACGTGATTTCAGTGATCCTTACGAAAAATAGCACTTTCTCCATCGAAATCTAAGATAGAAATGCACGCGATGGCTCCATTGGCGCAAATTAGTTTACATACCGGTTGAGCCACCATCCATTATCGTGCCAGTGTTCCGTGAAAGAAGAAGAGCCGAACTGATATGAGAAAACAGTGGGTCTGCATATAGTTACGCTTAAAGCGATTTTACGCGAACAGCAGCGCGGCTTGGGGACGCATTCAACCATGAGCTTAACATCCTACCGTTACTGATAGATGGTTGGGAGTCGAGCGAATGAAATTTTGTTTATCGCGGCATGAGTTAATAAAAATCGAATTTCTGTCCGAGTTTCAGGTTTTAAGTCAAATGTAAAACTGTAGATTTATGTGCATACACTATGTGACCTAGGAGCCACTGTAGAAAGTGTAGCATCAACGAACAAAGCTCATATAGAACATAATCGGATCACAAAGATATTAGTGTACGAAAAAGATTAAGGTACGACTATTATTTCACAAGTTCCCATTTCATTAATAATAAAATTATTAAGCAGAATGGAGGTATATGGTTATGTTAGTTAGTTAGTTTAATGACAGATTGCATTCGCATGGCTCGGCATTAATTTCCCGTCCACTGCGACCATTGGGATCTACTGTAGAGCTATTTGTTGTATATAGTAGAATTATCTTAAAGTTGAGGCCCTTAAGCTAGTTCCATATTTTGCTGAATGAGATTGTTTTCAGGTCTTGGAGGGATTAATCTTTCCAAAGGTTACATACTTGATTCTTGTAACGGCAGAGCAATGGCAGTAAATATGCAAAACTGTCTCCATGTCTTCTAAAGTCAGTTGGTAGTTAGCCTCATTGGAGAGTCCGATTCTGTGTAGGTGTGTTCTGAATTTACAGTGAGCTGTCAGAGACAATTACCTTGACACTTTTAGGATCAAGTTCAAACAATTCCTTGGTTCTGACATGATTAGTTGAAGCACACAACTTCGTATGCACCAAAGCCGGATAGTTGTTCCAGTATTGAAGTAATTTCTAACTGTTTGGCAGGTTCCCTGAAATTGGTTTGCAGCATCGCAAGGATCCTTGCTTCCTCATTTCCCAGGTACTCAGATTAGGGAGAGATTATTGCCCATCGCCAATGGCAGTAAATAACTGTGGATTGTTATTATTATTTAATTTCCTAATACATTAATGTGTAAAAATCGTTACTTAATAAGAACTGAGGCAACAAACGAAAAATTGTATTGTAGCATTCACTATATCTTGAATTAAAAGTTGTGTATCTACTATACTATAAAGATCTCTCTTTTAACATTATTGTGTTTGATACATTCCTTAATTTTTATTTCTAGAAGTGATTGATTACGGCTTTGTGAGCGACGGTTAAACGCTGTTTTGCGTTGTGTGTTATGTGCTATTTTGCGGCAGTAGGTTTATGGTAATTTTCTGGTGTTTCAATCGTCAACCAACATGGGGCTTGCCAACAGCTGGGAGCATTATTAATCTTACCCCGTCCGTATTTGTACAGAGCTGTGCAAAAAGAAGCAACTCAGAAGCCAGGAAGGACGATTAGGCATAGCCTCCTGGATGACATGTTAAAGGAATTTAGCTTTGGTGAAGGAATTCACCACCAAGCTTAGTAACAAGGCGAATGGATCAAACACCATCTTGGAATGGATAGAAATTGCCATCAAATGTACATTGACGGCTCATAACGCAGAGGAGCTGGAATGGGGAATATAGCCTGAGAACCAATACTTCAAATTTTAGAAATACGAAAAATGTATCTTCAGGCGGAATATTACGTATTGAAGAGCGTCCAGTTAAGTCTATAGTCAAGCAGCCAACATGGTGCTTGAGCTCACATGAAATCAGTTCCAAGATGATCTGAGAATGCTTAGGGAAATTAAACGAGCTAGTCAAAAGGAATAAAGTAGCCCTCCTGTTCCCGATCATACAGGAGTGGATAAAACCGAGATAACGGATAATCTCTCAAAAAAGGGGCTGGAATACCTTTTGTAATACTGAAGAAACTGAAAAGAAAAATGGAGCAGAGAAAATCTAATTGCTGGCAGAATCTCCAGAATGAGGCAAAGTAAACTTCTTCTGGGAACAAATTGTGCAGCACTGTGCAACTCAAGGGCGGTGCACCTGGGAGCATGTAAAATCGAAAAGGGAAACTTACCCAACCTGGAGCCTTTCCATATCCTGCACTTTCTGAAAGAATTAGGATTGAGAAGCCACAGGTAACAATGGATTCCTTAGGTCGCAGTGTAATATCACTCTCCATCCATACATGCATATGGTCGAGTAATAGTAAATGTATTCCATTTTAAAGGTAGAATATTTGGGTTAATTAATACAAATTATCTAAATTAGAATCTGCATAAAAGTGTTACTCACTGTATTAGAATATTTATAATTTGAATTATCATCAATAGTTAGTAATTGTTAGTGGTTCAATTGGGATAAATAACTGATATTTATCAATTGCGTTACAAATATAAAGTTGTAATTTGTCTGGAATGTAGTAGATAAAGTTTGCCTGAAAATGACAAAAATAATTAAATACATATTGAAGAGAAAATCATTTAGATGTTACTTACTCAACAAAAACGTTTAAATTAAATAAGTAAGATACTTGTTGTTGGTCTAAAATAATAATATTGCACTCGTATAGATTATTTGAAGAACTTGAAAAACATTCCAACGAAACGTAACAACATAAGTAACACTAAAGTAATATATTGTTTCTTCTTTTCCATCGGATTCTTCAATCTAAATTAAATAATGTCAATAATAAGATATTAGAATGTAAAAGTAATGTAACTTTTTGGTAAAGATGTGTTGCTGTTCAGTAGTGTTGAAAAGAAAGCTTTTATTATCAAACCTTGAGCATTCGTTTCATTCATACATTGGCTACCCACTGTAATATTTACTCATAGCTACACAGGCGATGAAACTACGCCCATCTCAATGCTACTGTTTAGGCTATGTGCATCTATTTTATCATTGTGTATGTCCTACATGTAAGGTTTACCTTCTTGACTTTTTCAAGTATTTAATCTTCAAATGTCTTGGCTAGGCTTATATTCCAATGTGTTAAATGTGTTAAATATGTTAAATATTACACGTACTTTTCAGTAAATTTTGTTCACTTACACTATATGCAAACTATATTGGATGCGTTTCGGTGTTACCAATGTCATAATTTAAACGTTTCTATTTCGCAGTTAATTCATTACAGATGCTACATTAATTTGGGTTTAGCACGAAGAATTACTTCATATTAGCTTAGCTTTTACTACAATTTGTTTACTCGCAGTCATACTGGAGCGCGTACATTTAATAATATTTTATAACCTCAACTATAAACGAAGTTTATGGTCGTTTATCGCTGGCTTAAACAGTTAACACGCGATGGGAATCAAAGTTGTAAAAATCGAGCTTCGTCCCGACTTCCGTTCACCCCATAAAATAAAGTTTAATTTAAATTTTACATTGACGTCTGCAGCTCACCGCAGAAACTGCGAGTCCAGGCGTTCGGCGGTCGCAAAACACCTCCGATATCGTAATAATCATAAAATCGTTTACGACGATCGCTCGTCCAATTCGAAAAGATGTCCGCCGAGTTATCGTCCGATTTGTGACCTTTAATGGTTAAGTTAAAAGTTAATGAGTGTTGTTTATGGAAGTGATGAATTTGGTCGTCATGCTTCTGCTGACGGGAGAAAATGTATTTGTTTACGTGCGCGCCGGTGTTGGGTGGGTCTGACGAGGGAAAAATTGAAAATCGATGGCGCACTACAGTTTATTGCTCTCGCCAAGGTTATTAATTCCGTTTTAATGGAATTTCGTGGGGGAATGTTTTATGGAGGAAAATTCGCTAAGATTGAAAGAGTCACATGAATAAATATTACTTCATGCATTTATGCATCAGCACGACGGAATTAGGAGGATTTTCGTTCGATTATTTTGTTATTTATTATCTTGCTAATGCATAAATGTGATGCAAAAAGCATCACATTTTTTTTAATATCAAAATAGTGTACTGTATCTCAACTCTAAATAAAAGCACATCATAAAATTTACGTACAGAAAAGTAATAGCTAAGTAAAAAGCTTTTTTGGTTCACATTTCTTTTTATGGTCACGCACACCATTAAGTCGTGCTCATGCAGCAGAGGCAGATAGCAAGAACAACACATTGAGCGACTCCTACGAATTTTAAAGAACTTATTGGTTACTTTATAATTTAGGCAGTGGGCTTTTAAATGAATAATATATTGTGGGCTTACTGCAAAAAGTGGACCAAATCACATTTACAGAAATTGCCGGTAAAAAATTATCGTAAGATTTTCATATTCATTATTCACGATATTTTTTATATAGTATGTATGTTCCTATTTTAGTAAATGTTAGTATTTAACTTGCAATACTAAGTAACTGTAGTTTTTTAGTCATATCATCTCGATTCCCTTATTTCGACATAGTCACTTTTTGCAGTAAACCCACGGTATGTACTATAGTACAGTAGGTAGTGTATAGTATTGTCAGGAACAAGCATTTCCGTTTTTAGCGGCATACAATTATATAATGTTCTTTTTCTTAGTGATATATTGGAAAAAAAGTTAGAAAAGTTGCCTAGACGGAGTTAAAAGAAGCAAAATTGAGCAGAAAAAAAAATAATAACATAGTTAATCACAAAAATAACGGTTTCTTATTATACCAAATATTCAAAATTACGATTCTGTGAGCTGATACCATTACCATAGAATTGTATCATTTTTATTGGTAAAAAGGCCAATAAAAAGGCAAATTTTTCTTCAGACTAAGTAAACATTTATTTTATTATTTCACTTCTGACAGTCATCTAGTATTTATGCACTATAAGAATAATGTTTTGCATCACCCGCTTTATTCAATAGTTGTTATCGACTTTTAATATTATATTGAAAGTTGAATCAGTTAACCATAGGAATTTAGTTGAGATAGAGATAGGGTTTTGCACGATATTGAAACGACCCAATTATATTGCGAATACATATATTGTAATTATCTGTTCGCCAGAAACACAAGATCGTAAAATGCATAAATATAAATGAAGGAACATACAGTTTTCATATTATCGTAGATATGTTTATGGCAATATATTACTGCCCGATTTCGCATTTATACCTCTTAGTTCGAAATTCGCTAAATTTTATTGCTTTTCGATTCATTACTTTATTTTTAGATAGTATATATTTTTCCATATTAATGTACACAAAAATATTGCACAGTTGCTTAAATCTCTTAATGCAAATGATATCTGGACAAACCTTGATTATTTGCTTTTGGAATTATTAAGGAAAAAAAACACAGACTCATCTATGACCTATTTGATTCATCTTTAGATTCTAACCCTCGACGCTATGCAAATAAAATAATTTCGCGTTTTGCTGGCTGCCCAGGCAAATGTTGCTTGTTCTTGCCGTGAGTTTCCCCATAACAAGATTTTGTAAAGCAACCTAGCTATCTAGTCCCATATTTCCCTATTCAATGTCTAAAACATAATATTGTCGTAGCAGTTTAACATTTATACCATGACTACGTTCTTATATGATATTATCCCTACGCATAAATTATTTCCCACGGCACTCATAAAGCGAAAAATAAGGCATAAAAGAAACAGTTTAGGAGTTTTAAAAGTTTTTTTAAGGACAGTAAAATAAATTTGCAAAGAGGATTATTCCCCAAACTCCGGCCTGTGAGGTTATTTGTTACCATTGGGAGCAGAGAGCCTATTAAGCTTTAATTGCTGTTTATGATGACGAAATTAGAATTTAGATCCCATCCTGAAATTTGCTTTTACATCCAGGATATTATTAATTTTGAGTTCTAAATAGAAGCGGATAAGAAATAAAAACCACGATATTTAGTAATTAGCTCGTTCTTCTTTATTTTATGCGATAAATAACATGATACATCAAAAGTTTTGTATTCCATAGAATTTCAAAGTAATTTTAATTTTAACATTCTTAGTTATTTTAGTTCTTTCGTTTTCTGAGAAAAAAAAATATCCGAACTTAAAGGCTGTGAAATTCATCCAGCCTTACTCTTATTTTTTTTGCTAATACAATTCTCTGTAAACAATTGTTCCTTTTATTTGTTCGTTTCTTTGTCCTCTTTTTAAACTTGCTTTAGTCTTCTGGTACAAAAGGAATTCCTGTGGTACTTTTGGTGATGTAACAGATGCGGCAGATTCAATGCCTGAATGGTGCTTTTGTTTTAGGAAGTTTACCGCATTTTCAGCGTACGGTGAATGTTGGTCATTGTTTCCGCTGAAGACCGCTGTGCCGGTGTAACACTAAATAGGTGTAACAGTTCTAAAACGTTGCTCGCCCAGTGTGTGACTTCGAGGAAAGTTCACAGCGTAATTTTGGCGGTTAAACCCAAAGTTAGGACTTTATAAGCACTTAAGGTTAGGTAATTTAGTAATTGCTGTGGCCGTGGCTATAAGTGTGTAATTTAATGATTTAATTTAAAATTTGGATTGTAGTTGGTAAACAACAAATGGGATTATTTATAACAGCTTGTAGGTTTGAATCATATTTGTCCAAAACGGGCAGTGTGGTCGAATAATGGCAAAAAAGTGCAGTTATTTATATATAGTCTGACTCAACTCATTATTGGTAAACATCTAAATACCTCAATACTTGGTGTAAAAATGAAATACTTCAAAAAATAATAGTTTTGGGTATAGAAAATGCTTAAAAGTAAACGCATAATAATATTACTTTACGATACTTACATGAAATATAAAGTGTTCCATTAAAAAAAAAAGAGAGAATAATTAACTTTTGTTTTGACTAATCCTATAATCAATTTAACGAATATTTCAAAAAATATCATTATTTTTATAAATTTCGACAATCATTAGAAAGCTATGGCTGCAATAGATCATTGTTAGTGTGCTTCTTTTAAATTATACAGGGTGTTGAACTTGTTATGATTTTCATGGAAAATTAAAAATAACATATTACAACTTTATATTTTTGTAATGAGGGAGTGAAGTGGATTTTAAATTTAAAGTAAAGTACAAGGTGTTACGTTTAAAAGGATATTACTTTAATCTGGCACGGCGTTATGGAACAGCCTGTAATGCTGTAGTTAATTTTAAAATATGAAACATCATGGTAGTTACAATCTTCCTAATTTTTACTTGGATACCTCAAAGGACATAAAAGATAATGGACCTTATTGTACTAAAATCAATCATGTTGCTGTGCCAGCGGTTAATTAGTGATACAAAATGTGATAAAATCCTTATCATAATAAGAATAATTAAACAACGAACGTAGGGCGCTTAAACTCATGACGGTTACACATTAGACGTTAAAACTTTCCCACAAAAATTTTCATACATCCAGTGGAAGAGAATTTTTATGGTGGGGTGTTGGTGAAACGTTTGGTTATTAAAACCCGGAAGTCAATTTGATTGATTGACTGATAAGTGAGAAGATTATTCATGGTTCAATCAATCGGCTCGTCCACTGTGGCTTCTAGGGTTTTTTTTTTATAGAGAGAAACTTAAAGTAGACTTCATTAAGCAAGTCGAGGCTGGGAAAACTTAAGCAGCGTATGAATGTTTTAGTGTGTTTCTGCCGTCATAATTTCATGTGCAGTAAAAAAATATACATTTTTTTTTTTCTGGTCAGCGCGAATTAATCCTAAAAGAATCGATGCGAAGCATAATTGATAACTTTCACGTCATTTGTACGACTTGAAAGCGCATCAGCTTCGAGTAATTTCAGTTTCTTTCATTATTCCCTCGATTCCCCTTCTAATTTAATTTTTTCATTACGGAGCACCTTTTTCCCTGTTTATCTGGCCCTTTTGAACATTTCGACAACATTCTACCTGGGGATATTCCCCTGGGTACCGGAAAAAATAGTGGTGAGAGGGAAGGAAAATCTTTTCACTGTTTCACCGACATTATCTTGGTTTATGGGCCGTCGCATCATTAATTTTTTAAATGCGAGCTACGAGGATATGGCTGCCCACTTCTTTTTCAACTTAATTGTGTGGCGTAAATAAGAGAAACGGCTGCATTTTTAACGAGGGTTACATACTTTCTATTTAACCTTATTTCAGTGGAAATGTTTTGTAAAAATCGATTATTTTGTTAATTTATGGTTAGTTAATATTATTTCAGATACGCGTTCCACATTTTAAACGTTCACGTTCATTGTGCAATTCAAGAAGAGCGTACACCCAAGGGCTCATAAATAAGCGAAATGGGCGGTTTAATTGTAATTAGGAAACAGCGTAAAACATTACATTAAAATATAGCCGGCACTTAACACATTTATCTTAGTCGCCTGCGTGTTTCCGAAGATGCTGAAATCGTGAGATAATTAAACGAAAAGAAAATACTGAAATACGCCAAACCGTTGTCTCCCAGGGTAGGATATTAAAGAAGTTTCATTTAAATTACACTCTTTGGATGATGGCGAACATTAACTTTTCGTATGCGCCATTTATAAACGTCAATATTTTAGAAAAAGTCCTGGTTAATGGACCGAGTTAATTTGATTTTTTCTCTAGAACTTGAATAACCGGCGGTAAGAAGTCGGTCGAGGAAGTTTTAACGTGGCATAAATTTGAATTATCTCCATTGTTTGCTTGGTTGAAATATAATTAATTTATCATTTATCATTTGAAAGTCTTTAAGTGCACAGCTGCTGATGCGTTAGTAGGAAGTAGAAAAACGAAGAAATTCAGGATTTGGCAGCAAAAGCGAAAGTAATCAAGTGTATTTTTTAAGAGAAACTGTACGAATGCTCATAAAAGTTCATGAATAAAAGAATAGAACAGCTAATGTAAGGTAGATTCATATTGAGAAAATTTTGTATAATTAAATGATCTCACAGTCTTTAGTAAATTGGCTGAATAAAAAAAGGTTAGTAAAGTGGTCAAAACGAAAATATTAAAAAAAAAGACGTTGTGAATGTTGTAATCTTAAGTTGTAGTAATTAAAGGCCTCACGATTTCAAAATACTTTTTCTCATACAAGTAATAAGTGTTCAAACTTTGCTTTAAAATTAAAAAGGAAATCGAACGGTTATTTATGATACTTATATTAGTTTTAAATCAATGGATTTTTTGAGCGATATAAAGATAATTGTAAAGCATAACAATATAAGGTCTGAACCATATCCTGTCAATGTAGGTACACTGCAAGGTAGCGTAATGGGACCTTTGATTTTTTTGTTATTTGTTAATGATCTCCCGCATTATATCTCTGAAGCGAATTTTTTTTGTATGCCGACGATTGTCGTAAGTACTGAGAATAAGTTTGATATTTTGAAAAAAGTTGATACAGTTTTGAATGAATTTGAGAGATGTTGTTATGCTAATAAATTAATAATAGATCATGGAGAAACGGTCTTTGTTGATTTTTTAAATAAATATAGATGTTCCTTTGAATTTAATTTTTCATTTAATGACGAAAAAATATAGTATCCTCGTCATTTTGCAAATTTTTAGGTATTATCTTGGATTGTAATTCAGCGTGAGACGATCAAATAGAGAGCATATGTGTTAGGCTTCAAAAAGCCTATCACGTTATTAGTTCACTCAAATTTGTCTGGGATATTAAGTCATTAATTGATATTCATTACGCATTTGTGTATTCTGCTTTGACTTACGGAATTATTGTTTGAGGCCAGCTTGGTACAATAAGTTGTGTGTTTGTGATGCAAAAGCGAAGTTTACGACTGCTGTTTGATTTACTTTTTAATAGTTCTTGCAGAACAAGTTTTAGAACGGCATTCTGACTGTAACTTACAACTATATCTATAAACTTTTAATGCACTTGCGTATCAATATTGGAAAGTTATCGACTTTTACTAGCGTCCATGGGCACTGCACCCGACATAGGAATAATATTGTTTCAAACAGATATTGCCACTCTTTCTATAGAAAATTGTCAATGTTTGCAGGTTCATATCTATACAAGAAGTTAAAACTGGATATTAGAAACTTGACCTTAAATGAATTTAAGGGAAAATTAAAATTTGTGTTAATTGAGGGGTACTTTTATGATCTAAATGAATTTGAAACCCATTTGAATAACATCTAGATATTAAGATGTATTTAGGGACAATGTGGGAATTCGCTTCGCTTGCTTCATTTTCATTTATATTTATTTGTTAAATTTGTTATAATGTGTGTTGTTTTATCATTGTGTGTATTTATATTTACTTTTTTTTTTATTATTACTATATGTATACATTAAATATTATTGACAACGCTTATGTCGCATGCTTGTGATTTTTTGGCGAATAAAGTATCTATCTATCTATCTATCTATCTATCTATACACGTTTTAAATGGAGAGATGTTATGCTTCTGAAAGAATTTAAATATAAAATATTCTTATATGTATATATTATTTCTTTAAATTACAGTAAAGACAATATCCTTTAAGTATTTAAAAATGATTAAAAACTAAATGATATTGATAAATGATAAAATCGTTAATTATACCGAATACATCAACGCAAGTCCGGATTCAAGGAAAAAGAACCTCAAATCGGAAGTAATTGTTATCTACAAGTTTGCTCTCATCAGGATTCTTTCTCAGGAAAATTATCGTAGGGATATTCAAAAGCCTCTTACAAGTAATTATGAATTTAAATGCAATGTAAGTACCGTATGAAAACGTTTTAGGTAAGAATTTAGTGAAATCGGGAGATTGCTGAAATGTATGGCGTTAAATTATAGGAACGACTACTGACACGACTGTCTCGTTTCGCTGGCTAGGAAAGAATGGGCGAAAGAGAATTAAAACGGCAACTAGATGACCGTTATTCACCTCAGAATGAATTTAAATGTTTATCGTTGACTACTTTATGTATAGGAAATATGGAGAGCTTAAGAATAAAAAAAAACAGTATCACATTGATTACATTGTAAAGATAGACTAATACAGTAATAATAATAATAGTATATTTATTTATTATGCTCATTATAAGAATGAGAACCTGTGTGGAGAATATTCGCAGAAAAGAAATTATCAGTTACACCAACATAAACTTCTTAAATTGGCTGATAAACAGACACTACTTTTGAAAAGAACAATTAATTCTTTGCTTCTTTTCATAATACACAGTAAGTGACAAACCCCTTGAAACTTATGCCGACATGCACTACTATGTCAGCAAACATGGGCGGTTATTATGTTTGGAGAGTTATAGAACGTCTCCAAGCATCACACTGAATAAACATTTAGTAATTGTTGTTTCTCTAAATAGGGCACTTACAGTTTGTTTTGGATGTTTTCGAAATCCTAAATTTTAATGTGTTTTTATTGTGAATGCTTTCATTCATGTTTTCATCGATTAATACTTATTTTATTACTTTTTCCAAATGTTTTACACCTGATATCGAAACATGTTCTATGGAGATTTTAAAACTGGTTGGACATAACGATTTACATTTCATTATTTATTCATACTTTTTCCAATCTATTCTAAGGCATATATTATTATTGATAGCACAAATTTCATTACTACTCTTTGTATAAAAGATTTATCTGAAAAAGATTAACCCTATATCAAATTAAATGAGCGTATAAACGCCGCAATAATTTAAAATTATGTTTCACTAATTTAAAATTCAAAACATCCTTTAATAAAAATTATCATCATATACATTGAATTCCCTGTAAATATGTGGCTCAAACTCGCCAATATTAAAAAAAAAAACAACTCAAAAACTCAAATCGTCAACTAATTAATCGCTTAAAAAACACATGAAAATAACCATAAATTTAATTTTGATAAAACAATGATTTTAGCGAAAGGTAAACAAATATTACACTGGACACGTTTTAGAAATGATTTATATAAAGAAAGACGAGACTAGCGTAAATGATCGTACAGACATCGCTAATGCATATAAATCTATACTCCACTACTGTAAGGTTTTAACTTACTTCCTGTATTTTATATTGATTTTATAATTATTAAAATAAAAACTGTAATATCGCTAGAAATAGATATTTGTATTTGTCGACATGCCTAGATACAGAAAAGTAAGTTGTTTTAAATTATTTCAACTCATTGCATTTTCAGTGCTTGCTTACACTAATTTTAAAATGTTTATAACTCATATATATTGTTATAGAATCACATTCTGCTCATAATTTTTATAAAACATTAAACAAATGAATTCATGAGTAATTTCCAAAGGACATGAGGTATTTTTGTTAATATAAATCGCGATTGTGATTACGTGGGCGGTTATAAATTACATGGTTGGAAAAGTATGAATTTAAATCGCGTTTGAAAGTAATCACGTTTGAAAAATCAAATAGCAATTCAAGCGATTATAAATCGCAATAATCGTACCTATGGAGCGATTACTAGTGGTTTGTTCACATTTCAAACAGCAGTATGGCTGAAAATATGAGGGTATATGTATTAAACAAATCGGTGCGTTGGAAAACTAAAACAAATCGCGGGTTAATCGATGTGACGTAACGAATAATAATCACAATCGCGATTTATATTTACAAAAATACGTATTTTGTTTATCAAAATTTAATTTATAATCTGCAAAATAAACATCAAAACCAGTCAAAAATATGTTCAAAATCAATAAAAAAATAATTAAAAAGAAAATTACATCAAAAGAAATGTACAATTGTCAAAACTCAAGAACAACTTTAATTTAATGTAAGTTTCTAAGCAAAATGTAAATAACAAATTTTAAAAAGGTTATTAGCAATGACTCAGCAATTAAAATTTTCTTTTTGACAATTCGGAAACGTCATTTGAATTTTGGAATCTCACCGTACAGTCAGGGACGCGATGAACCTTCATTTGTCCGAACTCGTGAGTCAAACTCCGGTAGCTGCTTGAAACCCCGGAAAACTTGCAAGGAGGCGTTGAAACACAGACAATGGAAAGATCTTTTGATGCCGAAAAATTGATGAGATGTCAACAAACTATCATAGAGGTCAATAATTGTTGTATTACATAGTAAGGATAGGTAGGACTTTAGTTATTTTTTAGGATAGATTTAAGAAATTTTCTCTAGTTTACATTCAATTATAATTTTTTTAAGACTCATGATCTAGATTCAATTCAAAATTTATAAAGAAAGAAATGAAATATTTAAAAATATCAAAACACCAAGTGAACATAAACAAAATAAAAAACAAATTAGGTTAAGAATGTACTTGCCTCAGATATTAAAAAATATTTTTTCTTCGTTAAGTACGATGTTCCTAATTGTTGATGGCTTTAATTTTATTAGTTCTGTCTATTATTAAATATATTGTTCTTATTTATCGATTTTCTTGAGTTTTAATCCGCCGAATAGCAAAAGCAAATGTACTTCATTTTAATTTCTAACAACTGATCAACCAATAGGTAATCCATTCCACTTACCGTTCGCTAAGAGTTGCCTAACGAAAAGACAAGAAAATTCGAAGCACGAACCCTGAGACAAAAGAGATCCTACAATTTTTTTTTTTCGAAATTTATAAATTCAATTTAATCACCACAATAACTTAACAAAGCAATTTATGCTGACAAAAACTTAAGTTCATCACAATGAACCTACTATTGACAAATGTACTATAGATAGTGTAAATATAATTATAAGAATAAAGGAAGTAACTACTACATTTTGATATAACTAAAGTAATAGTATATACAATTTTTCTTCAGTAATTGAAAAAAAAAATCCATCGAAATGTTTTGCAATTTAATTAATATTTTATCATAAGTAACTAACAATGAGCCATATTACAATCTCGCCCAGGGTCTCACCACATGCACAATTACGTAGCTCAATTTTTCCAAAAAGATTTTTTTTTTTAAT
This sequence comes from Protaetia brevitarsis, assembly GCA_004143645.1. Lineage (NCBI taxonomy): Eukaryota > Metazoa > Arthropoda > Insecta > Coleoptera > Scarabaeidae > Protaetia > Protaetia brevitarsis. The sequence goes on along the minus strand of RXPK01000092.1, from coordinate 1,070,681 downwards.
TGTTACATATTTAAATTTCATTGTCTGAAGAAAACATACTATTAAAACTTGTTTCATGCCGTATATTATCTTTTAAAAATTCACGTTTATTGTCATGGCAATTCTTGAAACAAGATCCTATAAATTGAACCAGTTTAGTCAATCGATATTCCAATTATATTTGATGATGTAAGTGTATATTACAAGTGGCAGAGTAAGCAAGGATATTATGCTGATACTACAATGTAACTAGTGTATAAAGTGACTTTTACTTCAGGTAAGGCTCTCCTATATTCAATAAAAATGATTGTTTAAACGGCGCATCCGCCAAATATTTACCTATGTTTTTCTCACTTACATTACTGCTGATTACTAATCACAATAAAAAATTATAGGTTTGTATGAAATTTATTCTCCTAAGCAACACGCAGAATAAATATGGTGAACTCCACCTTTTATATTGAATTATTTTTCATGGTACACAAAGTTATATTTTTGTTTTTATTGAATTACTTAATATCAATATAATCACACAATCCTGAATTGTGATTCTACATTTTACTGTTAATTGATTTAATATTCAAACGATGATGACACCTAAATTAAGGAAAAAGAGAAACGCTTAAGACACGCAAAACGTGCAGAAATAGGCCAACTATGCTGGATTGCGTGTCGGTTATCATACACCATATGCGCCGGTTAGAAGATATTTTCACGGTAACCTAATAGCTGGCTGTTAAGCACTGTAAACGCGAACAGATTATATTATTTTAGACGATAACATGAGTTTTGCGTTTATCCTCCCTCACTATCACAACGCACGCTAATAAAAAGTGTGTTTTCTACTACATTTTCCTCGGGAAATTTATGGGGACACGAGTATTTCTATAATTACAATTTCATATATTTTCTCGTCATACATTTATTTTAACAGAATGTTTGTAAGTTGAAACCTAATTTATTTTAAGTTATAAAATTTGATTTAAAACTGACGTTTTAAAATTTGTACGATATGTATATTCTAGAAGTATTATGTCTTGCATTCAAAAATATTAACATATTTCTTGACCCGAATCACCATGATTATAAAACCAGACTAGATACTTATTTTTAAACACGAAGGCAATATTTCAGAAAAGTATACAATGGATCGGTTGTAGCCTCTATAATGTTTTACCTATTGAAGTTAAAAATATTAAACAATTTCGTTTGTTTAAAAGAACAGTCAAAGATTTGTTACTTAATACAAATTGTTACTCTTTGGAAGAGTTTTAAATTCTTGTAATGTTATTTTTTTGCGTAGGGGTAGATTTTGTAGTTTGGCTTGTTTTTTTTTTTTGACGTTTTGCTATTTTAAAAATAAAGGATATTTTTTTGAACCGCATTATCATACGACTTCAGTCCAAGGGCTGGATTCTTTTCACCAGTAGGGAGGACTGGGGCTGGTTGTGACAGGGGTAGGTAGTTACAGCTGCAGCTGTGGCTAAACAGAGAACGCTATATTAACGTTAGGAAGTGGCAAATGATCAGCCGATGGTGATGTGATCATTTGCCACTTCCTAACGTTAATATAGCGTTCTCTGTTTCTGTAGCCACAGTTGCCGCTTTAACTAGCTACCCCTGTCACATCTAGATGTGGCGCGGTCGTTCACTTTATTAACAACGTAAGTATATGATATAATACATTAAAATACCTAAATATAATATCAACGAGGTAACATTGAATACTGAATAATGATAACATTGAAGCAGTATTGCCAACTCGTTGGAAATTTCCCGATTCGTGGGAAGTTTGGAAGTCGAAGGGAAATAGCATGGTATTCGTGGGAATTTTTTTTTTGCAATGTTGTGATATCCTAAAATAAGGCGTATTCCACAGGTACAAATATATAAGCTATGCTCTTCCGAAGTCCCAAATACGCTCAAGGTCGCGCAGCTGCTTCCAACCGCGTTATCAGCGTGTGTTCACGTTATTCTATGATATTTTCGTTGAAAATTAAGATTCAATTGTGATCTAAAACCCTTTGAATGTATACTCGATTTACATGTGGATTTATAATTTATATTTGTCCATTTATATTTATTTGGTAATGCGTGATTTTATGAAGTTTATAATAGAATGGTGCGACTATAACAGCTCACTAGTTTATTTTATTGGTAGGATTGGATCCCAACCGCGTCATCACCAGATGCGCAAGAACCATATATTGTATAGTGGTATCATGGTTTTGCGCATTCGTGGGAATTTTGTTTAAAAAAAGGGAAATTTTGATAGTTCTCGTGGGAAATTCTATGCTTATAGGTTGGGAACCCTGCATTGAAGGATGTTTCGTAGCTGGTGAAGGCGACGCGACGGCGATAGTAATCGAGGCCATGCAGCTCGCGAATACGTGGCACCCTAATCTTTCCCAACAACTTCCTCGTCTTGAGGATTGGTGATTGAGAGCTCTAAACTATTGCTGTTGGGTAGTTGGCTTCATGAGTTCGCAGGATTCGCAGGGTGCCGAGGATGACGTACTTTTGCATGGCAAAGGTTAGAACTTGTGCTGTTTTTTGTCTATATTGGTAATGCTTTGCAGTTGCCTGGTCACTTCAGTCCTCATTCCGCCTAGGACTCCAGTTATAATGGGGATGAACGACACGTGAAACGGGGAGTGGGTGAAGCGCAGTTGGAATACCAAATCTCCATATTTCTCCCTTTTTTAATGTTCTTTTTGTATGATGTTTGTTTCGGCCGGGCATGAAAACTCCAGAATATACATTTTCTTTTCTTTGCGGTTCTGATTAACTGGCTTATTTGCTTGTAGTTGCACGGTGGTATTAAATAGCAAATTCCAGTAGATTTTAGCATTTTCATTCTCAATCAGTGAAGGTATGTCCTGGTACTGGTAGGGGTGCAATCTGCTCCTGTCAAATTCATATAAATGGCGAAAGTGGGCGTACAGAACTCGCACAGCCGCATCATATGTCTGTTGACAGTTGGGAGTTGACAGTACAAGTTGGCACACATGTTACATACCTTAGTATTTTGACGTTTCCGAGAATAAATCTCTTTTTGTAATTTTCTTTCTAGTTTAATGTCCATTTATTAATAATAAGTGAAATGAAGACGCCAGTTCATCTTAGCATGGTTGAACAGTAGCTTAATGACAATTTATTACACGTTTGTCATGTGGAATCTAGTGTAGCCAACCTTTAGTGACACTTTTGCCTGGTTAGGCAAAATGATTTATAATTTCTGCTTAATGGGACTCCCAAATTGTATATAAAAAGTTTTGGATATCATCCTACTGTACAGTCGTGATACAATAAAAGTTATCGGCCTGAAGGGAAAAATGGGTGATATCTTTTATTAGAGCTACTAAAAGTAAACAAACAATGGGAAAATTGGAACCCTGGAAAACTGTTAGTTTATACCAACTCTAATAAAAAAAATTGCGTTTTTATTAGAATATAATAAAAACTTTTTCCGTTCAGGTCGGTAACTTTTAATGCATTACGAGTGTACATATTCCGTTTGTATTATTCTGAGTAAAAGAATTATAATTGACCGTCTAAATCAAATTATTCTTAAATTACCTAACCGTAACGCAATAACCGTCATTTCCACTTGCATTTTTCAAATCCAATCTACCGGCAAAAGACGCTACTCTAAAACTTCTGAAAGGAAAAGTTTGGAGAACGTCCTTTACCTTAAGTCAATAAAATATCCATAACAAAGTTTCGAGAAATCTACGGCCGTTGTCCCTTGCTCTCTCCGCCTAATTATTTATTCTTTTCTCTTGAAAATTTTTCCACTCACGCTGCGCCTACAGCTCTCTTCAGCGCAAAATGGAAGTTGCGAGAATTAGATGGGCTGCGAAACGGAAAAGGCCCTTCCCTTTGAATCCGGACGTAATCAAATGTACCGGCGTAATTTAATACCACGGGCGATATAAATCCGCAAAGACAATACCAGTCTCCGACGCACAGTAATTCTCCAGAGGAAGTATGAGTTCCTCTTCCACCGTAACCATTTGCGGGCCGTATTTTACGTGATGTTCGTAAAATCGGTTGTTACATAATACATCTGCGTAAGTTATGTCGGGGCGGCATTAGTACGTCAATTTCCCCATCAGAATGAAGTCATTGTCGTAAATTTTTAACGAGTGTAGACCTCGCATAACCTAAACCCCGTTACGGCCGCGCGGGTGGCAGTTTGATTTTGGTATGTCGTTCGGTAGCTGACTTTATCGGATCATCTAACGCCGGGAAAAGGTCGCTATTTCAAGTTACGCCTATATAAAACCGGGACACGCTGTACATACACATATACGCCTGGTAAATCGTAAACCGAAACAACGGGATCGGTTTGCTCTCGTATACGAACGGATCAAGTGGGCGTAAGTTGCGGTAAGGATAGAGGCGAGGTAGAGCTGTTCTCTTTCGATTTTTGCGCGGATTATAAATCTCAGGAAATGGTTTGGTCGATGCAACCGTTATTATGCCCGGAAAGAATATGGAATCTGTATTTTATTACTGTTAGAGCGTTTTATGTCTAACCTTTCGATTTTATTTATCGTATACGGTTAACGTCAAATCGGCTCTCAGATATTTTAACTTTTTATGCTATAGTGGAACCCGCCAGATTATAAAATGACATAAATCCCATAATAAATGCATACCAATCTTTATTATTTATTATAAAATAAAGAATGATTTACATATATTTTTAAATACACACGTGTTGTTCCAGAGATGTTATCAAAATATCTAAATCCCAATTATATGAAAAATGTTTAGCTTGCGTCTAAAACTTAGGTACACAAGAAATCCGTGTAGCTAACACCCTGTAACACATAATTATTTAGATGCCAGTTTAAACTCTTTATCTTTTTTGGTGTCATTTTTTTTTTGTAATTAATTGGTATAGGTTGAAAGTCAGAATATAGGATATCAATTCTTCTTCCAATTCGGAGCATTTTTTTAATAAGTTGAAGTAAAATGCAAAACTAATCATGGTGTCGTACGAAGAGTCACTGGGGCATTGTTTATATATAATATAGATATACCAACAGCCGCTTTATCAAAATAGTCAATTAAAGTGTCACTAGATGTCGCTTATATCTACATATTCAAATTAAATTTTTGGTCAGATTTATTTTAGCATTTATGAAAACCTAACTACATACGCGTACTCTAGTGGAGAGTGGCACATTCATTGAATTTACAACTTGTATATCTACGGAACAAAAAACAAAGGTCGTTTTTTGCGTGTCTAAATCTGGATACGTAAAAAGTAATAAACAAATGTTAAAAATGTGATATATGCCGGTAAATATATCGAGTATAAATTGTGTTTCAACTAATAATTTTAAATCAAAATTTCTATACCTTAACCTTATTTTTTATTCTGGTACATAAATTAAAGTAAAACCAAACTAATGGCTTACTAAATAAATTTATAATATATACAGCGTGAGCGCAAACAAATATCATTTATGCTGGAGGTTTTATTAGTAGTTTTAGGAGAAAAAGTTGTGAATAAAAGTTGAAGTACTAATTATTTTACATAACTTTTATAAATAAATATAAAACATAATAATATAAAAAAAAGAAAGGAATATATAACATACAGTGATCGGTAAAACGTGCGCATCATATGTGAAATTTGTTTGTCTTTGAATTTAGTAAATCTTTCTTCTTACAAATTGCTTCTACATGTCTAGAAACTGAAATAATCCTCATCAAATCTGCCTAAAATTTAATTGTATACCAGGGAAGGTCAAAAATATGAAACTACGCTAAGAGTAAAGTATCTCATTTTTTTTGGATTTAGAAGATTCCTTTATGAGAAAATGTTGTTTCAAATTTAACGCTGTCCAATTATGAAGATTCGTTAATTTGAGCTAAAAAAAAATTAATCGTTTTTTTTTCGGAATTCCTGTATACAAAATTGATCCTGATCATACAGCTGTCATATCCTATCCTGGGAGGAAATCATATGCGTACAATACCATAATCAGTTAGTTTCAAAAATGTTATAGCTTTGAAAAGTAAAACTTCAAAATAATATGTTTTGCTTTCAAATAAAACAAAATAATAATATCTAATTAAAATTATAAAGAGCTTACTTCATAAATAACAGACCCTTAGATCTTAGATCGAGAGAGGAGAAAAGACATTCACCCCTCTGCTTACTTCGAACAAATAGAAAAAATATTTTTTTACAAATACCTACGTTATCACAACATGCGGAATATCGTCACCTAGGAAAAAGTGGAAGTTATGAAAACACATGTTCTTGGTTCAATAAGTTATTATGTCTTAAAATCTACACATACTTTTTTAGGAGGAAAAACGGGAGTGAGAACTTATCAATGTTATATAAATAAACGTTTACTAATACTATTTATTCAAACTCACAATAAAAAAAAAAAAAAAAAATTAAAGTATTTCTATATTGGTCGAAAATCGAACGTAAACATAGACTTATTAATATCATACTGATTTTCACCTTACGATTATATGTCCTGTACGATTTATTTTATATTGTAGATAGCTGTAGCATGATAACAATATAATAGAATAACAATTAAGGCATGAATGTATCGATAGTTTGTCTGCATTTTCTTACAATTATCAAGTTTTACAATTTGAATATTTCATATAAGGCGCGGACAATGTATATGCGTGATAAACAGCACCATCTGTTATTTAGAAGCGTAACACTGTTCAAGCTAATGAGTTAACATAGGTTGAGATCTTAGATATCCCACTTATATTTTGGACCCGGAAACGGTGGCGGCACTATAGCGGCGTGGTCCAAAAGCTCAAATTTAAGCGTTGCCATTGCCTCTTATGGACGTGGTTTATCTATATTATATATAATTAATGCACTGGGGGAATCCGCATGTATAAAAACAAGTAGCCCATCCCATTTGAAAAATTATTTGTTTTAGCGCCTCTATTTTATGAAACTTCCTGTATAATCGAAAATATTTTTACATCGTAGACCTCCTGTTCTCCTACAATTTTCATAAAAATACATAAATTATGTAAAATAAGGGAGATATGGTACTCTGTCACATTTTTGGGTTACTCTGTATATTCTAATATATAATTTTTCAAAAACTGTTACCATTTGACTACCATAGACCGAAGCGTTACCATTGTAACACCCGGAATGGGACGTTTCAGCGCCGCCGATTCAGCGCCGGGACATTTCAGCGCCGCATTATTGAATGGTTAAACTGATTTAATGATTCATAACTTAATGATCTTAACTTAATCATTCATTCTTATGAAGAATTTTTGTATCACATGTATTTGGCTGCATGGCACGTTTCGATGCGGCCGTTTTGACGCCACATGCAGTACCAGTTGAATTTGATTTGAACGTATGATACACAGATTTTTAAAATTTTTGATTTTTTTTTTAACATTGGAAGGGTTAAGAGGGGAGAGGAAATGTTTTTTCTAATGCATCCTTTAGAAATGTTTTAAATCATATTTTTTTCTAACATTGGAAGGAGGGGGAGGGGGGAATTTTTTTTTTAAAGATAATTTTTTGTTTGTTTTCGAAACAGAATGTTTTATATTAATATTTTTGTCTCTCATTTTAACAATGGTAGAGGACTCATTAAAAATGTTTGAAATCATAAACATTGTCATTAAAAAAAAACTAATGCCCCTTCCCCTCCACCTCTTCCATTATTAAAAAAAATGATTTGAAACATTTATAATGCATTCTTTCTCCCGATGTTTCAAAAACAAAGAAAAGAAATATATCATTTAGAAAACTAATTCCCTCCCCCTCTCACCTCGTCCAATGTTAAAAAAAAATATGATTTGAAATATTTCTAATGCATCCTCTCTCCCGATGTTTCTAAAAAAAGAAAACAACTTGCATTTAAAAAACCAATTCCCTCCCCCCCTCTTCTCCCCTCTTCCATTATTAAAAAAAAAATGATTTGAAACATTTATAATGCATTCTTTCTCACGATGTCTCAAAAACAAAGAAAAAAATATCATTTAAAAAACTAATTCCTTCCCCCTCTCACCCCGTCCAATGTTAAAAAAAAACAAATTTGAAACATTTGAAAAGACATAACAAAAACTGCTCTCCCTCCTCCTTTAAATGTTAAAAAATATGATTTGAAACATTGCTGATTCATCCTCCCGATGTTTCGCAAAAAAGAAAATTATCATTTACAAGAGTCACTCCCCTCCTTCGCCTCACCCCTTCCAACACTAAAAAAAAATATGATGACATTTTTAATGTGCCCTCTTCCTCGATGTTCAAACAAATCTCTGCATCATATGTTTAAATCAAATTCAACTGGTATTGTCCTAGAACCTAGACCGAGGAAAAACACCAGATAAAATAAACTTTCCTCTTATTGAGTAAGATATTTAATTTATCTGTTTTTCCTTTAGATGTAATCTGAAAAAGTTTTTTTTATCCTTAAAACAATTTTCTATTCATCGAAACTCACGACTCCACTTGCATAAGAGCTCATTATTTTACTTAAGCTGCTAGACTATGTTTATAGGCAGAAAAAAGGGTGGTATCAATCACAATAAATTCGAAAAATGTTACATATGTAGTTTGCAACCAATACACATGGTACAAAAATTCTCCATAAAAATGAATCATTTTGTATATAGTATTTGGCAGTGGCGTACACAAACTTCTTGTACGGGCGAGAGGAGGTTACAGTTTTAAAAACTCGTAGCGCCGCATACAGATAAATAATATGGTAATGGTCTATGCGCGAGGAAAGAGGGTGGGAGGAGGCTTGAACCTTCAAAAGTCCTCCCGTGTGTACGTCAGTGGTATTTAATAACAAAAGAAGTGACTATAACCGATTTCCGAATTTCAATCAAATAAACAAAACATATGTTGTTCTGTGCTTATTATAAGATCGTGTACATAAATAGTTGCATCACCTGAAAGGGCTACTTATAAACGGCGCAAGTCCGCTATTGAAGTTTTTTTCCTAGTTTTCATCGTTTAATAAGTTAGATTAGATTAGAGTTGGAGTGACCTAGGGATCTATTTCATCGCGACTTTTTCAGATCTACTGTGATCCCCCTTTTTTCTAGAAGACGCTATCTAATTTTGCCCGTTTAATTAGGCACTGAAAGCGTCTTCTTTGTGTAGCTGTTAGCTGTGAGGTTCTCCACTCCTTCTCCTCGCCAGACCGTCACATTGGCACAGCACATGAACTAGTGTTTCTTCCCCTTCTTGGCAGAATCTGCAAGTAGCGATAGCTAACATTTCATGTTGTGCATATGCCTATTTAGTAGATTTTCTCTCCAGTCAGTAGCCCTACTGTCATTTTGACAGTCCTCCTATCTTTATTCAGTAAATCTTTGGTGAATTCAGGCCTGTGTTCCTTTAGAAATTCTTTTGCCTGTCTCTGTTCCGGACTTTTTAATTTGCAATTTTAAATTTAAATATTGCCAAAAGAAGCTCCAACAAATGACCTTGACGAACCTCACTTGGTTAACTCGTCCACCGTCTCATTTCTTTTGACGCCCGAGTGGCTACGAATCCAAAGTTAATTCACTTTGGTTGTCGACCTCATTTAGGACGCTTATCCAGTTTCCAATCAGCTTAGAATCCACACTTATGGAACTAATCGCTTTAAGTGCGGACTGACTGTCAGAGAAGATAGCAACGCTTTTACCTCGCTCGCTCCATTTTTCTGTTTCTCTGACACAATGGTGAATTGCAACAACCTCAGCCAAGAACACTTGTCTTTGCTGAAGTTGGCCGAAAGAGCCTCTTTAGGTTTCTTTTCGTATATTCCAGCTGCGACGGCGTAGTCCGTTTTCGAGCCGTCTGTATATCAGTCTGAGTCCGGTTTTGTTAGAGTGCCTGTCTCCCAGTCCTTCTTATTTGATATTATAACCTGATATTTAAGGGATGCCTCCTTAAGTTCATGTAATATTTTTTGGTAGTCAACGGCGTGCGATTTACTTATCGGTGTTTGACTATGCATAAGTTTATGTGCTGTAGGCCTGGCAGTTCCTTGTATGTAGATATGTAGCGGTAGCAGGTTTAGAATTATTTCCATTGCAGCTTTGGGGCCGATCTCATCGCATCCGTGGGACACAGATGCCACAGTTTTTGTATGCTACTTAGCGTCTGGACCGTTCTACCATTGTATATAACCACAGAATCATCTTCGGGCTAAGTCGCTCCCCGTCACCCCTCAGTTTAAAAAGTTATTTTGGACGAACGAAATTTGGATCAAATTCTAGTTAAATTGCACCCCCTAAAGTATTGCCGAAACAGAGAGAGTCCTCGAATAATATTCCATGGGATGTGAATTACAATTGGGGACCTGCCTTTTTAAGATTTTGAGATTCTGGCTTTTCTCATAGCGCAGGTATAGAATATAATAAGAATTTAATAATAGCGCTACGCTTTGCAGGTGTGCCATAACTTCATATATTGACTGGTCAACCGAAATTTTGATGAGGCTGTACACTAATATCAAGCCCTAAATACCTCCTTATAGCAATCTCCATAGTGGTAAATTCCAACCTGGATCCCTGCGACAGTATTGAATGAACTATTCATGTAATATGGTTATTAACAGTCAACACAAGAACTATTAAATTACTCACTACGTGAAAATTGTTTTTAACCTTATTTCATTATGTTCATTATCGATGGTTTATTCGTAATAAACCTTGCGAATACCAAACTAACTTGCTTTGTAGGAGCAGCAAGTTAGTATCTGCACTTGACGGACACATTCTCGTAAATGGTTAACTTGAATGTATACGTATAGAGATATAGTAGGTGGAAGATTCACGGGACGCCTGCTATTACATATGCTGTTGGCGTCGTCGGCGGTGCTACTACGTCCTGATCGTAATGGCTTAACTTGTTTAATGGTGAATAAGTAGTTTAGAGGTTGCCTGGCAAACCAGATAATTGCCCACTATGAAAGCTCTACGAAACTTACAGTAAATAGAATGTGTGTGTACTTAGAAGATACGTACCTGTGTTGTATATATTGGTCTTGTTTAGCCGTTTAAGATATACAGTTGGAAATTTGATGCGCTAAACTTCGTAGAGTAAATGGGAGATTGTTTCCAGTAAAATGTATAGTGTAATTTTAACTCTACTAATTATTCTGTAATAGAATCATTTACTCTAAAAGAAGTTCGCAACAAATCCACAGGTAGTATACTTTGTATTAAAAGCAGAAATGAAGTAGTTAAGAAATAATAATTTTCAAGAATAACGAAATTGGATAGACTTAGAAGTAAAAGCTGGATGAATAACTATGTGCAGAATAAACATTTTTCAAGAAAAAAAATCTGTATTAAGAGAAGGGAAGGTTTTGGTCGAAAACAGAAAGGACTAGTAAAAGTTTATAAAGAACTATAAATTAGTTTAAAATTAGAAGGAGTAAGTTAAATCAGTCGCGCATCTCGCTTACACAAAAAACAAATATTCCGGAATTCGTCATTATGTCATTATTTATATCAACAGTATTTCAAAAATTTACTTTTTATATCATTTATTGCTTATTTTGGCTGTTTATAAATAAAAATAGATGCTATTTTTAGAACTAATGGGTTATAATAAGCTAAGAAAATAACTTTCCCCAACAAGAAATGTTACTGTGTATGCGATTTATCTCTGGACGAGAAAAAAAATATTTTGAATACCATTAACAATAAGATGTTTTGGAGTCACATGGTAAGGGCATTACAGCAAATATATTGAATGTTGGTAATACTTTGGAGCTTTTTTCATAGACATATGTAAATGTAGAAGGTAATGGAATAATGGCGAACCATTCATAATTAGTTTAGGAAGTAGTGACACAGAAAGTGTTTTTGCCACATAGTAGGTACATTTAAATGTTGTTTATTTTTACTTTTTAAAATAAAAATATCAGTACGCAGAGATTTCATTATATTTAACTACAAATTGTTATTTAACACTCAAGTTTTAATCTTTATATGTTGATTTATAAGATTAGATAACTATCTGGCATCTGTCTGCCTCTCCCCGTTCATTGCCAGGTAGTTGACAAGAAGGTGAGCAGGAGTTTTCTCCGCACTTCCACACTTTCTCCACAAGAGAGAGTTCACTAGCCCCATGCGGTACATGTGTTTATTTAGTGCGTACTGATCAGTTAAGATATCTGAGAGTAATCTCAGTCTATCCCTGCTCATAAAGACTGCCTTACGGGTCTTTCCTCATTCGGATGAAGCCCTAGAGATTTACAGTGTCTTGCGCCGGCGAGTCCATTCCAAAGGAAGCAGTGCTTAGCAGCAAGTTGGGACCTTACAGACATTTTTATGCTGCCAAATGAGCTACTACACGTCGGTTCCTGACCTAAGAACGGCAGCTCGCTGGCGCGCCTTGGTAACGTGTCAGCTATTGCATTGCCTTTGATCCCAGAGTGATCTGGCACGCATTCCTATGTAACATTTAGATGTTTCGCCAGATGTTTAAGTGTTCTGTGGCACTACAGTACCACCTCAGAGTCAAATCTGATAGCTCACAAAGCCTTAAGGGCAACCTGTTTGTCAGAGATGATTTCTATCCTTCCATTCTTGTGGATGCAGTTTGAGAAGCCCTCAGCACAAATCTCGATGGTAATAATTTCGGCCTGGAAAATGGTGGGGGAGGCCCCTAGGCTAAAAAATTCGCCGTCCCTCCAAATTCCAATGCCCGTGCCATTACACGTTTTCCAGTTTACTTCCACTACTCCTCCTAATTTGAGATAACGTTCTTATAGCGAAAGCTTGGGTTATTGTTTCTTACACCCCAAGGTAGAAAGGAAATGATATATACATATCCCCGTCAAAACAAATCTATTTGATACTTTATTGTATGAAAATTTAAACGTTATTGAATAACGATTACGTGTAGAGCTTTATAGATCTGCAATGAACTTTTGGTTAAAAGTAACTGGCTCTTAATTCACTTAGATTTTTTCAAAATTGTATTTATTATATGAAAGCTTGTCTCCTAAATCATTCTCAGCATTATTAGTTTGCCTTTCATTTACGTTTTGTGATGGTGTATTATTTAATATTCACGTATTAGTTTGTTAATAGTCTATTAATTGTTATGGAAGTTCATGTTAGAATTTATTGCTAATTATTGTTAAAATATTCAAGCTATTCTACTTTCTTTGTTAATATTAATGAACTCCTATGATAGGCGAGTGCTTTAAGGACCTTAACTTTTATTAAACATCACGGGTTCAAATCTCGCTCTTGTTAATTACGGTCAACGGATTTTTTTTCCGGGGCTGTAATAATTGTTGCATGGGATTGTGATTTGGCTGTGAGAGTGCGCCTGATAAGTATAAAATTGCATAGCCTTTATTTAGTACATTAAAAAAATCCTGTTTTTAATTAACTTAACTTTATCTTCATTATGCTTTTACATTTGCTATAGCATAAACGATGTTTTACACCTGATTTAACTAAAAGACGCTTACATATAAATTTAAAGAAACGATGACTGCTGCTGAAAGAAAATAATAAGATTTGTTTAGCTCCCTTCCGTGGCAGATCACTTAAAACGTTACGGAGAATTTGTTACTCGATTATATAATATATCGATTTTCTCCTTTTTAAGAGGTTTCTCGTATTTATTTCCATTTCATCCATCAAATTCTACAATGTCGGATCATTCAAGCAAATCAAAAATCCATTAGAAGCCGTCGAATAAACCACCAAAGCAAATCAAATATAAAGATTCGCTCACCCCCATTAGCAGATTTGTTCGGGGAAACGAATACAAACACTTGCTCGTTCACTTATTTACTACATATATATGTATGTATTCTCTTCGAAAATAATCGTGATAGGTAATCTTTTGCATATTATTCTTTATTCCGTTTTTTCGTCTAAATCGATTGAGTATTCATTCACAGTTTACACTTTGACTTTAAGACTACAATGCGAAAATTTTATGCCTTTAAAACAGTTTAATGTTTTTAATAAAATGAGAAGGCTTTTGGTTTAAAAGTTAAACCAAAAAATAATACAGTATAAAACAATAGGTAAAAATAAATTTTGAACGCGAAAACTATATTATACCATAATTGTTTTCAGTTTTGTTTCTGTACCTACTGATATTCTAATATCTGTTGGAAATAAATTATCATTATTACTGGTAAATATATGCATTGGAAGTCTACGATTTATAAAAGGTGTCCAAAAATATTCTGTCCTGAATGAAACGAATGCTCAAAGTTGCTTTCACAACATGAGCGAATACATTTCGTGAAAAGCAGAAACAAACAGCTTTGTTCACGACACGAGTTTTATACCAAGTTATATTGTAATTTTTGGACAAATAACTTATATAATATAAATTTTGTAAAGTAAATTGTTTACATACAAACACGTTAGTGCACGCTTATTCTCGTGAGGGCAATGTGATCTACTTCATGCATAAGCGCTTCATTCAATGAATGAGATAGGCTGCTTGAAATCGTATTATGAAGCGGACGATCTGCCGTGAATGATAATGAAAGCTGCGTTCTCAACACTAGTCCTGATGCACTTTTGCTTAATGATGTATTGCGTACAATAGTACGCCCATCCCCTGCATAAATTACTTCTTCGATTTCTTCTTCTTTGTTTGTAAATTTTGTCTTTCAAAAAATCCCAGAAGAAAAAGTACAGATGTGTGAGGTTAGGAAAACGAGCCGACCACTGAATTGAACCATTACGTAACAATCCATTTGTCACTGAAACTCTGTCATTTAGTGTAACAGTATGCATCATGCCGTAGTTAAATACTGGCGCTCCATCCTATTGAATATGTAAATTTTGCCTTGTAATATAATCAGAACATACTTATATGTATATGTCCGTATATTCTTGTAGTATTTTTCAAAGTAGTGCTAAGTATCTGTTTCCTGTTAATGAGCCATTATAGAAAACAGGGCCAACAATTCTGGAATCGAGTAATTCACACAACATGTTAAATCCAAACGCACTTGTGGAGCTCGTGGTTGCACAATTAACAGATTATGCTGTGACCAGTAGTGAGCATTCTTTCTATTGAACACACCTAAATTTGAAAAGATTGCTGCATTATCTATTTTCAAATTTTGAATTGGAATTTCCTATTGCATTAGGAAATAGCGCCACCTCTGTAGAGCTAAGATCACGCAGACAATTAAACTGCTCCTAGAAGACGCTATTGTATGCTGGATAGATTCGCTATGGAAATTCTAGAGCGAATTTACTCTAAAGATCAGGAAAAGTGTAGCTTACTCCAGAACCAAACGTACCAAATATGCATAAATGAGTCAGCTTGTATTGGAGAGTGTTATCGGAAAAGTCGAAGGGTACGAAGTGAACGAACGATGAAAACAAATAGGTGAAAATAAATAGTGAATATAAATAACAGTATTTAAGTGAATTTAGTTTAACAAGTGTTTTTAGTCGGATTATTTTACCTCCAGACTTTCAGTGTAGAAATAAATACTTTTTACTAAATATATCGCCAGTGTCATTATTTTAACCCTGAGAGCGTTAGAATACATTGCGATACGACTGTTGCCGTAAAGGGTAACCTTTAGAATAATATTCACTGGCTCTTTTAAGGATGCATAACTTTTCCGCCACAAAATGAACACCTCCAACATGTCACACTTGCCCAAATGAGAAAAAAAATAATTAATATAATAAGCAAAATGCTGGTAAATAAATGGAACAACAATAAATCTCGTAAAAGGCAAGATTAACTGTGTTTCCCACAGTTCTATAAGTCATACTATTTGTTTCTAGTTACCACAAAAGAAACCTACTACATTCTTTCTTTGCAAATGTAATTATCTTTCAAACTTTTGAAAAATCTACAGGGTGAACCATTAAAAAAGCTGACAGCTCTAACAAAGGCGCAACTCATTGAATTGCATCATGAGAAATACTACTACTTTACTAACTTAACTAACATCGTAGCGCTAATAATAACGGAGATAGCAATAGTGACCACCTAAACTGGGATCAGTCTATACTTTAGTGAGATTTTCGAAATTACACTGTTTTCAATCAAAATAATGTTTTGTTCTGAATTTTGTATTAAAAGAAGTAAAGTAAAAAACAAATTATTAATTGTACAAGGCAAGCAAGATTATATATGTGCTCATATATATTACATAATCCTTACACACTTGTAATTTCAAAGGAAAAATAAATTAAATTAAAAAGTTTAAAGGAGAAAAAAAAATTGCATCATGAAGTATTTATTTATGTCAGAATAAAGTATTTTTTCTATTTTTCTATTTTGCATATACAATAACCTGTAACTGTTTTGCCGAAAAACAGTGTTATAAAGTTCCATTTTGCAACACTGCTTTCCACTTTGTTACACTGTTCGTGGTGGCATTTTATGTGAAGTTGGTAGTGCAACTCGTGGTTTGAGATTTCACATTTCACATTCTTATATAGGCTTTTGCATAGAATTGCACATGACATAAGAATTGTGTCACAAACATGGAAACATTAAAATAGCAAACTGCTATTTTATAGCAGCTGACAACCGTTAGCGGTTTGTAGCAGCTATTCAATATCAAAAGAAGCCGCTACTTTTTGTAGCAGTTTTCTGATATAGTAGGCAAGTGCGAATGTTGTAAAACATACATATTATATATTCGTAGCAGTATAACAGTGATGTAGTGTATAAAATGTTTTTGTATGTAAAGTTTGTAAAGGGAATGTTGTGCGTCGGTTTGGATCGGAGCTGCGCCCCCGACGGTGCAAATTTTGTCGTATAGGGGTATTTAGATCGTTTTGATCACTTTGGGGGGCACGTGGTGCAAAAGGGATTTTTTTTCAATGATTAAATTAATTAATAATTATCTAAATGAGTATTCTTTTTGGATATTTATTAATTTGGAACAGTTTGTAGTTGTAACTAATAAATACGTATAGGTAGATATTGAGTGAAGAACGGTAACAATAAGAGACTGTAAGCTGTGTGTAAAGTTGTAGAAACAGTTTATCTCTTTAACGTATACCGCTATTTAAGGAAAACTGCTACAAAGAGTAACAGCATTTTTAAACTGCTAACCAAAAATAGCAGAAGCAGGTTGCTAACGCAAAGAAGCAGTTTTATACATCACTATTAAATTTCCCTGCATGGATAAGAAATCTCATGTTAAATAATAAATAATCATAAATTCACAGGTGATTCAAACTTGTACTCGTATTAACGTAACAACATTATTGTATCACTATTCGTGTGTTAATATGTTGTTTTACACCTGAATAATTACATTATTAATTATTGGGAAGGATAATATTAAAAGTAAACACAATGTGCAATGTTAGTATTGCCATAATTGTTATATGTAACGCAAATGTAACACAGTGAAGAATAATTTGCTTAATTAAGCCGAGTTTTATTACCGATAAATTTGCACTATAATTTGCAAAGTATTTCGTTATGCGGACAAGGTGTAGATTCAGCGGATTTCAATTAAAACAATATTTGTATCTTCATTGCCCCCTATTTTAGTTAAAATGTTTTGTATTATTTATTTTATCAAAGTTAATTATATTCTTTTACGAGATGCAAACTCATTCATTTCAAAATTGAACTTTCTAAAATGGGTCACTGGCAGAAATTTTAAGCTCCCACTTGATTTTTTCTCCACGATGGCTACGGTGTATAAACGAAATTATTCAAATTTCGCTTACTCAGCGAGAGCGCTTTGGAGTATCATCTGTATCCTTTCCAGGAAAATGCGAAATTTTCCTCCGAGCCTTAGCGAAGCCTAGCATAATTTCTACTCCACGATAATTATGGGCGGACGTTAGTTAATGTGCAGTGAAGTTTTATTAGATTAAAGCCGTTAATATTTGAACTTATTACCCAGCGGATGAAATGGCCCCGTACACCAAACGGTAGTAAAATTTAAGTTAAACGCCCAGGTCGGTCACTAACAGTCGTTTAGTTTAATGTACTTCACCTGATTCATGTGTGTTTATGTTGTATGTATACACTTTCTGCTGCAGATACTGTTTCTTTATAATATCCTCGGTTGGACCCAGGTGGATAAAATGGTAAATGTGTGAAACAAACACCCACAGAGCTATTCTTAATGAATTTATATGCTTGAATGTGTCTAGTGCCGAACAACAACAACGAGTAAAAAAGAACAATGTATTTAAAGTTTATAATTTCATGTAACTGCATGTGAAACTATACTGTTAATAATTGGTGAGAGAAATAGCATCTCATTATTCCATTAACTGTCTCATCTACTGCGGCCACTAGGGCCTATTACCTATAGCGGATATTTCTTTAAATTTTATCCAACAGGTTAGAATCCTGGTGAAGGAGATAGTTTTAAGGTTACCTAGAAAGAGATTAATCTTTCCACAAACCACATATGTAGCGATAGAAGATGTGTTAAATTAAGGAAAAATAGGAGTTAAATTAAGTTAAATTAACTGTCAAACAAAAATTGTATATGCAAGTAAATGCTATTTTATTCATAAAATGCATTTATTATATTTTTAAAACAACATGTTTCGGCTAAAGGTACACCATCTTCAGGTTTTATACCGGATAAATTATAGTAGGAAATAAAAATGAGCATTAGGTATAACTTACAAGTATGACTATTACATAAATGTAAGAATAAGTGAATGAGAATTTAAGATGAAAATCTTATTATTAATATGAAGACATTTGCTAAATTGTTGATCTGAAACTACAATATGTATCTATAAAGGATAACAATAATTGTAGCCACTCTAAGCTACTATACATGCGTTAATTAACTAACACTAATTAGTAATTAAGTCACATTAGCCACATTAGTCACAGTAGCACTGAAGATTCTTAGTAAGGTGAAACATATGTATGCTAATATCAACCAATTGTTATACACACATTTCTAATGTGATCTATTATATAAATGTTTTGGAAAAATATATTTTTTTTTGTGTTAAAAGATATGAAACAAAGTCTAAGTAGAAAAGTTGAATATGAATGGAATGATGTTAAGTAATAATGTGTGTAATCAGAACATATAAATTGTTGTTAAAATGACATTAATATGATTAAATGATTGAATACTTACAAAAAGTCTCAAATATCTAGTGATGGTGTGCTAAACGGTGTAATCTTAGTAACCGGTTACTAGGTAGCGCTTTAGTAGAAATAACACGTTCTAGTAATAGGTGATTTCAGTAACCGGTGATCGCGTTTTGCCTGTATCGCTATTAAGCGTTAACCATTACAGTTACGGCTTAAACTGCGCTCGTTCTAATCGCGATCGTTTAATAAATGTGACTGCGATGTGTTCCTCTGATACGTGCGACGTGATCGCACATACGAATCATGCCTAAAAGCTGATAGTTATTACCTATGTTCTTTTAGTGTTTTTGTGATAAATATTAGATATTCATAATTCTATTTTAGCGAAATAAATTTGCATCTCAGGCAGCAACATTTTTAATGCATTTGAAAAGAAATCGAATAAAAAATAACAATGAAAAATAAACATTTTAATATAAATTAATAAAACACGTGTAGATAACACATTTAAAGTGAAATAAGTAACAAAAATAAAAATAATTTTTCAAAAAACATTACACTCTTCAAATAAACAGCCGGCTAATAACAATAATTTAGTCAGATAGGTCATGCAGGTGCGAGTTTCGATTTAGAAGTATTAGTTGTTCTACACTGTTGAAAATTTTAACACTTTTTTGACTAATTTAATAGTCAGGAGAGGTCCACACTGTTTTCGTGTTATTTTAAGAAGTTTAAATTTGACGAACAAAGATAGTCAAGCATTGTCTATTGCTAAGGGGTTATTTTGTCCAACTAACACGTGGAATTATGATATACTTCTAGTCACATTTTATTTGATCTAGACTAGACAAATTTACTAGCTGTTTAACTAAATGAATGCGATCTATTGGATGATTAAACACCGTTTTCTAAACACAACGTCTATTTAATATGCAACTCCTATTTCTTAGTGCTATAATATTCTCTCTTTAATACGTTTTCTCAATTATAAATATACAGAACCACTCATTCAAAAGTTTTGGTTTCAACTAAACGTACTAATTTTAAAATGATTTTTTGAGAACCATTATAAAATTAAGTGAATGTTTATGCTATTTGATTCAAATCTGAACTAATTACGTAAATAGTTGTTCCCAATACATCTTTAAGTTGTTGAAATTTTTATGCCACTGGAATTAACATTTAATAACACAAGGTTACACTTTGCAGGTCAGTCACATTGGTGGTTTGTTTGATATGTTAATACGCAGAACAAACTCTAAAACAGATACACGTGCAATGCAGGTGGTGCGTATAATGCAATACCGTATTAGATTAGGTGGGGTTTCTATATTTCTATCCGAGGGAAAAATTCTGATTGGTTGATGATTTTGAATGTCTAGAGAAAATAGTAAATCCTCATATCTGAACAAAGAGTTCACACCAAATTCTAGTAATTTCTGTTCTACTAAACACATGTAGTCAATTCGTCTGGCAAGGTTTGTAAAAATCAATACTAAAATATTTGACTAGCGCAAAATTAACGCCAACACCGTAATATTTTCAACAGTGTACATGGTTAGGGAAAGGCGTATTCTACGATCGCTAATGATGAGGTATTTCTCTACCCTCACGACGTGATCGGTCGGGAAGCTATACAGATTGGCAGTGAGAAAGTAAGATAGTGATTAAAATAACGTATTGTTTTCAGTAACACGCCATCACTATCGCAGTTAACTACGAGTAGCGCGTTACTGTTAACCGTGATGCGATTTCGATCACACCACTACAAATATCGAAAAATAAAAAGTCGAAAACAAACATTTAAAGTAAAACACAAACGAATTATGTTATAACAAACAAAACAACAAATTAAAATTGTTAGAGACATAATATGCCAGCCAACAGATATAGAGAATCATCTTTTTGGGATTGGCATGTGATGCCAGGGTACAAAAATTCAACCTAGACAGGAAATATTTTTCCTCCATTGAGCAAACAAATCGTTTACGTAAATCAAAAACAACGTGGGCCCTAGAACGGAGCATTGTGGAACTCCGCATGTTATACTGACACCAAACGAATCAAAAACTTGCAGTATGTTGTCCTTCTCAAATTTTATTGATACTCTAGCCTCTCTTTCCGACAAATACGATTTAAATAAATTATAAGCAATCCCAGCGGCGGCTCGTCAGTTATGAAAGAGGGTGGGCACAAAATAAGAACTTACCTATTTATTGTACATAAAATCCATTCTCCTTTTGTTCATGCTAAAAAAGATGTTTATGACTTTGTTGTAAAAAAGTCTATCTTCTGACATTGTGCTTCTCAGAAAAGTTTTAATGCGTTTGAGGGTGGAAAAACAACGTTCACATTCTGCTGTCGGCATGGGGGTTGTACAAATAATAACCAACAGTTTGTGTTTTCGTCAAAACTTTTTTAGGTTTTTGTCTGTTATGAACACTAAAAGTGGCAGAACACCACCTACACCTACGTCACACATGTCATCGTGTTCATAAAGTACCGAAAGTTCATTTTTCAATTTTATGCTGCCCAACATAGGATAAGATTTCACAGTTTTTTATACATATAATTAACCGACGCAAAAATGGCGATTTTTTTTTCCACATCTTCGTTGTACTTAATTTTATGTCGCAAATAAGCACTATCTAACTATTCACGTTGCCTAGAATATTACAATCAACGCATGCATTCATGTGAGAAAGGAAATTTTCGTGTTTCTTTGACCTCTCTACGATATGCTTCAAATCACTTAACTTATGTTTATTCCACGCACTAACCTCTTTCTTAAAAATTAAGCAGACAAAACAAAATAGTATATTTCTTAGTGAATATCTCCACTAGCGTTGCGAACGAAGCTTTCGCCGTCATTCACCGCAGATCCTTCGTATCATAGCAGGGCTTCAAGCGGTATATTTCATTCTTTACGTGAGTGAATGAAGCGTTGTGCATGAAGCAAATTTCTCATATTGCCTTCACGCGTGAATATGCAGTGTGAACCGACGAAAGAGTAAAACGAGACTTATTCTCAAGTGACTATATGCATTGCGCACGCACTACCTAATATCTACCACGAATGACGGGGAAGGCATCGTCACCTACACTATACGTTCACGCCGTGAAGGCAACTTTGAGAATAGGCTTCACTTCATTCGTTCGCTTCACATTGCAATATTCACGCACAGCTATACATATGAATGAAAGCTACGTTCTTCACAACACTAATCTCCACATCCGCTCATATTTTTCATATATATTTTTATTGAATACTCTATTGTAAGTTCCAGTTTTACTTGTGCAAGTGCAGTTTATTTGAAGATCAGGAATAGGCCTTCCTTTCTTCTTAATTAAAAGTTTTTC
This sequence comes from Protaetia brevitarsis, assembly GCA_004143645.1. Taxonomy (NCBI): domain Eukaryota; kingdom Metazoa; phylum Arthropoda; class Insecta; order Coleoptera; family Scarabaeidae; genus Protaetia; species Protaetia brevitarsis. Next base: position 1,048,303 of record RXPK01000092.1, on the reverse strand, counting down.
CTTAAATGAGAGCGGTTTTTTTAAAAGATTTTGTACTCAACGTCACTTCAAGCCTTTGAAATCACACATGCGCGGTACGCGTTGAAAACGATGCAGACAGAATGAATGAAAGACGTTAACTGGATACACGAAATTGCGTGCCCCAAAGCAACCGTATAAGCGCATACGGTGAAGATAAACGGAGCCGTCCGCTTCATATTCGAAATAGGTACATCGGAAATAGTGCCCCGGAACATAGTTTTGAGTGTTCGCATATGCGCTAGTGTCTGTGGTGCGGAAGGAAACTTTGATACCATCGTTATAAAAATGCATAAAAATAATAAAATAAAATAATGCACTGAATTACATGCGAATTTCTTTCTGTGTTTATCTTGGTAGTTGTGTGGGCACGTGCCCTTGTGCCCTTTAGTACCAGCCGCCACTGAGCAATCCTACGAATACCAAAAAATTGTAATTTATGTAATAATACCGAATGATCAATTACATCAAACGCCTTGGATAGATCGAAGAATATTCCAGTTACAATATGTTTCCTATCCAGCTCATTGTAAACTTTATTTATTTGTAACTTAATATTGTTATATCTAGTATGCCCGGTGTTTATTAAATCTTGGAGGAAACTTGATTTAGGTTGTTTTCTATGTTCGTTAATTATAATGTTATTTTAAAAATATAATAAATACAAGCGTCTTATTTGTTGACTATTACGGGATTATACAAAACCTTAGCCTGATGAAGAGGTTTAGTCGAAACTAGTCGTTGTTTAGTCTCATAGTAAATAAATATTTTACAATTAAAAAGTACTTTTACTAATATTACTAATTCTCAATTAATACTATACCTAAGTATAGACATTCAGACAAATATGGAATGAAAGGACATACTTGTACATACAGCCACCAACATTTAATGAATTTCGACATACAAAGTTAATTTAAATTATGAAAAACTTTTGAATATATATCCATATAGTCCATTTTCACTTAAAAATATTTTTTGCTTTCCTATACCTTATATCTAAATAATCCCACTGGCAGTTTAAATCCAATGAAAAGCTTCGTTTTTGAACAGTTCGATTCCGAGAGTAATAACATACGTATTATTTGATATTTCCACGTTTAGATCCGTAAACATCGAATAACGTAACGGCGCGCGACGCTTTCGGGAAATTTAATATACCCATCACTCTCTCCTTTTCTCGCTCACGTTGCAGAAAATTATTAATTCCGTAAAGTGTTAACAAGGCCTTTGCCATCGCCTCGGTGAAATTCTCTAGAGGGAACGAGTTCAAAGCGAGGTTAAACATATTTATTTCCCAGCAAAAATTTCGAGAGAGCTTCCTCATACACTCTGTTAGTATTTGAGAGCGCGCGCGGGGTTACTTCTCCCAACACTTTAAATTTTAAAAGAGAGGGGACGTGAGTTTATTAAGACGTCTAAAACGATTTCCGGAAGGCATTGTCGCATTAAAGGCGATATCATCCTGGAAATTAACCTTTAATTTTCTTTATTTTGCTTTTTGAGATGCGGTGATCAGTAGCTACCGCATTTATATTTCAATTATGTAAATTATTCGTGAGTTTAGTAAACTCATGTTATAATCGATACCAAAATCAATGATATTAATTTCTTCGTTTTATTTGGTTTTTAGGTCAGAAAAAATATGGAAATATACATCAACGACGTTTTGCTTTTATTGCCAAAGCTTTTTCAAGTAGACATACAAAAATATAAATTGTAAATATTGTAAACTATAAATAAATGACAAAATTGTAATTGTTTTGTTTACTATAAATATCGTTTTATTTTATTTCATTCGTTTCAATATAGTATAGTATTTATCGTTAGTCGAATATGAAAATATTATTGAATTTTATAATTAAATAGATCTTTAAAAAAATATTGTATTCAGTTATAAAATTAAGATATATAGTTTTGTGAAATATTGTATGTCTGTTTTATCATTAACTGCGTTTTTATGTTTATAAATTTGAATCATTTGAAGTATATTACGTATTTTTAAATTTTGTTCTTTGTTTAAAATTTTTATATTGTTAAAATAAAATATTAGATTTTGATGTATTTCATGTTTTTTTTTTTTTAGTCTGCAATATTTTTGTTATAGTTATGTCCTTTTATTCTATTTTTCAAACATTGCATGTTTCAGCAATATATACACCATTACAGTTTGACAGTCTATTTTATAAACTGTGTGATGTTTATTTTTTCCAATTTTTGATTTTAAGTATAGATTTGATTTTGTAGTTTGTTGTTGTTTTGAAACCAATATGAATGAAACTATTATTTATATTTTTTTTGTTGATTTATTATAAAACAAAAAAAAATCTGTTTGCATATTTTATAAATAAGAGACTTTGGGTAATTATTTTGTTCTAAAATATTTTTTACTTTATAAATAGTATCAAATCAAAAAACTGGACTTGTTAATGCTAATGTCAATTAAACTAATAATGACACTAGCTTTATGTGATAAAGGCTGTGAAGACTTGAAATTTAGATAACGCCCAGATCACGTTGGCTTAGCATACCATTTAGTTAGAATTTTGTGATCATTTATAATAAGTTTGGGGTCTAAAAAGGTAATGCTATGAATTTTGTTATTGGTATATTTTTTGGAAGTGATTTTTTTATACTAACCCTCAAAGTGACACCTACCAAAAAATATGTCTTATTTGGTCTTATCATTGGTTAGCTAGTACATGTTAAAGTTACAAAAGGGTCGAATTAGTGGAACGTAGTTAAAAAAATAAAAACCAATTATGGATATGTGCATATGTATCAATTATTTACCACAAATTATATTATAACCTGTAAACTATCTCTATACCTATCGTCATAAATATGTTCTTATAACAAAATATACACCTACAAATAAACTATAAACAATCAATATTTCGTAACTCATCGGATACGATGACGACTATTCACAATCAGTACTATACTCGATGAAATATTCCCGTCGAATATGCGATTTTACGGCATTCGACCGCACGAATTTCAAACTTGTAATGTGTGATGTAGATTAGGTACAATGTTAACCTATAATGCGCTATAATGAGTATGTAGTGACCTATTCCCAGAACAATTCGATTTTCATGCAAGTTTTCTCAAGTTATAAGAAGTTAACTAGCGAGTCAAAACATAGTCGGCAGGCCACGTATACTTACATTTAGGCAAAAGAAAATTTTCTTAATGAAAGTTAAATTGTTTTATTGAGTGTTTTGCGTCACCCCCATTTTTCCCTTACAATAGGGGTTAGGGGTGTGAGATTAATTGTGTGGCTATTTTAGATGAAGAACAACAAAAACAAGGTAATAACCCTTCATCAGATGCGAGTGCAGTTTTCATATGCTTAACCGGCTAGACCCTTTATTCCGTCTTTATACCAAGCGTAATCAAACCAGATCGCAATATTTTGGCGCCGAAAGTTGATTTGGGACATATTATGATAATGCATTATCATAACCATACAATAGTACAAGGTCAAAAAAAATTCTAAAAAGCCTTCCCATATTTCTTCGGGATCGTTAATATATTCACATGTTTTTTCGATGTTATACTAGTTTGTAATGAAGCAGAACAGTGGCCGGTCCAAGACCGCAAAAACCAAATGCTGCGAGCTCCAACATTTGGCAAACATGAGTTAACTATTTGTTGTGTGTTGTTTACGTTGTTCGTAGTTGCAGATATAGGCTGCGCAACTGCTGTAACAGTTTTTGTTACCATGTACTACTGAAGTGCGGCCGGAATGTAGTTCAAGATTAAAACCACTCTCATCAGCACCGAATATATTATCTATCCAGACATGCCATATATGATCTTTTCCACTATTAACGAAAGTTGAGGCAATTTCATATGATCAAGCAACAAATTCTTGTATTCTTCTTGAAATTATTTCGAAAGCTTTCTTAATATTCCTGCTTTAAAATCTTCTGAACCAATATCTGTGTAGCTTGTAATGTCTATCGCAGAACTGGACGTCCAAGTCATGAATAATAGCACTTGAATCAATATTATTCACAAATCCAGTATATATGAATTAAGAAATCTTTAGCAACCTTTTTCTTCGCGTACCACCTTAGTTTATTGCTTCTTCACAACTATCTAATAATAATACAAGTAGGAACAAACCGTTGCTATGTCACAATATTATTTACGTTTACTTGTACAATTACTGACTAGATGAAGTTTTGCGAAGCTTTTGCTGGACGGTATTTAACCAAGTCGTCTTTTCTTCCCACTTCCCCAGTCCGTAGCACCATTGGATTTACATTCTAAAGTTACAATACCTCCTTCATCTGGTATATATTCTTCTCTTTCAGCCCCTATTGCTTATAACGCTTCTTCCCTTATGGGCGCATATATCTCATCTATAAATTCTAGTGAATGTAGTCTGTGCAGTTGCAAAAATTCTACAGTTGTATGAATTTTGAGTGAAAATCATGTCTCTTTTTGAGCATGGAAAAGGACATTTTTTTTATTATGTGTAGCAATTCGGTTTCATTGGTATTCACAGGGAGTCCATTATTATTATTGGCAACTTCGAACGTTACCAAGGAAGCGCGGAGCCGCCATGATTTTTGAGTTCTTCTTAGCCAATAAGAGGCCAAGCTTTCCCAAGTTCGGCCATTGTCAAAATCGTTCTTGACATTTGACAGTTTTGCTGGTTTTTTATAACCTATAAATATACATTCAAGCGAATAACAGCTGTCATAAAGGAACATGTCAAGCTGATAAGTAGCAAATTTTAAATGAGCGCGTGCAATCGCCATCTTTTTTTGAGTTCGTTCTAGCCAATAGCAGTTAATAGGCAGACTTTTCGATTTTTTCTTCCTGAGATCAAAGGTGTCGACGCTGTTTGTCCGTTCTTGTTGAGATGTTCCTTGACGCAAGCATCAGTAAACTAATTACATTTATAATAGTTATGGCGACCATTTTCGATACTTTTACGAAAGTTTGATGAGTTATATACCGTATTTTTCCGACTATAAGACTCACCGGATGATAAGACGTATTTTTCGGACTATAAGACGCACCGGACGATAAGACTCACTTCAAATTTAGAGAAGATTTATTGAAAAAAAATATTTTAATGTTACCTTCGGACCATAAGACGCACACAAAATTTGAATTCATTTTTCTATGTAAGAAAGCCCGTCTTATAGTACGAAAAATACGATATACTACTTGCTTATCTCATTTAGCCTATTTTCTTTACAAAAACATGCTCGCTATTTACTGATCCAAAGTAGCAACCTTGGATAGAGTTCATCTTTTAGATAAAAACAATGCAATCTAATCAAAAATGATTAAATGCTTATTCCTTTCTGCTTGATAAACCTTATCCAACAAGTAATATTTGTTTTAATCTGCATCTCTTACCGTTAGTGAGTTATGCGCATAGGAATGGGAAACTTTTCAAAATTTATTTCACCCAGTCAGAGTGTTTTTCCGCAGAAAAAAAATATTGCGTAGTGCATACCTTTATCGTAGGCAGCTTACTACCAAAACAAGATAAGTACAATTTTTGAGTTTTTTAGTTAAGTGCATTTCTTTACGTAAATTTGAATGTCCTAGCAAAGTCGGAAAAGCTGATTATAATAAAACTGTCCACTAATTAACTGCAATGAGAGAAAAATTAAGTTAGGTGGTCAGCCAAAAAGACGAGTCATGTCTTCTACATGTTCCCAAAGTTTCATAATTTTTCCGGTTCCGGGATCTTCCCTTTTCAATGTGTCAAATTATAAAAAAAAACACACAACTAAAGGAGAAGAATATTATGAAAATTAACTTACATATAACACAATGTATACAGAATAAGAGGCAAGTAGTGATGATTGGAGAGATAGCGACAAAATGCTGTAACACGAATGCTTCAAAAAATACAAAAGAAGGCTGCGAAAGGATATTATATTTCTACCAATACATAATAAAAAATTAAAAATCTTAGAGAACGTTTTGTTCAGTATATTCGTGTGCTGAATTACAAAATACGCCGCATTCAAGGAAATATACAATTTAATCCACTACTACAGAAATTATATATGGGTGAAGAGTCGCAAACTGTTGATTGCATTCTGAGCGACTGAAAATTTGAAGAACTTCAGGCGTGCCTACGCATGAGGCTACGGCACAGTTTTATTAACGTTCGGCGAATTGTCATACCTCAGCTGAAGTAAAATAAGCGGGATATTCTTTTTCTCGCTAGAGCTCACTCTTATACTACTTTTGATGGTATGAATAACAGATTAATAACCATTTGTCTAAGCGAGGTATTATAAACACGATTTATGAAGTTAGTAAAAGTAATATTAAATCTAACATTACATTTATATTACTGAAAAGGAAATAATAAGACAAAATACTCATACTACAACTAAAATCTCTCGGAGTTCATAAACAGTATCAAAACAAGAAAAAAAAGAGTTCAAAAAATCAATAATCAAATAAAAAGGATAAAAGTTCTTGGCGTGTGCTAATTTTGTACGACCGATATTTATTTTTATGTAAAAGGTTTAGAGCAGTTCTTATTACATTCGCGAGCAATTTTTCTAGATGTTATACTAGGATTTAATTCCACTAATTCAAAAACTTGATTTTCTATATCACTGGCATTTTTTGCTAGGACATTTTTATTTTTGTTATTTATTAATGTAAACGTTGTTTCAAAACGTCGGATCGTGTTGCGAATAGTAGTCGCGTTAGGCATTGATCTTCGGGATAATTTATTGCAAATAAATCGCGTGTAATAGCTGCTGTATTACCATCCTAAAATTGTTTTACTATAAATAATGTTTACTCTGGCGTAAAATACTCCATTCTTTATAAATTACTGACCGCGATTAAAAGTTGAGAAATGAATCGAATACCGACTTTACTCGAAATGAATGTCTAGCGATTCGTTCCTCACATCTTGCAATAGTATGGAATGAGGGCTTCACTGAATTGATTTAAATGGAAAAGATCGATGTGAGAACAGCATTTTGTAGTAGTTAGACAAAGGTAGAGAATAGCTGTGACACATAATCGCCCAGCAGAAGAGCATACGTATTTCTCGACTTTGTTAACTGATAGAAATCATATTTTCATCTTTCATTCATATTACAGCAATCGTCAGATCGAACGCGCGCTGTCGGTATTTGCCAATATTGCTATTACCAAGATATTGCAAAGTTCTTTTATAGAGAAAGTGTAATTTTAATAAAAAAATCCCCAAATCTAATTTACTTATTAAAGGGAAATTTGTTGACAATAATAATAAAAAATTGTTTATTTAATTAGTTATTATGTAAGCCATCGGCACTCAGGTTACTGGTGTAAACCAATTAAAAAAAATTAAATTCAACATCTCAAATAGAACTTTACAAAATAATTCAAAAATGTCGTGCACTTAAATATATACGTTTAGGCACATAAAAACACAAAAAATGCGTTTTATATACCACTTCAGTGAGCGTCAATGATAAGTATGTAATCAAGTGTTACATATGTATATAAGATCGAGTTTTGTTATTATACATAGACACTAAATATCAATATTTAACAAACAACATGTGGAATTGCCTATATCGCATGATACACACATAATTTTTTCTTTTTAGGAAAGATCTGTGATTGGTGTTACGGATTGGATAAAGTATTACATCAAAAATAATTATTTTTAATCAAATTTGGCGTTACTTTTCACTTTTTCATAATAAATTGAGTCTAAAGATAAGTACAAAAATGGAAAAATATTTTTTCTCAAAAAAAGGCAACACATTTCTACGTAGTAGATGTAGTAGATGGTTTCTTCACTTTGTGGTACACAAAGTGAAGAAACCATCAAAAATGAAACAAAAAGCCAAAAAGAGTTAACTTACACGGCATAATAAATACTTTATCTACTATGAAAAAAGTATTACTCTACACTTATTTATTTATTACATACTGATATCATTCATTTTATCTCACTTTATGAATTTCATTGTAATACCGAATTAATAAAGCTTGAGTTTCCATATTCGTCAGTTTTCATATAATAGCGATAAATATTTTACTTTTAAATTCAAACCCAACACTATCTGACATTAAAACCGCAACTCCATTAATTTTAACATCACACAAAAAAAACGGATGGATGAGAAGTTGAAAAATTGTTAGAATTAACTGCAGATTTTATGTGTGTATATCAGATAACAAAAAGTAGTGAAAATGTCAAAATGTGAATAAAAAGACTTTCTAGGGCAAAAATTATTTTGTAAAAAAAATTATTCAGGCATTAATGGTGTTGAAGTCTTTACCTCAACCTTTATGCCCCTGATAATTTGTAGATCTTTCAAATATGATCAAACTTCAACTCTAGTTAACCATTCGTCGCTTTCAAACTTTTCGCTTTATGGCTTTTACGTCTGCTCTTTGCGCTTCATTTCAAATGCTAACTAATTGTTAGTGATATTGGTTTATTCAATCGACATGTTCTAATATTAATGTTTGATCAGAATTTTCTAATAGAACGATTTTGTTGTATATTTCCGGTTTATCCAATCTCGTTCTTGAACGTCTTTTTTCCTTAATGTTTGTCTTTTTATATATTGTTTGAATTTGGTTTTCATAATGGATACATAATACATCAATTCATGTATAATGCGGAGTTTCAAAATGTGTGGAATTGTGTGACCATCAGAAATATTTTCATAAAATACGTTGCGAATAGATCATTGTATTTATAGTTACAAAACAATGATTGTTGGAAAATCAATACTGCTTTGCATTTAGAGCACTTACCTAAAAATATCATCGCTTGGAAATGTCGTCAGCATTCAAACTCTCAGCATGCCGAGGTGAAAGATTTAACGAAATCGTGTCATTCATTAAAAAAAGAAATGCCCTATGAATTAATGCACAACCGTAGTTTAGCAATTGCAAATAGAAAGTACTTAATAGTTTTTTTCGAGTCCACTTATATAAATCTTATGAAATCACACGGAAAAATTATTATATTAAACTTTGCTATTTACTTCTATAGGTACCTTATTTATTACTTTGGTGTCTAAGTTTTATTACGAATACGTGACTATCATACAGCTATATTGTATTATTACTTATTTTATTTCTCATTGAATGGTTTAGTTTTAAAAGTGTGTGTTTATTTAGAGCTTGATAGAAAGAAGTTGTATACAAGCACATTTGAAATCGTCCTTATTTCTTTTTTTTTTTTTTGAATCGTTTCTGAAATAATTTGCGAACGTTAATAGAACTTTAAAATGGCAGTCGAATTGTCAGGTGGGAATAGCGCGGCACGAATAACATTTAGTTGACACACGACGTAGTACATATACGGATAGGCAGTGTTATATCGAACACAATAAGGCGTCAGAACTGGTTCGCAGGCTGATGACCTGATCCCAGCGCTACCGAACGCATGACTCGACTGCAGGACCGGGCCGCAGTTTCCAGTGCCGCCGCCAGGAGGTGGCGATCACTGCAGGCGCGGGGGTGACGATCGATACGATGGACTGCGCAGGTCCTCGGCGATGGCAGACCGTGATTCGGGTTCCTGGCGGTGCGACGCGTCCATAGACGCCGGACGTGCGAAGACGTCCCGCTAATCTCGCCAGCACGGGGGATCTGTTCGACTCGTCAAACGTCGTGAAATCAAGCGGTCCTCGGATCAGCAGGATTTCTTTTATTTATCTGCACTGATAGGTTCTGTACGATCTTCCGAATTCGTCCTTTTTTTTTTTTGGCCCGACTCCTTTACTAAAGGTGACAGGGCTTGATTTAGCTTAGATTTGCCCGAACAGTTGGGTATTATGATCAGATAGGGATTTTTGTCAAAATGTCAGGAAGATATTCTTTCAATTTTTTAAGACTCTTTTGTATTAGTAACGTAAAAATTTCAATTTGTTCTCTGTCAGCGTATTATTTATGCTTTCTTTCCTTGGAGGAGTGTGAACAATGATTTATAGAAGTAGACTGTAAGAGAATAAAATTCTACTTTAAATTCACTATTATATATCTTTACTAAATATTAAAATAGAGATAAACGTGTCAACGATTGACGTTTAATTTGTTACGACTTTTATAAATATGTCATTCATTCATTCATTCTTTAAGTAAGAGTGGGCACCTATAGTCCAGGCACTTGAGTTAGGTGCTCATTGTATCGTCCCTATGAAATCTTACTTACTTCCACTCGAGCAGCTTGGTGTTCTCTATAAAGCCTAGTATCTTGCCCAGTGGAAATTTGAGAACCTTCGAGGGCTCCAATAAATCTCTCCCGAAATATTTCTGCCTGAGTACCTTCAATTTCTCACATGCGCAGATTACATGTAGACTCGTTTCCTTCTGTAGTTCGCATCTTCTTTCGCATTTCTCCATGTGTTGTATAGATGTTTTTTCAGGGAACAGTGTCCAGTTACCAGTCCAGTAATAGTTTTAGTTTCTTTCTTGCTGCACCGGAGTAGGTTATCAGAGAATTTAGCATCCCCATCCCCTATTAGCGCTTTGGTATGGAGTTGACCTTCAGTCGACCTCCATTTCTTTGTACTATCTTTATCTAACCAGGTCCAGATATCCCTTCTTGCGGAATCCTTAGTAATCCCACATACGGGCTGGACCCATGAAGTATCTCTTAGAGCCCTCCTTGCGTCGGCTATTACACTGCCCTTTACATCCTCATGTCCCGGCACCCAAATCAGAGACACCGTGTAGTCTCGTGCCAATGTATTGAGGGATTGTTTGCAGTCTCTAACTAGTTTTGACCTAGTTACAGGGGTTCGAGACTGCCCTGATGACAGCCTGGCTGTCAGTCATTATATTAATTTTCCTCCTCATGTAGCCCCCTTTTGCAATCATTTTTGCACAGGCTGCAAGAGCGAAAACCTCTGCCTGGAAGACCGTTGTATGCTTCCCTAGGCTTAGGGAAATCCTTTGATTAGGGTTGAGCCCACAAATACCGGCTCCTGTGCCCTGGCTGGATTTGGATCCGTCCGTGTACCAGTTACCAATAGCAGTGATCTCACTACGTGCCTGGTTTCTGTTCGGTATGGAGATTTTCAACTTTTCAGTGAAGATGATTTCGGGTGCTATACTGTCCGTGGGCATTTGCAGCAATAGCCCGTCCAGCATCGTACCAGTAGTATAAGTGTGCCCTCCCACCCTAAAGTTGGGATGCCACAGGATGTTGGATTTCATTCTCCGCTCTCACATAAAGCTCCAGCGGGGAGGCCCACAATGGTTTCCAAAGAAGCGGTCCCTGTGCTGTTAATTACTCCGGTGATTCCCAGCAATGCCTGTCTTTGGACAGCGATTAGCAGCTTTACTGCGGAGGACACTTGTGTCCTCCTCCACCAGACTACTGTCCCGTATGCTATCGTTGGTCTTATCACGACAGTATATAGCCAATGGCTCACCCTCGGCTTTAGTGCCCAGATTTTACCAGCAACTCTCCTGCAGCGCCAAAATAGTTGCGTAGCCCAGGTCGTTGTTTTAACTAACAGTAAAGGCGCGGGGCCACTGCACGCGAAGTGAAGCTAAGCTCAGCGAAACTAATTTCCTTGAAAATTAGTTCCTATGTAATCTTACGTGGACGCGGCAACTAAAGCTAAGCGAAGCGAAGTTAGGGTAGCGAAGATGCGCGTATGATTATATGGGAGCCAATTTTCCAGGAAATTAGTTACGCTTCGCTTCGCGTGCAGTGGCCCCGCGCCTTAAGTGATGTTTTCAGCTCAGTTTCGCATCGACGGTAACACCCAGATACTTTACTTCCTTGGTTAATTGTAACTCCTGCCCAAACAGTCTAACGCCACCTAAGTCATTGAGTTTTCTCATGTTTTTCATTCCAGATTAGTTGGTAGACTAATATTCCACCAGAATATTGTATCTCCTCCATCTTCATGTCATTAAATAATTACAATTTTGAAGCGAAAAGAGGAAAATAGGATTTAATATTCCTACTACAATAAATTTTCAAGCTCGTAGACTTAATTTTTTTCCATCAGAATATCAATCCAAACTAAACTTTATAGTTCTGGACTACTTTCGTACGTTTTTATGGATACCAATGCAATAACTTCAACCTCATATTGGAAAATTGATTATTGGTTTCTTTTCTTTTAATTTCTTATTCCCGTGCATTCTGAATACATTTCAAAGTGCTGTCTGGTTGGCTGATAGTACAACGGGCTTTACTGATGAGTGTCTGCGAGCGATATTCGATAAACTTCAACCCGAATTTGGGTCGCATACTAATAGTAATTATCGAATATCCGTAGTACATGCGCTTCAAATTGCTATATGCATGTAACTTTGGGAAACCCACTTCCTCAAATCTGCTTATCTAGTTGGCCAACTGGCCAAATTTACGAGCTTATATAATCCTCAAGTCTTCACAATAGATAATACCTAGGAGGTTTAAGTACAGTTAATAGGTTTAATCATCACACTTTAAATTTAAATTGATATTAAGAGAATGTTAATATCTGTAAAGTATAATCTAATTGTGAATGATTTCGTAATTTCAAGTGTAGTGTAAAGGATGTGAAAAAATGAACACGTCTTGAAAAGGGTACTATAAGTAAAATATGGATAAAAGTAATAATGGACATGGGTCATATACATATATGTTGTAAGATTGTTCCTGTTCCTACTATTTTAGAGAGATTAGAAATTCTCAATATAGTTTTATTATTCGTTGTGTTGTTAAACTTGTTTTATGCATAAAAGATCTATTGCACTCCCTATTCTTGTTAAAATTGGTTCTGTCAGACATTTGTCATCAGATTATTTATCATTTGCGTCAATTTTTTTGTTTTCAAATTATGCATAAGTACACAAATGCAGAAATGACGTTTTTTTTCTCAAGATTTCATATCCGGCTGTCCGAAACTGGTTCATTTAAAATTAATGGTGGTTCTGGTAGACCTAGATCAGTTTCTTCTCCCGCAGTAGAATTAGATATATTTTGAGACGGGTAGAAGACAACCCAAATATTAGCACCCGAAGACTTGCCGCAGAACTGAACGTCAGTCATCCTCTCATTTGGAGAATTCTGCGGGAACAGCAGCTCTATCCCTACCATATTCAACGCGTGCAAGTTCTTGCTCCTCCCGATTATGATGCACGTAGGGTTTTTTGTCATTGGGTTTTACGAAAGCTGGCAGAAACTCCTAATTTTGCGACTTAGATTTTATTTAGTGACGAGGCTGGGTTTACAAGAAACGGAATATTCAATTTTCATAACAATCACGTCTGGGCAGATGAAAATCCCGATGCTGTTGTTGAACTGCATCACCAAAACCGTTTTTCGCTAAATGTTTGGCTTGCTATTTTTGGAGACTGTTTAATTGGTCCAGTATTTCTCCGTAATCGTTTAACGGGACAAGTATACTTGGATTTTTTAAGAAATGAATTACCCGTTTTGTTGGAAGACGTGCCATTTTTTAACAGATTAAATATGTGGTTTATGCACGATGGAGCTCCTGCGCATTTTTCCATCGTAGTTAGAAATTTCTTAAATCAAGATTACAACGAGAGATGGATAGGACGCGGTGGACCAACTGCATGGCCTCCTAGGTCCCCTGACCTGACACCTCTAGACTTCTATGTTTGGGGGTATCTAAAACAATTAGTGTACGCACGATCTGTAAACAATTTGGAAGAACTCAGGCAACGAATCGTAAATTGTTGCGAGGAAATTCGGAGGACTCCAGGAATTTTCGAAAGATCTTCGTCGATCTTTCATAAGAAGGTGTGAAGTGTGCTTTGAAATGAACGGTGGACATGTAGAACAATTTCTTTAGTTTTACTTTAAATAAACATTTGCTTAATTTACATTGCGATCAGAATTTCTTTGAAAATTTTTATCCTACTAAAACAATATGCAATCGACTATATGTCAAAAACAGTTGAATTGCGGACCCATGTTGACTAACACTTTTTTGTTTATTTCCACCAGTACTACAATTGGGTAAAATATCCGACAACCTTTTTTTAACACACTGTATATATTAGGGAAAGTGAGGGACCCATAACAGAGCCCTGCGGTACTCCTCTGTCTACAGTGCGTGTATTAGATGAGTATTAATCAATCAGCTTAGTTTTCTAGCCCAAATTTTAAATCAGATAGTTTTGAGTAAAACAACGTCGACTGAATAAATTTTTCAAGTCACTTTATAACATGCGTTGGGGGTAATAAATTGGAATTATCGGAGACAGCTTTGCCGAAAATGTCAACGCAGGAAACCCTTCTGGTTATTAAGCCGACATAGCTATTGACTTTGCCATTACGTTAGGCATGTGGAATACACGCAGAAAACACATACCTCCCGAAAGTGGCATCGAAGGGATGAGCTAGGATAATATTGAAATTCTGCGCGAAGCCAGTATCTAAATATTAGGGGTTCAAACGCCGAGATCCAGAGCGTGCGGTCGCCGCAGGGAACGCGTAAGGGACTACAGTCCTGCGGGCGTGCGGGAAATTTAAAATAATCAATTAACACACCGCAGTGGTATATGTATACCGTTGTTAAAGGTATGTATGTACACGTTTTATTATGTTTTTGTTTCGGGCGACTTGCTGCCACGTTTAGCCCTTATTTTATATAAAAAACGGAACGATAGGTGGTGAATTCGCCGATGTAGGCTTCCGACACGCGAGAATCGAATAAAATGCCATTAGTTATGTTAAGAATTTAAAGTTTCGACCGGAATAAAGCAGTTACTGGCGCACGTGACTTCTGTTTGTTCAAGAGGCGTTTGCGATTTCCCGATTTCTATTTTCATTTGTCATCGGACGACTTCGCAGAGGCGATTACGTCGTAAATTCTGAGATGGTCGTCTTGGAATACTAATAAAAGCTTTTTACTGGTTTAGATAGATAGATAGATCATATATTGTACCAGTGGTGTTGCATCATAAATAACAATAATTATAAACAATAACAATTAAAATGGCACATAATACTGAGTAATTAGGTAATATTTTTTTTTTTTTTTTTGACGAGGGAAAATGCTGAATGCACCATCAAGCGGGGTAAAAGGCGCACCCGCTCGGGTGTGTGGACTTTCACCCATAAAAACCCCCTCTCGAACATGTGCCCACCCCGGAACCGTTTGACACATTACTTTCAGGGTGGTGTCCCGTATTTAACGATCCATCTCACATTTTTTGGTTTTCAGGACCCTTTCCACGTACGAGGAGACTATCTCCCATGCTCCTCGGTTCTCCACCATTTTCCCAATGATGTTGTCGGGTGACAACTCCCCTATTTGGGTCACTAACGCATCCCTCTCCGACTTCACCTTGATATTCGAAGAAGGTGTGGTTAGAGTCGTCCTTCTCAGAATCTCGATACGGACATTGGGCACTATCCACTTTCCCCATTTTAAACAGGTAATCATGGAAGTACCCATGTCCGGTCAGGAACTGTGTCAAGTAGTATCCTGTCTCGCCATGGTCTCTATTCATCCAGGCTATCAGATCTTTGATTAATCTGGCGGTCCATCTTCCCTTGCTATCTGTCTCCCATCTCTCCTTGCCAGAGGTCGGAGAGTAAGCACTCGTTCGTCTCGGGCCGGACTTATTCCCGTTTGCCGCGACTCCCATTTTCTCTTCCGTTCTTTGGCCAGCAGGTCAATAGGTACTACGCCTGCCACCACGAGAATGGCTACCTCAGAGACAGTTCTGTAGGAGCTAGCAATACGCAATGCTCCTCTCTTCTGGACCACTGCTATCTTTTTGCAATACGTCTTTACGTCTCTAGGAGTCGTCGCTTGCTTGCAGAGGGTCCACCGACGTTGGCCATAAGACGACTAAGAAACGCCACCATCCGAGCCGCTTTATTGGCGACAAAACAGATGTGGTCCAAAACGTCATTCTGCTATTTAAGTAGACACCCAGGTATTTAATAGTCTTGACGTGATTACCTCCTCTGTTCGATCCTCAGGGGATCTCCAGGGTATTCTTCGCTCTGTAAGGAAGGCAATCTCCGTCTTCTGCGTCGCCAGTTCCCAGACCATGGTTAATTCATCCAGGCGATGACTCTCCTCATCGTCTGATTTAACCGTCTCTGCGCATCTTCGGAGTCTCTTGCGACTACTAATTAAGTAATATTAACAATAATGACAATAATGATGATGATAATAATAATAATGCTAATGATAACAGTAACAACAAATAATTAATGATATGATAAATAATTAATGAAATGATAACTATCACAAGGATACATATAAAACAATCACAATTATATCTATAATTATGCTCCGCATACCTACATATATCAACAGCCAAATTCATCATTCTTGAGTGAGGTATTCATCTAATGAATAGTAATTTTTAGTTTTTAGGTATAATCTTAGTTTTGACGCAAACTGTGCGCGTGTACAGAGTTTCAGTGCCTCAGGCAGAGCATTGTAAATTTGAATACTGTGTCGAATGTAAGATGTGTAAAACTTACTTGATCTAGAAACATCACAGCGAACAAAATCTGCGCGTCGGGTGCTGTAGGAATGCGCTGTAGAATTCAATTGAAATTTGTTTATGTTATTACGAACGTAGCAGGCAGCTGCATGTATATAAATGGTATAAACCGTCGAGATACCCAACTCAATGAAATAGTCTCTGCAAGAATCTCTCCTTTGCAGATTGTAGATAATACGAAGAGCTTTTTTCTGCAACATAAGTATTGTTTTTGTCTTGGAATTACTTCCACAAAATAGAAGACCATAACTCAAATGCGAATTGAAATATGCAAAATATATTGTTTTTAATGTACTAATATCGCAGTTATTTGCTTTCATTTTTCTTAAAACATATAGAAACTTATTTAACTTAGAAATAACTGAACTAATGTGAATGTCCCATTTTAAGTACTTGTCTATGGTTAAACCCAACAACTTCCACTCCAAGACCGAAGTGAACACATTATTTTGAACATTTAATTCCAACTGCGAGCTGTTTTTTCCAAAATGTATTAATTTTGTTTTGTTAATGTTAAGAATTAATTTATTTACTCTACACCACTCCATCATTTCACCCAACACGCGACGAGCGTTATTTAGTAACCCCTCATGGGTTTCTGAAGATATTAATATTGCAGTATCATCGGCGTACATCACCACACTGCCGCACAAGAATCGTGGTAGATCATTGATAAAAAGAACAAATAGTAGCGGACCCAAGTTTGACCCTTGTGGGATTCCAATAGAATTCTCGATTGTTTCAGACTTGCAACGTTCTATACACCCATAGTTGTTTCTATGTTTAATTTCAGTGAATTGTTTCCGCTGACACAAGTAAGATTTAAAAATACTAATTGTAAGTGCAGTGCCTTAGGTTCGACTCTAATGTAAATTAAATAAAAAAATAAATGCACGTGCACTTGTTAAAAGAAATGATATAGTTTGTTATATCCAATTCTTGAATTCTACTGTTCAAATCACAAGGTACCCAACAAACATCATTTCGTTGGCCAATATGCGGACCAGTGTCTGGTACATTGGTCCGACATTTAACATCGTTAAAAAACGTCGTTCCAACATTATACAAACACAATATTACGCAAAGTCTACTTTATTACGTCTAGCATACATTAGCCATAAGTATTGTTTCAAATATATCAAAATTAATGTTGGCACAATGTTGGTCAATCATTGGAAAACGTTAATAAATATATTATTTATAGGTTGGTAGTGGAGCGCCAGTAATATTTGGTTTCAGTATGTTGGATGTGTTTGTTAACCGTTAACCGAAACATGACAATTAACGCACATTGTCATGTTTCCATTATGGTTGATTATGGTTTCCATTCCCATTGGACCATGGACTGTTGAGTTTTGAGTGAAGGAATATATTCGACTATTCGTCATTTTTCCGATTTGACCATTGATCCATCTAAAAATTGGATTATACAAAATAACTTTTTAGATATTTGAAATTATGAAATAGATATCAAATCCATAGTAATAAAATAATTTCTTTAAATTTTAAATATTTAAGTATATAATTTTCCGAATAACAGCAAAATAGAATTTTCTAACGTCTTTGTATGTATTTCAATTTATATGTCGATTTTCATGTACCTACTCATTTACAACTGTATCCATCAGCTTGAAATATATACCGCTAAAGTACACATTGACGGCCTGGCGGTAAAAACTCTGGTCTGCAAGCCAGTAGTTTCGGGGTTCGATTCCCCGGGCTTTCAATGTTTTTTTTTTTTTTTACTTCGATGCCAGTTCCTTTTTTTTGTTCCTTTCTGTTTAATCAAATTTTACAATTTATCTATATTAAACGCCGAATACATTTATAATATATCCACACTACTTCTTGTACTTGTTTGGACAAATAGATATCTATCTATCCAATAACAAATTGGTTGAATTTCTTAAGTTTCCTATTGCCTCTAATGCCGATAAACTCAATCAATTATAATTACCGTGCCGCATGTCTTATTGGAACTAATTCTACTTGAAAATTATTGCAATGATCCTCTGATTCAAACTTTTGATCATATATTGCTGATTATAAGCAACAAAAATCGACTCTGTGCCACCCTAACCTTTTGATCTATCCGTAAAAAAAATTAAATTCTCTCCAAAACTTTTTAATTCAACGCGGATGTATTTGCCACCCAATATTTAAATCGCACGGTTTTAATCTTAATTCCCGTTAGCATAATTCCACCGTCAAAACCTATTGTATTCGCGTCCTTACGAAGTTTGGGTTCCTCCAAACGTAAATCTACCGGTAATATACCAGAAATCACGCACGCCGCGTCAGTCGAAATGAATGAATCTCTCTTGCTTTCTGTCTCCAATTATTGAGGTTGATTTAATCAATACAACAAAAACATGGGGAGTTCTACGATACTTAGCAGTGATGGTGTTACTACAGATATCTTAAGGAGTATACGTATGTCCCACCACCCCTACCGAACCGGCACATTAGAATTTCTTGAACATTCAGCGGAAATTTGATCGAGAATCTTGCATATTAGTCATGGTCAACCATGTTTTATTTACGGAAAATATGTTAATGTTTCTGGCATTCGATTTGATAAATTGACCGTATGATTTTTAGTACGTATTAGAATTTTTTAAACTCAATTGTTTTTAAAATTGAGCAACTTATTGAATCGGGAAGTAATACCCTTCCACCACTCAAGTGTGATAGGTTTACAGGGGTAGAATGGTTCACTTTTGTCGCTAATTCTTGGTGTTTTGGAGGTCAAGCAGGCATAGAAAAAGCAATTATAAATAAATTTCTTTTTAGAGGGATACAACGGTGTATGTTTAAATTTTTTCTTATTCTTACTGAATTCATTCCGTCTTCGGTTAATAATGAGAAGCCACGTGTTCCCGAAACAAACACCCCGAATTAATAAACTCTCATGTAGCACGGAGTGATCGAATAGTCATGGGTCTATTACGATGCTGCTGTCCTTGTGATATCTTTGTATATAGGAAGCTAACTCGAAACTAATTCTAAATATATAATTAAATTAATGTGTGATTTTGCAGAATTTAACTTTTTTAGTACAAATTTTATTGAAAGTTGAGCTGACGTAGTCGAGTGTCGTGTATTTTAAAGGGAATTAACTTTAGGGCGCTGGTTTTCCATTAGATTATAGAATGTATTATATGTATTACAAAATAACTTTTTAGATATTTGAAATTATCAAATAGATATCAAATCCATAGTAATAAAATAATTTCTTTAAATTTTAAATATTTAAGTATATAATTTTCCGAATAACAGCAAAATTGAATTTTCTACCATTTTTCATATTTCAATTAAAATGTCGTTTTTCATGTACTCATTTACAACTGCATACATCAGCTTGAAATAGATACCGTTAAAATACACATTGACGGCCTGGTGGTAAGAACTCTGGTCTGCAAGCCAGTAGTTTCGGGGTTCGATTCCCCGGGCTTTCAATGTTTTGTTTTTATTTTTTACTTCGATGCCAGTTGCTTTTTATATTTACTTTGGAGATATGCAACGTAAGTAAACAATATCGTTTTATCTATATGCTGATTGTTGTCATAGCCATAAGATTAACTTTTGAAAGCATTTATGTATTATCCTAAAGGTCTATTCACACTATAGATCAACGAACCTGCAAGGCACAGGCCAGTCACCGTCAAAGCAAAATTTCTTTTCTACTAAACATATGCATTTCACGATAGTATATTCACACTTGCAGTCTCCCGGCGATCGTGCGACGGGGCAAGTGACTGCGGCGATCATTTGAAAGAATATTAGACCGGCACAAACCCGTCGCTTTCCGACGAATGCCTGCAAGTGTGAATTACACTGTAGTCAATCGCCAGTCAATTGACGCTAAAAATTATGACCAAAGTGAAGCGACACAGAAAATTTACTTCGAAATATTGTATTTTCATTTGTAATACCATCGTTAATTGTTCGTTAATTTTTTGAGTGACTTTCTGAAATGTTTAAAATATTTACTTTCGTTGTCTAAGAGTTGATTGCATAATGTGACATATTCTGCTTCTATGTTTCTGCGTTTTAATAGTTGATTAACCCAGAAACATTTTCTCTTCCGCACCTTCCTATTTTCTTTCTCTTCTTTAGTGTTGTGAGTTTCCGAATTAAAATATTCGTTGATTTCGAATATTGAAATACTCGGATGATTTCGATTCTTAGAATCCGATTCGGAATCGGATGATCCCGAATCGGATGATTCCAATTCCGTAAATACAACGATTTTATACTGAATGAATCCAGCGAAACGTTTGGTAGGTATACGTATATGTTTGTTGTTCATAGACGCTGTGCGCACTTAAATCACACAGTCACATTCACTCAGTATTAGTAATCTGCAAAATATTTTATTAAGAAAAAATAATAAATTTTTGTTGTAAATAAGTTTAATAGAGATTTACACCAAATATGATTCCATATTGCACCGTGCTCCGTGTGAATTATTTCGATTATTAAAAGCATCCGAATATGTACAACTTACACGAGTAATATCTTTAAATTTTAAATATTTAAGTATATAATTTTCCGAATAACAGCAAAATTGAATTTTCTACCATTTTTCATATTTCAATTAAAATGTCGTTTTTCATGTACTCATTTACAACTGCATACATCAGCTTGAAATAGATACCGATAAAGTACACATTGACGGCCTGGTGGTAAGAACTCTGGTCTGCAAGCCAGTAGTTTCGGGGTTCGATTCCCCGGGCTTTCAATGTTTTGTTTTTATTTTTTACTTCGATGCCAGTTGCTTTTTATATTTACTTTGGAGATATGCAACGTAAGTAAACAATATCGTTTTATCTATATGCTGATTGTTGTCATAGCCATAAGATTAACTTTTGAAAGCATTTATGTATTATCCTAAAGGTCTATTCACACTATAGATCAACGAACCTGCAAGGCACAGGCCAGTCACCGTCAAAGCAAAATTTCTTTTCTACTAAACATATGCATTTCACGATAGTATATTCACACTTGCAGTCTCCCGGCGATCGTGCGACGGGCAAGTGACTGCGGCGATCATTTGAAAGAATATTAGACCGGCACAAACCCGTCGCTTTCCCGACGAATGCCTGCAAGTGTGAATTACACTGTAGTCAATCGCCAGTCAATTGACGCTAAAAATTATGACCAAAGTGAAGCGACACAGAAAATTTACTTCGAAATATTGTATTTTCATTTGTAATACCATCGTTAATTGTTCGTTAATTTTTTGAGTGACTTTCTGAAATGTTTAAAATATTTACTTTCGTTGTCTAAGAGTTGATTGCATAATTTGACATATTCTGCTTCTATGTTTCTGCGTTTTAATAGTTGATTAACCCAGAAACATTTTCTCTTCCGCACCTTCCTATTTTCTTTCTCTTCTTTAGTGTTGTGAGTTTCCGAATTAAAATATTCGTTGATTTCGATTATTGAAATACTCGGATGATTCCGATTCTTAGAATCCGATTCGAATCGAATGATCCGAATCGGCATGATTCCAATTTCCGTAAATACAACGATTTTATACTGAATGAATCCAGCGAAACGTTTGGTAGGTATACGTATATGTTTGTTGTTCATAGACGCTGTGCGCACTTAAATCACACAGTCACATTCACTCAGTATTAGTAATCTGCAAAATTTATTATTAAGAAAAAATAATAAATTTTTTGTTGTAAATAAGTTTAATAGAGATTTACACCAAATATGATTCCATATTGCACCGTGCTCCGTGTGAATTATTTCGATTATTAAAAGCATCCGAATATGTACAACTTACACGAGTAATATCTTTAAATTTTAAATATTTAAGTATATAATTTTCCGAATAACAGCAAAATGGAATTTTCTACCATATTTGTATGTATTTCAATTTAAATGTCGTTTCTTATGTATTCATTTAGAATTGTATCCATCAGCTTAAAATATATACTGATGAAGTACGCATTGACGGCCTGGTGGTAAGAACTCTGGTCTGCAAGCCAGTAGTTTCGGGGTTCGATTCCCCGGGCTTTTAATGTTTTATTTTTTATTTTTACTTCGATGCCAGTTGCTTTTTATATTTACTTTCGAGATATGCAACTTAAGTGACAAAATCATTTTGTCTGTATGCTGATTGTTTTCATAGATATAAGGGAAACTTTTGAAAGCTTTCATTTATTATCTCAAATATAATATAATCTTAAGGCATCGGAGTAAACTTTGCTATGACTGCATAAATAACTATAGGTAAAAAATAATAATGTAATGTTTGTTATGAAATGAATCCATTTCATATAGCCGTTTCTTATGTAATAATAACAAATTCTTGATTTCAGGAGCTTGTTTTTTTTTTAATTCATAGGCCGCGCAAAGTAATTTACGTTTCGGCAAAATTGTATTGTCTTGCTTAGAAAAATAAAATTCTATAAATACCTCACAACACCTTAAAGATTATTCATATTATCATTATTGTAATAACTACAGGTATTGTATTAATTTCTTTAAGATTCATGACTTGTTCAGCGCCCTTTGGTATTACTGAATAAAAACAAACTATTCTATTTTATTTTATATCATAGAGATTCCTTTTCAAATAGTCGATGGTGTAAATATTTTACTTTTATTTAAGCGACTTTTTTTTACGAACAAAATAAAATGTTATCATTTCCCAATTGTACTTAATTACAGAGAAAATTGTTGCCTATTTTAAAAATATTTACTTTGATTTTACTAAGTTTGAAAATAAGCTATGCCTATAATTTAAATTAACAGCAAAAGTAATATTAATTATATCCGAAACTAACTCAAAACCAATTTTAAGAATATTGTTAAATTACTATCCGCCCTTTAGATATATATGATTTTTTTGTAGAGTTTAACTTTACAACTTTATTGAAAGTTCAGCCGACGTGGCTGCGCATTTTGTATTTTAAAGGAAATTAATTTCAGTATGTTGGTGTTCTATTAGATTACAGAATCCATTAAGCTGATGGAGTTTATTAAGTGTTTTATTAGTATATGAGGAGTAAGAAGCAAGTGTTTCAAGAACAAAACGAAGTTGCTTTCTTCTTTAAGATTTAAATAGTTGCGAATTGTTACTTTCTATGAATATATAACAAAATAACTTTTAGATATTTGAAATTGTTAAATTATTCTCAAATACATAGTAATAAAATATTTTTTTTTAAATATTTAAGTATATAATTTTTCCGATAACAGCAAAATAGAATTTTCTACCATCTTTCTTTATATGTATTTCAATTTAAATGTCATTTTTCATGTTTTCATTTAGAACTGTACTCATCAACTTGAAATATATAGCGATAAGGTACACATTGACGGCCTGGCGGTAAGAACTCTGGTCTGCAAGCCAGTAGTTTCGGGGTTCGATTCCCCGGGCTTACAATGTTTTGTTTTTATTTACTTGTCGATGCCCAGTTTGCTTTTTATATTTACTTTGGAGATATGCAACGTAAGTGAACAAAATCATTTTATCTATATGCTGATGGTTTTCATAGCCATAAGATTAACTTTTGAAAGCTTTTATTTATTACCTTAAATAGTAAAATATAATAATATAACTGCATAAATAACTATAGGTAAAAAAATAATAATGCAGTATTTGTTATTAAATGAATCCATTTCATATAACTGTTTCTTATATAATAATAACAAATTCAATTCAATTGATTCCATATGTTTATCACTATAAAATCCACATCAAGCAAGTAGAAGTTTTCAGCCTGGTGGTAAGAATGCTGGACTACAAGCCAGTAGCTTCGGTGTTCGATTCCCCGGGTATGGATTCTTTTTGTGTTATTTTTTTTTTTTTTGTCTTCCAGGTTGGGGAAATCGTGTTATTGCAATATACATGTTTGACCGTTTTAATTAACAAAAATTCTAATAAATTTGAGAAATCTAAATATTATATGTAAGATGTGGTAGACAACTACTAGATGTCTGCAGTAAGTATGGTTGCATAGGCTTATGGATTCTCCATATTTATTATCCATTCAGTTATAATTTTAAATTACCTGTTAATGAATTTTAATTACATTTGACTTATTTTATGTACTTTTAATATTTTCATTGCAAGTCTACTATAAACTTTATTTTTTACCCTAGAGTGACCTCTATTGTATGCTTCAATAAACGCATATGCTAATGCATTGGAGGGAAAAGGTTTGCTTTATTGAAAGTGGTCGGTTTGTGTAAAATAGTAATCACGTAATTCTCTTTATTTTAAAGCATTCTTTATATTTGATTTCAATAGTTAACATTTTCATAGATATCTATAATAAATACGTAGGTAGAGTGTTGTGTAACGAATATATTTTCCATAACGGAATATTTGCGTGGTTATAAGTTGCAGGAATTTGAGGTTATGTTTCTATATTCAACAGGTTGGTTAGCATTAATGTGTAATTTACAATTGGTATTTTCTAATATTGCAAGGTTATTATTTTTATTCTAATCAATATAATACATTTTGCAGTAAGTTCATTTCATATTTATTATTATATTTTAATTATATATAGCATTCTGCCAAAATTGTGCTTGTGCACTATTATGAATAATGCAGCTGTAATGTATTGGAACAGTGGAGACTGGAAACGCGTTTGTATCTTGCTTACATATGAATATAAGCTTAATTTTGTCGACGACAACGCGCAATTTGTTTTCGGTTTATATCATAAAAAGTGAAAATTTTTATGAAATTCTGTTCTCCAATGTCCTATCACCATTAGCTTTTAAAAATTGGTTTAAAAATTGGTGAAATCTTAATTACATGAGTACATTTTGCTTAATACTATCAAACCTTAGGACATAAACTATCTGGAAATTATTAATATTGCTTTATTTAAATGCTACAAATTTTTATCAGACGAATTGGTAAAAAAAACAAATCCGCACGTTTCGAATTAAATATACTGCTTCATAATGTGAAAATATTTTCCTATTTCTGGTATTTTTTTCTTTAGATGTACATTAGGGTGGCAATAAAGTGAATGATGGGTATTAGGAGATTAAACTCAATATATTGGGAAATTTTGCTAATTTGGTCAATTTATCCCACAGCTTTTTTTCAAATTGAAACGTATTAATATAGGTTGAGGTTAGCGGTTAAAATGGGCGCTGTTGCATCATTAATTGGGAAAATTGCCAGAAAATTGTACTTAACAATTATCGGCAGCGGACAGTGTTTTCGCTTTTTCTTAGGATCTTCAGTGCATTACGATG
Organism: Protaetia brevitarsis; assembly: GCA_004143645.1. NCBI lineage: Eukaryota > Metazoa > Arthropoda > Insecta > Coleoptera > Scarabaeidae > Protaetia > Protaetia brevitarsis. The sequence goes on along the minus strand of RXPK01000092.1, from coordinate 1,022,578 downwards.
AACGCGATTAATGAGCCCAACACCGCGATTTAGGGGTTTAAGTCACTCTATATCAATCTGAAACAAATTGTTGGTTTTAAATTCATTAAATAAGAGAAATATCTTTCGCAAATATATTGAGTTTAAATATCCTGACACTCTCATCCAATATCAGTTTCCACTACTTAACTGCATACACTGCTAACATGACATGTCATACTATCATCTGAGGGGCATGGAAGCGCTTTAGAAAAAAGCGAAACACGACATATTTGACCATTGCCATAATTTTTTAATACACTTTTCTGCAGTTTAGGATGTAAGATGTAATCTCAAATGATTTTTTTATCCTTAAATAATCTATTCTTTACCGAGCGCACCTCAATACTTCGCTTAAATTTTATTGGTAAGAAAAAAAAGGGGTGATACCACACGAATAAATACGACATATATTAGGTTGCAACCAAATATACATGGCGCGAAAATTTTCTATGAGAATGAATCGTCAGCTTATCAATGGTAGAAGAAACCTGTGTGAACTTGGCAAGCAACTGTCTTAAAAAAAGTAGTAGCAGTTCCATTGTACTTCGTTTGTACCCGTTTGGTACCCGTTTGTACCCTTCATCTTATTTGTACCTCTAGATTTAAAATAATAGAAAAAAAATAGGAAAAGTTAAGGCAAGCAAGTACAAGATATTCAAAAACGGACAACGTCATTCGAAAGAGCATCGTTTGTACCCGTTTGTACCACCTTCGGTTTCGTTTATGCCTCAAAGGATCAAAAATGGAAAGGGTTAAAAAAAATGAACAAGCAAGTACAAGATATTTAAAAACGGACAACGTTATTAGAAAGAGCATCGTTTGTACTCGTTTGTACATACATTTAAATCGTTTGTACTTCAACCAAACCGGAAGTAGAAACATCTGAAAATCGGAGAGAGAAATTTCGCTAATTTTTGAGATATCGGAAAACGGCTAACGCTATTCGAAAGAGCATCGTTTTGTATCCGTTTTGCACCTTTTTTACGTCGTTTGTGCTTAAACCAAACCGGAAGTAGAGACAATTCAAAATATGCCAGAGAGAAATTTGGCTGTTTTTTGAGATATCAAAAAATCGTTTGTACTTCAACGAAGCTGGAAGTAGTTCTTTCCAATATTAGGTTTTTCATTTTTTTAATCGACAGATCCCATCCCTATTGGAACATAGAAATACAATATTTTTGTAATGTCTGCATTTTCCCAAATTTGAGATACCTAGCATGGTTGATTATTTTTAATTAACTATGTATTTAATTTTACTTGTGAGACCTTCTATTCTTAATTCAGGGTGATTTTTTTTATCTGAACAACGGAATATCTCTAAGACCTGCACCAAATCCAAAAAGATCTTAAATAAGATTTGTAAAGTAGGGGTCACTGAAGGGTGCCGAACGTCGATCCTCCCCCCTCCCTCCCCCAGAGTGGGAGGGGGCATCTTTGAAGTCTAAACTGGGAATCCCATTTTGTATGCAATTGCATTTACGCCATAAGTATGTATTTTTTTGAACTCTTTTCGATTCGATTGACAATTGCGCTGTAATCGCAAAAAATATGATGTGAACGTCTAAGAAAATACACAAAAAGAGAAGCAAGCAAACATGATTTGTGTTTTTTTTCTTTAACATTGACTAACTTAAAAGCCATGTGTTCGAAACTGTGCCCCTCCTTCGATACATTATTTATTCGCAATGAATGCTTTCAACGATAAAAACCGACTTTATCCATACTGACAAGCTGTGAATATTTCACATTTTCCGATCCCATTTAGATTATTAATTATTAATCCAATACAAATACGTTATGTAGTATTGAACAGGAATGGGAGGCTACATTCAGAGAGAATGAAATGATTTACATCTTTGAAATGTTATTTAATGTTAAAATACCAAAAAACAAAATCATGTTTGTTGTTTCTCTTTTGGTCTTGTTTTTTGCAATCATTTTTTTTTGCATTACAGCGCCAATCTGTTAGGATCGAAAAAAAATTTCAAACAAAAGTACATCTTGATGGCGTCATAAAATCCGAATCTGCAATACAATGTGGGATTCCCATTTAAGATTTCAAGTTGTCCCCTCCCACTCTGGGGAGTGAGGCGGGGATCGAGTTCGGCACCATTCAATGAGCCCCCTACATATATATAACATCTTATTAAGATTTTTTTTTGATTTGATGCTAGTTTTAGAGGACAGCCTGTTGTCTCAAGACTAAAAAAACTCACCCTGTATCTGTTGTATTAAAGCAACTATTATTATATATTTCTATATTTCTAGTTACAGGTGCGGGTTGCATTTAACAGGCAATTATACTTTTCTTATTATCTAAGTATTATATGGACCTCTGCTGGTCGTGCGATATCTCAAACATTAGCGAAATTTCTCACTTAGCTATTTTCGAATGTTTCTCTATCCGGTTTGGTTGAAGTACCAACGATTTTAAAGGATGGTACAAATAGTACAAAAGAATGCTCTTTCAAATAACGCTGGCCGTTTTTGAACATCTTGTTACTTGCTTGCTGAATTTTTTTTTAACCATTTTCTATTTTTATCCTTTGAGGTACAAACGAAACCGAAGGTGGTACAAACGGGTACCAAACGAAAGTAACATTGTACTGTTTTTTTTAATAAAATGCTTGTCAAGTTCACATCGGTGTAGAAGGAAGTCGAGTAAAACAATTCCATAAGCGCTTATGAATAAGATCCTGGCGTCCGAGCTAAATTAAATTTCCGTTACTTATACTCTCACTCATTTTTTTGAAATTGATTTGTATCTATCTAGTTGCAGAGAGTTTCGGCGAAAAAAATGAGCACGCTTCAAGAAGTCGTTAAACTCATCCAGGCCGCCAACTCAAATCAATCTCCTTATACAATTGTTTCGCTTACGAGGTGCGAACTTTGCCGATCACGTTTTCGTCCACGGCTGCCCACCACGGGCAAATCTGCGGTGTCGCGGCGTTCTACGCGTTTGGCAACGTACGCTGCGCTGGCGTTGACCTGGTCGAATGTTACACGTCGAAATCCTTTCGAGACGGTCCAAACCAATTATCGGGCCACGCGATCGATCGGTCAGAGGTCAACCGTACGCTAAATGGCGACAACATGATGGATTTTTGTCGCCGGATTGGAAGGTGCGCAGGGAAACGGATCTCGATCGTTCTGTTCGTGATACTCGACGGGGCTGAGCGACCTGAGGGACACGGGCGCCAGCCTGCTGCGGGATTCGTCAGATTGCGCGAACTTAGCCCCGGAGCGCCGTTGCGTTATCTTCATCTCCGGACTACCATTCCAGAATTATTTTATTACAGATGGCGACATCGTCGAACCATTAAAGATCTATTTCCCTCAGTACAACATGCGAGAACTCGCCGAGATACTGGGCTTTGGATTACGAGGACTCCATGGATATCATCCGAACAATCACGGACGGCACCTGAGCTCGATACGCGACTGTTACAGAAATTATCTCAACGTTGTCTTATCGGTTGTTTACCGAAATGTAAGATTTAACAGAATTCGGTACATGTCTAGATAAATTTTCTCAATTATGCGGAACCTGTTATCAGGTGAGAATGTCAACCGTCTGACGTAATACCCTGTGGAAGAACATCTCACCAATTTTAAAATCCTCTTTGAGACCTCTATTTGAGAGTTTCCACTAGATCGGAGCGACGGAGAAGAGCATCCAGACGATTACTTTCACCAAAAAAGCTTGGCGCAATCGCTTCGAATTTACCTTTTTACGCTTAATACTTGTTGTCGCAGCGTATTTGGCTAGGCTATAATTCGCCGAAGAGAGGACAAGAGTTTTCATGAAGCAACACGGAAGGAAGGACCAAAACCATGAAAGACTTGAAATCCAAAATTAAAGTTTCCGAGCAACTCAGTACTCAAGTAGGTCCTAAGGGCATTTGGGTTCGATCGATTGATTGCCATATTCTATGCGATCTTGGACGATTAAAGTAAATTTTAATAACCTTCTCCTCGTTGTTCAGTCTGGGGGAATGCCATGTTGTCAACTTCTAGTATGGTTGTAATTTGATCAAAGACAAGTCACCGTTGGATTGATTTTATACAAACGATCTCGAATATGGTACGATTAATATACAAATATTGATTGATTTTACAGATATATTTATAAATTGCTTTAAATAAAAATTGTTTTTCATTTTTTTTTTATCAATGGCTGCGACTTCTCGAGTATTTCCAAATCTTGCAAAATGGAGATTTATTTCAATTACTACGCTGGGATTTTTTTATCTCGTTTTTTTTTAATTTATATATTATTAGGGATTTTGTCCCACTGCTGCGGTCACTTATTATTATGAAAGCTAAAAATTACATTCATCCTGAATATCGTACTTCATCTAAAGGTACATACTATTCGAAGCTATCTATTCTTAGTACTATATGGATTCCATAATAATGGAAGTGTTTCACAATGCGTGTGGTCACTACTGGTGGACGACCTGGGCCTATTGTAAAAAGTACAATTTGTAAGTTCCTATGATTTTACAATTTTACAGGGATTCTTATTATTGAGGAAGCTTCCGAAAAATTGACAGGTAAAAAATTCAGTGTCATATATTATATAATAATTGTTAGTACTTATTGAACGTACCTCATTGGTGTCATTTTTAATATAAATCCTGAAACTAAATAAGCTACTTCAAAATTGTTTGTATCACGCTTATTTCATTGGCACTTTGGGAAAAATGTTTGCGACAGAAAAATGTCAATTTAAATTTAAATGTCATATTGATAGGTTGAAGTTAATATTTCCATAAAGTCTCTGAGAAACAGGAATACTTGGAAATTTTAAAGAAATACAAGAGCCAAAGTGTGTTATTTGGCGCGTTTTTCCCGGTGGTTTCGACTCACTATCATGGTAGGCAAGCCGTGTGAGTCAGACGCCGTGAGGATCGACTTTGAAAATAGAAAATATGTAGAGCTCATCGCTAACGGACTCGATTTAGCTCTCCGCAATAAAAATTGCGTCAGGAATATTTAATATTTATTAATTATTGTAATAAAGTTATATTAATTATTACTAACTATAATCAAAATGGACTACTATCTTTCTTGGATAAAAATATGTTGAAATGAGAAGTAAGATAATAAGGAATTTTCCTGAAAAATACGTCATATTTTTTTTAAAAAAAACAACCATTTTTTTTTACGGTAAATACAACACGAAAATAAAAATTGTGTTTCATTCTTCGAGGAATGCGCTTTGCTTAGAATATAATTATATTTTTCCCGACGACTCGATTAAATAACTCCTGTGCTCTGTGTGTGTATGTTTTGGTCTATATAAAAACACTGAATAGTTGCTTAGTTAGGTGGGGGTGTACAAGTGGCCCATGTATGTGCAATTTGAAACTAAATATATAATTCTGAAGAAGTACTTAGTATTATATTAGGTAGATAGTATTTCGATAAAACTTATTTTATTTCATTTAAAAGGCTTTAAATTGTTTGCATTGANGCAGGTTTTATTCATTCGCGAGCCAATTTTAGATGTTATACTAGGATTTAATTCCCTAAATGTCAAAAACTTGAATTTTCTATATCACTGCATTTTTTGCAGGACAGTTTTTTTTTTGTTATTTATTAATGTAACTTGTTTCAAAACGTCGGAATCGTGTTGCGAATAGTAGTCGCGTTAGGCATGTGATCTTCGGGTATTTTTTGCAAATAATCGGTGTAATAGCTGCTGTATTACCATCTAAAATTGTATTTATATAATAAGTTTACTCTGCGTAAATACTCCATTCTTTATTAATTACTGACCTCGATTAAAAAGTTTGAGAATGAATCGAATACCGACTTTCTCGAATGAATGCTAAGCGATTCGTTCGCCACATCTTGCAATAGTTGGAATGAGGGCTTCACTGAATTGATTTTAAATGGAAAAGATCATTGAGACAGCATTTTGTAGTAGTTGAGACAAAGGTAGAGAATAGCTGTGCCACATAATCGCCCAGCAGAGAGCATACGTATTTCTCGACTTTGTTAATCTGATAGAATTCATATTTTCATCTTTCATTCATATAAGCAATCGTCAGAATTGAGAGTGTGCTGTCGGTAATTTTGCCAATATTCCTATTTAACCAAACGTTGCAACTTCTTTACAGGAAGTGTAATTTAATAAAGAAAATCCCCACAATCTAATTTACTTATTAAAGGGAAATTTGTTGACAATAATAATAAAAAATTTGTTTATTATTAGTTAATTATGTAAGCCATCGGCACTCAGGTTACTGGTGTAAACCAAATTTTAAAAAAATAATTCAAACATCTCAAATAGAACTTTCAAAATAAATTCAAAAATGTCGTCACTTAAAAATACGTTTTAGGCAACATAAACACAAAAATGCGGTATTTTATATACCACTTCAGTGAGCGTCAATGATAAGTATGTAATCAAGTGTTACATAATGTATAATAAGATGAGTTTGTTAATTATAACATAGACACTAAATATCCAATATTAACAACACATGTGGAATTGCGCCTATTATCGCATGAATACACAATAATTTTTTCTTTTTAGGAAGATCTGTGATTGGTTGTTACGATTGGATAAAGTATTACAAAGTCAAAAAAGTTAATCTAGTTTTATCAAATTGGTGTTCTTTCCACTTTTTCATATGAACTTAAGTCTAAAGATAAGTAAGAAAAATGGAAAAATATTTTTTCTCAAAAAAAGCAACAATTCTACTGTTAGTAGATGTATATATTTTCTCACTTTGTGGTACACAAAGTAAAAACCACAAAAATGAAACAAAAAGCAAAAAGAGTTAACTTACACGCATAATGCAATCTTAACCTTTATGTAATAAAATAATTACTCTATCACTTATTTTATTTCTTACTGGATATCATTTATGTTACTCAACTTTATGAATTCATGTAATACGAAACAAATAAAGCTGATTTCCATATTCGTCGTTTTCATATAAAGCATAATATTTTACTTTAAAATTCAAAACCAACACTCTCGACATTAAAAACGCAACTCCATTATTTAACATCACACAAAAAAAACGATGATAGAAGTTGGAAAATTGTAGAATTAACTGCAGATTTATGTGTGTATATCAGATAAAAAAGTAGTGAAATGTCAAAGTAATAAAAAAGACTTCTAGACAAAAAATTATTTGTGAAAAAGAGTTTTTAGGCATTAAGTGTTGAACTTTACTCAGCCTTATGCCCCCTGAAATTTGTAGATCTTTCAAATATGATAAACTTCAACTCTAATTACCTTCGTCGTTTCAAACTTGCGCTTTAATGGCTTTTACGTCTGCTTGCGCTGCATTGCAAATGCTACTTATTGTTGTGATATTGGTTACTTCATCGACATTTCAAATATTAATGTTTGATCAGAATTTCTATAAGAACGATTTTGTTGTATATTTCCGTTTATCCATCTCGTTCTTGAACGTCTGTTTCCTTAATGTTGTTTTATTTTAATATTGTTTGAATTTGTTTTCAAAAGAAATAAATAATCAATTAAGGTATGATGCGGAGTTTCAATTATATGGAACCCAGTGACCATTAGAAATATTCGATAAATACGTTGCGATAGAATCTGTATTATAGTTAAAAACAATGATTGTGGAAAATCAATACTGCTTTGCATTTAGAGAAATTACCTAAAAATATCATCGCTGGAAATGGCATCAGCATTCAAACTCTCAGCATGCCGAGTGAAAGATTTACGAATCGGTCACATTAAAAAAAGATGCCCTATGAATAAAATGCACAACCGTAGTTTAGCAATTGCAAATAGAAAGACTTATAGTTTTTTCCAGTCCACTTATATAAATCTTATGAAATCACACAGAAAATTATTATATTAAACTTTGCTATTACTTCTATAGGTCACCTTATTTATACTTTGGTGTCTAAGTTTATTACGAATAATGACTATCATACACCTACTATTGTATTATTACTTATTTTACTCATTGAATGGTTTGTTTTAAAAGGTGTTTTATTGAGAGCTTGATAGAAAAGAGTTTATACAGATCACATTTCAAATCGTCCTTATTCTTTTTTTTTTTTGAATCGTTCTGAAATAATTGTGCGAACGTTAATAGAATTTAAAATGCATCCCGAATTTCAGTGGGAATAGCACCGGCCACGAATACATTTAGTTGACACACGACTAGTACATACACGAATAGGCAGTTATATATCGAACACAATAAGGCGTCAGAACTGGTTCGCAGGCTGATGACCTGATCCCAGCGCTACCGAACGCATGACTCGACTGCAGGACCGGCCGCAGTTTTCCAGTGCCGCCGCCCAGGAGGTGGCGATCACTGCAGGCGCCGGGTGACTGACGACATACGATGGACGCGCAGGTCCTCGCGAGTGGCAGACCGTGATTCGGGTTCCTGGCGGTGCGACGCGTCCATAGACGCCGGACGTGCGAAGACGTCCCGCAATCTCGCCAGCACGGGATCTGTTGACTCGTCAAACGTCGTTGACATCAGCGGTCTCGACAGCAGGATTTCTTTTATTTATCTGCACTGATAGGTTCTGTACGATCTTCCGAATTCGTCCTTTTTTTTTTTTGGCCCGACTCCTTTACTAAAGGTGACAGGGCTTGATTTAGCTTAGATTTGCCCGAACAGTTGGGTATTATGATCAGATAGGGATTTTTGTCAAAATGTCAGGAAGATATTCTTTCAATATTTTTAAGACTCTTGTATTAGTAACGTAAAAATTTCAATTTCGTCTCTGTCAGCGTATTATTTATGCTGTCCCTTGGATGGATGTGCAGATGATTTTAGAAGTAAACTATGTAAGAAGATAAAATTGTAGCTTTAGATTCACTACATGACACTATAAGTACGATCAAATATGTAACAATATGGACTTTTTTTATTATTAAAATATTCCATTTTTTGGAGGGAGAGGTTATAGCATGTCTAAGACCTCAAAATTTTATTGTGACATACGTCACGTTGATCACTAGTATGCGGTATAAATCTAAAAAATATGCCATGAATTTCAAAAAGTGAGGTAGATGACAAAGATATCAAAAAAAAGTTATTTGAAAAAGTTGCTAGAATTCAATTCTATGCTATGTGCAAATTATTTTGTAAAGATATTAAAAAAAAATGAAAATCACAATTTTTCCAAATTGTGTTCACCTGAATTATATATACAATTTGTTAATTTTGTATAATAACAGAGCGAGAATTGAAAAGTACGTTTTCAGTATGACAATAATAATCATTTACCTCTATGAGTTTCATAGACATTAATAATTTTTATTTACCTACTATTGATTATTCCTGTTCTCAAATTTAAAACCTACTTTAATAAAACTTCGGTGCGCGCAATTACTCTATGATTATTAGTTTTAAACTAACGGTTCCACTTAATGCAGAAAACAAAAAGTGAATGAATTTTCAATAAAACAATGTTTATTATGGTTTAAAATAAAATGTTTGGTAAAAATTTTATTTATTACTTCGTAGATAACAGATCTCAGTGAATGTCGGCGAATATTCCATGCCGATATTCGCATTCGCATTCCATTCGCAATAATAAATGCGAATATTTCTATAAAAAGTTACCTTTTAAAATTGGATAATTTAGAAAAAAAAAGTAATATTTAAATTTCATTTGAAATTCTAAAAACAACCTTTTGGGCACAAATTTACAGTTCACATAGAAAGACAATCAAATAACCTCAAAACTAAAATTGAATTGAACAAGAAATAAGACGTAAGAAGTCGAAACATTCGGTTGTACTTGGCTAGTTTCGCTGCGGTTGATGGAGACATTAATTCCCTGCGTGTGCGCATAAACGCTTAATGCAAATGTTCGTTATATTGTAAATTAAAAGCTAATAGATGGCGTTAGTAAAGTTAAGAAAATTAATATTTGTATTCGCATTCGCATACGTGAATATCTAGTGCACATGTGCGCATTCGCATTCGGGAATGTTTAAAAATCACGTATTCGGTACATCGTTATGCCACTGCATGTAATTTTGCTTAAGCCCAGGTTCACAATGACGAAGCTAAGTTCCGTCACCAGTAACAATTTAAGTTGATACACCGTCCTCTAAGTTCAAAAACGCACGAAACATTTTACATCAAAATTACGCTTTAAAAGGTTTGGAAAATCATTTTTGCGCATATTTACGTCGATACATCATCCATTATTAATATTTGTTAGTCAATTCTGTTTAAATTTCTTTGTAAATAAGTTTTTCTAAGTACTGGTAGTGTCATGTAATCATGTCGGAAAACGGTAGCATTGATACGTTGATGATGTGTGATCATGCGTGACGATGTTAGCGAATATTCGCATTCGCATGCTTTGAATAATTTGCAATTCGCAATAAAATGCAAATAAAAAAAAATTACCTGTATAAAAATGGATAATTTAGAAAACAAAAGTAATATTTAAATTCATTGAGATTCTAAAACAACCTTTGGGGCACAAATTTGGCAAGTTCACATTAGAATAACCATCAATAACCTCAAAACTAAACTTGAATTGTCAAGAATAACACTAAACAGACGAAACGATTCAGTTATACTTGGCTAATTTCGATGCGATGGCGGAGAAATTTTAATTCTCTGCTGCATGTGCGCCTAAGCGCTATAAAGCAAGTGTTCATATATAGTTCGTAAAATTGAGAGCTAACAGATGGCGCTAGTAAAGTAAAAAGTAATATTCGCATTCGCATTCACATTCGCGAATATCTAGGCACATATTCCATTCGCATTCGCACTTCGCGAATGTGTTAAAATACTGCATCGTTACATCACTAATACAGTCCCTTGCAACAAATTCATTACGAAAGGTTACTTTTCAGTTTTCACTGCGCTTAATTATGCAAACATTTGACAAAATTGTTGGAGTATCAACAGATTTAGAAAATTACTGCTGTTGAGCTGCTAAAGACGTTAAAAAATGGAAATATGTAGTTCAATTAAACAATGATTTGAAAATATGTAATTTTTAATTTTTTTAAAGTATCTTTACAAAGATCTTGCACACACAGCCTCAGAAATTGAATTCTAAACAATTCTTTCAAAATAACTTTTTTGGATATCATGTCATCTAACCTCACCTTTTTAGAGATTAACATAATATATTTTTAAATTCTACCGCCATACATAGTGTCACGTGACGTTGTGTCAACATAGATTTTGGTTTCCCAGACATGCACAACCTATCTCAAAAAAAGTTTTAGTATATTTTAATAATAAAAAAAATTTCATATGTTGCAATATCTTATGTTACGGTCACTGAATCTTGCTACAACATATTCAAATAGAGATAAACGTGTCAACGATTGACGTTTAATTTGTTACGACTTTTATAAATATGTCATTTATTCATTCATTCTTTAAGTAAGAGTGGGCACCTATAGTCCAGGCACTTGAGTTAGGTGCTCATTGTATCGTCCCTATGAAATCTTACTTACTTCCACTCGAGCAGCTTGGTGTTCTCTATAAAGCCTAGTATCTTGCCCAGTGGAAACTTGAGAACCTTCGAGGGCTCCAATAAATCTCTCCCGAAATATTTCTGCCTGAGTACCTTCAATTTCTCACATGCGCAGATTACATGTAGACTCGTTTCCTTCTGTAGTTCGCATCTTCTTTCGCATTTCTCCATGTGTTGTATAGATGTTTTTTCAGGGAACAGTGTCCAGTTACCAGTCCAGTAATGGTTTTAGCTTCTTTCTTGCTGCACCTGAGTAGGTTATCGAGAATCTAGCACCCCATCTCTATTAGCGCTTTGGTATGGAGTTGACCTTCAGTCGACCTCCATTTCTTTGTACTATTTTTATCTAACCAGGTCCAGATATCCCTTCTTGCGGGATCCTTAGTAATCCCACATACGGGCTGGACCCATGAAGTATCTCTTAGAGCCCTCCTTGCGTCGGCTATTACATTGCACTTTACATCCTCTTGTCCCGGCACCCAAATCAGAGACACCGTGTAGTCTCGTGTCAATGTATTGAGGCATTGTTTGCAGTCTCTAACTAGTTTTGACCTAGTTACGGGGTTCGAGACTGCCCTGATGACAGCCTGGCTGTCAGTCATTATATTAATTTTCCTCCTCATGTAGCCTCCTCCCGCAATCATTTCTGCACAGGCTGCAAGAGCGAATATCTCTGCCTGGAAGACCGTTGTATGCTTCCCCAGGCTTAGGGAAATCCTTTGATTAGGGCTGGGCCCACAAATATCGGCTCCTGTGCCCTGGCTGGATTTGGATCCGTCCGTGTACCAGTTACCAATAGTAGTGATCTCACTGAGTGCCTGGTCTCTGTTCGGTATGGAGATTTTCACCTTTTCAGTGAAGATGATTTCGGGTGCCATGCTGTCCGTGGGCATTTGCAGCAATGGCCCGTCCAGCAACGTACCAGTAGTAAGAGTGTGCCCTCTCACCCTAAAGTTGGGATGCCACAGGATGTTGGCTTTTATTGCCGCTCTCACATAAAGCTCCTGCGGGAAGAGGCCCACAATGGTCTCCAAAGAGGCGGTCCCTGTGCTGCTAATTGCACCAGTGATTCCCAGCAATGCCTGTCTTTGGGCAGTGGTTAGCAGCTTCACTGCGGAGGACACTTCTGTCGTCCTCCACCAGACTACTGCCCCGTATGCTATCGCTGATCTTATCACGCCAGTATATAGCCAATAGCTCACCCTCGGCTTTAGTGCTCAGGTTTTACCAGCAACTCTCCTGCAGCACCAAAATAGTTGCGTAGCCCTGGTCGTTGTTTTAACTAAGTGATTTTTTCCAGCTCAGTTTCGCATCGAGGGTAACACCCAGATACTTTACTTCCTTGGTTAATTGTAACTCCTGTAACAGTATAACGCCGCCTAGGTCATTGAGTTTCCTCATGTTCCTCATTCCAGATTAGTTGGTAGACTAATATTCACCAGAATATTGTATTTCCTCCATCTCCATATCATTAAGTGATTACAATTTTGAGGCGAAAATAGGCAAGTAAGATTTAATGTACCTACTATAATAAATTTTCAAGCTCGTAGACTTTATTTTTTCATCAGAATATCAGTCCAAACTTAACTTTGTAGTTCTAGACTACTTTCGTACGTTTTCACGGATACCAACGCAATAACTTCAACCTCATATTGGAAAATTGATTATTGGTTTCTTTTCTTTTAATTTCTTATTTCGTGCATTCTGAATACATTTCAAAGTGCTGTCTGGTTGGCTGATAGTACAACGGGCTTTACTGATGAGTTGCTGCGAAGCGAATATTCGATAAACTTCAACCCGAATTTGGGTCGCATACTAATAGTAAATTATCGAATTCCGTAGTAAATGCGCTTCAAATTGCTATATGCATGTGAACTTTGGGAAACCCACTTCCTCAAATCTGCTTATCTAGTTGGCCAACTGGCCAAATTTACCAGCTTATATAATCCTCAAGTCTTCACAATAGATAATACCTAGGAGGTTTAAGTACAGTTAATAGGTTTAATCATCACGCATTAAATTTAAATTGATATTAAGAGAATGTTAATATCTGTAAAGTATAATCTAATTGTGAATGATTTCGTAATTTCAAGTGTAGTGTAAAGGACGTGAAAAAATGAATACGCCTTGAAAAGGGTACTATAAGTAAAATATGGATAACAGCAATAATGGACATGGGTCATATACATATATGTTGTATGTTCCTGTTCCTACTATTTTAGAGAGATTAGAAATTCTCAATATAGTTTTATTATTCGTTGTGTTGTTAAACTTGTTGTATGCACGTATGTATGGAGGGTGATAGTACACTGCGGCCTAAAAGATCTATTGCACTCCCTATTCTTGTTGTTTTACAGCTGCCCCCCATTCAATTACATTTATGAAAGTGCAAGGATAGGAAAAGGTTCCAGGTTTAAATTTATAAAGGCGTAATAATTTGGATGAAGTCGCAGCAAAGCTTATCAATATGGATATTCCATTTGAGATCTTCATCTATAATGACTCCAAGTAATCTGGAAGATACATTCAATTCTATCAGTTTATCATTTAAATTACAGTTAGGAGCGTTATATTTATGTTTATTACGGAATAAAATACATTTAGTCTTGTCATTATTAATTTCTAACTTATTGGTAGAGAACCACTCACACACTCTTGTATACAAAGAATCTGCCAATTCAAAAGTACGAAAAATCAATTGAGCTCATTAAAATATTAATGTCGTCAGCATAAAGTGCAATGTTTGTAGCTAACTTTAAAGATAAAGGTAAATCATTTATACAGTGTGTTAAAAAAAGGTTGTCGGATATTTTACCCAATTATAATACTGGTGGTAATAAACAAAAAAGTCTTAGTCAACATGGGTCCGCAATTCAACTGTTTTTGACATATAGTCGATTGCATATTTTAAAATAAAAAAAAACATTTTTCGGTTTCGAGAATAGTTCCCTTTGTCAAACAACTGATTGTGACTTAAAATTGGTTCTGTCAGACATCTGTCATCAGATTATTTATCATTTGCGTCAATTTTTTTTGTTCTCAAATTATGCATAAGTACACAAATGCAGAATGGCCGATATTTCATTTTATGTACGGTCGTGCGAGTGATAAGATTTTCTTCAAGACTCATATCCGGCTGTTCCCAACCGTTTTCATTGTAAAAATAATGGTGGTTCTGGTAGACCTAGATCAGTTTCTTCTCCCGCAGTAGAATTAGATATTTTGAGACCGGGTAGAAGACAACCCAAATATTAGCACCCGAAGACTTGCCGCAGAACTGAACGTCAGTCATCCTCACTTATGGAGGAATTCTGCGGGAACAGCAGCTCAATATCCCTACCACATATTCAACGCGTGCAAGTTCTTGCTCTTCACGATTATGATGCACGTAGGGGTTTTTTGTCATTGGGTTTTACGAAAGCTGGCAGAAAACTCCTAATTTTGCGACTCAGATTTTATTTAGTGACGAGGCTGGGTTTACAAGAAACGGAATATTCAATTTTCATAACAATCACGTCTGGGCAGATGAAAAATCGCTATGGCTGTTGCTGAACTGCATCACCAAAACCGTTTTTCGCTAAATGTTTGGCTCGCTATTTTTGGAGACTGTTTAATTGGTCCAGTATTTCTCCCTAATCGTTTAAACGGGACAAGTATACTTGGATTTTGTTAAGAAATGAATTTACCCGTTTGTTGGAGACGTGCCATTTTTTAACAGATTAAATATGTGGTTATATGCGCGATGGAGCTCTTGCGCACATTTTTCCATCGTAGTGTAAACAATTCGAAGAACTCAAGATTACAACGAGATCGTAAATTGTTGCGAGGAAATTCGGAGGACTGCCAGGAATTTTCGAAAGATCTTCGTCGATCTTTCATAAGAAGGTGTGAAGTGTGCTGCTTTGAAAATGAACGGTGGACATGTAGAAAAATTTCTTTATTTTACTTTAAATAAACATTTGCCTTAATTTACATTGCAGATCAGAATTTCTTTTGAAAAATTTTTATCCTACTAAAACAATATGCAATCGACTATATGTCAAAAACAGTTTGAAATTGCGGGACCCATGTTGACTAAGACTTTTTGTTTATTTCCACCAGTTACTACATTGGGTAAAATAGTCCGGGAGCAAACCTGTTTTTGAACACACTGTATAGTATTAGGGAAAGTGAGGGACCCATAACAGAGGCCCTGCGGTACTCCTCTGTCTACAGTGCGTGTATTAGATGAGTATTCATCAATCAGCTTAGTTCTCTAGCCCAAATTTTAAATCAAGATAGTTTTTGAGTAAAACAACGTCGACTGAATAAATTTTTCAAGTCACTTGTATACATGCGTTGGGTTAATAAATTGGAAGTATCGGAGGAGCAGCTTTGCCGAAAATGTCAACGCAGGAACCCTTACTGGTTATTAAGCCGACATAACGCTATTGGACTTTGCCATGTACGTTAGGCATTCGTGGAATACACGCAGAAAACACATACCTCCCGAAAGTGGCATCGAAGGGATGAGCTAGGATAATATTGAAATTCTGCGCGAAGCCGGTATCTAAATATTAGGGGTTCAAACGCCGAGATCCAGAGCGTGCGGTCGCCGCAGGGAACGCGTAAGGGACTACAGTCCTGCGGGCGTGCGGGAATTTAAAAAATAAATTAACACACCGCGAGTGGATATATGTATGACCGTATGTTAAAGGATGTATGTACACGATTTATTATGTTTTTGTTTCGGGCGACTTGCTGCCACGTTTAGCCCTTATTTTATATAAAAAACGGAACGATAGGTGGTGAATTCGCCGATGTAGGCTTCCGACACGCGAGAATCGAATAAAATGCCATTAGTTATGTTAAGAATTTAAAGTTCGACCGGAATAAAGCAGTTACTGGCGCACGTGACTTCTGTTTGTTCAAGAGGTGTTTGCGATTTCCCGATTTCTATTTTCATTTGTCATCGGACGACTTCGCAGAGGCGATTACGTCGTAAATTCTAAGATGGTCGTCTTGGAATACTAATAAAAGCTTTTTACTGGTTTAGATAGATAGATAGATCATATATTGTACCAGTGGTGTTGCATCATAAATAACAATAATTATAAACAATAACAATTAAAATGGCACATAATGCTGAGTAATTAGGTAATATTAACAATAATGACAATAATGATGATGATAATTATAATAATGCTAATGATAAAAAATAATTAATGATATGATAAATAATTAATGAAATGATAACTATCACAAGGATACATATAAAACAATCACAATTATATCTATAATTATGCTCCGCATACCTACATATATCAACGGCCAAATTCATCATTCTTGAGTGAGGTATTCATCTAATGAATAGTAATTTTTAGTTTTTAGGTATAATCTTAGTTTTGACGCAAACTGTGCGCGTGTACAGAGTTTCAGTGCCTCAGGCAGAGCATTGTAAATTTGAATACTGTGTCGAATGTAAGATGTGTAAAATTACTTTGATCTAGCAAACATCACAGCGAACAAAATCTGCGCGTCGGGTTGCTGTTAGGAATGCGCTGTAGAATTCAATTGAAATTTGTTTATGTTATTACGAACGTAGCAGGCAGCTGCATGTATATAAATGGTGTAAACCGTCGAGATACCCAACTCAATGAAATAGTCTCTGCAAGAATCTCTCCTTTGCAGATTGTAGATATACAAGAGCTTTTTTCTGCAACATAAGTATTGGTTTTTGTCTTGGAATTCCTTCCCCAAATAGAAGACCATACTCAAATGCGAATTTGAAATATGCAAAAATATATTGTTTTTAGTACTAATATCGCAGGTTATTTGCTTTCATTTTTCTTAAAACATATAGAAACTTATTTAACTTAGAAATAACTGAACTAATGTGAATGTCCATTTTAAGTACTTGTCTATGGTTAAACCAACAATTTCCACTCCAGAGCCGAGATGAACACATTATTTTGAACATTTAATTCCAACTGCCAGCTGTTTTTTCCAAAATGTATTAATTTTGTTTTGTTAATGTTAAGAATTAATTTATTTACTCTACACCACTCTATCATTTCACCCAACATGCGACGAGCGTTATTTAGTAACCCCTCATGGTTTCTTGAAGATATTAATATTGCCAGTATCAATCGGCGTACATCACCACACTGGCCGGACAAGAATCTGTGGTAGATCATTGATAAAAGAACAAATAGTAGCGGAACCAAGGTTTGACCCTTGTGGGATTCCAATAGAATTCTCGGATTGTACTCAGACTTGCACGTTCTATACACCCATAGTTGTTTCTATGTTTAATTTCAGTGAATTGTTTCCCGCTGACCGAAGCCCAAGTAAGATTTAAAAATACTAATTGTAAGTGCAGTGCCTTAGGTTTAACTCTAATGTAAATTAAATAAAAAAATAAATGCACAAAAGAAATGATATAGTTTGTTATATCCAATTCTTGAATTCTACTGTTCAAATCACAAGGTACCCAACAAACACCATTTCGTTGGCCAAATATGCGGACCAGTGTCTGAATACATTGCGCCGACATTTAACGATCGTTAAAAAACACGTCGTTCCACACATTATACAAACACAATATTACGCAAAGTACTACTTTATTACGTCTAGCAACATTGGGCCATAAGTATTGTTTCAAATATACCAAAATTAATGTTGGCCCAATGTTGGTCAATCATTGGAAAACGTTAATAAATATATAATTATAGGTTGGTAGTGGAGCGCCAGTAATATTTGGTTTCAGATGTGGGATGGTTTGGTTAACCGTTAACGAAACATGACAATTAACGCACATGTCATGTTTCCAATTATGGTTGATTATGTTTCCATTCCCATTGGACCATGACGTTGTTAGTTTGAGTGAAGGAATATATTCGACTATTCGTCCATTTTTCCCGATTTGACCATTGATCCATCTAAAAATGGATTAAACAAATACTTTTTAGAATATTGAAAATTATGAAATAGATATCCAATCCAAAGTAATAAAAATCAATTCCTTTAAATTTTTAAATATTTAAGTATATAATTTTCCGAATAACAGCAAAATAGAATTTCTAAACGTCTTTGTATCGTATTTCTAATTTAAAATGTCGATTTTTCATGTACCTTACTCATTTACAACTGATATCCATCAGCTTGAAATATTATACCGGTAAAGTACACATGACGCCTGGTGGTAAAGACTCTGGTCGTGCAAGACAGTAGTTTCGGGGTCTGATCCCCGGGCTTTCAATGTTTTATTTTTTTTTTTTACATTCGATGGCCAGTTCCTTTTTTTGTTCCTTTCTGTTTAATTAAATTTTACATTTATTCTATATTAAACGCGAATCATTTATCAATATATCCACACTACTGCTTTACTTGGTTTTGGAACAAATAGATATCTATCTATCCAATAACAAATCGGATTGAATTTCTTAAGTTTCCTATCGGCCTCTAATGCCGATAAACTCAATCATTAATAAACCGTTGCCGCATGTCTTATTGGAAACCTAATTTCTACTTGAAAATTATTGCAATGATCTTCTGATTTCAAACTTTTGATCATATATTGCTGATTATAAGCAACAAAAATCGACTCTGTGCCAACCTAAACTTTTGATCTATCCGTAAAAAAAATTAAATTCTCTCCAAAACTTTTTAATTCAACGCGGATGTATTTGCCACCCAAATATTTAAATCGCACGGTTTTAATCTAATTCCCGCTAGCATAATTCCACCTTCAAAACCTATTGTATTCGCGTCCTTACGAAGTTTGGGTTCCTCCAAACGTAAATCTACCGGTAATATACCAGAAATCACGGCACGCCGCGTCAGCTCGAAAATGAATGAATCTCTCTTGCTTTCTGTCTCCAATTATTGAGGTTGATTTAATCATACAAACAAAAAGCATTGGGAGTTCTACGATACTTAGCAGTGATGGTGTTACTACAGATATCTTAAGGAGTATAAGTATGTCCCACCACCCCTACCGAACCGGCACATTAAAATTTCTGGAACATCCAGCGGAAAATTTGATCGAGAATCTTGCATATTAGTCATGGTCAACCATGTTTTATTTACGGAAAATATGTTAATGTTTCTAGCATTCGATTTGATAAATTGACTGTATCATTTTTAGTACGTATTAGGATTTTTTAAACTCAATTGTTTTTAAAATTGAGCAAACTTATTGAATCGGGTAAGTAATACCCTTCCACCACTCAAGTGTGATAGGTTTTCACAGGGGTAGAATGGGTTCACTTTGGCGCTAATTCTTGGGGTGTTTTGGATGGTCCAAGCAGGCATAGAAAAACGCCAATTATAAATAAATTTCTTTTTAGACGGATTACAACCGGTGTATGTTTAGATTTTCTCTTATTCTTACTGAATTCATTCCGATCTTTCGGTTAATAATGGAGAACCACGTGTTCCCGAAACAAACACCCCCGAATTAATAAACTCTCATGTAGCACGGAGTGATTCGAAAAGTCATGGGTCTATTACGATTGCTGCTGTCTGTGTGATATATTGTATATAGAAGCTAATCGAACTAATTCTAAATATATAATAATTAATGTGGATTTTGCAGAATTTAACTTTTTTAGTACAAATTTTATTGAAGTGAGCTGACGTAGTCGAGTGTCGTGTATTTTAAAGAATAACTTTAGGGCGCTGTTTTACATAGATTATAGAATGTATTATATGATTACAAAAAACTTTTAATATTTGAAATTATCAAATAGATATCAATCCATATAATAAAATATTTCTTTAAATTTAAATATAAGTATATAAATTTCCGATAACAGCAAAAATGATTTTCTACCATTTTCATATTCAATTAAAATGTCGGTTGTTTCATGTATCATTTACAACTGCATACATCAGCTTGAATAATCCGATAAAATACACATTACGGCCTGGTGGTAAACGCTGGTCTGCAAGCAGTAGTTTCGGGGTTCGATTCCCCGGGCTTACAATGTTTGTTTTTATTTTTTAACTTCGATGCCAGTTGCTGTTTATATTGACTTTGGAGATATGCAAACGTAAGTAAACAAGTATCGTTTAATACTACTATGCTGATTGTTGTCATAAGCCATAAAATTAACTTTTGAAAGCATTTATGCTATTATCCAAAGGTCTATTCATACTATAGATCACGAACCTGCAGGCACAGGCCCGTCACGTCAAAGCAAAATTTCTTTTCTACCTAAACATATGCATTTCACAATAGTGTATTCACACTTGCAGTCTCCCCGGCGAATCGTCGCGACGGGCAAGTGACGCGCGGCGATCATTTGAAAAGAATATTAGACCGGCACAAACCCGTCGCTTTCCGCGAATGCCTGCAAGTGTGATTACACTGTAGTCCAATCGCCAGTCAATTGACGCTAAAAATTATGACAAAGTGAAGGCGACACAGAAAATTTACTTCGAAATATTGTATTTTCATTGTAATACCATCGTAATTGTTCGTTAATTTTTTTGAGTGACTTTCTGCAAATGTTTAAAATATTTACTTTCGTTGTCTAAGAGTTGATTGCATAATGTGACATATTCCGCTTCTATGTTTCTGCGTTTTAATAGTTGAATTAACCCAGAAACATTTTTCATCCCTCACCTTCCCATTTTCTTTCTCTTCTTTAGTGTTGTGGTTTCCGAATTAAAATATTCGTTGATTTCGAATATTGAAATACTCGGATGATTCCGATTCTTAGAATCCGATCGAATCGGATGATCCCGAATCGAATGATTCCAATCCGTAAATTTGTACAACGATTTATACTGAATGAATCCAGCGAAAACGTTTGGTAGCTATACGATATATGTGTGTTGTTCAATAGACGCTGTGCGCACTTAAATCACACAGTCACATCACTCAGTATTATAATCTGCAAAATATTTTATAAGAAAATAATAAACTTTTGTAGTAAAAAGTTAATAGAGGTTTAACACCAAATATGATCCATATGCACGTGCTCCGTGTGAATTATTTCGATATTAAAAACATCCGAATATGTACAACTCACACGAGTATCTCGGGTGGAATATGGAATCGGAATATTATTTCGAATATCATAACCTTACCGATTCGGGAATCCGATTATGAAATATCAGAATATTTAAACACTACTCTTCTTCATCCAAAATAGACAATTTTTTAAAGTTGAAGTGGAGAGCATTTTTATACAATTGCAAACACAAAACTGACTGTCGGTAGATCGCCAGTGTGAATTGATTGAAAATTGACTGGACTGTGACGAGCACGTGCCTTGCATGTTCGTTGATCTATAGTGTGAATAGACCTTAAATAGTAAAATCTTAAGGCGTCTATCTAAGATTCGTTATGACTGCGTAAACTGTAGGTAAAAAAATAATACTGTAATGGTTGTTATTAAGTGAATCTATTTTATATAGCCGTTTCTTATGTAATAATAAAAATATCAAATCCTAGTAATAAAATAATATCTTTAAATTTTAAATATTTAAGTATATAATTTTCCGAAGAAAGCAAAATGGAATGGTTCTAACATTTTTGTATGATTCAATTTAAATGTCGTTTCTCATGTATTTATTTAGAATTGTAACCATAAGTTAAAATATATCTGATAAAGTAACATTGACGGAACTGGTGGTAAGAACTCTGGTCGAAGCCAGTAGTTTGCGGGTTCGATTCCCGGGCGCTTTAATTTTTATTTTTAATTTTTACTTCGATGCCAGTTCTTTTATAATTTACTTTCGAGATATGCAACTAAAGTCACAAATCATTTTGTCTGTATGCTGGGAGCTTTATAGATATAGAAAGAAACTTTGAAAGCTTTCATTTATTATCTAAAAAAAAATCTTAAGGCTCGGAGTAAAATTTGCTATGACTGCATAAATAACTATAGGTAATAAAATAATAATGTAATGTTTGTTATTAAATGAATCATTCATAAGCCTTTCTTATGTTAATAATAAAAATGCTTGATTCAGGAGCTTGTTCTTTTTTTTAATTCAAGGCCGCGCAAGTAATTACGTTTCGGCAAATGTACTTGTTCTTGCTTAGAAAAATAAATTCTATAAATACCTCACAACACCTTAAAGATTATTCATATTATCATTATTGTAATAACTATAGGTATTGTATTTATTTCTTTAAGATTCATGACTTGTTCAGCGCCCTTTGGTATTACTGAATAAAAACAAACTATTCTATTCTATTCTATTCTATTTTATTTTATATCATAGAAATTCCTTTTCAAATAGTCGATGGTGTAAATATTTTACTTTTATTTAAGCGACTTTTTTTTACGAACAAAATAAAATGTTATCATTTCCCAATTGTACTTAATTACAGAGAAAACTGTTGCCTATTTTAAAAATATTAGTTTGATTTTACTAAGTTTGAAAATAAGCTATTCCTATAATTTAAATTAACAGCAAAAGTAATATTAATTATATCCGAAACTAACTCAAAACCAATTTTAAGAATATTGTTAAATTACTACACCCTTTAGATATATATGATTTTGCAAAGTTTAACTTTACAACTTTATTGAAAGTTCAGCCGACGTGGCTGCGCATTTTGTATTTTAAAGGAAATTAATTTCAGTATGTTGGTGTTCTATTAGATTACAGAATCCATTAAAGCTGATGGAGTTTATTAAGTGTTTTATTAGTATATGAGGAGTAAGAAGCAAGTGTTTCAAGAACAAAACGAAGTTGCTTTCTTCTTTAAGATTTAAATAGTTGCGAATTGTTACTTTCTATGAATATATAACAAAATAACTTTTAGATATTTGAAATTGTTAAATTATTCTCAAATACATAGTAATAAAATATTTTTTTTAAATTTTAAATATTTAAGTATATAATTTTTCCGATAACAGCAAAATAGAATTTTCTACCATCTTTCTTTATATGTATTTCAATTTAAATGTTATTTTTCATTTTTCATTTAGAACTGTATTCATCAACTTGAAATATATAACGATAAAGTACACATTGACGGCCTGGTGGTAAGAACTCTGGTCTGCAAGCCAGTAGTTTCGGGGTTCGATTCCCCGGGCTTACAATGTTTTGTTTTTATTTTTTACTTCGATGCCAGTTGCTTTTTATATTTACTTTGGAGATATGCAACGTAAGTGAACAAAATCATTTTATCTATATGCTGATTGTTTTCATAGCCATAAGATTAACTTTTGAAAGCTTTTATTTATTACCTTAAATAGTAAAATATAATAATATAACTGCATAAATAACTATAGGTAAAAAAATAATAATGCAGTATTTGTTATTAAATGAATCCATTTCATATAACTGTTTCTTATATAATAATAACAAATTCAATTCAATTGATTCCATATGTTTATCACTATAAAATCCACACCAAGCAAGCAGAAGTTTTCAGCCTGGTGGTAAGAATGCTGGACTACAAGCCAGTAGCTTCGGTGTTCGATTCCCCGGGTATGGATTCTTTTTGTGTTATTTTTTTTTTTTTGTCTTCCAGATTGGGGAAATCGTGTTATTGCAATATACATGTTTGACCGTTTTAATTAACAAAAATTCTAATAAGTTTTGAGAAATCTAAATATTATATGTAAGATGTGGTAGACAACTACTAGATGTCTGCAGTAAGTATGGTTGCATAGGCTTATGGATTCTCCATATTTATTATCCATTCGTTATAATTTTAAATTACCTGTTAATGAATTTTAATTACATTTGACTTATTTTATGTACTTTTAATATTTTCATTGCAAGTCTACTGTAAACTTTATTTTTTACCCTAGAGTGACCTCTATTGTATGCTTCAATAAACGCATATGCTAATGCATTGGAGGGAAAAGGTTTGCTTTATTGAAAGTGGTCGGTTTGTGTAAAATAGTAATCACGTAATTCTCTTTATTTTAAAGCATTCTTTTATATTTGATTTTCATAGTTGACATTTTCATAGATGTCTATAACTAAATACGTAGGTAGAGTGTGTGTAACGAATATATTTTTCCAGTAACGGAAATATTTGGCGGTGTTATAAAGTTGCAGGAATTTGAGGTTATGTTATATTCAACAGGTTGGTTAAGCATTAATGTATAATTACAATTGTATTTTCTAATATTGCAAGGTTATGTATTTTAATCTAATCAATATAATACATTTTGCAATAAGTTCATTTCATATTTATTATAATATTTAATATAATATAGGATTCTGCCAAAATTTGTGCTTGCACACATATGTATATAATGCAGCTGTAATGTAATTCGAACAGTGGCAACTGGAAACGCAAACTATTTCTCAAATAGTGTAGCCGAAAAAAAATGTAATATAATCACAAATACATAGTGCCGTTTCAATACCTTTTCTTAGATACGTACAAATGAATACATATTTGTAAAATGTATATACCTATGTAAAACTTAAATTTATCTTATTATTTTAACAGGATAAATGTCGTTTATCCTAGGCTACCATCTTTTCTTTAATAGAAATTGTATCTTGCGTTACATATGAATAAAGCTAATTTTGTCGACGACAACGTGCAATTTGTTTCGGTTTATATCATAAAAAGTGAAAATTTTATGAAATTCTGTTCTCCAATGGTCCTATCACCATTAGCTTTTAAAAATTGGTTACAAATTGGTGAATCTTATCTAATGTCATTGAGTACATTTTGCTTAATACTATCAATCCTTAGGACATAAACTATCTGGAAATTTATTAATATTGCTTTATTTAAATGCTACAAATTTTTATCAGACGAATTGGTAAAAAAAAAAAACAAATCCGCGCGTTTCGAATTAAATATACTGCTTCATAAGTGAAAGATTTTTCTATTTCTGGTATTTTTTTCTTTAGATGTACATAAGTGGAAATAATAGTGAATGAGGGTATTAGGAGATTAAACTCAATATATTTGGGAAAATTTTGCTAATTTGGTCAATTTATACCCACACTTTTGTTTCAAATTGAAACGTATTAATATAGGTTGAGGTTAAGCGGTTAAAATCGCGCTGTTGCATTCATTAAATTGGGAAATTGCAGAAAAATGTATTAACAATTATCGCAACGGACAGTGTTTCGCTTTTTCTAAAGGTCTTCAGTGCATTACGATGAACGCGATTAATGAGCGCAACAGCGCGATTTTAGCGGGTTAAAGTCAGCCTATATCAATCTGAAATAAAATTGTGGGTTTAAATTGATTAAATAAGAAAAAATCTCGCAAATATATTGAGTTTAAATATCCTGACACTCTCATCCAATATTATTTCCACTACTTAACTGCATACACGCTAATACATGACATATAGTTATCACTGAGGGGCACTGGAAGCGCTTTAGAAAAAAGCGAAACACGACATATTTGACCATTGTCATAATTTTTAATACACTTTTCTGCAGTTTAGATGTAAGATGTAATCTCAAATGATTTTTTTATCCTTAAATAATCTATTCTTTACCGAGTGCACCTCAATACTTCGCTTAAATTTTATTGGTAAGAAAAAAGGGGGTGATACCACACGAATAAATACGAAATATATTAGATTGCAACCAAATATACATGGCGCGAAAATTTTCTATGAGAATGAATCGTCAGCTTATCAATGGTAGAAGATCCCGGTGTGAACTTGGCAAGCAACTGTATTAAAAAAAGTAGTACAGTTCCATTGTACTTCGTTTGTACCCGTTTGTACCCGTTTGTACCACCTTCACTTTCATTTGTACCTCTAAGATTAAAAAAATAGAAAAAAAAATAGGAAAAGTTAAGGCAAGCAAGTACAAGATATTCAAAAACGGACAACGTCTTTCGAAAGAGCATCGTTTGTACCCGTTTGTACCACCTTCGGTTTCGTTTATACCTCAAAGGATAAAAAAATGGAAAGGGTTAGAAAAAAAATCAGCAACCGAGTATAAGATATTCAAAAACGGACAACGTTATTTGAAAGAGCATCGTTTGTACTCTTTTGTAAATACATTTAATTCGTTTGTACTTCAACCAAACCGGAAGTAGAAACATCTGAAATTAAGTAAGTCGGAGAGAGAAATTTCGCAAATTTTTGAGATATCGGAAAACGGCTAACATTATTCGAAAGAGCATCGTTTGTACCCGTTTGCACCTTTTTGTACATCCTTTGTACTTAAACCAAATCGGAAGTAGAGACAATTCTAAATATGTCAGAGAGAAATTTGGCTGTTTTTTGAGATATCAAAAAAACGGCCAACGCTATTCGAAAAAGCATCGTTTGTACTTCAAACAAAATCGGAAGTAGAGATATTCGAAAAATATGTCGAGCAGGCAATTTCGTCAATTTTCGTGATATCACAAAGTGACCAACGTCATTCGAAAGAAAATCGTTTGTACTTCAACGAAGCCGGAAATAGTTCTTTTCAATATTGGGTTTTTACATTTTTGTCTTAATCGATCAAGGATCCCATCCCTATTTTGGGAAACATAGAAATACAAATATTTTGTAATGTTCTGCATTTTTCCAAATTTGGTCAGATAACCTAGCAATGTGACCATTATTTATTAATTAACTATGTATTTAATTTTTACTTTGTGAGACCTTCATATTCTTTAATATACAGGGTGAGTTTTTTTATCTTGAGACAACGGAATATCTCTAAGACACTGCACCAAATCCAAAAAAGATCTTAATAAGATTTGTTATAATGTAGGGGGCTCACTGAATGGTGCCGAACTCGATCCCACACCTCCTCCCCTCCCCTCCCCCCAGAGTGGGAGGGGGGACAACTTTGAAATCTTAAACGGGAATCCCCATTTTGTATTGCAGATTCGCATTCTACGCCATCAAGTATGTAGTTTTTGTTTGAAACTCTTTTTTAGATTCGTAACAGATTGCGCTGTAATCGCAAAAAATATGATTGTGAACGTCTAGAAAAAATACACAAAAAGAGAAGCAAGCAAACATGATTTTGTGTTTTTTTATTTTAACATCAACTAACATTTCTAAAAGCCATGTGTCGGAAACTGTGCCCCTCCACTTCGATACATTTATTTATTCGCAATTGGAATGCTATTCAACGATACAAAACCGTGCTTTATTCAGTACTTGACAAGCTGTGAATACTAACACATTGTCCCATCCCCATTTAGATTATTAATTATTAATCCAATACAAATTAGTTAGTATTGAATATTTGAACAGTAATGGAGGCTATAACATTACAAGAGAGAATGGAAATGATTTACATCTTTGAAATGTTATTTAATGTTAAAATACAAAAACACAAAATCATGTTTTTTTGCGATTACAGTGCATTCTGTTACGAATCAAAAAAAAAGTTTCAAACAAAAGCTACATACTTGATGGCGAAAAATCCGAATCTGCAATACAAAATGGGGATTCCCATTTAAGATTTCAAAGTTGTCCCCTCTCCACTCTGGGGGAGTGAGGCGGGGGATCGAGTTCGGCACCATTCAGTGAGCCCCCTACATTATAACAAATCTTATTAAGATCTTTTTTTGATTTGATGCAGTGTTTTAGAGATAGCCTGTTGTCTCAAGATAAAAAAAACTCACCCTGTATCTGTTGTATTTAAAGCAACTATTATTATATATTTCTATATTTCTAGTTACAGGTGCGGGTTGCATTTAACAGCAATTATACTTTTCTTATTATCTAAGTATTATGGACCTCTGCTGAGTCGTGCGATATCTCAAACATTAGCGAAATTTCTCACTTAGCTATTTTCGAATGTTTCTACTTCCGGTTTGGTTGAAGTACCAACGATTTAAAAGGATGTACAAATAGGTACAAAAGATGCTCTTTCAAATAACGCTGGCCGTTTTTGAATATCTTGTACTTGCTTGCAGAATTTTTTTTAACCATTTCTATTTTTTATCCTTTGAGGTACAAACGAAACCGAAGGTGGTACAAACGGGTACAAACGAAGTACAATTGTACTGTTTTTTTCAAATAAAATTGCTTGTCAAGTTCACATCGGTGTAGAAGGAAGTCGAGTAAAACAATTCCAAAGCGTTATGAATAAGATCACTGCGTCCGATGCTAAATAAAATTTTCCGTTACTTATACTCTCACTCATTTTTTTGAAATGATTTGTATCGTATCTATGTTGCAGATTAGTTTCGGCGAAAAAAAATGAGCACGCTCCAAGAAGTCGTAAAACTCTATCCAGGCCGCCAATCTCAAATCAATCTCCTCTACAACTTGTTCGCTTACGAGGGCGAATCGTTGCCCGATCACGTTTTCGTCCACGGCTGCCCAGCCACGGGCAAATCTGCGGTGGTCGCGGCCGTTCTACGCGTTTGCAACGTACGCTGCGCTGGCGTTGACCTGGTAGAATGTTACACGTCGAAAATCCTTTTCGAGACGGTCCTAAACAAATTATCGGGCCACGCGATCGATCCGGTCAGAGGTCAACCGTACGCCAAATGCGACAACATGATGGATTTTGTCGCCGGATTGGAAAGGTGCGCAAGGGAAACGGATCTCGATCGTTCTGTCGTGATACTCGACGGGGCTGAGCGACTGAGGGACACGGGCGCTAGCCTGCTGGCGGGATTCGTCAGATTGCGCGAACTATGCCCCGGAGCGCCGTGCGTTATCTTCATCTCCGGACTACCATTCCAGAAATATTATTACAGAGGCGACATCGTCGAACCCATAAAGATCTACTTTCCTCAGTACAACATGCGAGAGCTCGCCGAGATACTGGCGTTGGATTACGAGGACTCCATGGATATCATCCGGAACAATCACGACGGACACCTGAGCATCGATAGCGACTGTTACAGAAATTATCTCAACGTCTTCTTATCGGTTTTTTACCGAAATTGTAGAGATTTAACAGAATTGCGGTACATGTCTAGAATAAATTTTCTCAATTATTGCGAACCTGTTATCAAGGGAGAATGTCAACCGTCTGACGTAATGACCCTGTGGAAGAACATCTCACCAATTTTAAAATCCTCATTGGAGAACCTCTATTTGAGAGTTTCCACTAGATCCAGCGACGAGAAGAGCATCCAGACGATTACTTTCACCAAGAAAAGCTTGGCGCAATCCCTCGAATTACCTTTTTACGCTAAATACTTGTTGATCGCAGCGTATTTGGCTAGCTATAACTCGCCGAAGGAGGACAAACGACTTTTCATGAAACAACACGGAAGGAAGACCAAAACCATGAAAGACGTGAAATCCAAAAATAAAGTTTCCGAGCAACTCAGCACTCAAGTAGGTCCTAAGGCATTTGGGTTCGATCGATTGATTGCCATATTCTATGCGATCTTGGACGATAAAGTAAATTTTAATAATAACCTTCTCGCTCAGTTGTCTAGTCTGGTGGAATTGCAATTGTTGTCAACTTCTAGTGATGGTTGTAATTTGGATGGGCAGAAGTACAAGTGCACCGTTGGATTTGATTTTATACAAACGATCTCGAATATGGTACGATTTAATATACGAAAATATTTGACTGATTTTAGTTACATGTAATTATATTTATAAATTTGCTTTAAATAATAAATTGTTTTTTCATTTTTTTTTTATCAAATGACATGCGACTTGCTCGAGTTAGTTTCCAAAATATTGCAAAATGGAGATTTTATTTCAATTTACCACGCTGAGGATTTTTGTTATTATCGTTTTTTTTTTTAAATTTATATATGTATTAAGGGAGATTTTGTCCCACACTGCTGCGGTCACTATATTATTTATGAAAAGCTAAATAATTACAATTCATGCTGAATCTGGTGCTTCACCTAAAGGTACATACTATTCGAGGCTACCTATTCTTAGTACTATATGGGGATTCCATAATAATTGAAGTGTTTCACAATGCGTGTGGTGGACGACCTGGAGCCTATTGTAAAAAGTACAAATTTGTAAGTTCCTATGAATTTTACAATTTTACAGGAGAATTCTTATTATTTCAGAAGCATTTCCGAAAAAATTTGACAGGTAAAAAATTACAGTTGTAATATATTATAATAATAGGATTGTAATACATATTGAACGTACCTCATTAGGTGTGTCATTTTTACATATAAATCCTGAAACTAAAAATAAAGCTACTCAAAATTGTGTATATCACGCTTAATTACATTGGCACTTTTTGGGAAAAATGTTTGCGACATTAAAATGTCAATTTAAATTTAAATGTCATATTGATAGGTTGAAGTTAATATTTTCCATAAAGTCTCTGAGAAACAGAAATAACTTGGAAATTTTAAAAGAAATACAAGAAGCCAAAGATGTGTTATTTGGCGCGTTTTCCCGCTGGTTGTTCGACTCACTATCATGGTAGGCAAGCGTGTGAGTCAGACGGCCGTTGAGGATCGACTATTGAAAATAGAAAAATATGTAGAGGCTCATCGCATACGGACTTCGATTTAGACACTTCCCCGCAATAAAAATTGCGTTCAAGAACATTTAATATTTATTAATTATAGTAATAAAGTGTAGTATTATATTATTAATAACTATAAATCAAAATGGACTACTATCTTTCTTAGGATAAAAAATATGAAAATGAAATAGTAAATATAATAAGGGAATTATTCCTGAAAAATACGTCATATTTTTTTATGTAAAAAAAAACAAGCCATTTGTTTAGGTAAATAAACAACGAAAATAAAAATTGTGTTTCCAATTCTTCGTAGGAAATCCGCTTGTGCTTAGAATATCAATTATATTTTACCCGACGATCTTCGCTTAAATAACTCCTGTGCTCTGTGTTGTGTTATGTTTTTGTCTATATAAAATACCTGAATAATGTTGCGTTAATTAGGTGGGGGAATGTAAACAAGGGGCCCATGTATGTGCAATTTGAAAACTAAATATATGTAATTCTGAAGGAAGTACGTTAGTATTTATATTTAGGTAGATAAGTATTTCGGATAAGAACTTAATTTTTATTTTCATTTTAAAATGGCTTTAAATTTGTTTGCATTAAATTTTTGGTGTCGGTACTATTTTAGTTAGTAATAAATGAGGTGAAAAATTACTGCAAGCTGAGCTAAACTAATTTGTGCGTACTTATAAATAATAGTAATAAGTAATAATAATTATATGTTCTATCCAATCATATATTTTAAATTTCTCTGTGTCTACCGGTTTCGGCTTTTCGCCATCATCTGGACAACAGTACGTCTAAGAGGAAACTAAGAGCTACGTCATTCGAATTTGTAGTATTAAACATTAATAAATTAAAATTTTTAATAAATTAAATCAAGGACTATTATAAATAATACATAGTTTCGGGCAGGGAATTTTTCCAGATGGATTGAAAATTGCAATAATAAAACCTTTATATAAAAAAGGCGACCCCACATTGTTTGGAGAGCTATAGACCGGTAAGCATTTTGACTGGGTTTTAAAAACTGTTTGAGTTAGCTATCTCGCAACGACTAATTAACTTCATGAAGGAGTGTAACTTGTTCAACAACCATCAACATGGGTGTGTAGGCGGAAGATCCACACACACGGCAATATTCCATTTTACGCAGATGGTTTTAGATCGGATCGAGCGGGGTGAGTTGGTAATTGGACCTTTCTCTAGATTTAAGTAAAGCGTATGACTGTGTTAATATTGAGCTGCTGCTGCATAAATTACACCTTTATGGGGTAAGAGGACGGGTTTTAAAACTTTTCGAGTCATACCTTACTAACAGGCAACAAAGGGTGGATATGTATATAAACGATACTATGTACACATCCGAGGTTCTAACAAAAACCATTGGTATAAGCCAGGGAAGAGGGTCTATATTAGGGCCGCTTCTTTCCATAACATTTGTGAATGATATCGTGCTAATTCTCATTTAAACATTTGTTGTTATGCTGATGACACTAGTTTAGTGGTAGGGGCGGGATCCATTCGGGAACTGTAGATTGGTTGTTCTAATGCTGTCGCAGCGACGCAGAGCTGGTTTCAGCAAAATAAACTGAAATTAAATTAAGAAAAAAAACAAATTGTGTATTATTTAGTACAAAACAACGAAAAATAGAGAAACCAGGTACTATAGAACTTGATAATGAAGAAATTGAAGTAAGCAACTATGTAAAATTCCTAGGAATTTATATTGATGAATTCTTTGACTGGTCAAAGCATATTGACTCATTGTTAAAAAAATTAAACTCTGTTTGCTATGGAATCAGAATCCTTAGCACTTACATGACTGAGAATTGTGCTAAAACGGTGTATGCTGCTAAGTTCGATCACTCTTACGTTGCAGCATTATGTTCTGGGGGAGTACCGGGCGCACTGAGAAAAATGGTCCAAATGAACAATATATTTAGCATTTTATATTAATGGCAACTATATTTTTAATAACTACGATTAATAGTTATTCGTTATTAATCTGCCATGCATTAAAAGTGAATAAAGTAAGTTTTCTAACAATGTGTTATAGTCTCAAGTACTAAAATATATTAGCAGGCATTAAATATTTCATACTCAAATTACAAAATATATCTACAACTAATAAACTCAGTTATTTGGCATACTATTAGTTAGTGTAAATAATAACATTAGTAGGTATAAATGAAAACTGATTAAAGAATAATGGTCAGTGAGTTAGGGCAACTACTAAAATTTTGTATCGTTGGTGTTCGGGTACAATCGACTGGAACCGACAGCACTTCTAGAGCATGTTGGTTCATTGGTTATGTTGTGCTTGCTCCTGGTTCAGTGTCCTGGTTCGTACACGTGTTTATTTGGCTTAGAAAGGTGCTGCTAGCTACCATTCATCTAACTAATTCGTGGAAGTGACAAAGTGAAACAATTAACCTGCAGTGACAGTGCACGGATTGTGTTGCAGTTATCTTTTATGCTAAGTTGTAAGTTATATTTTTATAAAGATGGTAGCCTTATTTTTAGAGTATTTAATGCTTTTCTAACATTTTTAGAATATAGCAATATGTTTTGCATGTATAAATGTACATACCGAAAAACAATAAAGTATGTCATTGTTTAATGTATTAGTTTTATATTAATTTTACGCACTTCAATAATTTTAATACCTAAATATGTATTATAAAAACATTATAACACGATCGCTGCTGATGATATATTAGTCCTTTTAAGGTGAATAAAACATTTATTATTCAACTTATTCTAAACTACCTACAGTGTATTCTGTGTAATTAACTAGATTTTATTCATGTATTTGATTTGAAGAGGACCAATACTTCATGAAAATCATCATGCAAAATCAGTTACAATAACTATACAAATAAATAATTTATTTGTAGTACGTGTTATTCTACCGCAAATATCATAGTTTAGTTATGATAAGTAAATACAAGTAAGTAACAGTAGTAAGACAAAGCATTCACTATAAGTAATATAGATATTTACACACATACAGAAGCTACAGTAACTAATACCAGCAAAACAAACAGTAACTCCAAATAATGCAAAACATTTGGAATAAATGATGTTTTTCATTTATCAGGAAAACTAAAGTTATTTAGTGCCAGTCATCATTGTTAGAAACACGACTTTACTTGCTGCAACTACTTTGATCATTTGTCACAATATACAAACTGATTTTTTAGTTGCCAATACTAAATTTTCACTTACGGTTAGTAAACATTTTTCTCAGTGCGCCTACAGAATGTTTTTGACACACAGAAAAGGGTTATCAGGATAATAAAGAAAATGAAATTTAGACAAACTTGTGGCGTTTTTAAGAAAGCAGGATTACTTACTGTGTATGCTTTATATATATATATGTATATGAATGTATAATGTTCTTTATCAATAATAGACATCTTTAAGATGTACAAGAACAAACGCATTATCCTACGCATTCTTTACGATACACTTACCCAACGCATAGGCTTACTTTAACAGAAAAACACCCAAGCTACACGGGCATAATTTTTTTAAATAATTTGCCAAAAAGGTTGATTGACATATCGCAACCGAAAATATTTAAAAAGGAGCTTAAATTGTTTTTGTTATCATTAGAGCCATATAGTTTGAAATGATTTTTTTTATTAAGTCATGATTTTCCGTCTTTTTTTCTTTTTGACGCTTTTCATTTAGAACTTTATATTGTTTGTAAAGTTTTCTTTATGAAATAAAGAATGTATTATTATTATTATGCCCAGATTTAATTCTAGTCGCACTGCGTTATCGTAACGAATGACGAGATTTCGAAGAAACATTTATTCAATAGCAAAAGCCAGAAACCTTTTACTATAAGTGATTTCTTGAAACTGTTTCCATCATAGCAATCCATCTACGCGAATTTTACGTTCTATACTTTTTGCTCAAATATTGAATCCTTCACTGTGATAAAGAAGAGCTCTCGCTTCTATCTAACCGAGCCGGCAGTAATTAATTGAACAAGCCGGTCGGATGGCTTCCCTTTGGATATTCATCGACATCGAGCATTAGCTCGCTTATAGATTAAGGGCTTGGGCATTGAGTGGCGACCATGTGATATCTTTTCACTCAGATAGCGCTCCATTGAACCGTCGCTATGTAACGCGAGATCCGAGTAGAATAGTGGCTACTCTCGCTGGACTACTCTCGCGCAAAGATTCCGAAGGTGCGGTGGGTTGTGGTGATATTTTGCACTCCGGGCAGTCGATCGATGATGGTTACTATCCGACTTGCATTCACTCGAGGTTTAGTTAGCAGTCGAATGGTAAGTAAAGGAGATTTATTGAATTTCACAGAAAAAAAGAGCGAAAAACTAATGAATAGAAGAGACATTTTTTCCCTCCCCACTTACTAAATGCGATTGGTGCTACTCAAGGCTTTTCCATTAACTTTTTTCTTCATCGACGATGTCGTCGGTCCGAGTGGATATTTTTTTTTACAGCCCTGAGTCGTTGATTTCCCGCAGTTGCAAAGTTAGAAAAACAAGTGAAACAACTTTCCTCGCCGTAACACGGCTCATCAGCTTAATATTTCTCGATGGAACTTAGGCTAATTTAATGCTTTACAAATACAGTTTTTGCGCGTCTCTCGCTGTCGAAGTTTCTTTCGAATCCGGTAGAAGTTCAAAGCGGTAATATAATGCCGGAACTTAGCTTGTACTTATGTCCAAACGGACTTTCTGAGGGTGAAAGATTTATGTTGAGTTTGCGAAAACGGGCGGATACTAAACGTTTCCTTTCTCGGTACTTTTTTTTGTGGAGGTTTGAGGTCTTAACAATCCTGCAGATTTTGACCTATAACACACATAAGACGGCCATAAAACATAATGGTTTGGAAAGAGCCCGATCCTTAGAAACTCTGCAATTTATCAAGGTAATAGCATAACCTTATATATAGGTACATATTTCCAGTATATGAGAAAAGGGTGTTGAAATATCTCAACCGCTCTCACCGTTTTGCTACCAAACGAAGATATGCAAAAGTAAATAAAATAGATGTGTGAAAATCAGCTTTTCAAGTACCTATACTTATTTTGTTTTAGCGGAAATTTAGTTAAAATATGTTCACCATTTGCTAGTTATTTTTTTTTGGTTTAAGAAAACTTGTGTTTTTGCTGTAATGAATTCTGCACATTGTCTTGAGATATTTACGATTTTGCGAAGATTTTTATATTAGCACTTTCTGATAATATTCAGTATTAGATAATATAATAGTTTATCTACTCTCCAATTAACATTCTCAGCACACTAAAAAAAAATTTGGTAAAATTCTTATAGGATTTTGGAACAATTTTAAAACCGTACGGGTATTTTACTTTAAAAGTAATATTTCTAACTATAAGTAATTTTTCGAAGATTTTTTCATATAATCTGGAATATTCATAGTAAAATTTCGAAATGTGGGTAACTTTTCCAAGATTTTTCATGTAGTCTGGAATACTCACAAGTAAAATTTCTAAAATAGCGACAATTTCCATAGAAGTTTTACTTGTTTAAAAGTAGAATTACAAAGAAACGTTTAGTATTTCTGATTTTTTTTTCCTAACAAAAAGGAAAATATGGTTGGAATGAAAATGCCTTGGTAGAGTGTATATAATTAGAATTTAATGCATAAAAGGCAAACAAAATATGAACATCTTTAATGCTTACCCAAAACCACTGCACGTCAGTTACCCGTTGCCTCACCATATTGGCGGTTAATTCGCAAAAATCAAGGCCCACCGTATGCAATCGGGCAACTGTTGTGATAACAGTTCCTAAGAAATATTTATCTGGCAAGTAATAGATAAATATTTGATTACTATGTCTGGCATGTAGAAAACTTATATCGAATATGAAAAGTTAGTGTAGTGAAAATGGGAGAACCGCCATCTTGACGACAACTTATATACTTATAGAATATGTTTAACGTATTTGCTACTATAGGCCAGAAAACTTTGCTATTATATGTTTATAACAACATGACGTGATGATTTACAGTTTTATAATATAATTTTTACGGAATCTACTACTATTTTATCTGTAACTGCAGCGACTTTGTATAAAATAAATAGTTTCTTTAAGAAAACTGTAAATACTTGATATCATATATCCAAAAGTGTTTTTTTTTGCTGTTAAGGTTTATTTGAATAAAAGATATTCGTTTAACTGTAATTTTCCAAATTGCATGAAATGTTAATTTAAATGTTTTCTGAGAGATATTAATATTCTTCTTAGTAATATTCGAATGTTAAAGATTTTTTTTCTAAGAACAGAAATTTTTCCATTAATATTCGTGTAAAACATTTTGTACATTTACCCCAATTGAATGTGGAAAATTATCCAAGAAAAATTACCTAAATTTCTTAGTGTTTGGGTGAGTTTTTAAGTTTTAAAAGAACAACACACAGATTTTCTAATATGAATTAATACCACCTACAAATACTTAATCAGTAAAATGTTAAATGTTAATATTTTTCTTGGTAATATTAAGATGTCAGAGATTTTTTTCTAAGAAATAGAAATTTTTTCATATATTTTTCACATAATATTCACGTAAAATACTTGTGTAATGGAAAACATTTCTAATATTTCGACATTTTCCTTAAGTTTCTGAACATTTATTCACATTCAGTGCGGAACATTATCATAAAAAGGGATTTTTGCCAAGAAAAAATACCTAAATTTTTAAGTGTGAAGTATAAAAAAAGTTAAGCAATAATCCATCACCATACGTCCAGCTGGAGGAAATGGAATTCTCACGAAAATATTATTCCCGTCCGTTGTCTGGAATTTCTTGAACTACTTGATCTTCTTCCGTAAGCTCGCATTGTATCAATAAGGTATATTCCGTCGGGTCCACGTTATGCAGAAAAAGGCTAGGTGACCTTCAGCGGCCCAGACCTGGGCAAAAGTCGTCCACACCTTTTTTTTTTGGTAGAGTTAAGTCCTTAGTGGACACCATGTGCGGCCATGGTAATGTAGGACTCTCCCAACAAGTCATACATAGTAAAATCTCCCCGGCTTCTCATCTCCTAGCTCTTGAACTACTATGAACATGCTTCTGGACTCAAGGGATGGTCAACATATATCATCCTAAATCATCGTCTTTTTGCTGCTTCTAGCTCGTCCCCTAAGCTCACTTGTTGATAGAATTTTAGTTTGAATCTTCGGCATTTTCTGGCATTTTCGATTCTGTTAAAAATTATGTTTCTTTGTTCAATTTCCGGTTGAGTTCCTTCTCTAGCTTTATCCTTTCCTTTGTCCATCTGTCACATGTCATCACTGAATGTTGAGGTGTCGCAATCTAGTGAATCTAGGCATCGTGTTCGCTCAGGAATTGGGTTAAGAAGTAATCTCTGTGTTTGCACTGTGCCCAAGGGGTGATATTTGTCAGCTTCGTATTGAGTATTAGAAATTTGTCTTTTTCAACCTCAGATGGTCCTGTTTAGATCCCTTGTATAAGTATAATATGTATTGATGATTCCCTAACATCATTCTCCCACAGTGTAATAGCTTGCGCTAATAATTTTAAGATTTATTCTATTGTAGTCTAGAAGTTCCAAGTAATAGGT
The DNA here is from genome assembly GCA_004143645.1 of Protaetia brevitarsis. Classification (NCBI taxonomy): domain Eukaryota; kingdom Metazoa; phylum Arthropoda; class Insecta; order Coleoptera; family Scarabaeidae; genus Protaetia; species Protaetia brevitarsis. Next base: position 984,180 of record RXPK01000092.1, on the reverse strand, counting down.
GAAATATGTATCACACGGGAAAGCCTACGCAGTGTTAATTGAAAGATTATATTGCTTCATAGAAAATCTTCCTAATTTTTCTACACAGATTTAGATGCATACCGGCGTCGGTTACCTTTTTTTTTGTAAGAAGTAAATTGAAAGTTATAAGAACTTTCTTATAACTTTAGAACTAAATTACCTTCTATATTTATTCAAATTCGTCGAATTGGGAAAGTTTCTGTTGATTGCTTGATTCTCAAGTAAGTAATAAGCTTTCAGCGGTAAGAGTATAACCGCAAAAGGGCTAGACAACGCCCAGGATCTTCTTCTGGGAGGCGAGGACGTGGAATCAAGCGTATCGTAATGAATCCTTCAACCCTTTGAAAAGTTAGAAATTCCGAACTTCTCGAAAAACGACTTTGTCGACCCGAAACTACTTTTTAATCAATAGCGTTTAAAACTTCCAAAGTACCCCACCGACCGTCCTGATTCTCCCTTTCTGGTTACAATTGTAACTTGGGTTAGAAGAAACAGTGAATGTCACTTTGCCTTCAATTGCGAATAAGTTTTATCATTTTGCTTGCTGATAAACCATTGGCCTGTGTTTGTGTTGTGATTGGTGTGTTCGAACTTCTAGTAGGGACTTCATTTTGAATCTAACGGAACATATTTCAGGGATAATACAACTACCAGTATGATTACCATAGGTTTGGAAGATAATATTGTATTATTATAATCATAACCGGTGTATATTTGGTAGGAAAATATAATAAACATTAACAGAAAATATTTTTTAAGAAAGTAAAAAATTTTGAACGATCTATCACTTTGACAGTAAATAAATACAGTTACTGGATACTAAATACAACATACTACAGGTTTAAAATTTGAGGAGGAAATAGGGAGTCTCCGTTTTGGAAATATTTTGTTCCAAAAAGGATTGCCAATAGCCTGAAACAGAAAGTATTTCCTCGGTTTTGACAAAATCTCAACCAAAACGGTGTGAGATTGAATTTACTCCGCTTTCTAACACGATTTTCAAGGAAGAAATAATTCTCCGCTTCTCTCCGCATCTACACCACCGTATTTAAGCCTAAATGTAACCAATATCCCTAACATTGCATTATATTTTCTCCTTCACGGAGGTGATAATTTGTTTTTACAATTTTCTATTGCTAATACCTCACGCCAAAGGGAAATGGATACCTCGATTGGAACCATTTTGTTCTCCAAATCGTAACTGTTTCCTAAACATTTGAAAATTGCTAGTTTGCATAGGGCATGGGCCATTTATTAAAGCGATATTAGTGCAGCGCATGTGCAACAAGTCTGGACGTAGTCACTTTCATAGAGAAGTTAGTGTTTTTTAGAGCGAGATGCTTATGATATTGAAACTTCGCGGATTCGCGCCATCTAATGAGCTTTTGCGCGACTATTTACAAAGCGGTACTATTTAAATGGGTTTTATTTATAGATATATCAAGAAAACTAAGGTATATGCATACACCTTAATACTAATATTCACATTAGATACATAATGTCTATAAGATTATAGTTATTTCCATGTGAATATTATTACGTACAGTTGTTATGATTCTACTATATTTTTGTATATTTTTTTTACTTTGATGCTAATGACCTGTGTAATTACCACAGGGTATTATATTGTGTCTGTGTTGATTTGATCAGTTGAGAATAAGTAAATATTAAATAAACTGCAAAAATTAAAACTTCCATTAGAGTTTCTAGTTATACCTACATATATTAAAAAGTATGCTGTGATAAAAGTATGTTGGACATATGTTTGATGATAATAAGAACAAAAAAAAAACACTGCAGTAAAGTAAATAAAGAAATAACAGTAAAACACTCAAACTAACACTATTACTAATAGACGAATTGTAAAATAAAGTAATAACTACGGAACTGGAAGGCCGTCTAAAACAAATAGATTAAAAACAACTCCATCAATATCTAACGCACGAACCACGGCCACAGCCGCCATACACGAACAACTATCAACAATCCCCCTCATTATATAGGTAGCAACCACAACATAGTACGAATACACATATAGTTATTAAAACAAATATTACTAAACATAGTGTTTGGCTCCATCTATGAGTTTGCGCCGGACTACCATTTGCTTTCCTTGTCTGACACGTCTGGAACTTTTTTGCCAGATATAAGTGACTACCCCATGTCACTTTGCAATAGTTCGAAATGGAAAGCATAGCGAATCACTTACTGAAATTTAGAAAATACACATTAGACTTAGAGTAAAGTACGAAAACCGTAAAAGATGGGTGAGAGTTATGGAGCAAACATCACCAAGGCAGATGTAGATAAAGCAGGTAAGAAACTTGCATACTTATTTAATTTTCAATCTACGATGTACCAATTTTTAATTGCCCCCCACTACATTCTAGGTGTTAGCTCCTGAATAAAAGCACGTTTTATCTTAGCTGAATTCCGTGGTGTTTCAACTGTTGTGCTTCAACCCACGTCGTAGCAAACTCGAAGAAGCGACTAATTTATGGATAAATTAAAGCAATTCCAATACGGCTGCTCTGTGACCCAGAAGAGGACGTGCTTAGTGTGTCTATCCTAGTAATCATTAGGAATATATACAATAATTAATTCAAGAACTTAGGTTCGACGACATTTTTGATGCATTTTTAATGATAAATAATTGAATAAATGCACTGAGCAAGGGTGCTTCTGTCCACATAGAATAGCCCTCATTGATTAACTCCAATATGATGTTAACTTAGCTACTATGGAGCTAGTAACATAAAAATAGAGTTAAAAACCTTCTCACTAGAGGATATTCTCTTCTCTTTGATAATAATCCGCTCGAATCCTGTGGCAGGTACCTTCTTAACGGAATAAATTCATGGTAAAGGATGAAATACATTCCGAAACGGAGTTAACATGTTTCCGTACCGGAAATAATTTTGATCCAATATGGAGCAAAATCTTTTTCTGGCGGAAAAATTATATTCACTATGGGATTTATTTAATACCGTCCGTTTGTTTATGCGATGTAATTATTTCCAAGTGGAGTACTTGCATTAGCAACGGAGGTAATTTTATCTGATACGATAGTATTATTGCATACATATTTGGGGGAAACAACATCCGTTATTCATTTTAATAACAGCAGTAAGAGTTAAAATTTCTTCATTTCGGAACTTTTACATTTATTGCAAATAGTAAAACTGCATAAGAAAGACAAATTGTCTTAACGATTAGGTTGCCTCGGCTAAGATGTTTTTCCCCGTGGAAAGCAAAATTATTCTCTGTATTCATCCGTTTAGTAGCAAAACATTTAACTCCGAAATGGAGGCTCCTTGAACGGATGGTCGCGAGGAACACCGGAAAAAGTTAAACGTGTTAGATTCAACTCCGTATTTTTATCTGTTGGGTTCGGGCAATTTTTTTTTATTTGGAAGAAAGTTTCAAATTACTACGAGTTTACAGGTTTTTTTGTTTATGAGATTAGTATTTTTGAAGGAAAAGAAGTTTGAAAATGTATATTTTTGAAAAATTTTAGTACAACGTCACAAATGTTCCACCCAATAAAGAATTAGAAATTATCTTTTGGTCTAATAAAAAAATAACTAGCAGTTTGGCGATTGCACATTAAGTGACAGCCCAGATGGGCTGCCAGTTAATGTGTCAAATTCTTAATTGTTATTGTTTGACTGGAATTACGTTTATAGCCCGTGCTGTTTTTAGAAAGATATCATCCCTAAAATCTAGATCTGTTAGAAAAATATTCTGTAGTCGTAATGTCATCAATAGGTGGTAAATTTTGGTCTTTAACTTTTTCAAACACAGGATCTAATATAAGTTGTCTGTGTAAAATGATTTATTTGATTTGTATAAAGCTTATAACAACAATATAGTCTTATAAAACTTGCTTTAACATTTTTGCAGACTTTCTAACACTTAATAATTGCCCAATGTATTGTAATATCACGCAGTTATTACATAATCTTACTAAATGTCACTTAAACACTAACCAAAAACCAATAAATGATGCCTGTCACATGCGACACTAGGCAACGCAAAAATCGTCAGTTTTTTATTGGCCAAAACAGTTGTGAAGTCTTAGGACTTAATTTGAAATTTACCATTTCTTGAAATGGTTTTACTCACAAATATGAAACCCAAATGTTGAATTATTTTAGGCATTCGTTATCGTATAACACAAAAGTGAAGTACATTAAGTCGTTTTTTATCATCGTTTTTGATCGTTTTTCCATTAGTTTTAGAAACAATGGATCTGGTACACATCAGGATCTACTGTATTACGTATTAACCATTTGCTATTGCATTCCAAGTTTGTCTTGAGTCGTTTCGTTAAATATTGGATTGTATTCAATTCGGTTAGTTTTTCTTGAAATGGTAATAGCTGCAGACGCGCTTTCGTTACCAAGTCATGCGAATTCTTTAGCCGGAAGGATAAAGAACTTATTTTGAAGCCCTTTAGGCGTGTTCTCGTCCCAGATCTTTTGCAGTTTTTTTTTATATTCTTCTGGTGTAAAAGCAACTGCACTAACCTTTTTTCTTGCATTTCCTGCAGTTGCTTTCTTTTATAATAGCGAGCTACCCTTGCTTCTTGAAATTCCATCTCAGTAAATGAATTGAACTTGAGTGTTATTCAGTGAAGTGTTTTTCTTGTATGATCTTTGCCGTAGGATATTTTGACAACGCATTCTTTATATTCTTTGCTGTCTTTTTTTTCCTCACGTTGCAAGCATAATTTCTTAATGTTAATACAATTTCTGGAATCTCTTGCGTAATTTGTTTCCTCCTGATGGGCAAATTTCATGAATGGATTCCACTGAGATTCTTTATTAATTTTCCTCCTTAGCATCTCCCCATCGATGGTGATCTACTGGTTGAAACAAGGGCAAGGACAGAGATATTTAGGGTTGAAGCATTTATCACTAAATTATATTCAAAGTATTCAAAAACTCATCTTCAATTTTATTTTCAAATGGACACTGGGCCAATAATTAATGCCAGTTTTAAAATAAGTCTCATGAAATTCAATTAAATGTTATTACTGATAAGTGTGAAATGAAATGAATGAATAAAAATATTTTTTTTTGCTTTTGGATATATTTTTTTAATTTTTCCAGTAACTAACAGATAAACAAGGAAGTCAAATCTGTATCCAACTGGAATCAATTCTAAAACTAATTTCTGCCTTGTACGAATACGTTGGTTATACCTATATGTTCACTACGAACAACTTTTTAATAATTTATTTAAAAAAAAACAGGGCACTAAGACATATTTCTTATTTACAGTTGTAAAAATCAGCTTTTTTTAGGATTTTTAAAGTTAACATTTTAGGTGTCTATTATTGGGATAATTACTTTGTGTACTTATTTATTCAAGTATATTTTATATTTTCGTTTTCTAAAAATCAAATTTGCTCTCCCATTTGCCCTATAATTATTAAAAGGCCTACAACTAAAGCAAAGCCTAATCGCGACACTTATCTGTGCAGTAAAGTAGACGTCACGTTGTCTACACATTCCCTCTGGGATTTACGTCAGTGTAAGTTTATTGTTTTAGGATAAGTCACAAAGAGGGACTATCAGCACAGTTCCCCTATGTTCGCTATCGCTTCCCGAAGAGCTACTTTGAAGCTACACCCACAATCAGCGCCTTTTTTTCTTTTTTTCCTGCGCGGACAAGAGCAGAATTTTATCTACGTGGCAACGTTTTAAAAGCGACCACAAAATGTGGCTTTGTGCTCTTTTCCGCATTTTCTATTAACATAATATATTCTTTTTTTTGAGCTGTTTTGGCATAAGAAATTCCTCTAAGCGGCTTTTATATTACTTTATGTTTTAATTTTCAAAATTATATAATATAAAAGCTCGTAGCTGTATTAATTTTTTTCTCTTTGCGTTTTTAATATATTTATAAAAGCACTAACATCAATGAGTTTATAAACTCATTTTGTATGTAACTTGATTTTTTACTCCTCAAAAATAAAGTTCTATTATTATCATTTATTTGTGCCGCTTGTAAGTATACAAAAGCAACCTAATATATATTGGCAATAATATCAATTTATTGATATTGATTGAGTTCATGTCCTTTTATTCATATACACTTCATTATTCTAATGAGATGCTCTATATGTTATTATGGGGTAGCATTGTATGTTGAAATTCTCCATCAAAACCTAATAGTGCATGATAAAGCAGAAGCATCATTATCTGCCAAACTAACTGGTGAACTATTTAGAAAATGATTTAACGATGTGTACCTATACCGAGCTCCTTGTGGAACACCAATAACTTTACTACTAGATTCTTGAGGTGGTTACTGTGTCCTGCGACTTTGCAAACCTCGATACCAGTCGACAAGTATATGGCTTTCTTGTGTGGAAAAGATTCGTCAAACGGTTTTCCGATCAAGTTTTGCTCGCCAATATTCATCTCAAGATCCTCAATCTCTGAAACTGATTTCAACTCAATGCCATTAATCTGATACGATCAAAATTTGGCTTGATCGTGAATATATTACAACACAACACTTTTTGATGTTTAGTTTAAGCTTATATGTGTAACACCATTGATGGAGTATGTTAAGGTTACGTTGTAGATTGTCCCGATCCGCAGCAGAAGCAATCACAGAAAAAATCTTGATGTCATGGGCATACCCAAGGATCGGACAATCGATTTTCAGTAATAAATCATTTATGAATAGCACAAATAATAGAGGGCCAAGGTTGGATCCCTGAGGTACGCCAGAAGTCAGGAAGAAGTCGTCCGACACATAACCATTGTACGTCACATAACACCGTCTCTGTGATAGATAAGATCGTAGGGGTTTTAGGGAAGAGGGAACAAATCCAAAAGAAGATAATTTATACAATAGGATTTCATGGTGATACGAAGGAACGTGTGTGGGTGTATATAGCTGCATATAAAACCTTTTCATAAACCTTGGAAAGGTTAGAGATAACAGATATAGGTCTGTAGTTGGACAGTGACGCACGATCTTCTCTCTTGTGAACAGGAACTACTCTCGTCGTTTTCCAACGAACGGGAAAAGTGCAAGTCCTTATGGAGAGATTAATTATCGTCTGAAGCGGAAAAGCCAGGACATATCTACAATATCGGATCAAAAAACTAGGCAGTTGGTCATCTCTTGCTGTATGTTTGTTGGGTAATTCAGCCATATGCTTAGTCAAAGTATCGGCAGATGTATATTATATATTCTTGGTACAAAAGCGATAGCATAGAATCCAGACCAGAAAAATGTATTTTTTATAATTTTTATTTCTCTATTTATGTTTATAGTTTTATTTGTTTTTTTCTCGCTGTTATTTTGTATCAAAATTTTGTTTTCGTTTATAGTTTTTTAGAAGAGGCTTTTTCTTTTGCTTTCTTTCGTATTGATATTTTAAGTTGCTAGTTTTTTGTACAAATTCTATATCAAACGCAAACGTCACATACAGAACAAAACAAATTAATGAGATCAAAACTTCTCAAATTAAGGACGCTTTATTCCTTGAACCAACAGTCCAGCTTTATTGTACGCAAAATTCTACTGAAAATTCACTATTGCATTTGCGGCAAGCAATATGCAATTTATGCTCTTTTTATAGGTAGGTTATGTCAACAAATTGTGAAATAAAATTATACATTATACAGTGAATAATTATTCACAACTAGGTAGGTATATTAATTATAGCAACAGCGTAGTTAATCTCTACGCAAAATTATTGATTTTAATGTCGGTTTACACTACACAAATTTGTAATAGTAGCAAAAATACTATAATTATTTTGTTGACGATTGATTGCAACTATTACCACTGGCTTTAACATACTATATGCAACAAGTGATCTGCATTTAATTAATGCTACTATAATATATAGGTTCTATCAACATAAATTGTATAACAAAGTGTGCATTTTGCTGCAAAAAATGCGATAACTTTCGTCAACAATTTTGTGGGAAATTTTAATATAAGCTGTGTTCGTCCCTATATGTTCAACAACTTGTTGTGCGAAACTTTATAATTGTTTGAAAATTTACATATTTTTTCCACTTTCCCAAAATAGAACTGTGAAATGGTAGAAAATCTAAGAGCTATATTTTGTTACAGGATATTTCTAGAATATTTCTTACATTTGAGGAATTGTCTAGTAATTTCTGCTGTTTCCAAGAAAATAATATACGTCTGTGGAAGTACTTCAGGGCGTCCCTATCTACTTAATATACTTTAGAAGCGGAAAATGAAAAATCGTCCGTCTGTTTTCTCCAGACTTATTGCAAGTGAAGGCGAGCGTTCCGCTTTGCATATTGTAGGAGTTTAAACACCAAATGCTCCTTGCGGGTTAAATTATTTAGCTGGCCATTAAGTTGACGTGCCCGGTGTGCCAACAATGTCGCCTGCCTCCAACTCTGGTGGAGCAAGATTAATTAGCGTGTGTTTGTTTTTTGTCATTAAAACGTGTCCCCGTCAACAATTTAATATGTAAAATTAGGCAACGCCCAGGCGTATCTTTTTCTCAACCCGTTGAATGTCACTTGCTCGTGTTTATTTCTATTTAGATTATGAAATGTTTAGCTTGATATTTGGAATTAGTTCAGAAGTGTGTGTAGACAGAATTATCAGAGCAAATGTACACATTTTTTTTTCTTATTTTTATTCATTTAAAAAATACTCTCAAACAAATCTTTTTGTTAATGCAATAGAGTTGTCTGGAGCTACCTTAAATTTATACCTAAGAGGGCTAGGTGCCTATGGTTGATATATAAATTTCAATAGTTCTAAAATTCCATCTTATGTATATCGAATATTAATTAGTTATTTTTGCACCAAAAAAAAAAACTGTTAATTTCCTTGAACCAATTTGAACTTTGGATTAAGCTTTAAAACAAAATTATAAAACAGCATTAATCGTAACAATGTAATTGAGCTACATATAAAAGTGCATACAAAATTTTACATCGTTTTGCAATAAAAGTAATATCAAATAAATACTGATTATCACAATAGACAATAATGATGGCCTGATGCATGGCGCCCTCTTTGAGATATAGGAAAAGATAAATCATAAACTGTTTAATTATAAGTGCTTTGCATATTTGGCAACAGCTTGAAGATGTGGAATGATTTGCCCATACGCTAATTTGCAAAGCGAACAGTTGGGCTATTAGGTAAGATTAGCTAGGCAATCAGCTTAGCTAAAGATTATCACACAAGTTATCAAGTTTGATTTGCGTTAGCTTAGGGCAGTATTTTGGTAAGTTACTTTGAGATTTATAATTATAAATGTTTTGCATATTCTTTCATACTAAAAATGGTTGCAAATATTTGTTATTTAAAAACAGTATCATACTCAACACTTTCCATATTTACAGAAATATACACCTACAACTATAGTTATCTATATTACCGACTGGAAATATATAATTACATTACACTATTGAAAAATGGATGGTGTCGTTATTTTCCGTACGTACTAGGTACACATTTGTTTTTAACTACCTGGTATTAGATGATGACAGATTTGGAAAATTATCACTCTCTCAGTATAGATTAAACCTATTTATGTATTGAATCAACAGAAAAAATTAGCATTTGTTTAATGTTAATTGACAGTTTTGAGCGCATTGCTCTTACTTAAAACGAAGCGTTTTAATACTAATAATAATATATATCGTTTATGATATATACAGCATAAACTTCGTCAGTAAAAAGGATATTATATTACATACACATATAAGTGTCTAAACATATATAGGTACAAGTATTATAATTCAGCAGTATGTGACATGTACATTTTACATTTACATTTTACTCAAATATTTTTTTTAAATAATAGAAATAATAATTATAATAATAATGCTCCTCCATGCACATATAAATGTGTGGGCAAAGTCAGTGTACAAAATAACAATAAAAACAGAAACTACAGCGTGCATGAATTAAAATACTCGTCAAGAGAATATATGCGTCTTTCTAATAAGAATACTCTTAACACTGTATTTAAATTGATTGCAATTTATAATCTCTTTAAATATTTTGAGACAATGTGTTGAATATTTTTAAATCCAAAATATTAGGACAGTTTTTTTGTCAAATTTAATGAAAATTTAGGAATATGAAAATTTCGTTTCAACCTAGTATCATACATGTGGACATCATTATTGCACAGAAATTACCGTTTATTGTTGTGGATGTATTTTAAAAGTTCATATATATGCATGGCAGGCATTTGGCAGGATATTCCATTTTCTAAAGTAAGGTTTACATGATTCTCTAGAGTTAATTGCAGCCATGCAACGAATAATACCCTTCTGGGTCAAAAACACATTTCGCGCGACGGGTGATACACCCCAAAGAGTAATACCGTATGATATTCTACTGTGGATATTAGCATAATAAAACGATAATAAAGATTTGAGATCAATTATGGCTCTGAGATTGCGTATTTGATAACAGCTAGAATTTAATTTGCTTATAATTTTTTGGCAATGAGTCCTCCAAGATAATGTCCCGTCCATAGTCATACCTAAAAAAATATTTCGTTAACTCGTTTTATTTCATTATTTTGTGAAGACATGTTGAAATCAAGTTGCGTTACGTTTTGAATAGTGTGGAAAATTGCATATTTTGTTTTATTACCATTTAAATATAGTTTGTTATTAGTAAACCATGTTGTCATATCTTTCAAAGCTGCACATGACTGATTTTCCGGTTCTAAGATATTTTTACTTGATACAATAGCTCTAGTATCATCAGCATACATAATTATTTTGTAATTAACCAGAAAGTCAACGACGTCATTTATAAAATTAAGAAAAGTAGAGAACCCAAAATACTACCTTGAGGCACTCCTTGTTTCAACAGGTAAAACAAAAGGTTTAAAATTATTTATGCAATCATGTGTTTTATGCCGATTTTTTACCAGTTGGAGCCTACCACGCAAATACGACTTAAACCATTATGCTACTACAACCCTAATTCCATACCATTCTAGGTTAACAAAATATCATGATCAACACAATCGAAAGCTCGACTTCCCACACAAAACTTTTGAGATTCCAAGGCTTTTATTACATCTTCATATAAGTCATGAATCCCAGTAAGTGTTGAATGATTATATCGATAACCATGTTGCTGGCTTACTAAAATATTGTGTTTATTTAAATGTGAAAGTAATCTGTCTAACATCGCATATTCAAAATTTTTTGACAAACTAGGTGAAATTGTTAATGGGCGATAATTAACATTATCTAATCTTTTTAAGTTAAGTTTAAAGTTTTTATACAGCGGTGTCATATTACACTGTTGAAAATATTATGGTGTTGGCGTTAATTTTGCGCTAGTCAAATATTTTAGTGTTGATTTTTCCAAACTTTGCCAGACGAGTTGACTACGCGTATTTAATAGAACAGAATGACTACAATTTTGTGTGAATTCTTTGTTCAGATATGAGGATTGACTATTTTTCTAGACATTTAGAAGCGTCAACCAATCAGAATTTTTCCCTCGGATAGAAATATAGAAACCCCACCTATTCTAATACAGTATTGCATTATACGCACCACCTGCATTGCACGTGTATCTGTTTTCGTGTTTGATTCTCCGTATTAACATATCCAAACGAACCATCAAATGTGACTGACTTGCAAAGTGTAACCTCGTGTTATTAAACGTTAATTCCAGTGGGCATAAAAAATTTCAACATCTTAAAAATGTATTGGGAACATCTATTTACGTAATTAGTTTAGACTTGAATCAAATAGCATAAACATTCACTTAATTTTATAATGGTTCTCAAAAAATCATTTTAAAATTGGCACGTTTAGTTGAAACCAAAACTTGTGAATGAGTGGTTTTGCATATTTATAATTGAGAAAACGTCTTAAAGAGAGAATATTATAGCACTAAGAAATAGGAGTTACATATTAAAAGACGTTGTGTTTAGAAAATGGTGTTAAAACACCCAATAGATCGCATTCATTTAGTTAAACAGCTAGTAAATTTGTCTAGTCTAGATCAAATAAAATGTGACTAGAAGTATTTTATAATTCCACGTGTCAGTTGGACAAAATAACCCCTTAATAATAGACAATACTTGACTATCTTTGCTCGTCAAATTTAAACTTCTATAGTTCTCGACAAAATAACACGAAAAGAGTGTGGACCTCTCCTGACTATTAAATTAGTCAAAAAAGTGTTAAAATTTTCAACAGTGTAGATACTTATTAATAGTTTCAGCTATTTCAAGCGGATCCGTTATTGTTTCTTCAATATTTTTTAGAACAATATTTTCATGATATTTCACTTTACCAGACAATTCATTAACAACATTCTAAGTCGCCTTAGATTGATTTGATGACGACGTAATTTTATTTGCATGAAAGTGTTAAGATAATTGAGAAACGGTTAACTCAACCATATTTTTCTCTCACTGAGTCCTGTGACAGTTTTCGAAAACGGCGGAATTAATAGTCACGCCCGTGATGGTTATGCCTTCAAACGATTTAATGTCGACAATCGGAATTTTATGCAGTGCTCCGATGGATCAACCAGCGAACACCAACAGTACGACGCTATCTTCTGCGAATGCATATTCATTAAACCGCCTGGGAAGTTGGCGGTCGATTGTGTTGTTATGCCATCACACGGTGGCCGCCTGAACGCCAGAAACTGTATCCACGGCGTAATTTATGTAGGTCCAGAGATAAGAGAGGGTATTATTTAATGTGAAGTATATTATTATGGAAATTTAGAATAGGAAGATTTACGACCTCCTCGTTATGTATGTAGTTATAGGTTCCTAAGTGTGTATTTTGACAAAATGGAGAATCGGGTTTTCGTTAACTGCAAAACCAGAATAATTTTAACTTCTTCACAATCAGAAAAATGTATGAATTGATTCAGCCAAAAAATGGTAAATTCATCAACGATTTTCGTTTAAATACGACGAAGAGGCTTTTTTGTTTGGACGATCATAAAGATTAACGTTATTTTTGTTGGTTAAAAAGTAAAATTTGGTTGAAGTAAACACCGGTTTGTGTGAAAACAGATTTTAATTAATTAATTGACTGTCGATTTAATGCATGAAATATGTTTATCCGACAGTTAAAATAATTTTATGTACTTACCTAACACCCTATTGGGTGTGTTGGCAATATAAAATATTGTACTCGATGCAAAACTAATTATTTAGTTTTACAATAAATTTTTACTTAAATCAACCAAAATTTATGGTAAAACTAAAGAATTATCTTATTTATTCTGAATATATTTTTTTGCGCCTCCGTCCACACTCATTTTGCAGTTCTTAAAAGCGACAGGAAAACTATCGTGTTCCTGTCGCAGGCAAAAATGTCACTAAAGGTTGGCCCATAGAATAAATAACCTGACTAGAATGGTAACTCTCATACGCCAACTCGGACTGCGTTTAGTGACGCCAACTGACTATTCTTGGTACTAAAAATTTATTGGCGGGTAATTTAAATGTTTACTATTAATTGCTTTTTTATATTTATGATTTGAAATAGAACAAAAACACATGATTTTGTAAAATATCTTTATCAATCGTGCAAAAATACAATAAATTAAATGAACATTGTACTATTTCCTATAACAATAGTATATAAATACATAAACTATTATTTTAAATCAAAAATTAATGAAAAGCAAAAAAGGAAAAACAACATATGCATTGAATATTGCATTTTTAGAGACAAATGTGAAAATTGAAGCAATAAAATTCTAGAAATAGGTCGATGAAATATGTGAATTCATAAACATAAGTCGGAATATCATTATGAATAACCACAATCTTTTATTAGAAAAGAATTAATTAATTTTAACCAGGTAAAACGCGATATACATAAAATAAATTTATAGACTGGTGACGTAAACTTAAATTGTTAATCTAAAGCTCGAGAACACTATCTAATCCTCCTTACTCTCTATTCCAAATTACCTTAATCGTTCTACAACAAAAGCTATCAATGTATTTATAAATCCATTCAATTTTGAATCAATAAAATAATAAGGATACTCTTAAGCATTTGAAGAGAAAAATCACAAAGTTCATTGAAAGCTTACTGTCCTGAATTATTTTTTTTATTTTTATTGTAACCAATAAGCCATATTTCTCATACATAAATAAATACAATACCAGTCAAACGAGTCTTACACAAATGCCCCTATGTAAAATCATTAACATAATATATTTGTCGCAAAATAAAACCACAGATAAATATTCTAAAAAACCAAATAGTATATAGAGTATAAACATGAAATGTAACAAGTATCATTTCAGGCAAATTTTCAATTTGTTTTAAAAAAAATTAAAAAACAAAACGACTGAAAACCTGATAAGTGCAAATAAATCGAACTTTAGTTTTAACTCGATCGTATACTAGACAAGTGATTTCCGAATTAAGATTTATTTTTCACATTCAATTTGATTAAATGATTTTCCTTGCAGGGAGTTTTCTATACAAATTAAAAGATTATTGAGAGTTAAAAGTTAGGTTACCTGATATTTGAAATTATATTACTAATTTAGCATTAAAGAATATATTTCTAGTAATATTTGGTTAAAATTAGTTAAGAGCTTTTCCATTAACATAATAAATTTAATTTATAGTTTCCTTCCCCTATAATCGTCTAGAGGAAACTCACTAAATAATAAATTTTTAATTTTTCCCCCAAAAACATTTTTCTTATCTAAATCGGTTGTGGTTATTTTGTTTGCATTTATTTACTAAAATTTTTGATTCGCTGTCATTAAATCACTTCCAGATTTGGTGTTGATTTCTTGGGTTCGCGCTCTATGCCCTCGATATTATGCCCCAAGCCCCAATCCATTACCATAATGAGTTTCACTGCGACTTAGTCTTCCTTTCGAAGGAGTTAATTGACATTGTCATACTGCATTAACTAAAAACACTGTATTTACCTAAAATAATATCTTTGATTAAGGTGGTATATCTTAGAATGTTTACTTTTAGCTTACGTGTACATTTTTATGATGTAAGGTGAGATGGGGAAACACATTTCTTCTATTATTGATGGATCTGATGCACCTAATAAACATAAATTTATATTACCACTATAGCCGATTATAGCTTAATTAGATTTAATAAATCACTTTTTCATGTTATGTACGAATCAAAATTGATTAATAACTTACATAATAAATGCGGGAGCAATTTTCTTGCTGCAGATTGCAATTCAATGTCTCCAGAAGAATTCTCTAGAAGGTGTACCTGGCTTATGCATAACCCTAAATAAATCTTAATTATACACGTCTGTTTACTGCAAATCGTTCGATCAATACATTACCTGGCATATTAAATATTATAACATCCATTTCACACTTACAAAACGTTCGAAATAACCAAAAAAACATGCATAAAACCGCGATGTGAAACGACGCCAACAAATTTTGTCAAAATGGCGCCAATAAGCAAAAAAACGAGTGATCACAGCGCCACGCAGCGCGATTGTCGAGAACAGTCGAGAATAGTGAATGAGCAAGATAGACGACATTAGTACAAATCACCGCTTGTAGGGTGCGACTAAATAATGTTCATTGAATTATAATGGAAGTCCCACCCCTCTGGGTTGGCCATACTAGATTCCGCATGACAGACGTGTAATAAATTGTCATTAAAGCTATAAGATTAACTGGTGTCTTCACTGCACTTATTATTAATAAATAGATATTAAACTAGAAATAAAATTACAGAAAAAGATTTATTATCGGAAACCTCAAAATACTAAGGTATGGGACATGTGTGTCAGTTTGAACTGTCAACTCCCTAGTGTCAAAATTTCTTTTCTATTTTCAATTCAAAATTAAGATTTGTCAGCCAAAAAAACATTGTGCATCACACGGCCAGAAACTCTTTTGCGAGTATTCGTGCTTGTGGGTCTCGGCCACCGCCTTTGCCCACAAACCGTACTCATACTCGTAAAACTGTAGTTTCTGGCCTAGTGATACAAATAACTATTATTTAACCTTTTATAGGTTAATGACTTCAATAGAAACCACTTGCCGTACGGACTGTAATATTTACTATCTTTTCAAATGAAAATGTAGAAAAAAGTATACCGGACGTGTTTAATTTTTTTTACTTACAAATATTTTTTCATAAAAAATAAATACTATTTACATCATTTTTTAAATTATATAACCTGTCTTACACTTTTTTAATCACTTCTCGTTTTACCGGAAATATATGAACAAATGTAAAATTTTAAGGAACACTTTGTATATTTTGGCATATTCGAATTATGCGTATTTCCCAAAAATATGATTTGTTAGTGTTTGTTTTCTTGTTTACCAGAAATTTGAATTTTGACTTGCCTATCTGAAGTAGAGCGAATACGCTGAAAATATTAACAATTAACATATCAAAAAAAGACATGTGTTCCAATCTCCTTGTTTTATACGCCTAGTACCTAAGACGTATCACACGTGCACTTCGACAGTTTTCTCATAAGAAGTGACTTTTTTTAAGTGGAACTCCATGAGTCCTCTGCATTAATCTAAAAAAGAAATTTTTGACAGTTTGAATGATACCAAGTATTTGGTATTTGAATTAAATGTTATTTTTTTGGGGATTAAAAATCCTTTTTAATAATTAATTCTTCCCAGATGCTGCTCCCAGAATAAGGTTTTTGCCATGACTTTTCCTTTAGTGGTTTATAGTAATGTGAATTAATCACGTTTTCGTTTATTTCAGCGTTATACTGTTGTTATTAACAATCATAGGGAAATTATTTAGTTTAGAGTAGGAACATTTCAATTGTTATGGAGTCCATGTAGTACTTAGAATAGGTAGCTTCGTGTAGTACCTTTAGGTGAAGCACGAGGTTAGGATGATTTGTAATTATTTAGCTTTTCATAAATAAAGTGTTGATTGAAAATGTTGGATTATTCCAAAAAGCTAAAGAGATAGGTATGTGTTAAAATTGTCGCTAATAGGTAGGTGATTAGCATCGTAGGAAAGTTGGCCGTTGATAAAATTGAACAAAGGTACTAAATGAATTGTAAATTGGTGTGGTAAAATGTTATGGTCTCTTTACTTCTATTCCTCTACTTCGCCAA
Organism: Protaetia brevitarsis; assembly: GCA_004143645.1. Classification (NCBI taxonomy): domain Eukaryota; kingdom Metazoa; phylum Arthropoda; class Insecta; order Coleoptera; family Scarabaeidae; genus Protaetia; species Protaetia brevitarsis. Next base: position 967,061 of record RXPK01000092.1, on the reverse strand, counting down.
CGTACCTTGGTATTCCGCAAGGATCGGTTCTGGGTCCGGTACTACTCCTTCTTTTTTTTTAATGACAGTCGAATTTATTAACTTTTATTTGTTTCTATACGCGGACGATACTACTGTTGCAGTTTCTGGGATTGATCCGGCGCAGTTCCGTGCAAACACCTTCTTGATGGAACTCGGTCAGTAGTTTAGTTGTAACGCACTCCGCATTAATGCTTCAAAGACATTCCTTTTGTTTTTTCGTACCACCCAGTCCAGAGCTGATTATAATGTGGATATTCGTTTGAAAGGTGAGTTGCTGAAGAGTCAAAGCTTTATTAATTTGCTAGAAGTTCAGTTGGACGAGTCGCTTGGCTGGTATTCGCATTGCCGCAAGCTTATAAACATCCTAAACTCCTCGTGTTTTCTAATTAGGAACCTTAAATGTGCGGTTGGGAGAGATTGCTTACTAACATTTTATTATGGACAAATGTTCTCCAGAATAATATATGGAATTATCTTTTGGGGCTCATCTATTCACGCCCATGATGTTTCTATCACACAAAAGCGTATACCGTTCGTAGTATCACAGATATCAGCGTCACTGAATGCTGTAGGCCATTCTTTAAGAAATTAGTAGTTTACCTTTGCCTTCCGTGTATATTCTGGAGATCCTTGCTCACACTTTTGTCAATCGGGACAACTTTCTCTTAAATTTTGATTTTCACTTCTATAACACGAGGAGTAGATCTAACTTCCGTTTGCTGTTGAGCAGGCTTCGTGTAACTCAAAGGTGTCCCATTCCTACAGGCCTACGGCTCTTAATTTCTTACCCAGCGCCCTTAAATGTATTGACTCCTTGAAGGTATTCAAGATTAGATTGCATCAATTATTGCCCCACCACTGCGTGTACTCTGTCGCGGAGATTTTAGCTGTCCTAGAACAGTATTAATTATTATTTTCAACTGTTTTCAGTAATAACTAACAGCTTCTTGCGGGTTTCGCCGTGTGTCAAAACTTTCGCTCGACGTTTCGCTGTTCATACTGACAGCTTCTTCAGGATAACTGAACTGATTCTCCATGGTCCGACATTCTTCTTATATACGCCCCTGGTGCATCCAACCGTGTAGTTTCCGCTCCATTGACCGTGACGGTTCGTAGTAGGCTCTTCGCATTGCTATCCAGAGCCGAAACCATCAGTGACGAACAACATCTTACCAGTGAAAAGATACATTTGGAGAAAGCACTAAAGAAGAATGGTTACACTGACATCGACATAAGGAGAGCCACTAAGAAGAAGACGACACCGGAGAAAACTACAGAACCACGAAGAGGGATGGCGTGTTTACCTTACATAGCAGGAGTCACCGAAAAAGTAGGCCAAATTTTGAAGAAACGTAACGTACAAGTACCGACTTCGACTTGCAAAGTCGATCCAGCAGTTGTCTACCAACCGCAAAGGATAAGATACCCAAGGGGCGCACAGAAGGTATTTACAAGATAACATGCCAATGCGGACAGTGCTACGTCGGACAAACAGGAAGAGCCATCGACATAAGAATAAAAGAACACGAGAGGGACGCAAGATTAAGAAGGACCGAGCAATCAGCGGTGGCAGAACACATGCACAACACCGGACACAAAATGGATTTCAAGAATGTAAAAGTAATAACTACCACCAAGAACTACGGGAAAAGACTCATCAGGAAAGCCATAGAAATAGAGAAGAATAAAACCGTTAACAGAGAAGAAGGGTACCACCTTAGCAACACGTGGAAGAGCCTAATACGAACCGTCACGGTCAATGGAGCGGAAACTACACGGTTGGATGCACCAGGGGCGTATATAAGAAGAATGTCGGACCATGGAGAATCAGTTCAGTTATCCTGAAGAAGCTGTCAGTATGAACAGCGAAACGTCGAGCGAAAGTTTTGACACACGGCGAAACCCGCAAGAAGCTGTTAGTTATAGTTACACCGGCCGTGAAAGCCTACGCAGTGTTTTCAATAATTATTAAAATAGGCTTTTATGTATTTATTTTTATACTTATTTAAATTTTCTTGTATTTATATTATTCATAATTACATCTATATGTATTGTCTTACGTCATACCTAATTAGTGTATTGTTCGTATATAACTTGTCAAATCAAACCATTGATTTGATTAACTCGCTCTTTGGAGCAATTTGAATATGAACATTGATTCCTTAAATTGCTTTACGACCATTTTTGATTCAGTGAAGAAATTATTGCTCATAATCTCTTACTATTAAAAAAAGAAATTATATTTTCATTAACATTGAATGTTAAATATTATTCTGCATTAATGACTTGCAGTTTGTCGTCTACACGCTTATTCTGGAATGATCTGCTCTATCTTCTATTAGAATAAAATTGGATTCCACCCAGGATTGTTGTAATAACACAATTCTGCCATGAGTGGTGGAAAACCTGTCAAGTGTGTGTCCACTTTTGATTTATAGTAAACTAGAATAATTTATTGAACCATGTCATTGTCATGTTTGGACGTAGGAACGACGCCGCCGTCCTACAAAGAGCATGTTAAACCTCTTACTTCAGCGTCGTTGCCGACAGGTTTCCTTAAACGATGACAAAACGTTTATTACATTTTAATACCACATGCTTATACCCGAATGTCGGTTACTTTATCTTTCTCGTCGGAAATACATCAGCGTCGTTAAATCGAGCCAAGGTCTTTTTACGAGAAAAGAAGGAGAAGGGAAATTGTGTATATAAAGTAAATTACGTGATAAATATCGCGAAACGCCCCCTACATTTACTGTAACTCGAATTTAAACCCAATGTTTTGGAGGGTTTTCGATTTTTCCATCGAGGGTGTATCCATCTATCTTCCTTTACATACGAGAATTCGATCGAGTGGGTCCTAAAATGAAAATATAAGGCGCAACATGGCCGTCATCCGAAGATTGATCGCCGAAACGTACCTCGCAACTAGATATCGCAACGAGGCATAAATGCGAAGAGATTCGGTACGGAGATATGGACCCAGGGCTCTAAGTTATGACAACATAAAAGGGAAGGTCACCGCAATAACTCACCGTAAATTCGACCGACTTTAACGGCATAGGTTCCCATTTGTTCCTCCCAGTAGATAGCGGATAATATCTTTTGTATGTGCGGGCGGGCTCTCCCAGGGCGTGAAATGAAATTAGGATGATTTTTACTTGGGATTCGACCATTCCAGACACATTTCGGCATACCTACAGAGGTTTATTTATTTATATATCACGGTGTCCGTTCTATTTTGGTCGTTCTATAAAAATCCTTTCATAATTTGTTGTTACATTCCAGTATTTGATTTTCGTAGGCCATTCAATATAGGATATCAATGCATTGTGTACCAAAATCTTTTTTTTCAAATGGAACGCCCTGTATATTTTTACACCTTGTGATGTAGAATTGCATCCTTTATCGAAAAGCTGTAGTATTCTTATGCCTATCTTTATCGCTTCCTTTAGAATTAGTGATTCTCAGGAAATGTAGTTTTGTATTAGTAGTATTTATTTTATAGTAAATACATAAACTTAGCACTGCAGTGTCGGATCACACTGAGCCACTGAGAAGGGCTGTCCGAATGGTCACCCACCAACAACCGGTACCACATATTGCTGTTTGCCTTTCAAGGTTGGCAATGATCTACTTTTCTCAGTCGTACTGCCGGCTTCATTTAATTAACAGTAGGCGGTGAAAAACAATTTTAATTTTAAAAGCATATGAAAAACGAAATACAGTATGAAAAAATAAAATTTATTGAGTACAAGATAACGAAAGACGAAATGCTCTATGTATTACGTACTGCTGTGCACTGATTGAATTAATTGAAAATTGCAAAACTGATTTTAAAATGAAAAAGAAGAATAAAATTAGCTAGCTCAACGGAAAAGATTTTTAAATTGAACAAAAGAACTATTCAACTCAGAGTTACCTTCGCGCATTAAAACTTGAATCTAACAACGAAAAGTAAATTGTGAGCGAATGAAATCAGACTCTCTTAATTACCCAAAAAATTGAAAAAAGGTTTAAAATAAAAAATAAAAGAACAGAATTTTTAACCCAACGACCAAATTTATTTACAAAAAGGGTGCAATTACAACTTGTGCAGAAAAAACATGAATTGAAGGTTCTGGCCTAAAATAAAAACTGCACTTGTCTCTAATTTAAACTAGGACAATGCTATTTCCTATGCAAAGCAAAAGTAAAACTATTTATTCAGGAAGATTATCCAAAAACTTTCAATTTCAATCCACGTGGTTTCAACAAATTAAAATAACTAAGCGTAGAACATTTACTAGAAACTTACAAAAATGAAAAGCTAAAAGCAAGAACAATGCATCTACTCACCCAAACGAGGTGATTGATAAATAAAAATGAATCAGCAAAATTGAATAACGGAAACTCAACTCTTTAAACTATAATGAGAGAATAAAAACTAAAAATATCTGCCCGAACAAAAATAATAAATGATCTTATATATATAATGTGCACACTTCAATATATTAACAATTATTGCGATAAGAATTCCTTGATTGGCTATATAAAAGACAATTAATGCGAAATTTACAATATCAAAATGAAATACAAAATGGCAACAAAGATATACAAAAATACGTCTACTCACGTTAATAGTCGAACAAGGAACTCCTTAATAAAACTCTACAATTGTTTTTCTTACAAAAATCCCTCTCTCAAAATCGTACAATGCAGTCGTACTACAATTCAACGACAATATTCAACAAAATCCGCATTAAACAATACTAGCGAACACTAGACAAATAAATGAATGGAATTAATTTAAAAAAACTTAACACTTAATTAAATAAATTATACAATTAACTCTTTAACTAAAATTTACACAAAACAAAAATATGTTATGTTTTGACAGAACGCCATGTATTAATGAATATGATATGCCTACTTCCTCAGCAGCAGCACGTATGAAACTGTGAGGTGGGGGTATTTTTTCATGACTTTCGATGCAACTGGAAGTGCGGTATAGATGAAGTTATTTTTTGCAAATAAATCATAACTAACTATGCTTAACCCCATACAGTTTCAAAGTCGAGATATTATTGCAAAGTCAATAACTTTTAATGAACGGGTTCCGTGAATCACCCTATATGCATAGATAAATACAACCTACGGGTATGTGCAGGTTAGCGTTAGTTCTGTGGATCTAAATCCCATGTCCAATACTGTACGTTAATTATACTAGTAAACTGTTATGAAGATTAAATCTGGTTTGACGGTTTGCTTTAATTAGGATATACCTGCAGGTCGTAATTATGATGTATGCTAGAAGCCGCTTAATGTGGTTATGGATAAATTTCAAATAACATTATCAATTATACGAAGCCTCAATCGTTAATGTAATAACTAGCGAAAAAGGAATGTATTATTATAATCAAAACATCGCATCGGTTTATCTTATCGGTTTTTTTTTCGATACCGTCAAATGGGGTAACATTGACTGAGTTTTTGATACATTTTTTCACCATCGAGCAAGATACTCCCGTAAATTTATTAAAAAAATATATACTGTTTTTTTTATGATGCAGCGTAAGTATTGCTTCCTATTTCCCACCTGTGTGAAGTTAGTCCCACATTTATAAAATTTAAAGAAAATAATTCCCCACGAAAAGTTCTAGAGTTTTCGGTTTGATAAATAGTTCTGGCATTTCAAGTAGTCAAAACACTATTTAAAAAAACGGGAGAGGTTAACTTCACACCACCTGCAACTTTCATGAGGCAGAACTTACTTTTAAATTATTCTTATGACTCGAAGCGATTTGAGTGGAAATGACAGAGTTTTGGCTCGTTTTATGTTCATTGATGCAGAAAATCCCTGAATTTTTTCCGAGTTTTTTTAGAATTTTTTTAGAGTTCTGCTTTATTAAAGTTGTAGGTGGTGTAAAGTTGACCTCCCACTTTTTTGAATAGCGTTTTGACTACTTAAAATGCCAGAACTACTTATGAAACCGATAGGAAACTCTTCGGGAGCAGCTGGAATTCAATTATTTGATGTAAATTTTATAAATGTGGGTCTAACTTCACACAAGTCTATTCCCCATATAGTACTCTTAAAATTAGTACATATATACGCGTTTAAAGATTTGGATTAATTTTAGGCTAAATAATAGTGGTTCAAATTTATTGATATGAAAGATCACATAGTTAGTAACTAGTAAATAAGATTTTAGAAGTATAAAGAAGTAAACCAGTTTACTTGCAAACACTATCTTTGAAATAACTAACGTTTAAATAGATTTAGATATTAAGCTCGTGAACTGTACAGATTTCTTTTGGACTTATTTTTGGTTCAATAATTTTGATGATGACATTTTCCCAATCATAGAGAGTTGTATCCTTTCTTTTCGGCCATTTCCAAAATTTGATTAATTTCTCCATGCAGTCTACATTGACCCTTCTTCGCAAATATTGATAATATTTTACCATTAAATGGTGCTATCACAAAGTTTCCAATCTCCATATTCTTTGATTTATAATTTAAACTTTATCTTTTATTGTAGTTTTGTTCGCTAGGTTGCGTTGGTTCTTCGAGGTCAGAAAACGTCTCGCTGAGTTCATCTGATTCTAACTGAACAACTTCAGATGAGCTATCAGCATAACTTTCAGGATTTCTAGATTGTCTAGAGATGCTATAAGATCAATCACACTTACACTTTTTCCAGCCGAAATCTATAATTTCTTTCTTCTTCGTTTAGGTTCGTCAGTTTTCAGATACTCTACACGTTTTGCATCGAGTTGCTCTGAAAATGTTTTACCTACAATATATTTATTTACTTCCGTTAATTTCTCTGGTAGGCGGTGAAGTAACGTTTGTTTACTTAAAGGATAGAATCCACATTTTTTGAAGAAAGCGTTAAAAAATACCCGCCATTCCACCGACTTATTATTTCTAATATCTGCTTCGCGGCGCGGCCAATTTAACCCTTTAGCTAATGCCTTTAACGCGACCGTTACTCATCAGTGAGTGGACGTTCAAATAAAACATGCCCCGTTGTATCCACCCCACCACATTCACAATGCGAATCATTAACCCTCTTAATTCTAAATAAATATGATTTAAAATTACCGTGACCTCTTATTAATTCTAGTGCCTGGTACGACAAATTAACATTTGCTTAAAACGTTACCGCTGAGTTTTCTAGTCCATTTAAAGTAATATCCCACCGAACCCTGCCAATCATTATCAAGCTTATCTCTAAACGCTTTTCTTAACTACGCTAGCCGAAATTTATCCCTTATCTAATTAGTGCGTTATCCTCCCTAGACACCGCCTCTTTCGCTAATTGATCTGCTCTCTCATTATTATCTTATTGTACCTACGTGAGGACTAGTTCAGAAAAGTAATGTAACACTTATGTACAGAAAGGATCTGCTCCATCAGGTGGTTTATCTCCATGGGTTCTTAAGCATCAAGATAGTGTGGTGTTGTGTTGTCTCTAACTTTGTCTTTAGTTCAAGATTCTTGTTAATTTTCTCCCATTTGCAATCATTTTGGAAACTTGATGTCGTGATCAATACACTGTTGAAAATATTACGGTGTTGGTGTTAATTTTGGGCTAGCCAAATATTTTATAGTTATATTAGTGTTGATTTTTACAAACTTTGCCCGACGAGTTGACTACGTGTGTTTAATAGAACAGAAATTACTAGAATTTCATGTCAATTCTTTGTTCAGATATGAGGCTTTACTATTTTCCTATAGACATTCAGAAGCGTCAACCAATCAAAATTTTTCCCTCGGATAGAAATATAGAAACCCCACCTATTCTAATACAGTATTGTATTATACGCACCACCTGCATTGCACGTGTATCTGTTTTCGAGTTTGTTTCTGCGTATTAACATATCCAAACAAACCACCAAATGTGACTGACCTGCAAAGTGTAACCTTGTGTTATTAAACGTTAATTCCAGTGGGCATAAAAAATTTCAACATCTTAAAGATGTATTGGGAACAACTATTTACGTAATTAGTTCAGATTTGAGTCAAATAGCATAAACATTCACTTCATTTTATAATGGTGCTCAAAAAATTATTTTAAAATTAGCACGTTTAGTTGAAGCCAAAACTTTTGAATGAGTGATTCTGTACATTTACAATTGAGAAAACGTCTTAAATATAATACCACTAAGAAATAAGAGTTGCATATTAAAAAAACATCGTCTTTAGAAAATGAAGTTAATTCACCCAAATGAATTCATTTAGTTAAACAGCTAGTAAATTTGTCTAGTCTAGATCAAATAAATGTGACTAGAAGTATTTTATAACTCCACATGTCAGTTGGACAAAATAACCCCCCAGCAATGGACAATACTTGACTATCTTTGCTCGTCAAATTTAAACTACTATAGTTCTCGACAAAATAACACGAAAAAAGTGTGGACCTGTCCTGACTATTAAATTAGTCAAAAAAGTGTTAAAATTTTCAACAGTGTAGGACTAGTTCTAAGTAAAAGAAAGTCTTAAATTAGCTGTTTCTGTGGAAAGGCCGTATAAGCTTTAGTGATTGAAGGAGCAACTTGGCGGATTATGAAATTTTTCCGATAGGTACTTTGGCATCTCGCTTTTAAGCATATTGATTCACTATACGGCACGATGTTTCGCTAAATTCTTTTGTTTTTCTCATTTGATTCATATAAGCTGTTTATGCTACTTGGTGTCTTGGATTTATACTGTGATTCAATTATTTATACCTATTATTCCAAGTTAGTTTCCTTTTTCGAAGTTTTTAGGTTGTCCCTCAGGAAGAAAAAAAAGTTCTTTTACGGAGGGATTCCTCTCGCCACCTATCAAATTAAATTTTATCGTTTACAGATTTGCATAAACGAATTTCGTCGTATCAGAGGCACGAGCATGATTAAATTTTGGCGTGTGCGAAATTTCTCCCACACTTCAATTCTTTTATGTGGGGCGACGTGTAAAAAGCGGTTTGGAGAAAATAAGGGTAACATGAATTTTTTAGATTGAACCTTGCATTTCGCTGATTAAAGTAATAATTCGGATGGGGCTAGAGTCGTTCGACTGTATAATATTGAGCTAAGCTTATTATTAAAGTCGGTATCTTCGGGGAATTTTTTTTTCATCTGATATTTACGTTCGTTGCCAGGGGTAGACTTTGAGTGTCAAATGGGTTTATATTTTCCTAAATTCTATGGAGTTTCCACTTAGTTGCGTGTTGGCTGGCGTTGCGTAGTACTCAGGCCGAAATTAAACGGGATGAATTCTCTCAGAACGAGCAATAACAATGACTTTGCTTATTTTATACAATAAATCTACTGGGGCTGAATCCCCAGGCAGGAAACACTTCAGATTAATTTTGAGTGATACGTAGCGCGGACTAACAATGGAATGAACGGTAAATTGGAGGAATTATAATAAAAAGGACCGAAATTTAAATTTCTGTGATAATGCAACACCATTTTCGCTAAAGTGTAGCTACTGGTTGACTGTTGATTGATGACCGCAGTGTAGAATTAATTAATTACTCCAAATCTTAGTATGTGAGGTATGCAAAACGAATTTTATTAAACCTTTTTTTTCGTAATTCAAACGCTTTCTAAAGAGATAGATTGACCATTCACACCGCGACAGGGGATTCTGCATAAAATATATGTGGGTAATATATGGGCTGATAGTCGGCAATACGTTTTCGCAGTAGGACAGATGCATTGTACGCCTTTTTTTGTGAGTACTTCTCGAGTTTTCCGGACGGGTAAATGGAGATTGATATTGGCGGGATCCGTGAAATGGAGGGAGAGGTTTGAACGCATCCATCAGCCATAGTACTAACTGCCGAAACATTTTCACAGGCGCCTTGATCTCGATTGATGAAATGAGATAGCGATAACCCGCAGGGCAAATTGCCAGATTCATTTTTTATGTGCTATGAATGTGTTATTGCTTTACTGCCTGAACTCACAAGGGAATACAGGCAAGTGTGTCTGACTGATTTTAATTGAAACTTGGTGGGTATATAGGCTGATGTAGTGTAAGAACAACGGTAAGTTTCTTAGCTGCTGAGTTACTCGTTTTTGAGTTGTGATGCGTCCTATCGGCAAAATTACCTTTCGCTATTTGTTTCAATATTTCCAAAATTATAAAACATATCAAGAAGTTAAGGTAAATATTTAATTGTTTTAGTAATACCAAATATTATACTAGTGTATACAGGGTTTTCCACGGAAGTGGATAGTTAGAAGTTTTCTGGCTTAACGAAATTCCTCAGTTTTAACAATTTGGGGTTTGCAACAACTTGGCACTTACTTTCTTTCTAAAATATTTCCACCGTTTTTACGTTTCCGGTTAGCCGGAAGTCGCCATAAACTGTATTATTTAAATGGACCACCTTAACTCTTGATAATCACCTTCAAAAGTCTCCATGTCTTCTTGTAGTTTGTCTTTTATTAATATAACCAGTATTTTGTATACCACGTCTAGCAATGAGATTCCTCTGTAATTATCACACTTTTTCTAACTCCAGTTCTCATTTAATCCATTCTTTTCACTATTTCTTCCCTCATTTAGCATTTCTTGAAAGTAACGCATCCATCTATATTTCTTCTCTTCCAATGTCTCCAATTAACATTCCTCGTGCAAACGACATTTATTTAATAATATACCGTGTATTTGGCGCTTTGTGCCGCCATAACCTTACTTTAATTAGTAAACTTGAATAGTTTGGTTGTAGATGCATTTCGATTTCGAATTTAGTTGGCATTTTGATAATAATAATTACAATCTTATTTAATTCTTATCATTGTACATGATGGAAATAATAACGAAATTGACAATGTTCCCATGATTTTAAATGGGAAATATTGCAAATGATCAAAATTTAACAGAGATAACGGAATTGCTCTCTGTATGATGGACGGAGGAACGAACAAAATACTATTACAAAAAAGACTTCATTCGCAAGGTTTGTACATAGGTACCCCTTCAAGAAGTTGTTTATCAGATAAACTTTTTGAAGTGCTTGTTTATTTAAAATAAAATGAAAATGTGAATAAAGAGATACTAGAACACAATAGTGTTTTTATTTTTTTTTAGATAGCATTAAACATATTTTACTTACATTATTATGAAGAAAAGCGTATGGCTTATAACAGTCGATAACAGATTACTAAAATACTTTATTTTCTTTAAATACTTTCAGTATTATTTATAAAAATATACTAAAGCAGGTTTTAAACGTCTATTAGTAAAAACACTCTTTAAGCTTAAAGAATGTTGTAGGTTTGGGATCATTCATAAACGGCTTTTTAGGGTTGGGTAACTAAAATATGGATAGTAAGCAGTTTATAGGGAATTTAGTACATTTGTATCGCATTCCTGCGCCGAATCGGTAATTTCCAGATAATGTCGTTAATGCGGGGCACGTGTTTCTATTGTGTAAATATAATATTTTAGTTTAAAAAGATAACATAGCGTGAATTAATTAGAAGAAAATAAGGTTATTAATATTGATACTATATTTTACATTTACTTTCAATTATGTTTTGTCTCTAATCTTGGATACTTCTTCAAAATTTAATTCGGACAAGAGTCAACGAAATAGAGAAAAACACGGAATGGTAAAATGTAGGTGATTTTTATGTAAATACATGAACAAAAGTTAGGTTATTATGTTCTAATATGCCAAATACAATATAAAATACAAAATGCTTGGAAAAAATAAATAAGATGCACTTGATTCCTTCTTTAAGATGATAAGTAAACTTTTATATAGAGATATGCATCGACATTTTATGGTTCTAAATGTGTAACATGCCAATAATATTAACTTTTTTCGTGCGTGTTGTTTGCTTGTATTACATATTTTACTAAGTAGTGATATATATTTGATATTCACCTTGATTTCAGCTTGATGATACCTGTAGTATTTGAATTGCTAAACGTTAATAATGACCGCTAACAGCCAAGTTCGGTACCTACATAATATATAACCTGAAACCTCTTTTCACAAACGAATCAAAGCAAGTCGTATCGTCTAAAATCGGCCGTTTGGGAGCACTCGGAATCTTAAAATTGGTTTAAAGTTGGGTCCAGACTTTTGTAATTTATGCGTATTTAGAAGGGCCTTATAACAGTGTTGTAGCGCTATTAAACGTTTATAAATGACGTTTTTCCGCACGATGTTATAATGGCTTTATAAGGCCTAAACTTTTTATGAAGAAGACCGTTTGTTTGTAGTACTGTATTTTAAATACCTGAAATAAATGTGTTTTATATTTGATATTTAATATATATTATAGCTGCTAATAAAGATTATATTTTCTTTTTGTCTGTGCCTTGTGTATACCTTTATTAACAGTTAGGGTAGTATCTTAAAGTATCTTAAAAACTTATTTGTTATACACAAATTTTCAACATTTTGATGTCAAAAGTATAATAAACCTATCTTATATAATTTTCTTTAAAATGATTACTGTCGGAAATTCACAATTATTTTATATTTCGACTTTTTTCTGCAACGCGACTATACCGATACCCCTGGTGAGATTTTATTTGTTTTTCACTATAACCACCTACTTGTATCATGAAGTATAATTGTTTGGTTGCGAATATAATATGTACCAACATATTTGCAGCTACATCAACACTAACGCTTTTATGATTTATAAACAGTGGTTCGTGTGCTTTTATAAACTCTATTAAAGACGTTAGTTGCGAAAATACTTTCAGTTTTTATTTAAACCTTTAAAACAAACTGTATACATATTACCATTTTCTTAACATTTTTAGTATGATTATTTTCTAGAATAATAATAATTCTTCAATTATCCAATTGAATATAAATACAACTTAAGGTAATTTTATATCTAGCTCACGTGCATGTAAACATTATCCCGCAAAAACGATAATCATATCTGTAACATTATTGTAACAGAAGCATTTCAGTATGCTTTTATTTTTACGTGTGCTTACTCATGCAAGCTTATCCAATGTTCATCTTTATTACCAAAATAGATGTTTACATTTAATTATTGCCCTACTAAAACGGTAAGCTCGTTAAACTGATCTTGTTGCAATCGAGCCTAATAACTGAGCTGTAACGTGGCTTATATCCACATATAATCATGTAGTGGAAGCGCCTGCCGCGTTTTGATAGCGCTAAACGCGAGCTTTAATGCGGAAAAATGCGCAGTTACCCAACTAAAGCTGTCCAATTATAAGCAACATGGGACTATCACAAGTTCTAGCTTTTCACTTTCTCCGTATTAACATGAAATAGATGCTGGAATTTCTTTCGCACAGATCACACTAATAAACTTTTCAGATACAACTGTAGGTTCGGGCGCTGGTGCGTTAAAGATGATTTTGCAGCAATAAACACGACGAAAAACTTCTCCACGTTAATGGATACGTCTTTTCGGAAAAACTGGCAGATCCCTCGTATCGTACGTTTGGCCATTTCGGTTTCAGTCGGCGGCAATGCCTTGTGTTGACGCTAATTGACGTTACCGTGGAAATTGCCGCTTTGTTACCCGCCAAATGCCGCCGCTACCGCCGGAAATAATTGGTTTACAGGGCCGTCGCTCCGTTTCGCAGTGAGTGACAGAGATTGGTCGGCCTCGGAGACGTTAAGGGATTGCGGCCGTAATGTCTCAATCGTTTAAGTTAACGGTTAAGCAAGGAGCGAAGGAATTACGGTAGGATGTTGTCTGGAGAGTTTAATTTTGATGTTGCGTACAAGCACAAATGTATAGGTTGTTGTCTATATTTAAATTAGTCACTATGAATGAGAAGTTACTGATTTATTCGAGATTTTTTTTAAATTCTAATATAACTCTAAATTAAAGAAATAAAGGTTATAGCCGGATAGGCTAGTGATATCCTCCTTGCACTCATTTGGCATTTCTTCTACATGTAGCTGTAGGAATTTTGTTAATAAATTATATATGTTAATAATGTATAATCTTGAATTTCAGAATGTTGTAACTTTGTAATGTTGATGGTCTTCGAGTAAATAGCTGTTCAGAAAAAACATAGTAATGTGCTCTTCGACGCGATTCAAGTAATTCCAAAAAGTTCCAAAAAAGGATTTCCTCTCAAACAAGTGTGGTTTAAGGGTGCGTTGCAGGAAAGGGCAGAAAATGCAAATAATTGAAAAATCTATTACCTAAACATGCAACGTTATCTCCCTGCAAAAGGACCATGTTTATAAGTGCCTTTCTAGGTTTACGTGACCTATCGGAGATACTCAAGAATTAATCAGAATTATGGAACATTTTACCCTAACAAATCAATTAATGGAGTGGTGGAGCGATGGAGCTTATCGATTCAATAAGTTATTCGAATATGTGTTCATGTACATAGGTTTCATTAATTCAAGGTTTCTTCTACCGATATTATGTCTGGTATCGTTTATATGTTGTGTAACACAGGATGATTCAAATCTCCAAATCGACAACTTCCTTGTTCTTTCAAGTTTTGTAGTTCTGATAGCATGTTTCGTCTGTTCAAAGTAATTTTTGTAAATTCCTGATCTTTCGTATTATCTAAAAGCTTTTTTAATGTGTTAAGATATCGCCTAAACCTTTTGAAATGCTATGGAAAGGTAATTTAAAAGACTTCTCGCGATTTTCTACCGGATTTAAAGTCGTGGCACTTCTTACATATCTATCTTGGACTTTTCTTATACTCTGGACTACACCTACAGAAGATTCATACTTTATAGAGCACCACTTGTTTAATGAATTGCAATTCTTTATGAAATCTTGCCAAGTTGAGATCCTAGTAGCAAAATTTAAATTTCCCACAATTATCCTCAGTAGCTTCAACAAAAAGACATCAAAGTAATCAGTAATCTAATACAAAATCATTGGTAATTTCGTGTTTCAATGTTGAAGTAACTAAAAATAATTGCGGGAAAGTTTGCTACTAGGAATTTTTATTAGTCTATTAAGTAAGCAATTAATGCCGGCCATTTTGTGTTGTCCACCATGATTTGAGCAATGTCACATAAAAATGATAAATTTGAATAACACATAAATGATGTTCATTATGATTGCGATTACATTCGCGTTTAACCTATACCTTCAACAAAAGTAATTATTAAAAATAATTGCCGAAAATTTCTATTTTTGGGCTGAATTCAATAATTTAATTTACAAACGATTTACTTTTTTTTTATCAGTATATCAAAGTTGTAGTTCCTAAATTCTGAATTCTCCACGTATATCATAATAATTTATAAAGGTTTCTAAATTCCATATCGGTGTCTTATCCAGCATACAGCTGAAACCTGAAGAACGGTCTTATAAAAACAAATTTAACAAAAACATGACTAAAAAAACCTACATCGTAAATTTCTGTCATCCCAATAACGAACAAGTTCTTAGGCCCACCGGTGTTGCGCAAATCCTTAAAGGCACATAAACCACTTTACAAGCCATGCAGGGATGTCTTCATAAATTTTGTATTTTGCTTTTAGCACACAAATTCTAGAAAATGTGAAAATATATACCTACCCAGATTTATATATATTATACTTATGTAGCTTTATGTATCTTTTTTTGATGCTTACGATAAACAGATATTTCCTTTCTATTAGGTTTTTGTTAACGCCATTTCAACAATTTTGTGTGAAAGCATGCGTCAATTTGGTGCTATTAAAACGTTATAGTTCCTATAGAAGAGAAATTAGCGGAAAATTGCAATTATAATGAATTAATTGCAAATAATATTACAATAGTATGTAATTGTAATATTACTTGTAGTAGATAGAAGAAGATAGATGTTAGTTTTGTTCTTTTTGTTTCTTTAAGTTAAAACACAAAAAGCACAGATATATTACGTAAAGATTTTTTGTTTTGTTTGTGTTGCGGTAGCAAACAATACGCAAGATTCTTCTTCTGTTTGATTCTGACAATAATGCTTCATGACACAGGTTGTTGTTTGTGTTGTTTTAAGTCATCAGTGGGGGTGGATTTTTCCTGAAGACACGTAGGTAAATAATGTTTTATTTTCTATTGGTGTTTTTTTAACCTCATCAGTTTTGAGTGAGGTAGAAGTATCGACTAGTTTGTCAAAGTTCAAAATGGTTTATTGGATAAGCAGTCGATTACATAAAAGATCGTTATATTTTACTGTCTAAGCTTTCGCAATTTTAATTATTCTTTCATCGGAGACAATATGCAGGAGTATTAGACAAACGATTAAACATACATCGAAAATCATTTGTTCTGCTTGAATTACGTTAACATATAGCAAAAAAATAAATAAAATTATTAAGATAATCTTGTTAAAATATGTTATCTTGTTATTGTTAATATGATAAAAATTGCGAAAGTGAAAACAGTAAAAATGGAATGCTCTTTTATGTACTTGACTGCTTAGATTAGATTAGGATTGAGGTGGCCTATGGACCTGTTTCACCGCGAGCTTTTCAGATCTATTGTGATCCCCTTTTTCCTAGAGGACGCTCTCTAATTTTGCCTTCTTAATTAGGCCTATCATCTTTGAGAGCGGCTTCTTTATGTAGCTACTAGCTGTGGGGTTTTCCTCCCCATTACTAGAAACCTTCTCCTCGCCAGGCCTTCACATTGGCACAGCACATGAACTGGTGTTTCTTCCTCCTCTTGGCAGTATCTGCAGGTTGCATCATCTGCCAGGCCTATGTTGTACATATGCCTATTCAGTCTACAATGACCAGTCAGCAGACCTACAATCATTTTGACAGTCTTCTTGTCTTTGTTCAGCAGATCTCTCGTGAATTCAGGCCTCTGCTCCTTTAGGAACTCTTTTGCCTGCCTTCGTTCCGGTGATTTTTGCCACCACTCTCTGGATTGATTATGTATTCATTCATTGATGGATTTTTTAATTTGCGATTTGGTAGGCTTCAACGAATGGCTTTGATGAACTTCGCCTGGCCAACTCGTCCGCCGCCTCATTTCCTCTCACGCCTCAGTGGCTAGGGACCCAGGCCAGGGTTAGTTTCCTTTGGGTGTCCACCTCATTTAGAGCGCTTACGCAGTCCCAAATTAGCTTAGAGTCCACGCTTGTGGAGCTAATCGCTTTAAATGTGGACTGACTGTCAGAGAAGCTAGCGACGCTTTATCTAGCTCAGTACATCTTTCTATCTCTCGGACACAGTGATGGATTGCAGCAACCTCAGCTTGGAACACAGTCGTGTCTTTGCCGAAGCCTACCGAAAGAGCCTTTTTAGGCTTCTTAGCATATATTCCCGCTACAACGCCGTAGTTCGTTTTAGAGCCGTCAGTATACCAGTTTGAGTCCGCTCTTGCCGGAGTACCTATCTCCCAGACTTTTTTTTCTGGCATTATAACCTGATATTTTCTATCTCGGTTAAATTTCTGAACCATGGCATCACTTGTATGTAAATATGTATTGGTGGCAGGTTTAGAATTACTTTAATCGTGGTGGTAGGGGCCGATCTCATCGCCCCCATGGTGCACAGGCACGTCAACCTCTGCACGCCACCCAGTGTTTTGGCCGCTCCTACCTGCCGTGCCTTTGGCCACCATACTAATGCTCCATACGTTATCATGGGTCTAATTACCCTTGTGTATAACCAAAGAGGGGGGCTAAGTCCCCAATTCTTTCCACACAGCCTTCTGCACCTACCTAGGGCAATGGTGGCTTTGCTGGTCACTTTCTGGGTATGTGAATGCCATGTATGCCTTTGATCAAACCATACCCCCAGGTAATTGACTGCTTACTCAATAAACCATTTTGAACTCATCAGTTTTGTAGCGCGCCGCAAACATTGTGTTGCGCCATAATTTTTTTGCATTGTAAGGCAAAGGCCAAAAAGAATGAAGCTACTATGTTGAAGATAGGTTATTTTTTTTTCAAAATAGAAGTTTGTAATACTTCAATTTCTATTTTAAATTACATAGGTACACAAAAGAGGGGAGCTTAAAAACATGTAAATAGGGTTTATCGCATGATGATTTGGAAATCAGTTGTTTATTTATTCTATATCATATCATAATAGATGATTAGGTAAAATGCCTAAATTATATTATAAAAATAATAGTTAGCTGTATATTATTGTGCGTGTGGAAGCTTTGAACTTCATAAATTGCCAGGATAAATTTACCATCCATGACCTTGGATCGTTTATTGAGTAAATTATTAACTTACCTACGATTATAAGAAGTGAAGCGGAAACCGCTTTGTGAGTAAATGCGTGGATAAAGTTTTGTGAACAATATAAGGATATACGGGATTAGTGGTCAATTGAATTAGTTATAGCTACACGCTTCTGATTTATACGCTTCATATAGTTAGGTGTAAAATTATTTTCTGGAATAATTACAATATGAAGTGTGGTGTTTACATTAAGTTTGTTTCATGCGAATATCAAAAGGATGAAAATAGAAAATACGTTTTTCTTAAAATAGATTCTTTATTATCATTAAAATATATATATAATATGTATGTATATGCAACAACATTTAACATATTTTATATTTTAAAAAAAGTATTTACAAAAATAGTAAGGAAATGCTTTTTAATTTTGTTTATAAAAGCGTATTAAGAATAAAATAGATGCTATATATATATATAAATATATATGTACAAACATAATTATTGCACAATAATACATGCGAAAATAAGATATGGAAAGAGTGATTGAAATTATAAAAGCAATGAAAATAATAATAAATAATATCTTAATATTTTAAAATACATATATTTTCATCGTTCTATTTGTTATCACATTAGTAGCTAGCCAAAAATAATCTTAGGTAAAATTGATAATAATATTATAGTGCTAATAATATGTGAAATTCTTGGTTGTCGTTACGAGTGGCTTATAAGAAAAAAAAGTCTTATGTACAAACAATGGAGATATGTTTTAAAATTATTACAATTAATAAGTGATCTAAAGTTAAAATTAAAGTATAAACAAGATATGTTACTCATGAGCAGGCTTGAAATTTCGGTCCCTTTGGAATTTATTGCTATGAAAATTTATTGCTGCGAGTGTCCAGGAGCCGCACACACACAATGCTAGGCGGGGTTAGCGTGCGTAGTTTGAGTGCGTATTTACCACTTTACTCTCAAACTTCGCAGCAGTATTATGCATCCCATCATATAATGCACTGCCATGAACTACAGTTCCATTAGGTTAGCGTAAACATGTATGTAAAATCGATGCGATGGAAATAAGAATAAAATTAAGGGTTTGTCACAAACAAGTTATATTACATTTTCTTTGTTCTCTAGAGGGAAAACCGTATGAAACTCAGTGTAGTATATATCCATAAATCATTAAAGAATATTATAATTTGAAACAACTATTAGGTATATTCTCAAATTTTCAAACAAAACCTTTCGTCGATTATCGCGCACTAATACTTTGTATTGCGAGAAACTTCTCTAAAATGTAAACCTTGTAAATATAAAATAAAAAAGGAAATCTCAAGTAAAAAATGAAATTAAAAACAATGCTAAAGTACACTGAGAAAATATAAAGAAAATAAAAACCACTGCTTATTTCATGTGGGTAAGTTTTAAAAGAAAATATTTTTATAATAAAATTTAAACTAGGAATAGAAATTTCATTGTTCAAAATATAAAATAAAAAACGGAATCGCTAGTAAAAACTTAAAACAAATAAAGGAAACTCAGAAATTATTAAATGAAAACGAAAACCAATCTTTCTGTATGCACATGCATTTGCATTGATTGATTACTGCCACGATCATCGCCTGCCGAATCACCTAGTCGCATGGTCGCATCAATAAATTGGTGGGGACGCGAGAGACTGTGGAGGGACACTCCGAGTAATAATTTGTAGGGTAAATGATCGAACAAGACCGAAATTGCAAACCTGCTTATGAGTAAAGGTTATTTTAGAAAAATAATTTATATAGACTAGGTAGGTGCTCTACATGATATATTAATTACATAACACATACATAAATTACAATGTATTGCGGCACAAATATAGAGAGCACAGTTTTAATGGATATTACTAGCATGGTTGATAAATTAAGAGACAGCTAAGTATCCTCTATAAAATATAATAGAACAGTATTGTATGTGGGTGTAAATACTGGAATTTGAATTAGAGATCTATTTTCTCATTTTGTAAAAGAATATTCTCTACGAAGGCTTTATCAAATTCAATATTATACAACTTTAAAATGTTTTTGGCTATACAAGGAGTCCCAAAAATAAGCGAACGCATATTTACTTGGTTATTTTAAAGGGACATCTAAATATCGTTCCTTTTTTGAATTTATTGCATTTACTTGTGGCTAGTCATAGTTAAGGTAGATACTTTTAAAAAATATTTGGTTGAATTAAAATATATTTTACATTATCTTAATTCTTATTTTAAAAAAGTAACATATCAAGTAATTGTGAAATCCTTGGCGAGAAACTAATCATATAAAATTGCTTCAAATATGAATATGCAAACAAGCTTAGATTACTTAAAATGTATATTTTCTAAATAATTTCAACCCCTACAGAGCTGGAGCAGTCGCGGTATATCGTGAGCAGGGTAATATTTCTTATTTTTTGAATTTATTGTAATTGTTTTGGTATTTTAAAAGCCTAGAATGGAATTACAATAAAATATTTTTTATTAATTACGTCATCTTTAGTATTAAATGGTCAAAAATAAAATAAAAATTATAAAAATCGTTCGAAAGATTTTTTTTGCATATGTCTTTATCACCGAATATAAACAAACAATTTGTTCATTTATTTACGAAATTCTAAAAAAAAAATCGAAACAAAATCCCAAAGCAATGCCTAACCCCTTCTGGGTTAATTCCTTAATTAATAAGTTACCTTAGAATTTACAGGAAATTGGATACTTATCAGCTGTCCCTTGAAATTCATATCATAAAGCAGCATATATAGTAAAAATAGCTACCAGAACTTATTATACATATATAAAAAAAATCACTATATTTACATACAGACTGTTTTCAAAGCATACTTCGATGTATTATAGAATTTCATAAATCATTTCATTTTAAATAAAAATATACTTTTGCTTTATAAATACACTTTAAAAACATTTCTGCTCTTAACAAAATCACAGCTAAAAAAACTATATAATAGAATCGTTAAAAATAAAATACATATACACTTACAACAGATCACTAATTTACAAAAAAAAAAGACAATACAATAAACGTAGCTATTTATAATACAAATACATCAATCATCCAAATAAGATGTCAGGGAGTTTCATAAAACATTCGTCAAAAACATGCAAGTTGTGGGAGATATTAAAGTCTGTGGCTTATGTTTCTTTACGGCAAGTCTTTTCAGTTTGTTGTCTTAGTTGTGTCCGTGCGTGTTCTTACCTGGGGCAGAAACTGAAGTTCGGGAACAGATAACAATGCAGGGAAAGGAACCTGTAACAATAAAAGAAACAAATGAATTCGTTAAGTCACCCTTTTAAATAATACAGCATCAAGTCTAACAATACAATTCAAATAATAGTTTTATTATATGGGAAAGGTATACAAAAAAAAGATTCCTTTTCTTGTTAAGGTATACAAAATTTTCTTTTAAAATCCTGGAGTGAATGTATCTCGAGTTACAAAGGAAATAGTGCAACGGATTTTCGCGCCAGAGATGATGATACACTTGTAAAGATCGCATCCCCGAAACTGATTGAAAAAATGCGAACGTAAAAGGAGACTTTAAGGGTCTTATCGACATTATCTAGAGGAAGAGCGTGCTGAAATCGTAAGGAAATGCTTGCTCAAGAGAAACGATAACAAACCGATATTCTCTTCTTCATTTTTCCTGGATATTTGACGACTCCTGGTAAAATAACGTAGGAGTTTAGATGTGGATGTTGCAATTTCTGCGAATGTATATCTACGCCAGTACATAAAGGTAGGTGCACCATTTGCGTGTGAAAATGCGAATAGGGGAAATGTAATTTCTGTTGCGCGAAGAAGAACAAAAGCCAGGAAAGAGGTGACGCAGGCGTTCGAGTTTCCTCAATTCTGCAAGTTCATAGAAATGGGCGATTTCATTTAAAGCGATGCCGGTGATAGGTTCGGCGGGGGAGTTGGGAAACATGCACCTCTTCCTGGTTTGGTGGCAGCGCTTTCATTTTGCACACGTGAAGTAACAAATGTTCGCTGTGGCTCCAAATCAATGTTTTTGTTTGATGTGATTTTAATTTATATTGGAGATATAAGCCAGTCATATACAGTGACAGATATTTTTGTACATAAAACAACATTTAGTCGTAAACATATTGTGGTGAGATTTATTATAATGGCAAATCAGTCCATTAATGCTATACATAATTAATTGCAATATAGAAAAAAATAGTAGGGAATATTTAATAATAATTATAAGTTGACTTTACAAGAAGAAACGCAGGAATGTGAACAAAAAAGATAATATACTACCTATTAATATTATTATCCTAAACAATGGTGTAATTAAAATAATCTTCCACGTTATATAAAAACAGATTTATTAAATTTCTTTTCAAGTCTGCTTTAAATGTCAACATGGGTAACATTTTTATTCTTGTTCGTTTACATATACTAAGAATAAAATCGGTCTTAAGTTGAAGCCTTGCGGTACGCCATATGTTACTAGTATTCGTCTTGACCGTTGCTGTTTCACCATTACGATCTGTCATCTGTCCAGGAGGTGCGATTCAAATAACCACTTCTTATACCGTAGAATTCAATTTTTTTAAGTAGAAGGTAGTAACAGACTTTATTTATGAAAAACTAAATAATTACAAATCATCCCAACCCTGTGCTCCACGTAAAAGGTACTACACGATGCTACCTATTCTAAGTACTATACGGATTCCATAACAATTGAAATGTTCCTAGTTTAACTAAATAATTTCCCTATGATTGATAATAACAAAAATATGATACAGTAGCTTCGCAATTATATGAATACTACTTTCATCGGTCAGATATCAGTTGTTATTAAATGCGCCCATGGAACGACTTGCGTTATCTCCCAGCATTCGCCAAGAACGTTGATTATATATAATATACTTATATAAAATCAATAGTCAAGGAGTAAGGGAAAACCAGTAAGGTAACAGGCACTGTAAAATGCTTTATACAGGTCTAATAAGATTAAGAATGATGAAGGTGTTGTCTGTCAAATTCTTCAAGTGAGTGCATTAATCAATTCACAAGTTGCTTTAAGAGAAGATTTTTACGGTAGTCGTAGGGCTGACTAGAAATAATATATGTGCTGTTCAAATAACTTAATACATGCTATTTGGTAATTCCGGTCAATTGGACTACCGGTTAGTCGGAGTAGCCAATTATTTGGGCCAAATCTTAAAGATCGGCAATCAAACTATAACGAGAACGGTAATTTACATTGGATATTTGGGACAATATTCCCCTTAATCGGGACAAAAAATTTAAGATGGAAACATGTGTATTATAAAAACTCCGACGACCTTGTACTGTGGCAAATTAGTAACTTATATAGTGGAGGCTCTTCATGACAATTTATTAACCAGTTCCTCGACTGCCAGAGATATTAGTGCAAAAATTACCCTTTTGTAGGCAATACAGTTTTTTTTTACTGACAGTTGGCGATCTCTAAAAATCAAAACCATACAAAACTTCTTTGGTTTGTCTCTGGCATTAGTCTTTTGCATTACTCAATAAATTTTAACGAAACAGAAGCGACATTATTTCACAACTGCCTACTGGTAATTATCAAGAATTTTGAACAATGGATAACAATTTACAATGTTTCGATGGAAACTTAAAACTATGAGGACGAAATTATACCAGTGCCAGTAACTAGCCATGAAGAAGGAAAGTACATCGTCACGTTGTAACCTTTTTGTGCAGCAAGGCAATGATGAATGTCCTATGCCTGCAATGGATACCTGTGCTGCTTTTTAGCACAAAGTCATACAAACACAAATGGCACAAACTTCATGAATTCTTTCATAATTAACGTTCCGACATACATACGTTATCCCGACTATAGATCGACTCTTTGATCTGGATATGTAAGTGCAGATCGTTTCAAGTGATGTATTATTTCTAATGTTACTTGTGACATTTCGAGTAGCTTGTATTGCAGTAATTCCTTCGACACCAGAAGCAAGTATAATTGTAGTTGGTCAACAGTTTCCCTTTGAAGATGTAGCGGGGTTAGAGTTTTTACGAATTAGCAGAGCCACGTCAAACGCAATTTGTGGAAGAATGGGTAGAAAATGAAGATGACAATTATGAAGATATGGCATGTCTTCTTGAAGAAGGCGGCAGTGTTGTTGGCCCATATTATAAAACTAGAGTTGTTGAGTACTGGGAAAGCGGTAAATCTAAACGATATTCTTTCGAAGACGTAAAACATAATAAATTCTGAAAAGTGAAGTCATTACACAGAGTGTTAACTGTAAATAAACATCTCTTGTACGTTAAACAAATAAATAAATCAAAATAAAGATTTATATTTTTATTATTCCTTCGTGTTGTACACCAAATTTGCCTGTAGTATACACACGAGGATATAGCAGCAGAAGAATTAATGCCGTTTTATTAAAAAAATAATAGAAATGTAAAAAAACTCATTTAGTAAATGTATCTAATCGGTTTAGTTATTTTAAATGTTTATTATTATTATTATTATTGAAAGGAAATGCACCCCACCGGATGTTTGGCGTTCATTGTTTCAAAGTTATTTATTTTTGCATGGTTTCCTCTTTGTGGCAGAGACAATTATCAAACTATAAATTGAACATGCTTGAATAATACATTTGAAGAGAAACATTTTTGAATTACGGGTTAAATTTTTTCTTTCCATATTGCGGTCAATAATAATTATCAACGTGCTATAAATACCCCTCAATTTAATATCAAGACTGTAAATCGGTAAATTCCTCAATAAATTCATAAATGATTAACTCATGATGAAAATTAAACGACCAGGTGATGTAGATAATTAATATTTTGCCGTACCTAACATGGTGTACCGTTGACCTTCACGCATCTGTGAGCTTTCCGCTAACGAGAACCGCTGGAATTTCACAAAAAACAAAGAAAGTGATCTGAGCAACCGTATCTTTTTTAGGACTTTTAGCATATTCGCATTTATGGCATACGTGACGTAAAATAAGCTCATAAACATAAGAATGTAAAGACAGTTATCGGCACGTTGCGGTTAAGAATATAATTATAATAATCTACACGGCTATTATATTGAAAAGTAGCGGCCTAAGTAAATACACCTGCGCGGCTATTGAGCGGCATGATAAATGAACGGTTCAAAAAAACAAAGAGAGATCTTTGCACTTCGTGGTCCTAAACAAACTGTGGATGTTTTGATAGAAAATACATATTTTCGAAACTTAGATTTTAAGGTCCGACGTACCGTTTTGAAGTTATATTAGATTTTCACTCGTTTATTCAAGGAATTAAATTGTATGAATAATGTTTCGTTAGTTTATTAAGAACCATAACTGTAGGAGTGTAAATTATAACGGACGCTGCAAATATTCAACAAATGTAGTTACTCTATTAAACTGACGCGAATATAAATTGGAGAAATGTATATGGAGACAGTTCTTTAAGAAATTTTAGAACTTATTTAAACTGGTTAAGAGAAAATGAAATAAAATAAGTTAGAATACCTTCTAGTTTCTTAGATAGATGTATGTAAATCCGATACCAAAATCTTTGAATTATGTATCTGTGCCCTATGAATAATTTAACTAATTTTAACGGTTTTTATATTTTTTATATTAGACCCTTTCATAGATTATTAAGATATTTATTAAGAGTAAAGCCAACGATTTACATTTAGCGATACTAAATGAAAGAACATATGTTAATGTCTGTCGTGATACAAATTTTCTACAGATAAGGCAATTTAAATAGCTTATTCACAATGACGCCGGCACGCCGCAGT
The DNA here is from genome assembly GCA_004143645.1 of Protaetia brevitarsis. Taxonomy (NCBI): domain Eukaryota; kingdom Metazoa; phylum Arthropoda; class Insecta; order Coleoptera; family Scarabaeidae; genus Protaetia; species Protaetia brevitarsis. The sequence goes on along the minus strand of RXPK01000092.1, from coordinate 941,143 downwards.
TGTTAAACGGCCCATAGATACTACGATTTATGGTAGTTTAAAATATTTATGATTCAACTTTCGTTCAATCTGCAGTATTCCAGGTAAGTGGTTCATTAAAAGTTAATGATGTTCTATTATTTATTTATATTTGAGATTTTAGCACCATTATCTGTTCGATTGGAACTATAAATGTGAAATACTTTAACCAAAATATCACTTCCGGTTGACCCCATTTCCGGTCAAATTTGTTATTTTAAATAGAATGATCTAATTTTTTGTTCATTTTTGGATCCTACGACCATAAATACGTCAGTTTTTATCAGCTATTCCTATAGCTACATGTTGCCATTTTTGAGTTATTTAAGTTTTCCTTTTTTTTAGTCATAATCATTGCATTATTGAGAAATTAATATCTCGGTTAATACTGCAAGTAGAGACTCCAAATTTGCTATGTTATGAATGTAGATATAACCCTAAGAAACGGTTAGAACTTTACATTCTAACATACAGGGTGTTCTAAACTGAGGAACAAAGTGACATATTTTCAAATGCAGAAAGCTCATTGTTTCTTAAATAGAACACCCTGTATTTTAATTCAAAATTAGGAAGTAAATATCATCCCCTATCACTATATATCAGCATTCCCTAAACCTATCTTTAATAGATTTTGAGATATGAGCGACTTTTTGTTAAATAGACTAAGCAGCCCTATCTTTAAATGTTTGTAGCTGGCTCTGAGTGGGATTAATGTTAAATTCATTGGCTAACCATAAGTGTTTCCGTATATCATCGTAATTACACTTTTGTACAACGCAATATTAATAGAAATGACTATTCGAACATGGTTATTCAATGAATAATACATGAATTTGACATTAATCCCATTCAGAGCCAGCTACAAACATTTAAAGATAGGGTTGTCTCGTCTAAGAAGCAAGCCGAACCCTTAGCTTCCAAATTAAAGGACTGGAATTTTCTTCAGAGTGGAACAAAAGTTGCTCTTTTTCGTAATCGTCATGAGAATTTGGGAATTTCTTCTCTATGGAAGAAGGACTTGTATTTTTTAATGACGTCCGCTTGGTTATGAATATAATACAGATGAGTGGCGTTTGTTTATTGACTCTTCCAAATTAAGCTTCCACAATGGAAATAAGTTCCCCTCTATTACTTTGGCTCATGCAAGCGATTTGAAAGAATCTTATAACATAAAGCTTCTTTTGGAAAATTAAGTATAATGATTTTTAGTGGAATATTTGTGGCGATTTGAAAGTTGTTTCACTTTTGCTCTGCATGCAACTCGGTTACACAAAGTATTGTTCTTTTCTCTGTGACAGTCGGAACAGGAAAAATCATTATAAAAGGAAAGAGTGGCCAAAACGAACTTCACTCACACCAGGAAATAAAAATGTCCTTGGGTCCACACTTTTTGATCCCAAAAAAAATATTTGTCTACTTTGCACACTAACCTTAGATTGATGAAAAACTTTGTCAAAGGTATAGATAAAACTAGCAGTGCATTTGTGAGGAGTAAGTTCCCTGACATCAGGGATGCTGAGGTAAAAGAAGGTATTTTCGTGGGATCGCAGACCAGACAGTTACCGCGAGGTGAAAAATTTGTTGAGGCGCTAAATGGAATTGAAAAAGTAGCATTGTTGTCTTTTAAGGAGATTTGCGACGGCTTCTTGGGAAATCGTAAAGCCGAAAACAACGTAGAAATTGTTAACAATCTACTGCCTTCATATAAAGCCATGAGTTGCAACATGAGTCTAAAAATACACTTTCTTGACTCCCAGTTGGACTTTTTCCCAATAAAAAATGGAGTAGTCACTGATGAGCATGGCTAAACATTTCACCAACAGTTGCTGGAGCAGCTTACACAGCGTTAATATCTTCCACTGTTATAGGAGTTATTTAAGTTTGTTACAGGAGCTTTAAACAGTTCCAGAAGTTGTTTAAGCTGCACCAGGAGCTGTTTAAGCTGTTCCAGGAGTTGTTTTATTTAATTATAACTTTCTTTGAATCCACGATCCAGCGCACACCGAAAACGAGCAGTCGCAATAACGTCATTTACGTTGAATGTCTATATTTGACTTTTCAATTTAAAATTTGATTTCAACGTTTTCAAGAAGTGAGGATGGCGTGCGTAGCCGAAACATGTAATCCTAAAATATATTAAACACTTTTTGTGAATGTAAGGACGTTGTCTTCATATACGCTTTCACATACCACATTCAATGGATTTCGACATATAATTAAAAATAGAAGAAGGCTGTAACTAAAAATCACCATATCAAATTATAATTAGTATAGAATATACCTTAATTACGGACGTAAGATCACCACAAATCATGATGCTCTACTGCTTTGAACACGGAACAAGTTCAATGCTTGCGACTAAAGACATGAGATTATTATGAAATCCTTTGGGATTTAACTTTTGAAATTGCATTTAATCGTATTATAAGTGTTGTGGTTCAAAAAGGTAATTTCGCCTTCTAACAGTAAATAAAAAAATACGATAGTGATTTTAAAAAAAAAACTGCTGTTTCATTATCACAACGCTGGGCTCATAATGGATATGTGTTACGCCTGGATATTTGCTAAATTTAGGCATATTTTCTCATTAGTATAAGTGATTATATAAAAATTGAAATATTATGCAATAAATGCGTTCTATCTTTTGGTACGGAAAGGGAGAAAAAAGGCAAATGATGACAGCGTATAAGAATGTTACTTTTTCGAAGTTCACAAAGGGTGGAAAATCTTTAAAGTAACATTTGTTGTTGAGTACGACAAAAAAAATGATTTAGATTTATTGATGACCTTCAAGATACTTAATAAAATCTTGCAGGTGCACAAATCAAGGTTGAATATGCAGATGTTTGTTTGATAAATAGAAAATAGAGAGCATAAAATGGTAACGTAATAGGAGTATCTAAATCTATCTTTCATTTTATTTTATTTTAATCATAAAGGTATGCGGGAAATACATTACGCTGAAATGACTATTGACTCCGCTGCTGATGAGCAGTAGTACATATATTAAACAGCTGCTGAAAGCATTTACATCGGTAAGTATGTTGTTTGCAAGCATGGTATTAAAATTCTACCAGTTTAGACACACGAAACTAACAAGTTTGCATCGTTCGATTTAAAACGCGGCCATACATCAGTGTTTGCAGGTGTTTTGATCGGCAAAAATTTAAATTCCCCATACGTAACTGTGCAAGCAGTTCATTAACTGACTCATACGTACACGCTTAACGTTCGTAAAATAGTTCCAATTAAATATTATGGCCACTCTTCGATACGGTCGACTTGCGGCGATAGAGGGCGCCGTAATCGCTGAGAGTATGTAGTTGGTATATGCACCTATTTCCCCCAAGAACGGAGTTTCGTCGAGTTAGTTTAAGCGTCAATTAACGTCGGCAGAATGTATCCGATGGAGAAGAGAAGACGTGGTTCGTTAACGGAGACGGTAATCTGGGGCCGAGAGATTGCCGCCGAATTCCGCCGAACTGAAAATTGAGGAAATCGTTTGGGGAGACGTATAACACGGCCAGATGGTGATGAAGATGAGGATGGAAGCATGTAAAGCGCGTATAATCGACATATTACTAGGTCGAAGGCGTGTTACCTTAATCGCAGTTAAAAAGATCCATAATGTAGTTAACGGTTAGTGCTGATTGGGAAGTATGGTAGTAGTCTTGTTTACGATTCACGTTTATGTCAATATGAATATTAATGATGTTACTCACGGCGTTTTCAATTACGCTTTATAAGAGAGTAATAAACCTTGCAGTATCATAACAAGGAAAATACTCTGGTAAATATGTCTTTTCCGTTGTTATCGCGTTATTGTTTTTTGGCTTGACGTTTCGCTGATCGTACTGTCAGCCTCTTCAGGAAATTTCTAAGGACTGATGTAATTGCTTCTTGCTTCTTCATATATACACCATTTCTGTTTCATTTCGATGATCCGTATCCATTCTGGACTGATGAACCGCATCATTTGTGGTGTTACGACCCCTAAGTGCCAGTTTCCAGGTGTTGCTGATTTTGTATCCATCTTCGCGATTGAAATTGTTGAGTTCTTTAAGTAATTTATAGCGGCTAGATGGTCTAGTCGCTTGCACGCTTGCTATCAATCGCGGGGTCCTCGATTGCTCTCAGAGTTAGGTTTTCCTCGCTCCTTGGCAAATGCTGATAGACTAACACCTTAACCGTTTCAGTCCTGATGTTTTTTCTTTGGCCAGAAGAAACATATTTTGCTATAAACATTCTCTGTGGGGCGTATATAAGATAGGGTGACAAAAATTACAAATAGTTTAATTACTTAACTTATTAATTTACCAATTAGTTTATTAAGTATCACTGATCTGTTGAATTGATTTTCATTGTGATGTACAACTGATCACAACTTCCATAAAGCCAAAAATTGCATAAAAAAACTTTCAGATATTGATGTACACAAAAATGCACAGTAGGTCTGAAGGGGTTAAGTCGCTCCACGGACACAGGCGTAATAATAACTCATGGCAGGCAGATGCCCCCTGTAATTGGCGAAAGTTGTTGGGGAATGTAAAGTCATGATTTATGAAGGTATGAATTATTATTCTTGGGTGAGAATGACTAGTCCTGGCTAATATCCTAACGCTCTCGTAGGTTATGTGGTGGTTTCCTTGTTGATATAGATATTCGATGACTACAGATTTCTCTGTATGTCGTAGACATGCATCCCTATAATGTTCTTTTAGTTTGCACTGAACATCCGGTCCTGTTTCGCCGATATAACACTTTCTACATTAACAAGTTTAAGTTTGTGTATGCTTCTCGTTTGTAATTTTGGCAGTACATCTTCGTTAGTTGGTAGTACTTGCTTTTTGTTGGTCACTGTGTTGAATCGTCTGTTGATGTTTCTTTCCGCCAAAGTCCTTCTTGTTCAGTATACTATTTTTAGAAAATATTTTCTTCATATTGCCACATGGTGAACGTAGGTTAAATGGATTTTTACAATATTTAAACTATATAAAGGAATACATTAACTTCATATTAAACGGCAAAGTGTACAGAAAATCAACTCGTACAGGACAATATCTATATCTTAATCCAATCACTCTCACAATATTAAGATAGGAATGGCCAAATGCCCTATATAATGGAACTTGGAACGTCTGTTCGGGAAACGAGACAGAGAAGAGGAATTTTCACATATAACCAAAGGCCAAAGCAGATACCTACAAAATTAGAGCAGGTGAATCATGAACATCGAGAAAAAGAATTGGAAAAAAATTTTACATCTAAACATGCTCAAATCATTACGTAGAATTAGATTCATGAATGTTGTTGGTTCAATCTGAATGGTAGTTCATTCAATACTCTTTAAAGTGTTTCCTGAAGAAGTTAACGTTTTTTAGCCAAAGACGGTATATTTAAGCAATCCGTCAAAAAAAAAAACGATAGCTGTTAGATTAAATAAACATTATAAGCTATAAATTAGTGCTATGTGCTATTTTAAACTACTTATTTTTATTGTATTAAATAATAATAGTGGTCAGCCAAACGCGAACTGTTGTTTAGTCAATGATGTTACATTGTTATAGCTAACTACGCGGGCATTCAATTCACTTTGTAAGAGATATGTTCAGGTGTCATAAAATCAATAATACAAACAAAATATCTAAGTATATGGGATACACTAAATACACTAAAATTCATAGCGGCGTCAATGCCATTGCACGCCCCAGTAACTGTGTTAAGGATCGTTGCTCCTATATCTGATATTTACTTCGGAAATATACCAGAAATATATTTTATAATCATGTTTGCTGTTTACCATACTATTTGTGGCAAATCATCGTTTGCTACTGCAATAGCTTCTATGTTAAAAGACATAATTTTTCAGGAGTGTAAACAAACTGCGCCGTAGTTGATAGGATGTTTTGCCAATAAGCTGTTTTGCTGCCGTTGCGCAAACCACATTTTGTAAGATCACAGGGCGCAATTATTTGATTACTTGGGGGAACATATTTTAAAAACGGAAAAATGTGACATACGACGTATTGCAGTTGTATGCATTATTACTGAAGTAAAACACGAGAAGCGCAATCTTCATGACAATTTCTGTAACATGTATAACAATTCAATGTGTTTGCTATTATGGGTTTGGGTGGGGTAACTGGTATGATGTTTAAGTCATTTGGTTAGAAAAGTGAAAATTAGATCTGAGAAAAGGCGTTTTCATAATTGTATTAAATTAACTGCAATTTTGTTTAGTCTATATAACCTTTATTTCCCAATAACTACTGATGGTGATTTTTGATGGTATGTAGTAGCGCTGTAGGAAAATAATTCTTTAAATAGCGCCAAAGGAATATTTCTTTGATTCGAAGAATCCTTTTTATGTGTAATATTAGTACTTACTCCTCAGGCAAAGCGTGTGAATCGATTTATATACATATATGTATAACATAGTACCTATACATAATACCGACCGACCATGCAGTCTGCCCCACTGTGTGCCAATAAAAAATCACCATCTCTACTAATAACGCTCACCCATGTTAATTTATCAAGAAGAGATTCCAAATTAAGCATTTGCCGCCCATTTTTAATTATAAAATAGTATTACAAAAGAGCTAATTCCATAAGACTCATTTTAGTGCACGTAAAACAGCTTTTAGCCAGAGTTTTTTTTTCTAAAGAACAAGTGTTTTAAGTCTTATAAAACGTGTTTTATGCTATATTTTCTGACTAGCATATCTAATAACCTTTTTTAATAAAACAAGAAAAAATTGTTGGTAACATTTGCAAATTATATGTAAGAATAACCTCAAATTCTCATAATTATGATTATTTGCTTAACACTACCAACCTATAACCACTAAATCTTACGTACAGTTATTGTAATTGGTATTTTAATGGCCGATTGGCTGGTTTTTTAATCCTGTTAAGGAGACTAGTTATAAAAGCAATCATAAAAAATTAGTAATATCATTAATTACCACACTTATAACACTACGGGTATTCACACGTCAGAGTGATCATCACAGTGGGTATACAACTTACACCGAAATATGATGCGATTAAATCTTACAACAAACTTCCGATTTAAGGCAATGCCATTGACGATATTTAAAAATAAGATTATTAATTTTGCTTTTCTAAATTGTACTATGCTTGAATTGAATTCTTAAACGATTCCGAAATTTATTAATTTTTTTAGAGACATTTTATTCTATCGTCGATTTACTAATGTCATAATCTTGTTTTGTTCTTAAATAATATTTCTAACATCCTTCTAGCGTAATGCTTTTAAAAAGAAAATCTTTCTGCATTAGTGCAAGTACTGTAGGATCAACAGGTGACGTCGTTCACGATACAGCATCAATTTAATTTGAGAAATGTTTATATTGCCCGAATAGCATCGGAAGACACGGGAAATGGCATTTTGTTTATTATTCTTGAATTGAACTCGTTGCACGAGAATACTATACACAATATGTATCCCAGATATGGAAGTTGAGCTTAACAGAATAGACAAAATTGCTTTTCGTAGAATGCAATGGGTAGTGTATTGTGAAAGCTGCTCCAATGAAGTTTCGCCGTAAAGTATTTTTGCAACATAGCACGATTTAAACGCGTACGAAAGATGAGTTAGATAGACAATGTATGTAACTCCGATGTAGGTTATACAATATGTATGTACTTTACAGAATTTAGTTGACACTCCTTATTCTAAGTCTACAATAAAACAAGATGCAGGTTCTAAGCAACCACTATCTCTTTATTTAAACAACCAATTGTATGTATCGATGGTTTTGTAACATATTAGAGACACAGTGATAAAATACCGTATTACAAATTAAATTTAGCCATGAGACCATTTACTTCATTTAAAGAAATTGATAATTGCTCTAAAGTTTATTATGTTTTGTATATATTTAATAATGTGAGGTTTTCTTATCCTAATAATAAGGAGAATCAATTTTTTTTTTTATTATAGGGAAACAGATAAGAATAAGTTTGTCAGGTTGGTACTACTAGTTTCTTTTTTAGCTTTAGCATTTCGTACTTACCTATTTTGATCATATTTTACATCGAATCCGTCAATTTTGACAACATTCCATTCATCTTTGTTGCTTGAATAACTGAATGAAATCTGTAACAAAAGAAAAGGCATTTACAAAACAAAGAAACAAATGCAAATCCTAACGCATTTTTAGTTTTAGTGTGCAATATTTTGTTTTAATCATATAACATTAGGAAAATTGCGATACGATTTTAAGGTTGGTAATACATTCTAAAATGATGGTTGCATAAAGAAACTATGTGGAAAATCTTCTTTAAAATTGGTTGTAAGATCAACATCTTACAAAATTAAAACGGGTTCAAAGTTATGTTTGTAGAGCTGTTTTGTAGGCATACATACAGGTCGGGCTAACAAATATTCGGTAACATTTTATTAAAGGGTTTCTATATATAAATAACAATTTCATATGGTAACTCAAGCTACAAATTTAGAAAAGTTTTAAATATACAACAGGGTGATTCATATTTTTAAAGGGCGATGCAGAGAAAATCTAATTATTAGGAGAATCTCCAGAATATGAGGCAAAGTAAAATTCTTCTGGGAACCTATAACCAAAAGAAGTTTGCAGAATGCATCAACCTGAGTAAGAAGAAGGTTCGCATATTAACAGGAATATTTTCAGGCCATTGTAAGCTTGGATTCGCAAAGGAATCTGAATGTAGATTTTGTAGGGAACAGGATGAAACATCCATCCACCTTCTCTCAAATTACGTAGCATTGTGCAACTCCAAGGCGTTGCAGCTGGGAGCATGTGAAATCGAAGGTAAGTCTCCCTTACCTAACTTGGGGTCTTCGTGTACCCTACACTTTCTGAAAATAGTAGGATTGGAAGGGCAGCTGTAAAACAGCAAGAATAGGGGACACAATAGTTCTATTAGGTAGCAGTGTAACATCACTGCCTGTCCACATACATACATTACTGTGCGATCTGACATTGAAGCTTTGTAATTTCTATGTGGCCCCCCATGATGCTTAAAAAATCATTTTGTTTTTGTGAAAAACACTTGAATGTTAAAACAAATTTCATATTCCTTTCCAAAACTTTTTAATTATAATTAATTTCCCACTTTTACATTATACCTGCCTGCCTACCTTGCAAAACATTAAATTGTATCAAGCGACTACTTCTCTTGCACCAGGGCGTGACTAGTTGCGTTGTATTTTGTACCCAGATATATCTACAATATCTGTCGCATTCCCTGCTCTTTTTAATACAGAGTTTTATATTTTTTTTCTTTACAACCGCCGTCGCGAATCTACTGACAGCCTGAAGGTCTCATTTACGACGCGGTAATAAAAAAAAATAATACGGAAAACACGGAACGAAAAAAGAAATTCCCGTCTCGATCCTCGCGGGACACAACAAAAATGAAACGAAATGAAATACTCCGGGGCTGAAGGAGTCCGGGATCGAAGCCAGTGCCGTAAAGACGCCCAATAGTCCATGGATTCCTAATATCCTCCTTCATTGCGTTCCCCACGCGGGGCATATTCCCAGTTAATATTTATAGCGAATCACGCGCTAAAGATCGTAAAAAAGTTTCGCGCCGATAGAGAGAGAGAGAGAGTAACTCTGCGATTGATTTATTATTGCGCGTTTTCCGAACGTTTTTAACGAGTAATACACGCGCATAGGGATAGTGACGCTCGTTTTCCTTTTGTTTTCGAACGTTAAACAATCGAGAGACGCCTGCTGTATGTACTACAATATTAAAACGACCGTGCATTATTCGCGATAATAAATGAACAAATGCGCCTGAATGGCCGTTTTATGTTGTTTAACTCGCACAGTCGATCTGTTTGTTGCTTAACAAGCATGTTAAAATGCGCTGAGCTCTCACTGAGGGAGCTTATCGATGGGCAATTTTCGCTGCTGTTCTCTGGACAGGAGATTGTTGATTCGGATTCCAATATTTTCCCAGCTGAAAAAAAAAACACGATGTTTGTTTTAAACCCCGAATGTGTAGGTATGCCGAAAATAAACCACTAGTGTTTTTGTATGCTGAAGTTGATAAGAATTTTAATGCCTGTATCCCACAATAATGTGTTACTTTGTCAAAACACTTTATTTAAATCAATTTAAAATTTTTAACTAAAATTAATTGCATGGCAAATGCAAATACTTATACAGGCTGACATGAAAAAAACCACCATGCATAGCACCACGAGATAGAGGAACGAAAAATAACAAAAGAAGTTCCTGTACACTAATGTCCGATTGCTGTTTTTTCCAAGTTACAAATTATTTTTTATATTGTTCTTGTATTTTAGTATTACCTAGGTAATAAAAAATATTTTAAGGTAGGCTGTGATTTCATGAAACAAAACATTTGGTAAATGTCAAACCAATATTAGCACAGTGCCTTAATAGTTTTATTTCAAAATGGTGCGCTATACTTTCGTAGAATACAGGGACATGATCATGTGTTACGGCGAAGCTTGTTCAAATTCTTCCGAAGCTCAACGGATCTATCGAGAGAGATACCTATTAAGGCAAGTTCCTAATGTTAGGACATTTATTTACGTACATAGGCGTTTGGGAAAAGATGGTTACTTTAGAAAACCAAAATTTGATTCTGGGGTTATCAGAACTCGAACTGTTGCAAATCAAGAAGCTATTTTGCAAATAGTAGAAGACAATCCTAGAATAAGCACCAGAAGAATAAGTGCAGCTGTACGGAATGTCAATCGTGAATCTGTTAGGGAAGTCCTCAAAGAACAACTTCTTCATCCATTTCATTCCCAAAAAATCCACCACCTTTGCGAGTGGTTGCAAAATAAAGCGCATTATCTGTCATTAATTTTGTTTCCCGATGAAGCAGGTTTTAGTCGCGATGGCATTTTGAATATTCACAATATGCATTATTGGAGCGATGAAAACCCTCATCAGAACGTAATACGGAATCATCAGTATGGGTTTTCCATTAATGTGTAAGCAGGTATAATCGACAATTATCTAATTGGTCCATTTCGAATGCCCAGACGATTGACAGGCGAACTTTTTTTTTTAAATGAGCTGAATATTTTATTAGAAGATGTTCCATTGAATATTATAAGAAGAAGAGTAAGGGAATTTCTGCAAAGAAAACTTGGAAATAAGTGGATTGGTCGTGGGGGAGCTATACCATGGCGCGCTCGTAGTCCCGACCTTAATCCCCTCGATTTTTCATTTTGGGGATTTATGAAAAGTGAAGTGTATGCCGCAGAACTAAATAGTGAAGAACAATTATGGCACAGAATTGTGGAGTCTGCTGACAGATTTCGTAATAATGCTAACATATTTCAAAGATGCCGTCAATTATTAACACATGTGTATTCAGGAACAAGGTCACCAATTTGAACACCTTATGCAGAACTAATATGTATCTTATATTTTTAATGTTGTTTTGTCTAATAAAAGTCCTTTAACTTCAACAGCTTGTAACTTGAAAACAAAAAGCAATCGGACATTAGTGTATAGGAACTTTTTTTGTTATTTCTTGGTCCTCTATCACATGTTGCTATGCATTAATTCTATGCATCAGCCCGACTGATGGTCTAGTGGCTTGCACGCTTGACTATCAGTCGCGGGGGCCTCGGTTCTAGTCATAAAGAGACAAACTAGTTTCTTTAACGCCTGCGTCCACAAAAAGACAGAAAGACCAATAATAAGGCTTCTAGAAAATGGGCTCGGAAAACACGAAAGTAGATAGCTATATATTGGAATCGCTTTCAAGGATGATAGATCTAAATGAAAAAGCAAAATTAAAACGCGCCTTCTAGGACAAAGAGAATCACAATCAATCTGAAAAAGTTGCAGCAAAAATGGGCCTATATGGTCAACCCAAACTTAATCTATTGTGTATGTAACGTTTGATAAGGCTAGGAATGAGTTCTAACATATGATTGCCGTGTAGCCTTATGATGCATCTTTTTCCCTGCATTTTTTTCTCAAGTATTAATTGAAGTATTTATGCGATGCAGATAAAAAAATACTTCGGTATTCTCTTTGTCCCACTGTTAATCATAGAATAATCTATGATGAAGTTTATGGCACTTCTTTCAGCGATGTTTTAGGATGTATTGGTTGGATGTCAACCATTTTACGAAAAACTCAAGAGAACTTCCTTTGAAGTATTAACCCAGTTTTTCCATTTTATCTTATATGATGATTATTTTCAGATTGTGTTCATTTAAAATTGAAAATAATTTGTTACATCAATTATCCGTACTGTTACAACAATTTTCTTTCCTTCCTTTTATGTTTGTTATCATACCTGACGAGGCTAAAGATACAGGAAAAAGTGTTCTCTTCCATTAGAAATATAATTGCTCTTAAGAACAAAACAGAATCTATTGTTTCAACAACAAAATACACAAGAGCATAACTAAAGCAGAATAAATTAAAACATTTCGATATTTAGCATTCTATTTAATGTACCTATTAAACTAACCATGTTACAAGAATTGTTTGAACTTTGGAGCCTCTCACGCAGTGTGATTACGTTAATTGTCTGATAAATGGCACCACCTAAAGTTACATAAATTGTACTACCTTGACGATACCGATGATTACACCATAGTTTTCAAAATGAATGGCGTAAGAGCAGAAACTTTATTTTCATGAGATCTGAAATTCATTAAGATATCTTAATAACCTAGGCACATGGTTAGCTTAGGTGAGGTGAAGATTCTTTCTCGTTCTCTTCGTTCTTCTTAAAGACACTTTGGAATATCTGTTGGTCTGGACGGTTACGAAGTTGGCTTTCGGTGGCTCGCCTTCTTTTTCGTTTTAAAAAGGCACTTCTTTTTGTAACTTTATTTTGATATTATAGTTAAAAGCAAAACTAAAAAAATCTTCGAGTAATTGTTTTTACGCTATAAGCCGCCATATCGTTCTCCTCGTTTGCCTCATTTGCCCTTCATATAAATAAAACACCATCCCGAATTGTCAATTGGTGTTACCTATAATTTTGTCTTTCGATGTTATTATTGTTATTATCTCCATCGTTCTAATCCTATTACCGTGCGTATTTGCGCTTTCATTAAACCCTACTCAATGTCAATTCGCCCTTCTCCGCAACACAATTTCCCTAATTCGTCCTACGGACGTGCCACTTAATCTCCTCCAATTAATATTACTTACCTGGTCTTCTAGGATTTCCCTCCTGATGAATTTCATCGGTTCCAGATGGGAATGGAACTGATCGACTACGGTAAGAGGCTTCTTCAGCAAGTGCTCTGAGAACAGAATTCATCAAATTAGTGACTGGACGAGATAAATACGTATTGGGAATGCGGGTGTAATGTGTTTGTGTGTTACCGTCGTTATAATCAACGTAAACTTAGCGGTAGCCTCGTCTGTTAGGTTTGTTAATTCATTCAATTGGTATATCCTCAATTTAATGCCATATAACAAAGGACCGTACTTACAATAGTTATGTGCGAGGTATGTATGAATAACTAATGTGTGGTGTTAAAGAGCATTGTTGCCTATTAATAGGATATGCCTGTTATAATATCTAGAATTTATGATCACCTGGTTACAACTGGTATTTTTTGTAGTCGTTATACAATAAATTCGAAACACGTACTAAACAAACTTTATAACATAAAAGAACAGAAGCAAAGTCACTGTTATTTGAATAATAATCTAATATTTTGAATGTACCAGAATATAAATAATTATAATATCTTATATAACGGACTAGTGTCCAGGAACTGTCTCTGCAGAAAGTCCGTCACATAAAAGTATATTTTCAGAATACGTTCTTTCTTTTCATAGTAAGGTAGGTATGAAAACTTCATTGCAGAAATCTTTGTTATCAGTTATAAGAATATTATAAATAACACTGCGTAGGTTTTCACGGCCGATATAACTACCACTGTCTACGCTGAAGACTGAAATCTACAGTTTCCACATATAATGGCATAAACACTGGCCTTACTTGCAGAACTTAGATTGCAGAAAGACATTATTGAATTAGGAAAACCGTGCTTATCCACGACATATTTCTTGTATGACGGAAAAACTATGAGCAGAAGAACGGAACAGCAATAGGAAGCCCTTCATTTCCGGTAATAGCCAACTTGTTTATGGGAGCATTTGAAGAAGAAGCCATAAGTACCAACGATATGAAACCGAAGTGCTGGCTGCGATATGTCGACGATACTCTTGTAATATGGTAACACGGAGAAGAGAAACTATAAAAGTTCTTGGAACACATCAACTCACAGCACCCACCCATTAAGGTTATGGAGAAAGAACAAAATGGAAATCTCCCCTTCCTGGATGTTATGGTTAAGAAAACAGAAGAGAGAATACTACAACACGCGCTATTTAGAAAGGAGACGCACACCGATAGATATCTAATGTAAGATCTCACCATCATCTCATGCCAGAAGAACACGTTAATACAAACTTTAAATATCTTTCCTTACCTAATATCATCATGCGTAATGCACTGCGTGCACTGGTGGAGCAATGGTGCCTTTCACAAGGACTCTCAGTTAATCCACGAAAAACAAAGTTGGCTGCCTTTAACAACATGAGGAAACTCAATGACCTAGGCGGCGTTAGACTGTTTGGACAGGAGTTACAATTAACCAAGGAAGTAAAGTATCTGGGTGTTACTCTTGATGCGAAACTGAGCTGGAAAAATCAATTAGTTAAAACAACGACCAGCAACTATTCTGGCGCTGCAGGAGGGTTGCTGGCAAAACCTGGGGATTAAAGCCGAGCGTGATCCATTGGCTATATATTTGCCGGCAATAACACACGGGGCAGTAGTCTGGTGGAGCCAATTATGGGCGTCCCCACGCTGGAGCTTTATGTGAGAGCGGAGGCAATGAATGCGATCCTTAGACTGAAAGCCAACAACCTGTGTCATCCCAACTTCAAGGTGAGAGGGCACACTTATACTACGGGCATGATGCTGGACGGGTCATTGCTGCAAATGCCCACGGACAGTATGGCACCCGAAATTATCTTCACTGAAGAGGTGAAAATCCAGCCAGGGCACAGGAGCCGGTATTTGTGGGCCCAGTCCTAATCAAAGGATATCCATAAGCCTGAGGAACATACAACGGTCTTCCAGGCAGAGGTATTCGCCCTTGCAGCCTGTGCAGAAATGATTGCAAAAGGGGGCTACATGAGAAGGAAAATTAATATAATGACTTACAGCCAGGCTGTCATTAAGGTAGTCTCGAATCCCCACTAGGTCAGGGACTAGTTAGGGACTGCAAACAATCCCTCAATGCACTGGCACCAGACTACACGGTGTCTCTAATTTGGGTGCCGGGACATGAGGATATAAAGGGCAATGCAATAGCCGACGAACTAGCCAAGGAGGGCTCTAAGAGACTCTTCGTGGCTCCAGAACCCGTATGTGGGATTGCTAGGGATTCCGCAAGAAGGGAGATCTGGACGTGGTTAGATAAAAAAAGTACAAAGAAATGGAGGTCGACTGAAGGTCAACTCTATACCAAAGCGCTGATAGGGAATGGGGATATTAGTTTCTCTGACAACCTACTCAGGCGCAGTAAGGTAAGTTAAAACCATTACTGGATTGGTAACTGGACAATGTCCCCTGAAAAAGCATCTATACAACACAGGCCGGGTAAGCGAACCGAGGTGTAGAAGATGCGAACTACAGGAGGAAATGAGTTTACATTTAATCTGCACATGTGAGGAACTGAAGGTACTCAGGCAGAAATATTTCGGGAGAGATCTATTGGGGCCCTCGAAGGTTCTCAAGTTCCCACTGGGCAAGATACTGGGCTTTATAGAGAACACCAAGCTGCTCGAGTGGAAATAAGAGAATTAATAGGGATGGTACAATGAGCACCCAGCTCAAGTGCCCGGGCATTAAGTGCCCACCCTAACTTTAATGAATGAATGAATGAATATCGTCAAATTTTTAAAATCGGATTTATGTTTATTATTAAAAGCATGATCTAATAAAGCTGTTTGTCTGTTGAGGTGTTCACAATCTAGAATGTGTTGTCTAATTCTCTTTTTCAAATAGTGAGATGTCCTGCCACTGTAAGTAGCATCACAATTTCGATATGGGATTCGATAAATGATCATGATTGTAATTCTAACGGAGATGGAGATTTTCGCACTTAGAAAAGAGACAATTTAAGGTTCTATTATGTAGGGAGCAATCTTAATACGAATTTCCTTCAATAATCTGCATAATTTGGGGGGAAGGGAAAACGATAGTATCTTTGAATCATATGATCATCCGGTACATTTATGGACTCTACGGTGGGCTTATTTGAAGTACTCACTGTGAGGTGTTCACTGTTATTAAATTAAAGCCGACTAATGAGTAATTGTAAACAATATTTCTCACCAATTTACGTTGATAACCATTATTAACAAAGCGAAATAGGTTTTTCTGAAATGGATTTATTTTTAATTTTCAGTGTTCTACTATTCATAGATAAAAAAGATTTATCTTGAAGTTAATAGTATAATACGTGAAGAAATTCATATACCTGCCAGAGGAGGTCGGTTTGGTGTACCAGTATAACTTAATATTTTGATGATCATCTCTGATCAGATATTATTAGTGTTCTTACTTAAATGTAATTATGAAAGTTGATGAAGAGAAATTTAAAAGATTAATTTCTTTAGTATAAATTTTGAATTTATTTCTTAATATTTCTTTGTTTCTGACAATGAGTCATTATAACCTAAAGTTGCAGCATACAAACGTGTTTTTTATTGTGACTTACCAATTATGTAGCCCATGGTAACGTCGTCTGGTAGACGAATTTTTTCTCCGGTACTAATGAATTTACCCCCACTGTAACAGAGAACGAACCAAGTTAATGAGATGACATGACTGAGGATTAACAAGAAGAGAATTAAGTTTAATTCGGTCATGAACTTAATGAACTTCCTCCAATTACCTTTGACGGTTTTAAGAATTAGCTTTTATTAATCTTCTACGCTTAACTAGAAGCAAGAACGTCTTATATTTTTGTATTAGTATAGTTTACTGGCGGTGTAAACTAGAAATGTTATTTTTAAAGGCCCCAATTACGATAAAAGAGTTTTTATGTTTTGAAATTTTTGCCCTGCTGTTCGCCACGGCCGATCGTTTCTAGCACATGAATCACTCTTTTGAGTGGCAATGACAACAACGTAAAACATCGCGACGTGAAATTAATCGCTTTTTCTACAAGCGATATCCGCTGACAATGACAGGTATTCAATCAATTCTAAATGTACGGACATAAATCGTTGGACGTCCCGGGGCTAGATCATAAATTAAAAAGAAATAGTCCGCGATTTAGTTTATTATTCGAGATATCAATGCGACCTTGTAACAGACGATTCTAATTCTTGATTTAGTAGTTTTAAGTGAAGTACTCTGAAGTATAGTCTCGATATAATGAAAGTTATCGACCTGACGCTGGAATTTTTGTAGTTGTCTAAAGTAATATCAATTGAGAAAAGCTTTTGAAAAAGGTGGAAATATTACAATCATCGAAATGTCACATATTATTTTTAAAAATGTACCAGAGCAAATATAATACTGCCTCAAGCTTTTTATTTAAACATTATAAATAAATTGGCCAAAAAACAAGGAAAATAACAATTTCCCTTTTGCCAAATATCTCTTATGTATACCCAAGTAAGTTTCTTCTTCCAAAAAACGCCACCTCATTTCTCAGTTTATGGAATCAATTTTCTATGACAAATATAGGCCAAATTTCCGCCAGAGGGACCGAGAAAAAACCCAATTCCCATATAGTCACTGACTGTATTATAATATAGAGTTACTGCACGAAGGGTGGATATCGGAAATTCCCAAGCGGTCAGCAATATTCGCCGTCACCCTTTAGGTCCAATCGAGCGTTCGATCCCCTCTCCGAATATATTGGGAAAAGGGGTCGGGCGAGATCCTCCACACAATATTTGTAGTAGCCATGAATTTCGCGTTGGAATTTTAATAAGGCTGCGAACGCGATTATTCCGATCGGTGGAGACGGGAATCTGCTAGGATAAGGGAATATTAAATCAAAGAGTAATTGAATTAGAGTCTCCTTGAGTGGCGCTTGATAGTATCGCAAATTTAAGAGAGCAGCGAGATTGAACTTAAAGTATAACCGAAGAAAGTGTTAACTCTATTTTAAACCGATAGTTAAACTAACAGGAAATTAGATGTGAAAACTTTATGCAAAGTTGTTTTATTCAGTGCATTTTCCTTCAAGTAAAGAGTGAAGCTCCAGCAAGGTCTACAATGTCTCCTTATGTCGCCATTTTAGTGACATGCCGAATGGCAAAACATAAAACTATAGGATATAAGTAGAAGTACATAGTGCGCGTTCCAGTATTTTATGTAGTTCGTTTGTGAGTTATCACGACTGTGCAGTGACTACTATGTTGAACTATCGTATGGCTATCACCATGGTAGCTTAGCCATTTTTAATAATTGTCAACACAATACTTTTGTCGCTTTTCGCATTCGCCGATCCCAGATCATCTTCCTTATCTTTATAGAATTCTAAATAAACATCAAATTCACTTCGATAGATGGGAAAAACTTTTGGAGTGTTACCAAAATCACACGCTATACACAAGTCTATCTGCTTAATGACTATTTATTTGAGAGCATGAATAGATATATTATCTCAGATGGAAAGTTAGTTAAGTCGCAGCTAAGAAAGTTACATTGGATGCTGTTTTTAATACTATTATCATGGCATTAATATGTAAAGTATGCTTGATCTTGACACTGGCAAGGCACATGGACGTCATATCCGCCATACAGTATTGTCATAAATAACTCTCAAAACAATTTTTTGAGGTTTTTCCAATCGACTTGAATTTTGAATGTGTCGCAATATTTGTACAGTTACAGCCGAAATTCTTATCTTTTGTCTGCTTGGTTTTAAATAGCTTAGGTTTAAGTGTCCCATCAGTCCAGCTTATAAAAAGTTTTTATCAGATCGTCGAGAAAGTGTCGTGTTAAATAGTACTGTATCGCTACCTCTATGTATTTCTACTGGTGTACCGCAGGGTTCTGTTTTAGGACCTCTTCTCTTTTCAATATATACATCTTCCTTTACCAACCATCTGAATTTTTGTTCATTATGCTGATGACACGCAATTGTATCTGTCATTTGAGCCAGCGAATTGGCGCAATGCATTGCATAGTATTAATGCTGATTTAGAATCCCTAAATGAGATTTCCGCTAAATTTGACTTTCATTTAAATCCCTCGAAATCTAAAGTATTATTGTGCGAAAAATCTAAAATTTGTAAAGAACTCGAAAAAGTTTTCCATGTGGTTGTTTAAGGCCTACAGTTGCCGATTGTCCAAACTGCAAATAATTTGGGTTTGTCTATGGATAACTCTTTTAGATTTAATGACCAAATAAGCAAATGTATTAAGCGTGCCTATATGAATTTAAGGAAACTTTATCCACATAGATCCTCCTTACCTATTAATGTCAAGTCCAAACTATGTGAAGCATTGGTGCTGTCACAGTTTACTCACTGCTCTACTATTTACCATACAGCTATAGACAGTATTACGTGCAATCATATTCAGAGGATCCAAAATTCATGTCTGCGTGATGTATATATAGAATTAGAAGGGTTCAATATATATCGCAAGAAATAGAGGCGCCGCCACATTTATATTTAAAAATTAGATTTAGGACCGACATTCACAGTATTACCACGAGATTTAGGAGCTTGATATCCCCTCCTATTTTTAGGACATCCCTGTTTAAGCGTTCTTTCTCCTACAATATTTACCGTAAATACAACTCTATTGTTAAGAACCTTAAACTATTAAATGTCTCTGGCTTTAGATTTCGTGTGCGGAAAGCCCTATCTCAATATCAGTGTGGTGTGGCCATCTAGTTATTTTAGGTAAAAATTGTATGAATGTGTTGATTAATTGTTAAGTATTTCTACATGCGCTGAGCGTACGTACATATTTGTTGTACATCATTTTTCTTTTGTTAATTAGATATTAAGTATTGATGAACATATTTTATGAATATATTAGCAGGGCTAGTAGCAGATAACTCTGAGTCTCGCCCTGAGATTTACCTTAAGTGCTTCTTCTTTTTTGTCATTGTAAAGCAATCGTTTAGTGGTAATAAAGGTATATATTAATATTATTATTATTATATAAACATATCAATGAAATCGTTTTCCGTTATGTTTGGACCTATAGCAACGAACATTCAATTGTGAAACGTTGGGCAAATATCATAAACAAAAGCAAGACGCAATTAAAAATACAAAATTGCTTAAAGAACGATATCTACAATGAAGCTTAAAATAAAATATACTAATCTATGTAAATATCGTGATACTTATATTAGATTTCTTTGCCAACAGTATTTTGATATGGTATGGTTTAAAATACTCCTTTTTAAAATGTTTAACAAGTAGAATAGCCTTCTTGAGCAAGATCAACGCCGTTTCTTAAAATACATACATTACAAAGAACACCTTGTCTATCCTCCTCAAGGTTTCAGTCATGTAAGCCTTCTGAATATGTTCGACATTAGCGCTCTCGATCTTCGTCGTAATCAAGCTGAGATTAAATTCCTTTTTAACTTGCTCAATAGTGGCATTGACTCGTCGTCCTTACTTAGCCATATTCGTTTTAATATTCCGCGATTATCAGCTAGAAGTGCCAATAGTTTTCACAATTCCACAGCGAGAACTAACATGCTACTGAAGTCACCGTTTATCGAATGTATCTTACTTACAACTCTTCCTCGGATTGAGATATTGACATTAACTTCTCTTTCCTTAAAACTATCATTGCAAACTGTAGCAATAGTGTTAATTATCTAAAAGTTATGCTTTGATTTTTATTAGTTTAGTTTTAGTCCTTCAGCTTTTTTTTTTGTAATAAGTTAGGTACTCACAGTTATTTACTTATTGTTTTGTAAATCAAATTCGAATTGCCAGCCATTATTTATAGTAACTTCAACATTAAAGTACGTAAATTTACCTACGAATTTGCATTACATTGATAGTTATTTGAATACCCTTAAGTTAAAGCTACTAAATATAATTGTGGGAAATTTAAATTTTGTTTACTAAGTATAATGCAATGTTGTCCTGTAATTGGATCCCTCTCTGTGGTAACTCAATAAATTATTACTATTATTATTAAAATTATTGGCAATAAGAATAGATTTATTTATCGCTTCTGTTTTTAGGTTAAATTCATTATAATGTAACATATCGTCTTATAAAACCATCAACTTGACTAAACAATACAGCCGAACGCTATATGAAATACGTCTTTTAGTGCAGCTAATTTTTCTCTGAGATTATCTCATGAACAACCATGGCTATGTACGTAATATGCATTGACTTGGGATCGGATTTCAGGCCAATTTATGGTGCCATATTCGATTAGCGTTCACGAAGAGTGCTTTATCGAGGCTTTTATTTCAAAATTACATTTCTAGAAGGGCAGGAATCTATTTAAGACAGTACCTGCAGAGTTGCTATTTCCGTTTAATCATTTCTCTTTAATTAATATATATCTATGGATCGGAATCAATTTTCGTCGATGCAAAATAAAATTCGAAACAGTTTTTCTAGCAATGTAGAATAAAGTATAATTGCTTCTACAACGTTGCCAATTTAGCAGCCGCCTAGGATTCTGAAATAGCATTATATTTTGCGCTAGAGGACAACACATGACCGTCAATTCTGTTCTATTTCATATTTTAAATAGTACAAGTTTATTCTTGGTTTTAGCAAAAAAAAAACTATAATTTACTTGATAGGTTTACATTACACAAAAAAAAATATTTACAAATCCTTCGCGTAATTTTATTAATTGGAACAGTGATTAACAGGAAACCAACTCAACATTATGGTCACTTTAATTAAGGAAGGACTTACTTTTAGCTACTTTTTTTAATTCAATAGTTTTCCATCAAGCTGGATTATCATAACGACTTACAGATTATTACTTCACAAGTACATATATATTTTACATTTTTCCTTATTTTTTTTTTAAGCAGTCATATGTACTTAGTGAAGCGTATAATAATTGCAGTGAAAGAGAGTATATTACATACATGCTTTCAGCACCAACCTTATAGATAAACATCGTCGAAGACTAGACCGGAAAGAGAGAGAAGGGGGAGAAGAACAAATGTGTACGCCCATAGAAAAAGACACCCAGGAAAATAGAGGAATGAAAGAGGATAATAATAATAAGTAAAACGTCCGATACAGAGTGCAGATACGGTCCGAAGATTACGTACACGTGTGTTCGAGATGGCGATGGCGTGACGCATTGGTTGTTTCAAAGAAGGGCACCAGGTGGCGTTCGGATTGCTCTAAATAGACTCGTCATTATTCCGGGAGAAGGCAAGGCACTCAGAGCTGAAAACCTTCCGTGTTGATTCCATGTAGGTGAATCGAGTAGGGAATTGAAACTTTTGTTCATCTTAGGAAAAAAAGGAAGAAGGAAAACACATACATCGGGTTCATTTTTAACAATGATCAGCAGCATCGATAAATAACTACGTACGCTGTGTATGCGCGTCACAGGTCTGGGCAATAATTGTAATAACAACGTCGCCTATTATACGAATGCCAGGCGAGATGACATACGAAATTCTCTGCTCTATATTTAAGGGCAATTACCCGTTCAAATTTATTCGAAACTGTGCCGTACAGAGAGGCAGGAGGTAGTGGAATTACAAAGGGAGAAAAGCAGCAAGAAAACAGACGTTCTAATTTATAGCTGACGCAGTTTACCTTTGTCAATGAATGTGGCTATTAATTTTCCACCGAAAGCGAAGAGAGATAAAATTGAACTTTGGTTCAAATTCTTTTTCGATGATGATGATTTTTTTTCCTTTTGGTATCTCAAGTGACGGAGAAGCGTTGGAAAAGCGAATAATTGCCACCTGGTTATAATTAAATTTCTGTAAATTGGTGACTGTTTTAATGTAATTGGTTGATATTTTAAGAATACATTATTAGGGTAGAAGACCAAAGTTCATTGTTTTCACTTTCTTTACTCGTAATTATTAGAATTTTTTCTTTACTCCTTTCAGAATCGCTATCGGTATCTAGGACCATTCGATTTACAATATTTATCGAGCCCAGGTTTGGAGACCGCATCTAAAGTAAAAATTAATTGAGTTTATAATCGTTTCTGTTCTGTTTCTGTCGTTCTATCCATTTTCTGTCACTAATACGAAATTTGACTACTTTTTTTAATTTCATTTTAAAGGCATCTAATTGTAAGAAGAATTTCTTTCTAGTTTATATTTGAGATTTAATGATGTGCTGGTTATATGGATTACATTCCACATTATGTTTTAGTTAACATTTATCTCAGAATTTTCGTACATATCCGCAAACGTTCGCGAAATTTTAATATAGATAAATAAGGCTATCTAAAATGTATGGAAATGTATGAAAATAAACTTTGAGGTGGATGGTAAGTTTGTTGGAAACAATTATTATTAATTTGTAAAAAGAACAGTTAATTCAGTTTTGTGCATATTGCTATCATACACTTTTTAGTCCTATAATAGCTTTGGCATTTTCTTCTACGACTTTCCGTACATTTCTTCTGCTTCCTTCAAACCTTTATTTCTTACTTTTCCATATGTATGTATGTACGCTACACTGCGATCTAAGAGATCTATTGTGCCCCCTATTCTTGCTGTTGGGCTTCCAATCAAATTCCTTTCAGAAAGTGTAGAATATAAGAAGGCCCCAGGTTAAATAAATCTCCTTCTTCGATTTCACATGCTCCTAGATGCAATGCATTTAAATTGCACAGTGCTACGCAATTTGAGAGGTGATGGATGGGTGTTCCATCATCTTCCCTACAAAATGTACATACAGATTCCTTTGCTAGTCGAAGCTTACTAATAGATTCTTCTTACTCAGGTGATGCATTCTGTAAAGAGTTGTATCTTGCCTAATTTCCTGGAGGTTTTCTCATTAATTGGATTCTTTCTGCTCCATTTCGTTTTCAATTTCTTCAATATTGTACTGTTAGTTATCTTGCAAAAGTGTTCAGACTCTACAAATGGTATTCCTGCCCTTTCTTTTGCAACATTATCCACTATTCCGTTTCCTTCCGCTTCTGTATGACCCGAAACTTACAGAAGGGTTATTTTATTCCTCTTGTCCCGCTCGTTTAATTTCCCTGGGCATTCCCAGACGGTCTTGAAACTGATTTTATATGAGCTCAGCGCCTTGATGGCTGCCTGACTAACAGACATAATGATAATCTCCTGGTTTCGGTAGTTCCTGTTCATTTTGAACTGGACGCATCTTCCAATAGCGTGTATTTCTACCCGATACTGCTTCCAGATATTTGGGTATTTTCCCAAGCTTTCGAAGTACTTGGTTCTAGGCCCATACATTCCAATTCCATTTGATTGTACCAGTTGTACCATTTGATGGCATTTCTATTCATATTTCAAGGTGGTGCTTTGCTCCCACTTGCTCTTGTTGCTAAACTTTGTGGTGAATTCTTTTAAAAAACTGACTTTTTAATATCATTCATCTATAACCATTTTCTGCATCATCTTCCTCCTTTTCATATTCCCCCAATTTAAGCTTAGTTTTTTTAACTCTTACTATATAAACTAGCCACTGCATTCTTGCTGCTCATATTCTCTGGGGTATTACTAGTCGTCCGTACCAGTTCATGAGTTCCTCTTTCTCCGTTCGCCGTACCCATAACCTATAGCTTCTTTTCTGCTTGCATTTATTTTAGACAGTATTTTCTTTTCCCCTATTTGGTTCTCTTTCACCCTAAAGAGCACTCATGCTTCTGAGCCAGATATCGCTGTGGGTCTTGTTATTGTTTTATACACGCTAACTTTGTTTCCATGGATTATATCTAGACATTTTGTTTTTAAGCAAGATGATGCACAATCTTAATATGGCCAACGATGTCACATTTATCGAGATTTAAACAGAGAGACCAAATTGTATTCCTATTCCTCCTAGTCATGACTCCAATAGACATTTTCTTCTAGACATAATGTAAAGTGTTTGGTGTGTGTCACTAGCGTTACATACATCTATGTATAAATCTGCCTCTGGAAAATAGGTGAGAGTATTTTGATGATCTGTTTCACACTTATTCATAAAGAAGTTAGCTGTAGCAGAAGATAAGCTGTCACTCATTACGGTTTCTTCTCTTTATTAATAAATTAATTACCATTATTTTGGAAAAAAATGTCATGCAAAATTTAGCCAAAGCAATCGAACTATTAACTCCAGGAATTCTAAGTAAACCAAAATAATATCAATAGAAACACTAGGAAACAGTGAATCTTCATCAAACGAAATTAAAGCTTCATTATCGGTAAACTCAATATTTTTAATCTTCTCGGTAAACGTGTACGAATTAAACAGGTAAGTTTGTCGGATAACCTCTTCATCAACAAGTAAATTGGATTAGTGATACTGGACACAATGGGTCTCATACTCTTTCCTGGCTTACGTATCAGAGATAAACAATAGCTGCATTCAGTCACACTAGATTTGATATCGTCAAAACCTTAACATGATTAATAACATTCTCACATGCTAATACGGTCTTTTTAGTTTTTGTGGTTATTTCAGATAACGGATATTTTGGTTTCTTTATTTAACACACTATTACCTTTGATAGTAAAGAATAATAAGGAAGATTAAATTTGAAACCATTTTTATGAATGGATGATAACTATTTATTTCATAGCAATGAGTTGTAATCAATTCTGTATTTCACTATAAGTTGTACAGGCATATAAAATGCATCCCATTGTTAAAGACAATTGTAGTTTTTTTATAAATATATTATTAGGCACTCGGATTGCTAAGAAATGTGCGGGATACATTGTCAATATTTTCATTTATCTGTTTCTGCTTTTATTTCGACTAGAAGGATTTGTATTTATTTATGAGCTTTCATTATTTTTAAATATTTTCGCCATTTTTAAAGTTTTATGTGAATAGTTTTCAAAGGCTTTAAAGTTAAACACTTGCTCTTCCTTTAAAAATGTTAGCGGTATTCTACAAACATTAGTTGTATAACATAAGAAACAGTTATGTCAAAAAATACATCATAATACACAGTTTAACGTTACCAAATGCCTTAAATAAATGCATTTTGATTCATAGGTTATTCCACTTGGTACAATACGTTATGCGCAGCCTGCATACATGTCTGCCGCTTTTTAGGCTAGGAACTGCTAA
This sequence comes from Protaetia brevitarsis, assembly GCA_004143645.1. Taxonomy (NCBI): domain Eukaryota; kingdom Metazoa; phylum Arthropoda; class Insecta; order Coleoptera; family Scarabaeidae; genus Protaetia; species Protaetia brevitarsis. The sequence continues at coordinate 914,858 of RXPK01000092.1, read as the reverse complement.
CACATAAAGATTACGAATACAAAAAAGCTCGCTCAGCGGTTCCCCTCTATAAGAACCATTTTCAATTGAATTTAACGTATTGTTAAAATTCTAAAAGTGATTTTCGTTTGCGATGGAATTCGACAAATTTCCAGACGTCCTCTCCGTTAATTGACAGCTGATTAGACGCAGCGAAAGGACACCAAATCAGACTCCACTGTCACCCGGTTCACTCTCATTAATCTGCTTAAGTAATTCCTTCTTGGGGCGTTTCACTGCGGGAATTCACTAGATAAAAATTAATGAGACTAAGGAGTCGAAGGAGAAAAAGCGACGGACCCAATTAGAAGATATGCGGGACCGTTTTACTCCGATTTTGTCGTTTAGTGTAGCCTAGGGGATACAAAAAATAAGTTAAAGCTGTGGGTAGGTTTTAATGTATACCTCTACGAGTTTCCGAAGCCGACACATATGTATTTGTATTAATTAAATCGAAATCGCATAATCGAAAACTTTGTGAAATCATTAGGTTCCAAAATCGTTTAATATAAAACCTCAATTGAATCATTTACTTGTTTTAAGATGAGTAAATATATATACAGGTATTTGATGATGTTTTGTTCGTAGCCGTTAATTATGTATAGTTATTCCTTTTTTTCCTTCGTGAGGGTAGCGGCTAATTTATACTGATGACTTAAAAAGTTAAACAACTCATTTTTTACGTTTCGACAATCTTTATTTTTCTTGTCTTCTTCAGAAATGTATATTTTATAATTTAACTTGTTTTATTTTTTTTTAAAATTATATATATACAAAACTATTTTAAATCAAACTATATAAACTATACAGTTTGATTTAGAAATGTAATTACTAAATATGTTTTTAAAATGTTTGTGAATGTCCCCAGATATATAATTTAAAAAAAAAAAAATAAAACATGTTAAATTATAAAATATACATTTCTGAAGAAGACAAGAAAAATAAAGATTGTCGAAACGTAAAAAATGAGTTGTTTAAGTTTTTAAGTCATCAGTATAAATTAGCCGCTACCCTCACGAAGGAAAAAAAAAGGAATAACTATACAGGTATTTATTTAAAAATTTCACACTCGAAATTTTTGGAAATCTGGCAATTTATAAAAAAATGAAATATTTAAGAAGTATTATCGAAGGAGAGAAGTTTTGATGCAAAAAATGAATCAGCCCCTTGAACCCTGTACCTTCGGGGGCCACCCCCTTGAAAATTGTAAAAGGATACGTAGTGATATCTCATTTTAACGGTCTACACTAAGCACTACATTTTGGCGGTTAGTTTTTCGAAATAGATCAATTTGTTTTTTTAAGAAAATCTTTTGGTTTGTTTATTTTCTATTTCTAGGTGATTTGTATTTTCTATCTATTTTCGAAGCATCGGAACAAAAACCAATATTAAAAACTTTAACAAGGAAATTAAATACCTAACTTTATGGTTATTTAAGTTTTAAGTTATATTTAATATAGAATATTTCTCAATCTGCTTGCAGTTATGTAGTAAATAAAAGTACATGTTTTAGGAACATTTTGATGATTTTGGGCTTCTTAATTTTTTTTTCTACAGAATATAAAACTAATGCTATAAAGGAAAAACAGCCAACAGTATAAAAAATGGATACAGCAATTTTTCTTCCGGTGCTGATCGTTTGGAAATACATCGTCAGTTACTTTGGTATAAACTATTCAATTTATTCATTCTGATCATCAATTTTTCCTCATCATTTAGCTATTTAATTTCAAAATTTCATTCAAAAATGTTTTTATTAAATTTTGTTAGAATATTGTTATTAATCTGATCCATATTTGTAATGTTGACATGTGTTCTTTCAGCTTTGACCTGAAGATGAGTGTTAAAACCTTCGAAACATATAGCGATTAGTATTTTACTAATAAAAAAAGAGTTTGTGAGATTCTGGACCTACTTCCATTTCCTTTCAACTTAATCAACATGTGCTCACACAGAGTCAATCTTGAAGAAATAAATTATTACTTTGTTCGTAATCCAAACTTATTTAAATGAAATACAATAATGATTTATAGTTTGCAAGAAAGGGTTGAAATTGTATTAGTTTATAGAACCGAAAATCAATCTGCTCGTCGAGCCTGTGCATTTAAAAAAAAGCATCCAGACAAGATTAAATAAGTATGTGTCAAATCTTATTGACAAATTTATTCAGACTGGAGCTGTTGTAAATATAAAACATGAGTAGCTGAGAATTTAAAAAAAAAGCCGCTCGAATGGAAGTGTTGCTTTATACTAGATATCTGCGACAACAGGAATTTCCTTGGATTCTGTTCATAAAATTATAAAAGTTCATAAATTCCATCTTTATATATGAAAATATGTCAAGAGCTAACTGAACACGATTTTGACAGAAGAATAGAGTTTAGTGAACAAATTACTACTATGCTTAATAATAACAATGTAATTGCAAGAAATATCTGCTTCAGCAATAGATGTACTTTCTATGTACATGAGTTTGTAAATACATAACTGCAGATATTGGAGTAATGAAACCCCATGTGCCTGTACCCAGTATCATAAAAAAAAATGATGCACTTTGGCTCAAAATTTTTGGGATACTAAATGATTGGGCAGTTGTTTTTCAATGGCAATCTAAGTGGCGAAACATATTTGGACATGTTTGAAAATCAATCCCCCAATTATTGAAGCTCTAGAAAATCGACTGGATAGAGATGGAAATGTCCTACTTGAGGAGGATGAATTTCATTTTCAACAAGATGAAGTTCTTCCTCACTATGTTCATCCAGGATGGCAGTGGTTAGTAAATATATGTCTAAATGAATGGTTTGATGCAACTCGACTTTTTTTCTATGGGGTTATTTAGTTAGTCTGTTTTTAAATTTAGAAGAATTTCGTCAGAGGATTACTGCAACCTACCTGTGGAATTCAAAGTGAGGTCTTTGAAAATACACGGGGCAGTTTTAAACAGCGGCTATACCAATGTTTAGCGAATAACGGACAACATTTTGAACAAACATAAGCATTGACTTTTTCTGCAAATAAATTCTTAAATAACTTTGAAAAGAAAAATAAAACATTTTAAGCAGTTAACGTCTAGTTTTAATATTTAATTCCGATGATCCTAAAATAGATTGGCCAGAAAGCCAAATAAACCAAAGGATTTTCTTAAAAAATTCCAAAACAAATCGATTTATTTAAAAAATTAAACGTCAAAATGTAGTATTTCAAAAGATCATTGAAATGAAGTATTGAGGGTAGATTTCATGAAGACAAAATGAAAGAAACTTCAGAAAATGATGCTGTAGACGCTCAAGAATGGAAGCATATTGCAAATCCGATACAATAAATGTAAGTAAAGTTTTTTCTTAAGAACTGCTGGATCATAAAACAAGCGAGAAGCCCGCATTCCAAAGTCCAGTTTTTTGGAGGATAAGGTAGCGAGCTGGAGGGCATGCTGCACGAAGGTAAGTTTAATGTCAAAAGTGACTCTCAGGTTGGTATGCATTTCAGCCGAAGATGGTTGCTGGTTATCAACTAAATAACTGGCAGGTGTTATAATCGGTACACGTGTGAATCGTATGCTGATATAATTGTTAATATTTATATTTAATCCATTCACAGAGCATCAATTGGAGATCCTGTTGACGGTCGTCTGAAGTAATTGCGCATGCGCAGTAGATATACAATAAAAAAGATCCCCTGTGGCACATCACATTTAGTTGCAAGCTTATAAGAGTTAAAACTGTTGCAACATACGTACTTAATCATATTAAACAAATGTAATTGACAAAGTTGAAGATATAATAAGCCAATCCTGTCCAATTTGTCCAATTTTACACTTGAGTATTTCATTTACATTTTTATTGATGTTCCGGATCATCAAAATCTTACAAACGATGGAAATAGCCCAAGCAACAACTCCAGTATTTTGCTTTGGTTTAAAATATCCATTTGTTATGACATTTATTTACCAGATGTGCATTGTTTGCAGACTATTTGAATGCTTATAGGAATGAATATTATTTAAAGCATAAATTAGTATTAATTACGATAAAGATTAGTATAAAGTTTGTTAAAGAAATATGTACTATATCATGCAATATGCCTTAATGATCTTCTCAATGCTAACGTAGACCTATGACCATAAGGTGTGGCCCACGTCAAAGCAGAATATAGTGCATAACAGTAATACGTAACTACTTTCCCCTCCTTCTATTTGCGTTCCACCTTTCACCTGAATACGCCCTCTATGTTCTGTAATATATTATTTAAAATGTTATTCAGTGTGGAATGGGATCTGAAGTGGCAGTTCATGGTAATTAAAGTTGTAATGAGATACTGAGTCACTCAAGAGAGCCATCTTAACGTTTTTGCCAACAAAAAAAAAAACCTCTGCACATGCTTGCGAATTAGTTTCTTCGCATTTTTTATATCAGAGTTTTTGCTAACAACCGGATATTTAGCGTTACTGCGATGACAACATATCCTGTCCGCCATTTGTTGTGCATATGCCGATTACCGCGGTTTATTAGTTTGACAATAAAACCAACTTTATGATATATGCAGTTTTTTTTTAGATGCAAACATGGAAATTAAAAAAAAAGTGGGTATATAATAGAACTAAGGAACATGCATTTAGATCGTTGATATGGTAATGATGCTAAATTACAAATCAATATCAAAGTTAATGATCGAAAATTACTTTCTATCAGACATCAAACTTGCAAAATGAATATTAGTTTTTTATGATTTTAGATAGAAAATTATATTTAAACGAAGGTTGGTTTCACATCAATTTAAAAATAAATTAGTCTACCAGTTAATAAGGAGTTTTAAAAGACAGGCTTTATTTTTCATCACGTAACAATTTAAAGACTAACTCAGCCAGGAATTTATAAATTAATAAATAATTAATAAATTGTAGCAAACGGTAATAGAACTCACTTTAAAGTGATGAATCAAAAATTTCTAATCTATAATGAAACTGATAGCAAATAAATCAATAGATGAGTCGTTGATGTTAATGCTATCGAATACGTTAAATTCTTTTATTGTTCCACTTTTTGCTTTTATTTCATTTGTAATTTTACAATTTAATAAACTAAATTCATGATATTTATTAATTAATTAGATTAATATTATTATCAACTTAATAAATATTTGAAAGGTAGCACCTGTCAAAATAACATAAATTTGATAAGTTTCTTTATATTTTGCGAATTTTGTTAGTTAAGTATTAAATGAACAGCAATATCATATCTTTTTTTATATTTGAATATACGCAATGATGAGTCTCCCAGTATTCATGGAAAGTGTGAAAAGTGTTAAGATTGCTTCTCTAAAAATAAATATTTAAGGCATAGATGTATGCTCTGTTCATTGTTTTAACTAAGAATAAAATGTCAAATTGATCATACAAAGGAATTGTTATACATAATTGTTTCCTTATTACTTCAAAGGAAACGATACATCGAATGTGGGAGTTCTCAATATAGAATGTTCATTGCAAGCTGGATAAGCATGGTGAAATAATAATAGTGTATTTAAAATTAATGTGCCTACACTGAGAGAAGAAAATGTGTTAAGTTAACAAAAAAATAGCGATCCAACAAAAAGATTTTGGTTAAATATAGTCAAACAAAAATCATTCTTAAAGTAATAAAATGCGAATGTTAAATAATTGTATAGTTTTGACAATATTTCTAGCATTGTTTTAACAATCAAGATAATTTAATTTTAAACATTCAATAAGTGTTCAGGTAAAATAAACAACTATTTCGTGTTAAATTAACCAAAAGAATTCATTAAAATAAAAAGTAGAAGTTGCTAGGTTAAATAAACATTTTAAGTTCAATTGAATAAATGTTATCTGTTATGTCAAAATAACTAATTTTTGCTGTGTTAAACAAAAATTATGTTGAACCAAAACAGAATTGCTTTTTAGTTAATAATATTTTATTGCTGCAGCAAGCTATCGGGCATCTTTTGATTCGCTTTACAAGAGGAAATGTTCAAGTGTGTGTTGTACATTTATCACCTCATCACAACGTAAACTGTAAAGTATCTGTAAGGCGGGGTATATTTAAAACCCTCAAAAATAGCAGTTCTATTGTCATCACTGCCATTGCACACCACCAATCGCTGCTTTAGTGGTCGGAATTCCTATTGAATGTTTGACTGGTAAATCCACTAGATTAATATTTTGTAACTCTGACTGTTGATTGCTTTATGATCCTTATGTGTCATTACTGGTGTGAAATGGAAGGAACGCCATTTTCACTGCGATTTCTGAAATACATACCTACCTATATGTAACGTATTTGCTATTATATGGAAGAAAACTGTTATACACGTTAACCCATTTGCTTGGTTAAATTAATGAAACGATATGGTTGCCTTTATTATGCGGTATTCTTGCAAGATTAACTAAAATTTTGGTTAACGCAACAAACATTACAAAACATATAATATAGTTATATTAATAAAACGAGTTTTGTTAAGGTAATTAAAAATGTGTTTTAAAATATACTACTGTGAAGTGTTCTTCTAACAATTTTTATGTAGCTAAAACAACAAAATGTTTATAATTCGTTTGAATAAAATATACTGTTGGTGATCCCGCTAACAAACAAACAACTGTTGAACTAACGAGATATTGTCAACATTTTTTTTAGTTATTTTAACATTATATTTTGTTCAATTTGATTAAAAATGGTATTAATGCAATAATATTTTTCCAACAAAGTGATGTTGGTTGACGGAATGCATTTTCTTCTCTCGGTGTATTGTCAAACAGCAAGCAAGATAGAAAAGAAAGAATATTGTTTTACATGTTTGTCTTTAACTTTCGCTGGTGTGTGTACACTTTGAATTTTAACATAAGTGTTTATTTGAGATTCCTTAAGCTTTTCAATAAAAGTATAAATAGATGGATATGTTGAATAAAATGAGTTATTTAGCTTGGAATGAAACGATTCGCATGCATTTGTATATGGCGCCTAGATTCCATGGAGGATTAAGCAATCCTTTTTGCAGGGCGGATAGATCCGTATATTTGGTGACCAGTTTACACCCGCCGCCACCAAATGTGCGTTACTAGCACTCAATAAAGCAGTATGTTACCAATTGTGTCTATTACAACTCGCATAAATTTCACTAAAAGCTAAGGGTTGTAACATGCTAAAAGCATCTATTCCGGTTAAAGACTTTAATATTCTCACCATACCTGTTTGTACTAATAACAAGGTCACTATTGCTTGTATTATATAGTCATATAAATATGACATCACAAAGTAATAGAGTACCTATCTATATTACCCACTATATCTACCACAATTCACATTTGTATAATTAACAAGTAATGGAGATAAGCCCCTAAAAAGGTACGCCATCGCACTAGTACGGAAGTACAACAGATTTAGGGTGGCTCCACCCTACGAGAAAGTCGTTAATTTTATTTAGAGTATATTGGGAGTTCTCACTGAATTTCAGCTCTGCATTTTTCAGCCAACTGTTTAAAAATATTAAAGACACAATGTAAAAGTGAATAATTCTCAATTAATGCACTCTTTCTTTTTTGAAAGGGAACCATTCACGCAATTTTCCAAACCCCAAAAGGTGGCTTTTGATAGGAATATTGATAATATGGCATAGTAAGGTTAGCAAATATTTGGAGACGATATTTCACAATAAAAACTGATACGATATCTTTTCTCAATAAATTATTGTCCATCAGCAGTACGATCTGTATATCACCGTGAAGTAATGAACCGTGATGAACGCATTGTTAATGCAGATGGATGTGAAGAGTCCATCGTTGAAAGGTATACCTACATATTGAAAATAATGACTGAATGCGTTTACAGTGGAAAAATATCCTTCAAAGCAATGGCCGTCTACACTCGATACTGAAGCGAGAATGTCGCTGATGTTTAACCATTTATCAGTTAGAGGAATGCACATTTATTTCTAACTCTGGCAATATATTTTAATGTTTTTACACTTAAATGGTTATTTTATTCTTATACAGATGGATAGGTATATATTATTGTGATTCCCCGGCTATATGCTTTTTACGGAAAAAGAAAAATAAATAAATAACTTTCTTTAATAAAACAGTGCAATCATTAATAACATGTATAATTCATGAACAAGTCTATACAGGAAATATATAAAAAGTATGAGAATTCTTACTCAGGGTGAGTATAGTTATTCGGGATATTCAAACAAGTATTAACAATTATCCAGTATAATTTATATTCTTTAATTCAAAAAGGAACTTTTAAAAATATCCCGCGCTATCATAAGAGAATAGAAAACCACCAAACACGTTTGCCAACTTACAAAAGCTCAGAATTTAAGTCTCATACGAAATAATAATAATTTAAACAATGTTTTGACCAGATACCTCGTTTATCGGTTCATACAGACGTCAGAGTACCTCCGAATGTGATTTCCTTGTAGTGACAATCCAGATTCGCTCGTATATTCACCTCCCCGTTACATTCAGGATGTATGATTAGACTCGAAACAGCAAACACATGTAAAATCCGATGTAAAACATGTACCCAGATATAGTAAACACCAAATTCGTGAATTTATCCTCTACGATGCCAGATATACCCCCGCAATATGGTTTAATTCATGTATATCTGATGAGAAATGACACAGCTTTTTCTAAGACTTTTCATCAACTATCAACACGTAACCAAGGATTTTCATACATTCTCTTTATACGAATCACATTGAGTCACTCCCCATTCAATTAAAATAGATACCTAGGATACCAAGCTATCGTACAGTTGTCAGACGATAAATTATATTCAACTTCCATGACTACTAGTGTGAATTAATCCAAATTATACTGGACTTACAAATAGGTGCGTACATAAAATAATAATCACATTTCAATATGGTTGGTAGCTTTCCTCTTATGAAACACAGCAATATATTTACCGTCACTGTAGCTGACATATAGCTCCATATTTTTAATTTAGCATTTATTTGCACTCATATTACTATTTAACAGAGCTGTGTCAAGTATAGATAAATGTAAACAAGTTCAATTACAAATATATTAGCATTAATGTAACATGTGCATATATACGAATAAATGAGTACTTGTATTTATTTGGAGTACAATTAGAAATACAAACCTTAGAATTACCTAGACATATAAATATTGAATTTATATTTATATTTTATACTATAATAAGTACTACCCCTTTTGTAGGAAATAATTTAAAGCAAATGAACTGTTATCTCTCTATAAACTCTGCATTGGCAAGAAAATTGTCTAGTACAAAAAAAAAAACTGCATTTATAAATCATTTGCCTATAAAATAGTTAAACTTTTAATAATTCGGTGGTGAAATTCTGAAACAGACAATGTTGTATTTTAGGCCACAATAAAATGATTGACATTGCAGATGATACAAGAATGGAAAAGTTAAATTAAGAAAACAAAAACCACTTCTTCACACATTACATCGATCAGAACAAGTAACATAATTATAGTTAAGAGTTGAGCAAAAGGATATTTAAACAAAATCACAAATAAGACAAATAATAACACTTCATATAAATTCTATTCGGAATAATGTTCTGATATAATGTTCATTATATGACAACCACTAAATAATTGCAGTTGCCCCTGCTAGGATGCGAACAATATCGGTTATTAGTGATAAAAACCTCCCATTCAAAGTAATATCCCAGCTACCCTGCCAATGATTATCAAATTTATCCCTAAACGCTTTTTTTAACTACTCTAGCCAAGATTAACCCACAAACCCCACACCTAATTATCGTCCCTAGACACCGCCTCTTTCGCTAATTGTCCTCTCATTACCGATTGTACCTACGTGAGCCCTAGTGCAAAAAATTTTTATACCCCCTCACGTAACATATCAAATATCTAATCATTTGAATGGGAGGTGGACTAGAAAATTTATCGGTAACATTACACGTTTTACGGAAATGATGGTTAATTTGCCGTATCAGGCGGTAGAATTAATAACCCATCAGGATAATTTTAAATCATATTTATGTAGAATTGGGAAGGTTAATAATTCACATTGTGAATGTAGTGGAGCAGATATGTCGCGACATTTTTTATTTGAATGTGCACACACTGATTAGTGGCGGCTACGTACGGAAGCTAGAGCATTAGCTAAGGGATTAAATTGACAGTAACGCGAAACAGATATTAGACACAATGAGTCGGTCGATGGGTAGGAACTTTTTTGTAATACTGCTAAAGAATTAGATAGGCTATGGCATGATATTTATATGGTTAGTAGGGTAGTAGGTTGTGGTGAAGTTTAACATTAACTAATAATGTTAAATATTAGTATGGGGTTTGTTTGTCTTGTTGTTGTTTTATTTGTTTTTAGATCATCACGCTGGTCCAACCTTTTGCTGTTTCAATTTCAAATTCATGATGTGCGACGAATGGAGCAGCTACCTGAAAGCGACACGGCTGTCAGAATTGAGGAGACATGAGGGCTGTCTCGTCCAAACTCAGAATAATAATTTGCTGGCTATCAGTAACAATACCTGGGACTACTTCCCAGATTCTGCTTATAGTGGAAGGTTTTTCCATCGTTTGCCCTTAGTGTTTGGCTAATGCTGGGAGAGAACTAAAGTCGTTAGTGCTGTCGGAGTTGAGGGCATGTGGAGACTACCTCTTCCAAATTCGGAAGGATAATAATAATAATAATTAGCTGGCTTCCAGTAACAGGGTCTAGGACTACTTCCCAGGTTTTGCTCCCAGGGTAAGGTTTTTCGTGGTTTTTCCTTACTCTTTGGCGAATGCTGGGAGATAAGTAAAGTCGTTCCATGGGCACAAACATAATAACAACTGATAGCTGACAAATTTATTATATTTTTGTTATTATTATTATTAATAATCATGAAAATTATTTAGTTAGTGTAGGAGCATTTCAACTGCTATGGAATTTCGCCTATTATAAATAAAGTGTACCTATAATTGCATAGCACGTATAATTACAAATACTGCGATTATACTTACACAAAATAAATACAAATACTAACACCATAGGAACTGCAATTAACCCTATAATACCTACAAGTTCCGTAAAAGGCTTATAATTATACTAGACAATTACATTTATGTACATAAGTACACACACAGCTCTGCTATTTAACTGTTAAATCAAAACGTAATAAATGTTAAAATAACATTCTAATTTTTCCTCTCACGTGACTTATTTCAAGAATAGTTATAGTTATACAGAAGAAGGAATTTTTAATATAACATTGATCGAGTTTCTGAAAAGCAGTTGCACTCTCATTCTTAAAATTAAAAAAAAAGAAAACATTTTATACTCGTAGGCGAACTTGTAACAGCTATACTAACACCATAGGAACTGCAATTACCTATAATACCTACAAGTTCCGTAAAAGGCTTATAATTATACTAGACAATTACATTTATGTACACAAGTACACGCACAGCTCTGCTATTTAACTGTTAAATCAAAACGTAAAAATGTTAAAATAACATTCTAATTTTTCTCACGTGACTTATTTCAAAAATAGTTATAGTTATACAGAAGAAGGTATTTTAATATAACATTGATCGAGTTTCTGAAAAGCAGTTGCACTCTCATTCTTAAAATTAAAAAAAAAAGAAAACATTTTATACTCGTAGGCGAACTTGTAACAGCATCATCTTCAAATACGGTAAAAGGAATGCTTCCTAAATGATAGGAAAAATTCTTCCGCAAACTTTATCGAATTCCATCTGCTATGCCGGCTTGCTCCATTAACCTATGAGGCCAACGGAACGGGATCGTTCCTTAACCTTGCCGTGTAATTAATAGCGGTGCAATACGCCCTCATGCCCGCTGCTGCTGGTACAGTCGTAATTACATAATGGCTAAGCAATCGCTATTTTTAAAACGCAATCGCGCGCTTACGGCGGTCTCCGGTGGCATTATTCGAGAGACAAACATGCCACACATTCAGCGCTCGCAATTAAAGTAATTATGTACTTTTGCCCCGTTTGTTTATGCCCTCCCTCGTCCCCCTTTCGCGCTCCACGCCATAACGCGAATGGTGCTATCAATTATTGGACTAGGAGGTGCAAAAAAATAAGCACGGTCGAATAGCATGTGAAATGTTTTATTTTTTTTCTGTACTGGGAGCGTTAGAGTAGTATATAAGTGTGGTATTAAATGGGCGGGACGGCACTATTATTGATGTTGGAAATACTTGCGTAAGGTTTGAGTAAAAATACGATGAAGAAGTAAGCGGAGGCTGGAAGATCGGATAATCCGATATAGACCGCTGACCCTGGATTAACATCGTATTGTATCGTAGAAAGATATATTGTATCAATAAGTAATTTGTTGTTTTATCTTGACATATTCAAGGTTGTTTATATAACATATCTAGGTATACATATGTTAATCGATAATAAGGACATAAACCGGAGCAACTATGGAGTATTTTCTTCTAGTATCCTCTGCGATAATTTTTTTAATTTTAAATTAAAGTGAAATAAAAGCTTACGATATCCTAATATAATAATAATATGAACTACACTGAGAAATAAAACCAGATATATGGTCTAAAATATAAAAACAAAATAATATTCTACGCAAAACGATAAAATGAAACTTAAGCGATTGCTAAGCTGAAATATTCTAATCGATCAACAAAATTTCTACGGACATGGGATAATGTTTCGGCTGATATGTTTCGCATGCAATTCATAATCTTTTCATGTAACTCTTCAATAGAAAGGGCTCTTTCATTCTTAAAGCCATAAATTGAGGACTTCACCCCATAAGAAAAAAATATTTTGGGTTAGATCGGGTGATTTATTAGGATCGATATTTATTTCTCTTTCAAACTATGTAGATCGTATTGTGTAAAACATTCAGCTGCTCTGCAATTCTTCTGTTAGATGCTCAAGTAATTTGCCTGACTGACTGCCGAGGATGATAATGTTTTACCGCGAATTTCTTTTTTTCGAGAGAGAACATATCCATTATTACAAATAAAAATAATAATAGCAGAACAACAATAAACAGCAATGCAACTAAAAATAGTTGAAATATTTACTTATTCTATTTAGAATACGAAATAGCAAAAGAAAACAAATAATAATAAATATAAAAAATCTTAATACATCGAGATCCTGAAGTAAACAAACATCCGCCGTCGGAACCACTCCCCCTCGCCCGGGCTGTCGTATCGTGGCCAAGGGCTTGCACAGAGTTCTACAACGATGCCAGTTGGTGCTTTCGGTTACCGAAAGCCCAACTGTTAAACCAGGTCTTGAAAGCGATGGGGGGTCTTGGCTTAACTGCACGGACCGAGAGGAGACAACCTCAACAAAAACCTAAATCCTATGGTGGCGGACTAGGCTGATAGGATGCGTGGCTGGATAGAAGACCAGTCTACTACTTCAACCTTGGGGCACCTGTCGCATCCCATTGTATTTGGCCTTACCTGTGCATGCGAGTCTCTGTGGAGGTGGACCTTTTCTTCCCTAGCTACTCGTGGGATCAACCATGGAGGAAGGACGTTTATTAGCGGGACGACAAAGCTAATAAACAGGAATTGGGGCAGGACCTACATAATAAGCCTTCCACTTCCAAGTGTACCTTACAAGGAAGGGACAAAGAGAGGAGCAAAACGACTGGAGCAGATTGGGGAACAGGATGGCATCCATCCCCTCTCAAATTGAGTAACTTGGGCACTTCTGATTTCCTGCACTTTCTGAAAGGAATAGGATAGGAAGACCAGTTGTAAAACAGCAAGAACAGGGGACACAATAGATCTTTTAGGTGGCAGTGTAATATCACCCTTGCAATATATACACACAAAGTAGAATGCGCACTGGAAAAGAGCAATTGGCAGTTTTTGCTGTACGTGAAGTTAAATGGAGGACCATGCAATGATTTGGATTGAATCGCGTCAGAAAATGCTGAACCAGTGTGCGGCCCTTCATTTAGTTGCATATGCAGTAAAAACTGCCGATTGCTCTTTTTCAAGTCGACCAAACCGAGTTGATTCAGTGCGCGTTCTGCTTAATGCGGCTTTCATATAACTGATGAAGTGATGATTCAATATCGAAGAATATCGGATTTTCGATATAACCGCCATTTTGTCTAACGTCCATTTGCAGTCAGATGTATTGAAATTCAAGAGAATTAACTACATTATGCGCAGAATGAGGTGGTGCTTCATCATATTGAAACCACATTTCTCCTCTTATATCATGTAACAATTCTCTATATTAATTGTCAAGAAAGTGTAGATAATGGCGTGCTCCTGTATGATTACCATAAAAAAAGTGTAGATCTAAAAGTTTACTTCGAATGACACCTCCTCATATGTTAACAGATCACTGCTACTGTTGATCTACTGTCCTAATAGCACGCGGATTAACTGTGTCATACTAATGAAAATTATGGCGGTTAACGTGATAATTTTTCTGGGAGGCAATTTCATCAGCAAATAATATATGTTAGCTGTTTTTCTAGCTCCTATTAACAAGACGTCAACCTTCCATTGAAATCACATTGATGTAGTTGTTGGACCAACTGATAATGGTAAGGATAAAATTTATTTTTGTTTAAAATGCGATGAAATTTCTTGTTGTGCATAATACGACCACCCGCATAGAAATATTTGAGGATTCAACAACACTGCCTACTACTGAAAATTCGCTTCCTTCAGCGGTTGCAGTCCTTCCGTTTTTTTTTTAAAGAGCATATTAGGTTTCCTTTCAGCGTTTGGATGTTTTTGACTGTACATACGTGAAACCAGAAAATAGTTTGTCACATTCTCCCAGAGCAGACATCACAACTAAGTCTTCTGTCGAAAACATTATTTTCTACAAATAATTTAATTACTTGTAGTAAACACGAATAAACGTCAAAAGAAAAAAAAACGACTATCATTGTCATTATAAAATCGTCGCCTAGTAAAATTGCAAATATGATAGTAACAATGGAAAATTAATCAAAACTATAATAACTCGAAAAGTGAAAGAGACAGGCATAGAGTATGCTTAACAAAAATTAAAGCACTTGTTAATAGGAATTCAATGATATAAACATATACAGGCTGTTCTATTAAAAAAAAAAAATAAGATATACCTATTTGAAGTTGACTGAGTTTGCACTTTAGTGACGAACACCCAGTATATTAAAACATAACAATAAACATACCTGCAGGTATAAGCAGGTCCGTACTAAGATATTTCAAAATTTGATTCACTTATTCTAAGTGATAATTAAATTATAATCGCATTTCTCAAACAGTCCAAGCGACATAATTTTTAGAAAATTTCTTGGAAGTTAATGAGTTTAACGCTAAAGTGTGTTATATCTTATTTTTTTTAAATTTACTGGCGATTTAAAAGGTGCAATAATAATGGGGCTATTGTATTAAAAAAAAGAAAGTTGAAGGCTGTACTGAGGTTACAAAAACATCCTGTACAAATCCGGAAAATGTTGCGTTATAGAAAAATCATAGTCCTACAAAAATTTATAAAAACTTTTTTCCTATCTGCTACTGGTTATTATTATAGAGGAATTTCCCATTGGTGAAACAGCCTGTATATCGGCAATATCAATTTTATGACACGTACGGATCGTTTTAGCATACAAACATCCGATATCACCTTCATGTATGACCATCTGCGGTTATATGACCTTGAACTCGTTCTTTGAACACGTTCGTATAGATAGAGGATGCCGCCTATAATTTCACAAAAATCCCCTAATTAAGCGCAAATACCCGCCCGGATCACGAAACCATCAATTAAGGACGGCAGTGTCCACTGATCGCCCTTCAGAGGAATCGGCAGTTTGATTTTTGCCCGTAGAAATCTCATTACGGAATAACTTTTGTCGTGCGGCTCCGGCTAATTTAAACATATCATCGTGCCGCGTAGAATTTCCTTTGTACTTTACGGATCTTGTTAGTAGTAGTCTTCTTCTGAATCCTCGTCTTTTTCTTCTTCTTTTTTTTTTGGTGTCTATTCTTCAACGCCGACCAGGTCTGCAGACACCGCATGGTTATCGACTAACGAAGCTCGAATGCCGCGAATACCCCAAATTTTCGTTCGTGATACCTTTAACCCAATTAGTTATTAAAGGGAATTGGCCAGCACGTATCTAATGTGTGTTTGAGAGAGTTTCTTGTTTTCCACGTTTTATTACGTGGCTTTGCTTTTTTCCCTTATGTTTTCGTTTTTGTGTAGCGAAGCGCAAAAGGTCGTTATTTGTTTTTGTATTCCAGTGGGAATGATTGGACTCAGATAATTAGGATTAATGAAAATGTAATGACGAACATTGCTACTGTCTATGGAAGGAAAATCCTTTAATTTGTGTTTCTGGATTAAATTGGAGATATTTTATGTGTGTTGGAAAGTTAGATTCGCAACTAAAATAACAAAACTAAAACTAAATCACGTTATTTGAGTGAAATAATTGCATCGGTAGCATACTAATTTGTTATTAGAACAAGATTTCAAAAAAAAACAAAACATAAAGATGCTTACTGCGTGACTCTCACAATAGTTCATGGTTTAAAAGATATAATTATTTTTCTTTTTACTAACTTAACCAATTCATATGTTCTGTATGTTTATCCAAAACTGGAAAATCATATATAATGCTTACACATAAAAGGACTTGCAGTCAATCTTAATCCTGCTCATTTTTTATATGTTTAAAAAAAAGTATTAAGAAATTAAATAACAAGTTGCATGTCAATATGCTTTACATAAACGATGAGATGAGAGAAGGGTCATTTTTACAAAAATTGCATAGTATAGCTTGTTTAATGGGTTTTCTAATAAGATCAGTGATGTTTTCTATAAGACTTCGTCATAATATAGTTTAAGACTGTTAACAAATATTTGTTCCGTATTATATTTTGCCCATATTATCATAAATAGATTTCTCTGCGTATTGTTACCAAGGCAATATTTTTTTGATTTATAATAGAATATGTGCAATCTGTATGCTTCATAATTTGTAAGAACGTTGAGTGTAGTAATTAATAAACCAAAACATTCAAATAACGCAACATTTTCTTGTTTTATAATTGAATGAAAGAATTATAACACGCTTTCTTTCTTTGCTAATCCTTCTTCTGTTAAATGTTTGCTAATTTTAGCTTTCTGATTAAATGTAAATGTTACTAATTTTTGAAAAATTATTGCTGTGTCAGCTATACTAGCAATAACTAATACAGACATTTGCATATTTTGCAAGCTGAACAGCTTCAGAAATAATTTAAAGTTTTCTAAGCGTTTCAGATAATTTTAAATTAAATAACATCATTCTTATCGCGCATATTTACCAATAAATGCATATATCTTAAAATAAATGCATATAATTTGCATAATTGAGTACATTTCGTCATTTGTCCAGGATTTTTTAGAAATGGACCAGATGTGGTTGCTAAAAAAAGCCTATACCAATCTTGAAGCTATTTTAGCCAAGAATCCGCAAATATCAATATAATTATTGAATAGATCTGATTCGAATGACTACACCATAGCAGTAGTTACCAGAGTACAAATACGCACCAGTAACAACTTGTGATATCGAACGATCCTTTTCACATTACAAAAATGTTCTATCTGACAAGAATTCCAGAAAATTTAGAAAAATATCTTGTTTGGCATTTTAATAATAATTAAATCAAAATTGTATTTATTTTATCAACATTAAAAATATGTTTACAGCTCATCCGCTGTATTATTTTTTTTCCAGACATCGGTTTTAACTAAAAAAGAGAGTGATTTAGTAATCCATGTTTTCCATATTAAAATGCATATTTTATATTCTTAGAAGCATATCTTACATGTATATTTTAATATTTTTAATGCATATAAATCCGGCCTTTAGTAATAACACTATTTTTTTTTTTCGAAAACCATGGAGTTATATAAATCATACTCTCTTATCTAACACATGCATAATATATTATATGCGAGGTGAAAGATGTTTCATTACAGTGGAATGAAATTTCCAGCGAGAATAGTGTACTATTTTATTCCCAATCATGTTAAACTAAATTAATTATAAAACAGTAAACAAAGCAACTAGTGAATATGTTATATATTTATATATCGATTGTGGTTAATAGCTCTGGAAATTTAAATGTAATAATCAATTTGAATATACGTTCTGATGACAATTAATAAAATATGAGTTTGTGTTAAATTTGTATGCATTATTTTTTACAAAAGGGAACATGTATATATTGAAAAGAGAGTGGTTATTTTGGTTGCAGCTCTAGTGTGATATGCTATTTGTTGTCAATATACACTTGTTAAAAATCATGCATAAAAGGTTTTTTTTTCAGCAATTATTTGTCGAATTACAATTACTACTAACTAAATACTTAAACTTTGAACTGATATTTGTTTTTGATTATTGATAGAAAGTTACTTAATTGTGTTTTAGTTTTAATTATTTAAATTTTAATTTAACAACATAGGTTGTTTAGTCAAGTGTATAAATAATTTTAATTAAAAGATTTTAAAATTGCGTAAAATGGATAGGACAAACATTAATATTCTAATGAATTTAAACTCTTAAAAACAGCTTTTTTATAATATCAAGGCATCTTCACCACATATGAATATCTATTTGTAATAATTTTATAAAAAACCAAATCTATTTGTTTTGATATTTGTAAAATCCAAAATTAAATGAGAAATTCAAGAAGGAGATTAAATATATATCTATAATAACGGTGCATAAATTTTGCCAGTAATATCTGTGCGGCAATTTACGTTGTGTTTTCTTTAAGATATGTCTAACATATTTCGAGCCCAGTAATTTTCTCATTAGCTACGATTTTTGTTTCATTAAAATTAAATTAGCCTAACAGCCACAAATATACCATATATAATTAAAATATATTATAATTTAAAAATATATTTAGTAAATATTTTTCGTGAGAGGTTTTTGAATATATTTTTTTATGTTTATATAAATATAGATAAAACATACAATTGAAATATTTACGCCATATTTTAAATCAATGTAAGTTTGATATTTTTTAAAATATTTATAACATATTATTTATATGAAAATTGAGATTTTTTTATGCAATCATACAAAGCTATTTAGTTTGCCAGAATTAAGTAATATTATTTGTAAATAGTCTAGCCTATATATCTTGGTTATTTGGAATGTATAACATCGATAACAAAAAACTATATGAAATTTCCCCGGAAAGTTGGAGTATAAGACTTCACTACTTCGTTTAAATTTTATTGGTTAGAGTATGTGCTTACAGGCAGAAAAGGGAGGATGTCCAACTAAATGAATTTGGAAAATATTAGCTGACGATTAAATACACACGGTACGAAAATTCTCCATACGTTAATTTATCAATGATATAACATAGCACTACATTGATGTAATGCAAGAAATGGTGCATTAGATCCTGACTTTCATGGTTCAAAATATCGGACTAAGTAATCAGAGCGTGATCAGCAGAAAGAGGAAAGCCCAATTGTGTAAAAACCAAAGATAAAGAACATAAATTTTGAGTTACATTAAAGTACAAAACCAGAAAGATATACACCGAAAGTTAGGTATAAATTTTGACCTATCTGAGCTTAACGCATCGACAAAGCTAATCATCCCTTATTCATTCTGGTCAATTCTCTACGATACCGAGTGTTATCATATTTTCTTTCTTCATTCCCATTTTCGTCTTCTCGTCCTTTTGTTATGTTTACACCGTGAAGAAAAGAATAGAACATCGTAGCATGTTGAAGGCAGACAAGCCTGGTCGCATCCTTGTCTTGTATAAGGACATCAGCTAGGAAGGGTGGGATGCGGAAAGGAGACGACTCGAAAAGATCGAAATGGAGAAAAAGTCGCCTCGGCACCAATTTAATCAGAGCCTCTGATTGACGTTTCCCCTCGGATAGATATAAACGCTGATCGGGACGTAACGCATCGAAATCGTAATGCGGAACGGAGAACGGTCCATGAAAAACCTGCAGGCGCGTCGCGTCGTCGTTGGACCGTGGCAATTTTTTCGCTGATATCGATTCCCGATGTCAGTTTTCTGTATATATATACATATATCATGTTCGGGTTCACGTACGAGGTTTGGCCAATAATAATTCCTTTCCTTTGTATAACTTTGAATCGTTATTTTTTACCTACTCCCGCAAAACTGCTAGATGCGAAGACAAAACTGCCCCAGGAGGGAGCAAGGAACAGAGAGAATGGAAAATTATTTTGACGTTTTTATTAAGTTTCGGGTTTATTTATGTCTTGTCGAAGCAATAGCATAGAAAGGTGTTTTTGCCTCAGAGTAGAGTGCCCTAAATCTTAACATTGGCTACTTTTATTTGCTTTGTCTAAATAAAGATAAAATCCTTACTTCGTTCAGTCATCTAAAGTTATTTATCGACGCTGTCCTGAAAAAATCCCTACTCATATATAATATCTCTAAAGTTTTACAATAGCAATTCCAAAGTGTATATGAAATATCAGAACCCAAATGAATGCATCTCAAACATAGAAATTAAATATGGTAGATTTTACCATTTTAAATTCAACTATGTGTAAATGTGTGTCCAAAAGTACCACAATATACCACTAGTACCACTCCGGAGTGAAGAAATAAAGGTGCCAGAGGAAGTAAAACATTTGGGTCATGTTAGACTCCAAGCTTACTTGGAATCGATAGCTTCTGAGGATTAAAACAAGGGCGGAGGCAACACACAGGTTGACTAGAAGAACCACATGGAGGCTAAGATAAAATATGGTGGTAAGACTCATAATCACTTATGCATCGTTGGTATGGTGGCCAAAGAACCAAAGAGATGTGGAGGCTTGAGTGTTCAGGAATAACAGGAGCAATAAGGACTACTCCTATAACAGCAATGGCATGCCTTCTCTCTATGTCTGGACAATGGGGAAGCAAGAATGAGGCATTGCAAGAATTACCAAGTAGCAGCTATGCAGGATTGGGACACAATAATATTGTGTATCAACAACCTATTGAGTTCTCCGAACTCATCTGGTTTACACACGAATCAGAAACCGAAAATGGGATCGGAGCTAGAATCTACAACGAGCTGAGAAGCATACGCCATATTGCCTTATGCAATGGAAATCAGTTTATGAAAATAAGAATATCTATATTGCAGCAGATAGCTAAGCGATACTAAGGGCTAGTCAACCCTAAGTCATAATCAAGGCCGGTTTGGGAATGTATTAGAGAACTGAATAGCCTAATAAAACGCAATAAAGTCACTTTGCTGGAGGTGCTCCAACATTGGGCGATCGAAGGAAAAAGCCGATGAGGTAGCAAGAAAGGGATTGTCGGCTTCATATATATGCGCAGAACCTAATCCAGGAGTGTACAAAAACAGAGCACTAGAGCAAGTAAGGGTTAAAAAAAACATAATGAATTCTGGAATAATATATTAAGCAAATTCACGGAAAGATCTTTATTAAGAGACCATAAAAAAAGGTCGAGGAACTACTGCAGCTCACTATGATGGCAAATAATGTTAATACAACTGTCATATTTTTGAAGAATTGGCGTTGCACCTTTTCGCCAGTTTCTCGTACTACATGTTTGGGAAATATCACCTTTTATTTATTTTAGCTATTTAGCATATATAAATTTTATTTGTGTGAGAAAGAATATTTTTTGAATAAATAGAAAATATTTGGAAGTTGTCTCCTCTGCCTAATGCTAGAAGTTGCACAAACCTCTAAAATATTACTGTACTGTACTTATGCTTTCATAATTATTTTGCTAGATTCCAGCTTGGTAGTTTTTTACTAAAAGATTCATAAGTAACAAACCATGTTATCATTCTTCAACGTCAGCAATTAGCATAAATTAAGCACCAATATGAAATATAGCTTTTCCTGATGTGTTTTCCTACTGAATAAATTAATCCAAAAAGTGATTAGTTCGTTACACTGTATTAAGCAAATCTATAAGAGACAAGGTAAGATTATGCAGCTATGAATTATCAAACTCCTATATTTAAAATTGCAGATTTATTCACTAGCAGCTTATTCATCCATTAGCATTTTAGAAATCCTTCACTGCTTCTTTGCAAAAAAAAAACATTCTTAGATGTGACATCTATCCTTAACATTATTCTCTTTGCATCGTTCCATCCTATTTGTCTCTGAATAGTACAAATAATTATTCCTACTTCATAAATCAATTACCTCAGATCATGGTTCACCTCCAGTCTTACTGCATGTAAACACAGGTTATTTTTTCTTGCCCTCGCATCTTCATTTTACTCCGATGCTGCGTCAAAGCTCTAATAATTTTATGGAAACGGAATACTTACAAGTCCAACCGCGCGATCTTATAGCGTTTGCGCTGCTCACTCTTACACACTAAACGTACGCCAACGTCGCCGGCGGCAAAGTTGCACGTGGCCAGTTGAGTGAGTTGAGTACAAGCTAACCGCAAGAAGCACGGACAACACACGGCACAGGTAAAGGAAATGCCTCTAAGGCGTATTCTAGAAATGAATATCTCATTCCTAATTAAGCGTTGCTCGCTATAAGCACGTGGACTTGTGGAGAGAGAAATTTAAAATAAGCTGGACGCTTAAATACTTCTGGGGAAAGTTTTTATATCCAAGAAATTTATAAATTCTATCTAGTCTTAAAACTTAGTATGTCTTTGATGTGAAACCGTTATTAGTGTGTGTTATCAGTTTTATTTTTAACAATCTTCGGGCACAAAAATTGTGAGGTGACTATCGAAAACCTGTAATGTCTTGCTTTACGTAAATAACAAAAAAACTTGTAAACATTTCTTTAGTACTTCTAAAGCAGAATAGTTTTATAACATTTGATACCAAATAGCTTTTTAAGTAACGTTCCGGAATTAATTTGGAACATTATTGCTAGAATTTGCACTAAATCTTGAGGAAGATTTATTGCTGCTGGTGCTATTTTAACTACTATCCGATCATTACCCAGTTTTGGACGAATTACATTTAATAGAATAACATAAATTGCATAACACTTAATAGCGTTTAAAAAATTAGATAGCAGCCTTTCTCAACTGTTAAAGTTTCATTTTGTTTCAGAAAAAAATAAAGCGTTAATAGTGCCACTGGTTTATGTAATTACATGGCAAATTGTTGTAAATATTCCATTGAAGCGTCTACAATTATATAAATTGGAAAAATAGATGATAAATCTCTAAATAATAAATTCTGGATAAGTGAAAATATTGTCATTGAAATGAAAGAAAGGGACAAAGTATTTAAATAATAGAAAAAATTTAACGGTTATAACGTTAATATAGAAAATTTAAGATTATTTTATAATATCACCAGAAATAGTGTAACAAGGCTTATGCGATCCACTAAGCGTAGATATTATTATGAACTCTTTGCTTCTTATAAATGTGATGACAAAAATACTCCAAACTGTGGTACTGGTAATGCTGCAAACTTCTCCTAGACCCCTCACCACAAACTGCACTAAACAGGACGTACGTTTCGATAGCAAAGCTATCATCATCAGCAGAAACACTGAACTGGAAATGCCCCAACCAGTTATATGTGATATGAAATAAATTTGGCAAATTATTAATATTGCTTTGAGAAGGAATAATATGTACCGCGAAAAAAATAAAGTATTACCACTTTTAACACTAGCAAGATGGAAACCGTTAAAGAATTTTGTGATGAATTTTCGTTGCAAAATTTTATAAGTAAGCATGAAGATGTTCTCAGCTGCTCTCTATAACCATACCAACTAATATTTCCAAAATTATGCTTCCAATTCTTTTGCTATTAACCCTTTTAATTAGAAAAAATATATGTAATTACTTACTAAATTTGACATAAATAAAGCACCAGGAAATGATGGCATTTTTAGGAAACATATAACATGTAACATATAATATTTTTTGCCAATTTGTAAATTGATTAATTTATCAATTGTAAAATGCATTTTACCAGAAGCCTTAAAAGTAGCGACAATTATTAATTATGGACCAATTTCGATTTTACCTTTTTTTGATAAAATTTTGAAAAAATACATATTAAATTCTATTACGGATTTTCTAACAAAATTTAATATACCGGATAAACAACAATTTGCTTATATAAAAATAAATACTACTCATCTACTGCAAAATTGCTCTAATTACGTTAATTTAATGTTAAGCGATTGCAATGCATGTTGTATGTATCTTTATTAATTTGTTAAAGGCATTTGATATTATTAATTGCAAGCTGTTGTTGGATGCTGTAAATGTTTGTGGCATTTGAGGAAAGGAGTTGGCTGCACTTTTCAAAATTATTTATCTGGAAGGAAATTCAAATTGTGTGTAGAATCAGAAACATTTTATTGCATCAACCATGAATATGGTGCACCGCAAGGTAGCATCCTGGGCTCTTTACTTTATGGCTTGTGTGTTAATGATGCTAGCACATGCATACAAAATTGTAGTTATTTTATATAATTGCTGAGGAAATTGCTATCATAACAGCTAACGATAAAGTTGATCTTCAATAAGTTTGAAGTCTGGGCTCATAATAAAAAAAATAATAATATAATTTAATAAAACGAAAGTTGTAAATTAGATCTCCACATTTGAACTTTGATTATGTAGCCTCTATTATATGTCATTCATGTGCGCTCGTGTGATTTTTAATTATAATATGAAGTGTACAAATCAACACTTATCTATCTTTAAAAATAGAAAATGGTTTTATCTAGTTTTCTCAAATGTTGTCTTCAGCACTCTGTACTCAGGTTTCATCCTCCTATTCCTGAAAATAACTTTCATTATACCACATTAATTAATGCCACATTAAACAGTATCCATGTTATCAGAATGGCTTTTTTTTCTGTAATTTCAACCGTCTGAGTAATTAAGCAAACACTTATCCAGCATTAAGCCTTCTCTCGTCAGCCAATACTAATCTAACGTGACCAACTCAGACCGTGCGTGCCCTTATACGTATATGCGCTAGCTGGGGCATTTCCATTTGTAATTACTTTATCTGTAGGTAATTGATAGGGATTAGCATACGTCTTGTGGCCCGTCTTTCCGGATAACGGACTCATTAGTTCGTTTTATTTCAAGCGCGGCTCCGACTACTAGGAAATGTTCGCCATCGGTTCCCCGTTGACCTTAATTTAATTGCGAGTTGATGAACTGTGGACAGAGTTGAGTGAGATATTCAACGTTAAAACGTGAATTTTGCAAGGGTAAGTGTTATACACGGAGGCTAGGGTTTAAGGTAATTAAATGTGGTATCAGAAAGTATCAGAAGCAGTAGGAAGTCACACGACGACTTGTATTTACTAATTTCATTCGCTGATGGATTTGAGTAACTTCCTACTGGTATCGAGTTTGTTTTTTATTCGGGTCGGTCGTAAAATGTATTATAGGTATAATGGATACGTCTACTGTAGTGTTTCAAGATGTCGGTTAGTTGCGAATAGATATTATATTATGATTAGGTGGCTGTCTAAACGTGCTTATCTGATTTACATAAGAAAAAGAGTTCTAATTTTGAGTTGTTGATAAGGGTGACGTTTATAGTCAGTATTCAATATTTTATCGATTAATTACTTTTTTGCCAACACCGCTCAATTATAGCGCATTGGTGTGCGATATTATCAACTTTTGGAGCTACTTGATTGTACGGAAGCTGTCACTTTCGTATTTGATCGTGGGTAAACAATTTTAGTGATGATCCTAAGGTTCATTGCTTATAAAAGGTATTTTCATTTCCGAATTTTGTATATAAATAAAATTGATAAATAACTCAAATATAACTCAATATTTATTGCATGAATGGTGCGGACGAAGAATATAAAAAAGATAATCTTACCTAGCAACTGGCATCATTTTCAACGCTAAGGATCGGCTTAGGCAAAATCCAGCACCACCAGTGGCAAACCAAAATTTTACTTTTTGCTGAAACAAAAGACAATAATGACAATCATACTTTTGGTTACAATCTTTGAGTTTATTTCCTCTCATAATTCCCAAAACACGCCCAATAACGATTTATGACGAAACTGAAATATTTCTGAAAGCCGCGCCATTCGATATGAGAAGAATTTCCAATCTATCCGAGCAATTTTCATGAGGAATTACGTCGGATATACGAGCCGAGAGCTTCAGTTTTGATATAGCGTCCACTATAAACGCAGTAATAACACATAATGTTAACAAGTTTATAAGACGAAGAGAAAAGAAATAAACAGCCGATTCCCCGGAGAGATGATTGCTATATTCCACGTCTAGTATATTATCTGAGGAGTAGGATGAACTGCCAGCTTATTTATCATCATTGGCAGGCAACGGCAAACGATAATATAAGGATATCGGATAAACTTTCCGATAATTCACTATCGTTCTTTTCGTTATTATATATATATGAATACAGAAAAGAGTTAATATCAAGGCGAATCTCGACGTTTAGTGAGACGCTTTGCCAGTAGAGAAATTTTATTTACGTGACTTTGACAAACATATATCTGGTTATAGTTACTAAGTTATTAGTTGATTTAAATAATGTTCCTGTATTCGGCCAAACAAATAATTTGGTCATAACGTGATTTAAAACAAGCACAGTATTTGTTAATTTAACTAAGTATTTAGGTTGAAGTAAAAATAAATATCGCATTATATTTTCTTGTAGCAGTTTTCTCCTCATATAATATTTTTTTTTTTTTAGGTTAGAGTGGACACCTACAGTCCAGCCACTTGAGCTAGGTACCGTTTCTATTAAATCTCTTACTTCCACTCGAGCAGCTTGGTGTTCTCTATAAAGCCCAGTATCTTGCCCAGTGGAAACTTGACCCCTCCAACCCTAATGTTGGGATGCCACAAGGTGTCCAAAAGCCCCAGTAGGGGAGGCCCTCAATGGTTTCCAAAGCGGTGCCTGTGCTGTTGATTGCATCCCTCATATAGTATATAGCAAATACGTTAAATACTTATGTGTAGCACAGAAATTGTCACATAGAGGGCGCTTTTTCATTCTAGTAACAGAACATATTTAGGAAAAAAGTGCGCGACAAATACGATTGCAACGTATTAATCTGGGATATTTACCGCATGAACAGCTAAGAGGAGTAATCAGCGAAAGAATGACTTCCTTTAATAGACACTACGGTGGTGGGGTGATCCCTGCGATCAACTCTCAATACATGGAGCAAACGCTTGGGGTTTACATCTTAACCACAACTTAAAACCAACATAGTTTGTTTATTTAAAGCAAACTTCTTCTTGCTATTCGCACAAACAAATACAAATTTACATGGAATAATCGAAATTTGAGAAGTTGAAGCCCAACATATGTTTGAATTAACTGAAATGATTTTGATTACTTTGAATAATATTTTGGTTATCATTACTATATTATTTCAACAAAATTATTTTGTGTTCTGAAATAAAAATTTGTTTGTCACTATGTAAACGAATAATTTTGTTGAATTTGCCAAAAAGGCCAAATTTGCTTGACGCAACGAAATCGTTTTTTTTGTGCATCATTCTGCTTATTGCATACAACGCACACATGATCCTCATAACAGTGATTGCTGCAAAAGTGGAGGCTTATGCTGGAGGGTATTTGTTGTGATACGTAATTCTTGTATCCTGCTTTCGTTTAAGCTCGAGCAAGTGATTCATTTAAGTAAATAATGAATAAGAAGGGCCCCAAAACTGACCCTTGACGTACACCTTTCTTTATAGGTAATATGTTCAACCTCTCATTTTGCCAGCCAACAAACTCACTGCGGTTGATCAAATAGCATACTAAGAGCTTGTGTGCCTGTCCTCTGCCCACACCGTAATTTGTAATTTGTTTTGTTGCTTGGTATGCTAGTAGGATGTCCAGGTTGGCACAATCAAATGGTTTGGACAAATCACAACAGGTCAGCAGTAGTTCATCTTTCTCGTCCAAGACTCTTGTTATTGTTTCAATCATATTGATGGTTGCTGTTGTCATGTTTTTCAAAGAAGGCCATTAATTTTTCCTTTATGAATGATTCAAATATTTTTTATTTATTGTTGAGCTGTTTTCGTTCCCTTTTTTATATAAAGGCACGATTTTTGTAGATTTTAGCTCGTCTGGAAAAGTTTTACTTTGTATATGCTCATTAAGTGTTTGAGTCAAAGGTGCAGAAATATCATCTTGCAAAAGCTTTATGATTTCACACGATAAACCGTAGGCATCTTCTGATCTACATTATGCATATTGTTTATTATTATTGTCTTTAAAAGTAGAACAATAGATATGCGATTTCAGTTTTAAGTACATTTCTAGAAGCTCTCCAGATTCTATACCTCGAAGCTATTTCATTGAAAAACTTAAAATCGAAGCGTGCGCGACACATCGTATACCGTGCCTGCGATTGTCTTAAGTCGTGACAACCACATGCACCATTGTCGTCTGCTGATCCAATAATGCCGAGGAACTCCGTCGACTGCGTTTAAAACGGTCATGTCGTGACAAGTGAACAACGAGGCCACGCCTTTCTACGATCCATCGAGGCCTACTTTTAATCGACGTGTAGAGCTTTCGAAAGCGACCGGTCGACCGAAGCTGCGAGCGGGCAAAAAAACATTTCCGAGCGCGAGAGTAGTCGTCGTCGTTTTTTCTCCATCAACTTCCATTAAACGGTTTGTTAGGATCCCGCTCCCGGCGCGGAGAGCAAAAAACAAGTAAAATTAAGTCGCGCCCGGTAACTGCGGAGTGAATTTCACAATTTCGGTTTCGATGAGGCGTTTAAATAGATAATAATTTTTGTCGTTTTTGTTCGATTTTTTTGGTGTTTTTCTTGGAATGTTGTTTTTTCTGCGAAATGGGGTGGGTAAAAGTAATTTTCTTGGATAAAATTAAACAATGATGATAACTAATTAGGTGCATGCTTTTGTAATCAATGGTTAGAGGGTAAATTAAAAGAGTGCACCGTCCATAAGTTTTGTTTATGGCTATATTAAAATCGTAGTCAGTTTCAATAACCGGTTTCATTATCAGCTGATGTGATCTCATCTTATATTTAAAACGAAATTAAAAAAAAAGTAAAATGTTTAAGATAGATTTTCATATGTGTTTTAAAAGATATTAAAAGATGAAAATAGAATTCTGTACACAATACTTATTCGATAACTAAAATCTATTCATGCTCCTTTTCTATTCATACTTATTTTTATATCGAAGCATCACATAATGTAAACTATCAATTTCAGTGACACAGTTCACAAACAACGACAAAAGAAAAAAAAGAATGCAAAGCAGTTTTAAAAGTCAATAATCAAATAAAATAACAAGCATAGATTCTAAAAAAACCTAACAATAGTAAATAAAGTACCTATTTGTCGGTAAATAGTATATTATTGAAAAAATGTGTTCGGGATATTTATTAATCATCCATTCATAAAATTCCAGGCGACAGTAATAATTGTCGAGTAAAAGTTCTTAGGATATCCTAATTTTGTACGATCGATACTTATTCTTATGTAAAAAAAAAAACTTTTGCACTATTGTTAAATCCGCAAGCAATTTGGTTAGATGTCATACTAGGATTTTATTCCGCTAATGCACAAACTTATTTCAAGATCACTGACATTTTTATTTGTGTTATTTATTAATGTAAACGTTGTTTCAAAACGTCGGACTCTATTAGGAATAATAGTCGCCTTAGGAATTGATCTTTCCGGATAATTAACTGCAAACAAATCGTGTGTAACTTCTGCTGAATTGCCATCGTAAAATTGTTTCACAATTCTCGAGCCTATAATATTCCATTTTTTTAAATACTGACCGCGATCAAAACTTAGGTACTAACCGTCATAAAATTTGAGAACCGTACCCGTATTCTAATGTCCACCAACGCCTTGTTAACAAAGGAGAGAAATGAATCGAACGCCGGCTGAACTGAAAGTGAATTTACGTTTGTGTTTACGCATGCCTAGTGTTTTCCTCGCGCCGTAGTAGATGGAATGAGGGCTATGTTGAATTGATTTAAATTGAAAAGATCGATGTGGTGATAACATTCTGTAGTAGTTAGACAAAGGTGGAGAATAGTGATGAGTGCTTCTCGTTAGACAGCGATAGCATGCAGATTGGAGATGGTAAATCGAAACGTATATCTGACGCATAACTGCCCAGAAGAATAACAAGCGTATTTCCCGACTTTTTAACTGATAGAAATCATATTTTCATCGTTCTTTTATTCATATTACGGCAATCGACAGGTTGAAAGTGAGCTCTTGGTATAAGTAAAGTTAAGCTGCCATTCATATAAAAAGTGAACAGTTGATAACCAACACTGACAATTAGTTATAAATTGTAACCGCTTTCTGAAATATTTTTGTTTGCCCCAACGCAAACTATCGTTGCCATGGTCACAACATATTATCAACATAATATATTTGGATTTAAGTCTAACAAAATTGGATTTTCTCATTTTTCATATTCCATACAGTTCTTTCAAAGCCGTCCTGTACATACGAAGCAGCAACTCGTCAGTATTTCCTTCTCATAAATCTCAAGTAACTGCCTAAAAAACCGATACTTTCGCCCGTCGTCTTGCAAAGCGGCAGTAAAAATATCATTTCAATCTGCGCTTCTCCGTGATTGTAAGTTATTTTCCTCAATTTCCACTGCTTCCATTCCGACCGCAGCCCCATCTATCTAGCGTCCTCTCGAAATATAATCGATTTCAAACATCTGCATCGACCGGATCATAGCGGTAAGCTGTTACATCCCACCGAACTCTTATTTTACGCGCAATCGGCCGCTCGATCCTCGGGCAGCGCGTCTTCATACCACAACTCCGTGCATCCGTCGTTCGCTAAAGCCGCGCTCGTCCAAACGTGACGTCCGCACAGATAAATGTGTACGTTTTGTGTATGCAAGTACGTGTAGAGACGAGGCCGAAAAAAAAAGAACATGGAGCTAAGTTCTCCGGAGGTTATGCCCGCTGCCGCCATGATGTACGACCGCGTGGTGTGGTTAGGCGCGAGCACTCAAGTGGAAAGCTCATATCGAAACCTGCCATCATGTTTTAACCTCTGGCTGCCGGCCAGGAAGCAAAAAACGTGGATCAGTGTATGCCTTCTCGCATGTGTACAGGTTATTCAATGATGCACGCGCGCACTTGCTAATTTTATTTTGACCTACGGTATCGCTTAAATTATTATTAAGCGAAAGCTGAAGCAAGCCTTGGGATACTTTAATGAATCTCCATGATGAAGGAGAAATAAAACTTCTCGTGAACCTTGTTTAGAAGATATATCTACAATATGTCCAATATCGCGGTATATACTGAGAAATATTCGTTGTTGAGCATTAGAACACAAAACCAGAGCTAAGTAATTTAGAAAATTCTAAAGGCGCACCCATATTAGATTAGGGTTGACGTGGCTTACAGGCCTGTTTCATCGCGACCTTTTCAGATCTTTTGGTGATCCCATGTCTCTTAAAAGATCCTCTCTAATTTTGCCCTCTTAATTAGACCTATCATGCTTGAGAGCAGTTTCTTTTGTGTAGCTGCTAGATCTTCCACCTCCATTACTAGAAATCTTGCCATTGCCAGTTCGTCACATTGGCACAGCACATGAACTGGTGTTTCTTCCTTCTCTTGGCAGAATCTGCAAGTAGCATCATCTACGAGGCCTATGTTGTACATATGTCTATTTAGTCTACAGTGACCAGACCTGCTATCATTTTGGCAGCCTTCCTATCTTTACGCATTAGATCTTTAGCTAAATTCAGGCCTCTGCTCCTTTAGAAACTTTTTTGCCTGTCTCGATGTCTTTTGCCACCACTCTCTGGACTGATTCATTGATGGATGCTTTCAATTTGCGATTAGGTAATGCCAAAAGAAGGGCCAGCTCCAACGAATGACCTTGACGAACCTCGCCTGGCCAGCTCGTCCGCCGTCTTATTTCCTCTCACACCCGAGTGGCTAGGAATTCAGACCCATGTCAGTTGCTTTTGGGTGCCCACCTCATTTAGGGTGCTTACGCAGTCACAAATCAACTTAAGTCCACACTTACGAAACTAATTGCTTTAAATGTGGACTGACTGTCAGAGAAGATAGCAACGCTTTTACCTAGCTCAGACCATCTTGCTATTTCTCCGACACAATGCTAAATTGCAGCACCCTCAACCTGGAACGCCGTTGTGGCTTTGCTGAAGCTCACCGGTGGAGCCTATAGGCTTCTTTGCATAAATTCCAGCTTCGTCGCCGTATAGTCCGTCTTAGAGCCGTTTGTATACCAGTTTGAGTTCGCTCTTACTGGAGTGGAGGCATGTCTAACTTAATATTGCAGTTTAAATAAAGAAATCGAATAGTGTCGAACTTTTTAGGACCATCATATAGGAAAGGCACAGAGTAATTGGAAATTATTGCAAAATATTTTCCAGCATCTCTCTTTCTCCATCATCCTCCGTAGGTACCACATGTCTACACCATTGTGGTTGTTGTTTCTCAATAATTTTTAGAATAGGTTCTACTTCCAACTCTTCTCTTATTACCTCATTTCTCAACTTGTCTTTACGAATGACCCCATTCACGGATTCCAGGAAAATATTTAAATTGGTTTACTGTATTAAGATATACCCTTTTTCTCATAAGAGTACTGTTTAGTGCATAATACGCAGTGGTAGCCATAGAAATAGGGGCAAGTCGGTTTCATCACAAACATTTAATAATAATACAGGATACAGTGATAACACTGCCATCTATTTTTTTAAGTTTATAAACATATCCACAGCAAGAAGTTGTCGAAAACCACCGCTTAGTTAACTGCTGGTTTTATTGCTGTAATTGCATCAAATTAGAATGTATCTGCTAATAATTACTACTATTTTACACAGATTTGTTTAAAATGGGGCCAGGACGACATTGGACCTCAAATGAAAAGATACACAAGATAACTTTTTGAATATATAGAGACGAGCACAAAATTTCCCACAAAATTGTTGACGAAAGTTATCGCATTCTTTTAACAAAATGCACACTTTTGTTATACAATTTATGTTGACAGAACCTATATATTACAGGCATTTAGGCATTAAGTGCAGATTCACTTGTTGCAAATAGTACGTTTAGCCAGTGGGTAATAGTTGCAACGAATCATCAACAAAATATTTACAGTATTTTTGCTACTATTACAAATCTGTGTAGTGAACCAACATTAAGATTTTGCATACAGATTAATTACGCTGTTGCTATATTTAATATACCTTGTTGTGAATAATTATTTACTGTATAATGTGTTTTTTTGAAACATAATGTGTAGTTTTGTTGCACAATTTGTTGATATAATCTACCTATGAAAAGAGCATAAAGTGCATATTGCTTGCCGCAAATGCAATAGTGGATTCTCAGTAGAATTTTGCGTACAGTAAAGCTGGACTGTTGGATCAAGGGGAATAAAGGATCTTTAATTTGAGAAGTTTTGATCTCATTAATTTATTTTGTTCTGTATGTGACGTTTGCGAATTCTCTTTCGCCGGTATACAATGTTTTTCCGGTAAATGCACCAAATCAACTTTTTATAACCGTGCTCGAGTGAAATGGGAGAAGCGCCACCTTTTGCAACAATGGCTGTACCACATATACTTATTGAACGTAACCATATGGGTAGAAAACTTTGCCATCATAATAATGCTTAGGTCAGAGAATCTGTTTACAAAAGTGTGGCCTAGGTTTGGAAAAAAAGTAATTTGAACATAATAATTACATTAAATTAACTGCAATTGTGGTTAGCTTAATCCTTATTTCTTAATAATATTCACTTTGTTAATTGAAAAGTACTTATTGTTTAAGTGACAAAATAATATCATCGCTTTTTATATCAATTATTTTCTTAATTTTCGCAATATCTCTAAAATAAACGAGATTTTATTAGTTTGAAGGTTTGTTTGTTGATTTCATTAACGACAATACGTAAATCTCGAGAGATGTTGACAGTTGGTGGATATAATTATTACTGCCATTGCGCAGCCGATGCCCGTCTTAACATTAGCTTATTTGCTTCAGAAACAACAATTCGTAAACTTTGAGGTATGTCCAAGATCTTAGCAGACCGCCGTCCTTCTTAACCTTAGCGGAAATCAGAATATTGCAATTATAGTTAATTAATTATTAATTCGCTCCATGAACTAGTGTTCGAGTATTATGAAGTTTCCCAGTATAAAAAATTCGTTTATAACTTTTTCCCACTTCATGCTAAGCAATTTATTATATTTATTAGTTTGAAAATATTGTAAAACATTTCACGATATTTCCTAGAAGATTGTACTACAATATTTTCTAACCATTTTATTGCTTTTTTTGTAACTATGGAATACAAAACTGCAACAACTATTTTCGTCCAACAGTGAAGTGTAAATATAACTATGCTGTCTATCAAAAACTGTCTAAAACTAATACAAATGTCGTATGTTAGGTCATTTACAGCACTTCAACTCATTCAGGCTCGTGTCTGGAACTGAGTTCTTGCGATGTGAATAACACCTACCTAATGTAAATAACTATTACTGACAAATTAAATTTACAAGACCTAGTAATAATATCGTTCTATAAGTTATTTCTTCAAAACAACTACCACCTTTTTATGAGTGATATGTAAATCGCATCAGGGTGACTACTTCAATTCTATTTAATCTAAAAATGATATAATAAAAGTAGGTATTTCTTGCTAAAGTTTTATGTAGATTGATTAATGATGATTAATTTCTAAAACTCTTCTTCTCTTAATATATTTTTTTTAATTATAGATAGAAAAGATACTTTTAATCTTATTATCTTTGTATGTACCTACAAAGACAATAAGGGTAAGAAAAATAAGGGGGATATTGGCGTTCTGCAGTACACGTTATGATTACTAGAAAAAATAATCTTTTTAGATAGATGAAAGGAGTAGAATAGAGAGTAAAAAGCTGAGAAACAACAGGGTGCGAATAAATATATTGAAAGATACAAGTTGATTTTATCCTGTACATTAAGCAAACATTTGGCGAGACCGAAAAAAGAAACATGAGAAACAATTTTCGTTGATATAAAAGACATCTCCTCTTTTTTTCTGGTCACGCGTCGTCGTCCCCTACGAGATCAAGGAAAGTATAAAGGGCAACTGGAGAAACTTCTATGCTGGAAACGAAACAGAGAACGTATCCAATATCTGTCTTCCCTTAAATTTTAGTATGCCTGTGAAAGCGTTCGCGGCTCGAGAACATCAAACAAAATATATTAATGGTTGATACCTCTTTTTCTAAACGAGTAGATGCCGGCCGCGGGGATCTAGAGCATCAAGTTTTTCTCTCGCATCGCGCTTTTTCTTTATCGACCTGCGATCGCGGCACGCTGTGACTGAATCGCGTATCGATACATATCTAAACGGCGACGATTCCGTATTTAACGAAGTGGAACTCCCTGTTTCTTTCTCTCTCTTTCGCGGTAACAAACGGAAACGCGATTTCTATACTTGCGCACGTAGATGTAAGTCTACGTAAATAAAAACACATGCATGCTTATCGAACCAGGATACCGTTGTTGTTTATTCTTATACTTTTTAGTGCTACCCTGCAAGGAGATTTAATATCACTTTTTTTGTTTGTTCTTACTTAAGCTCGGAATACATCTCAGCAACGATTCTATTTGTTCGGATAACTGAGGATTTCCTTTCATGTATGCGAGAAACGCTAAACGACAGTTTGCATTTTTCGCACGTATGGGAAAAAAAAGCTCTAAGCAATGCGAATGAATGAAAACGTTGCTAATATGTATTCCCGGTTTTAAGAAAAGAATCAATTCTTCAACAAAATATTTGACTCGAATATAATTTTCACTGTTGGTACGCAAGATGTGCGCAATTTCTAACTTTCTTGTATAACGCTGAGGTTTTGTTATAATAATGACATTAACATGTATTTTTTATGATAGATATAAGTATCAGGAGCCATATACATATCGGTAAAAAGACCTAATTTCTAATTAGTACAATTCTCTCACAAAATAATGCAATTCTTACTAATTAAGAAGAAACCCTGAAAATAGAAAAAAACTATATGCTTTAGAGTAGCGTAGTGTTCTTCAAAAAGGTTAGTAACAAGTCACTAGTTGCATTCTCTTCCAGCATGCTGCAAGGGTGCTTGATCTGTCAAGGACGCTAATATTTTTTCGAAGTTTAAACATACAAATATTGTGTAGCTCACTCGCAATATGAATAATATTTATCAAACCTAAAATGTTGTTAAAGCATACACATCTTGGACGTCTCCGAGGTATGTGGTCTTTATTTCAGCATATATATTTTTTTCTCTTTTCATTTTATTTTCTCTAGAGTTCTACAATAAAACTGTTTATTTAGACCAATACTACTGATGAAGAAAGAAAATAATTATTGTTGCCCTGACCACTAAAGGAATAGCAAACATTGTTTTCGGAAGAAGAAGAGCTCTTGGCGGAATCTCTTCTGGATGACAGTATGGAAGATCTTCTCGAAAATGAGAAATATTTGTCGTCAGCTATAAATACTGATGGATCAGAAGAGGATTCAGATTTCAATTACTTCATTCCTAATATTGAAGAAAATGAAGGAAATGTCGAAATTTATCAGGGTAGAGTTTAGTTCTAATGCTGCTTTCTACAAGACGTAGGCATTATTAAAGCCTCAAAATCATATAAAAGAAAATGGGTTTCCAATAACTCCAAAGCAAGAGACAAAAAAAAACTTAACAAAATGTGTCTGTTGGCATCCCTAGAAATGCAGAACTGACGAAAATTAGAACGGTTGCAGAAATTGTAGGAAAGGACTCCACAGTTTAGCAAACCACTGGACACAATCCCTGCTAGAAGGAAAAATCCAGAGCAAAATATCGGCTACAAAAAGAACAAGCAGGCGAATGGAGTGAAAAGCATTTGGTCCAGTAAGCAACAACAAATTAGAGCGCTTGTGCAATACTTATGTTCTTCAAATCGAAATATAACAATTGGTTCAGCAGCATTTTGTTGGTAGAGATTTACTCAAAAAAGCAAACTAACTGACTGCTTGAGTTCACTAAAAAAATCTATTTCCTTCCCAGTTTGTTCATGTTAAATTTAAAAGTTATGAGGTCGGCTCATTATTTTTCATGTCAGGAAAGATGTTATAGCACTGAACTATGTATCTAAAAAGATTTAACAACGTGTATGTTCCATCATCATTACAAAAGAGAAGTTCATTTTTTTTTTTTGTTTAGTAGTATTTCTCGAGTTTGTTTCTTTTTTTTTTTGATCTTATAAAGCGAAAAATAACAAATTGGTACTTTATTATCTACTCTCCATGACAATGATGTCGTCAATGAAATGAAGTGGAAAGCCTGAGATTATTTTACATTATAATTCTACTAAAAACTCAGTTCGATCGCCTGATGCGTTTAAATTCAGAAGAACAGTTTAATGATGGCCAGATTGCATTTTTTATAATACACTGTTTTCCACAATTTTTGCTGTAAAAATCCATTCAACACCAAGCCATAATAGTCGTTTTCAATTTGTGTTTCAAACAAAAATTATCGGATCAACTGACGACATCTACTGTGAGAACAAGTTTGGATAAACGTCTGCAATGATATGTTTTATTTTGGGTTATCGGTCTTGCGTGTTTGTATTATATTTTTCGACTGTTTATGTTAAAATAATCCAAAAAAGATTTCCGTAAACAATTGGGTTTAATTCTTAGTATGTTGAAACGAACTTGAGGAGCCATATTACGGCAAGAAAATTGTTTTTGAATTTAAAGTCTCCTCCAAACTCACCCAGCTAAATTTAAGACACTTGGATTTATATCAAACATAATCAACAGTAAAAATTAAATATGAATTAAGAAACAGAGAGATACGTATCGGTTTATCGCGAATTCTTCAAAAATAGAAACCAACTAGAACCGCCTCCATAGCATGCTAAGCTTAAAATATGGTTGAAAAAGAAGTGTAGATCAAGATGTGTTTATTTTTTTAATCACCGATAAGACAGAAGAGCAAATGTATACCTCTTCACACCCTTAGGCTACATAACTTATGTTACTTTAAAAAATATGTTTCTATTTTAATGTAAAAACATGTAAAAGTACGGCTCCGTTAAGAAGATATTAATTTTAGGCATGCATTTTGTATTCGGAAACAGTGTGCCATAGAAATAAAAAATAAGTGAGGTGCTTTCTTTAAACAAGCCCAAAAGCAATCGACATCTACTTTAAGCAGAACTACGTACTTTCCTGAAAGTTTTAGCAACGCATATTTTTTTATCATTGCAAAAAAGAAGTTGATATTTGTGTCAGATTTTTTAGTGGTATTTCTCGACTTTTGGATACTTAAATCAGCTATCTACATAGAGAAAGCTACCTACTATTATAATCTAAGTTTTAGGAAAAATACAACCAGTTATGATAACTTTCCTTTGATGCTTGATGTTGTGGTCAAGCTTCAATAGACAGAACTGCAAATCACCTATGAAAACTGGTTAAATACATTATAGAAACTGTTGTGAAGATCTTTTATTAGTAATGTAATGGATATTAATATAAGTTTTTGCACCATCGCCCTTGGTTAAAAGTTTAGATTAGGAATGTGATCACAGAATATCTTTATCATCCATTCACTCATTAGAAGCTTTTGCAAAGTAACCTTACTTCTGGTAGAAATCGATCATGCAATATTATCAATACTCGATACGATTTGATTGAAATTCAAAATTTCACAAGTAGTTCAACATTTAATCCGTTTGCACGTTATTCCAATTGATGCAGTACTTTATAATGTAAAGTATTACATCAACGTATAAAGTTTATAGGCATTCTGAATGTTAGCAGAGGGCTTCAATCTTTATTTTTATGTTAAATGTTAGCAAATAAATTTATAAAAACCTTGATTGTATTTCATCTTGGTGTGAAAGCCACTGTTATTTAATGTTCTTCAAACGTAAAACTATTAAAAACTTTACTTGCTATGCATTACAATGGCAAGTATACTTTTTATTACTGAAAATGTAAAAAAATGTTATCTTTATGATCAGACCAGTTTCTATAACAAAATCCGAACAATATGCCATAACCCGCATTCTATAGCCGCTATAAAAAAGGATCTAAAAAATCGAGCTCATTTACGATATTTTACAACTTCTAATCGCAACAGGTGGCACTGCCGGCTTCGAAAAGAGGCTAAAAGAAATCTGTTTTACACAACGCTTAAGAGTGGAATAAAACACTGCTTTCCCGCACGGATGGGTGTGGTAGAATCTCTAATATCGCAGAGACCTTTACCAGGGCGTTGTTTGACGTAACCCCGGTGATTGCAAACGCGGCGGCTGGCTGGCACATCTGAAAGCCGACATCGTAACATCGAGCGGTACTACATATACGTAGTACGTACAACACCCAGCAATAATAAATATAAAAAGCGCGATATATCCGTCGTTCTGTGCGCGGATCGTGACTGTGGAACCGTTGGAACCTTTCTAATTTCTGGTTCACATCTACATACACACACACAGCGAGCTTGAGCATTTCAGTGTTACACATATACGTATGCCAGTACGAAGCGGTTTGCCTTAGGGTCGTTGCAATAAATATCGTGTTCCGTCCCACTTCGACCACCGGACACACGAACAGAACAGGCTTAGTAGAGTTTAATCTCTAGAAAGGAGAATTTACTGGAAAAATTATTACACGAGGGGGATTTTCGTATTCTCATGCAGCGATTTTAAATCTGATAATCGCAATAAAATGCGGATAGAAAACTCAGACGTTGTGGACGAGTGGAAGAGTAAAAATGGATTGAAAATTGGCGATGTGTATTAGTAAATGCCCGTCTTCTTTAAAATATTTAAGAAGGAAAGAGATGATGAAGAAAGATCTAGATTGCACCATAGAAAAAACAAAAGTATTATTCAAAATGACCAAACGGTTAAGGTAATTCTTCAAAGGATTTTTTGCAAAAAACTAGGGAGGGATAATCATATCAGAAAGAAACGAAGCAAATTAGAATTTAAAAAGTAAAAATGCTATTGGCAGAATGAAGAAGTTGCAAGAGCCGCAAAACAAATTAAATAATGTAAAATATAGGCATACCTGTTCTAGGAGTGTCCAAAAACACAGCACGAGAGACGGTAAGAAGTTGGGTAAAAGAACAACAATGCGGTATTTGGGATGCAGCTTATAGCCTCATCTCGAACCACCACTGATTAAAATTATTAAATCCTTGGAAGACAAAGGCAAAAAAATCAATTGCAACGTATCTGTTAGAACTCACAGTAGCTGTTTGTCATTTATTGTAAAAACAAAATATGGACGTATAAGCGTTTTGGAGCAATTAGCCGTTTAAAAAGTTTCGATAGATATAAAGTTAGGTACTCCGTCCATTGCCCCACCTTGGGCGCCAAATAGATGGAATGATATGAAACATGAATGATATCTATACACATCTCACGATTTTCTGACAATAGTAACCTAGTAATATCTTTTGATTAAATAAGGCTTAACATATATATAACATATAAACATGATAGCTTAACAGTGAAATAAAATTGAATTATCCCGATTTACGGTAGCGACAAATTTAGTTTACTGCCCCATCTTGGGCGCTAAATCAATTATTGAATTAAAATGTGGTGGTGTATAAATACTTCTCAAGGTTTTATGACAATTTTAATATAATAACATCTTTTGGAAGACGTTAATGAAGATGAATACAACTGTACGACAGTAGAATAAAATCAAAATATTCAAGGGAACTAGCTTTGCTGTATATTATACTGTATAGGACAATATTTAGATTATTAGAGTTGCCACATGGAATCTTATTTACTCCATGGAATGCATTTTTCTTTTAAAGAAAACTACAAGTCCATTTATTCTATCGCAAATTATATACCGCCATTCTGTCCTTCTTTAAAATACCATAAACCGGTCCTGCAAATAAACATTATTACCGCC
Organism: Protaetia brevitarsis; assembly: GCA_004143645.1. NCBI lineage: Eukaryota > Metazoa > Arthropoda > Insecta > Coleoptera > Scarabaeidae > Protaetia > Protaetia brevitarsis. Next base: position 873,878 of record RXPK01000092.1, on the reverse strand, counting down.
GTCATGATCTTTCGTGACCGCGAACGGGAATGGCATAGGAACGCACCGTTGTGCCTAGGCGTGGTCCCTCTTTTATATATCTACGCTACCGAGAAGGCCTGCGGGTCAATTTTTAATCCGTGACTCCCGGCGAGTCAACGATACCGGTGCATATAGTCCACAACGACGATTAGAACAGCTGCGGTGATGACCTCTCGTACCCAGGGGCAACAATTCCTGCTGCGGAAATTCGTTCTGAAATCATAGTGCTGTGATTGAATGGGGGACTGTCGTATTTCTTTCGTGTTATTATCACTTATATGCTGAAACTTAAAAGAGAAAACACCTAACCACTTCACTTGGTATAGTGAAGGTACACAAGCTGATGGCGATCGGTAAAGTAAGAATTATTCTGCTCTGCCAGTGTTAGCGATTACAAGTCTGTACCTCGGAGGCAAACTATGTTAAGTCCAAATATGGCAAAATAGAGTTAACTATGTTAAGTTAATATACATACAATGATCTTTCATTGATATCTTTCTTGTTTTTTTGTCTTGTTTCATTACAAAGTTAGACACGTTTGAACTATGTTAAGTCACACCTTAGCCTTAACATAACAAAAACTTTAAACGTGTCTACCGTAAAATGCCAATTTTGGACTTAACATACTTTGCCTTTGAGATACAGAAGTGCAATCGCAATTAACAATTAGCATGGCATATCGGCATATGGATTTCATTTTTGCAACCCGCCATCAATGAAGCAAACTGCGGAAAAATGAAAACACCCTGCACATGTTTCGCGAATATTTGTGAAAATATACAAGATTATTTTGTAATTATTTATTTGAAAATATCTAAGTTTCGATAAACTTCTGTCGTGATGGCCTTACCTTTCTCAATATACACTTTATTTATGAAAACTAAATTATTACAAATCATCCTAACCCCGTGCTCCACCTGAAAAAGGTACTACACGAGGCTACCTATTCTATAGTACTATATAGGTTCCATAACAATTGAAATGATCCTATTCTAACTAAATAATTTCCCTATGATTTTTAATAACAAAAATATAATAGAGTAGCCTCGCGACCATATGAATACTATTTTTGAGAAATGATAAAATATATGAAATGTGATTAGTTCACATAATCGCGAGTCTACTGTAAATCAGTCAGCTATCAGTTATTATTAAATGCGCCCATGGAACGACTTTCGTTATCTCCAGCATTCGCCAAGGACACTGATTATATATAATATACTTATATAAAATCAATGGCCACGGAGTAAGGGAAAACCATGGCAAAAACCTTACTCTGGGAGGATCTGGGAAGAAGTCCCAGACCTTATTACTGATTTCTCAATATACAGGTGTCCCACCGAATTGTCTCATTTAGATATTTTCGAACTTCTAGTTGAAATTTCTAAATAATTTCCTTATGATTCTTAATAACAAAAATATAATACAGTAGCCTCACGACCATATGAATACTGCTTTTGAGAAATGATGAAATATATGAAATGTGATTAGTTCACAGTATACAGGGTGTTGATATCAACTTTCTTACTTTAAATACAATGGTGCAATTTTTATCAGTCTAGTTAATTTAATGAATCATTTATAATTCGTATTAGGGGTTTCTATCGCTAAACTCAACTGTTTTTGATATATTTGCAATTTTATTGAATTTCTGACGTTTGCATTTTTTTAAATAAAATTAAATAATTGCCGAGGTATTAAATATTTAGTAAATGTAAATACAAAAACGTAAGTATTCAGTGTTATAGCAATAATTACTGAATTACATATAGGATATTCAAAAACGCATCTGTAACGTGGGGCACCTTTAACTTAACAAAACCTTTGCCTTTCAAATGGAACATGGTATTTTTTACTGTAGCTTAAAATTCTACATTGATTGATGTCTATTCTTGATAGTTTTTGAAATACTAGAATTTAATACAGAAAATTGCTTAAAATATACCTAAATTCCAAGTTTCACACGAATAAAAAATTCTTTTCCTACCAAACACTATGTATAAAATTTCCTTAACCTATCTAAGTATTTATGTCAGGTTGCTAGTTTCCAATTTAAGAGTAAGTGTTAAAATTTCCCGAAGAAAATATTACTAAAAATAATATTAACTTTATTATTAACTAAGTAGCAAATTAAAATTATTAGGTCTGATGTCTATTGCTTATTTTTATCATTTTAAGTTAGAAAAGCGAGAAATATTCTATTTTGTTAGAAGAAAAAACAAAATTTTCGAAATTTGAGTTTACGTATTTACAGCAATATTGATTGTATAGATTAGATAAAACTTTGATTTACATTAAAGGAATTTCATGCACTCTATAAACTTACATTATGAAAAAAATTATATTACAAATAATATATTTACAAAATAAAATGTGGTAAAGTACAGTTTTTCGTGTATTTTCCCTATTAGCTGGAAATTTACTGAAGTTACAATGAAATGTAAAATTATCTTCCGTTTTGAAAAAATGCATTACAAAGGTGTAACGTATAACATAAAAAATTCTAAATTTACATTACATTTTAAATGTTATTAAGTCTTAATGTAATTTAAGATTCATCGTGACGCCAAAATCACTAACGATATTCAAACTGAAATTACACTTCACTTGTTACATCTATATTTACCGACATCATGATTGCTATCGCAATTGTTTTAATGTGTATATAGCTAGTGTAACAGCCAAGTTATTTGCCTACATTCTAAGAAGACGTGATGAATTTACAGCCCGTTTCAGGTAAAAATACATCACTTTTTATGATGCATTTTTATCTAAGGTGGAATGTAAGTTTATCACGACTTTTTACAGTGTACGCTTACGTAGTATTTTCTTAGTTAACTGTTAGTTGTTTAATGATGCCAAAAGCTGCTTTTAACGAGTTGTTATTCGAACCGATCATTAGCATTATATAATTACCTCTAGACAGCTTTTGCACAATTTTTTCGCCCATGAATACCATAAAATTTATATTAGCGCACTTGCGTAATATACATCATCAATACTTATGTTAATAGATGCAAACTGAGTTCCAGACCGACGACAAGCTCTAAATTGACGTTGTACCGTGCGTCAGTAATTAAACATTCCATAAAGAGACTAGTTCTAAGTAATATTTATGCAAAGCTTCGTAGCTAACATGCATACATCTGCCACGTACTGCAACTTGCTAGCAACTTCCTGCATTTACCTTTGCAGTGCTAGGCTACAGCGTATCATGGCCGGCTATATAACAGCGGCGACATCGTTTATATTCGAATAAAGCAGGGTAATGTGCATGCAATGCAACGCGCCTGATACTGGTCTAGTACCAGCCCAAGACGCCGCATTCAATTAGTCGCTCTAACACTTCCTTTTGGACCAATTAGCGGCCGCTATAGGGAGCGTGTTGTCGCCTTGCCTATATACTATTAACTCGAGTACTATCGCCAGATTTTCGAGCAATTTCAACAATGCGATTTCTGTATAATGGCAAGCAAGTTGTCGAATATCGAATATATCGAATAAGCTGCAGGGTTACTTGGCTTTTGTTATTTAAATGGAATTTCCGGTGTTGTGACGTAAAATACTTTAAAAGACCTCAACAGATTTTGAGTAAATAGAAAAGTTAAAAAAATGTTCACCCGCAACATTTAACTAAAGTGCAAAGTACACTCAAGTAAAGTAAATATAAATTAAGTTGATGTTATTTCTGTTTTAATATTTCTACTTCTCTTTCTTTATACAAGATTTGCCGTACAGTTTTATTCCAATTGTGAGAGCGAAAATAGAGTTAATTTTATGGATCCATCAGTAGAGTTCCTGAGTTTTGCTTACGGTTTCGACTATTACCAGGTGCCGATTTCGAATCTCGCTTCAGTCAATGTGATATTTTCTGGGAACATGATGATTAGGATGGAAATATAAGTAGATCGACTGGAGTGAAGGCATGTACGTGCTTAAACTTAAAAAAAAATTACATAAAAAATAATTTCTGCGTTGCTCTGAATATATACAGGGTATTTGAAACCACTCGTCTATCATATTTTCAAATAATGAGGTAATGATGGTGCAAAAACTTCGGAAATGACAAATTCTGTCAAAGAAAAGACAAAATTTGGGACGGGTGTCCATAAAGTCATCGTCGATTACCTCGGATGAAAACATTTTAAGTAAATAAGGATGAAGTTACAGTAGAGCACATATTATACCATTGATTAACCGCCATGATAATTAGGTAACTAAATGATTCTTGGAAAGATTCACTTCTCTCTGAGAGATCTGAAGGAGATTTCGTTCAACAAAATTCTAAGCTAGCTCAAGTTTGATCAATTTTGCTTTGCAATACCAACATCAATATCAATTAAACTACTGGCTTCCAATATACCTTTCCGAAAAATGAAAAAAAAAAAACATTCTAGAGTCAATAGTCATTCTAGAGTCGATAGTCATTGACTCTAGAATGAAAAAAAATAACAATTCGACGCAGTAAAGGCGCCATCTGTCGCGTAGGTTTGCCAAACCTTTAAGTTGAAACAATTGCTAAACAGACAAATCAATAAATAATGTAATTTTGAGTTTTTTTAGAGAACATCTGCAATTATTAGATGGGAAATAAAATGGTTTATTCTGTCACAAATTCTTTAATGTAAGTCAAACGAGACCAGTTTCGTGCACTAAACAAACATACTCAGGGTAGCTAAAAAGCGAACATCAAAATATAGAGCGAGAAATCAATCAATAATGTGAAATCAAAAAATCAACATTGTACTGAATATAAGTAAGACATTAATAAAATAGTTACCTTGTTATTAAAAATTAGAAACATGTTAGAGAGGTAAAAACACTAAAACTCAGACATTTAAACTAAAATTAATAAAAGAGCACGTGGTGAATAGAAAATCAAAATATAAAAGCAGTAAAAAGTTGTCGATGGATGAAAGTACCGAATGCACTATTATAATTGATCACTCGGAAGAACACTAATTTAATAAACAGATGGCAACATACACTAAACAAAGGGAGTCTTGGAGTTTTAAGCAGGTAAAATATGTCTATACAAATAAATTGTCTAAATCTTGTTTTTTAAATAGGATTTGAACAATTTCAGAACGGCAAAGAAGTTTATAAAAAAAAACATACACAACAGATCTGCTCGTCAAAGTAATGCTCGAACAGTAAAGTGCCGCTTCAAATGTCAATTGTGTGTTTAGAGACATCTCTCTCACAGTAACATGCTCATGTCGGATTCCAATGACTCTAGTTGTATGTTATGAAGAATATTTCCTTTATTGACAATCTGCAAGATACTAAAATTATTATTAACGTTAAAAGTACGATCATTTTCTCTAAAATGATTTACAAAGCTGGACAAGCCAGATGAACCAGGTTTTAGACATCTGAAATGTTCTTTAATCCGACTATCAAAATTGGGATACGTCCTTTTTACAGACTTGCATTAACAAGAATGATATTCGAATGAGTAAACATCTGTGCTTTCTTGAATCATCTATCTTGTCTGTATTGTTTTAAAAGGATTAGTATCCCGTAATAAAGAATTTAATAAAAGGAAACTAGGGATAGGGAAAGTACTTCTCTTTATCAGCTGTGGAAGGTACAGTAGCATTTAGATACGCGTGTCGTAGCTTCCATTTCTTTTAATTGAATTTTGTGCAACTATCTATCTATAGTTCGGATATCATACAATTAGGGTAATTTACTATGTAGAGATCATTATCAAGAATAATAGATTGACAACACATTGTTAAAACAATAATGACCTCAAAATCAGTACAATGTAAACTTTTAACGTAATTAAATGCAAATTAAAATTATATAAAGAATATCTTGGGTCATTATTTTTCACTCATTCATTTATTAAGTTAGGGTGGGCACCTAAAGTCCGGGCACTTGAGCTAGGTGCTCATTGTACCATCCCTATTAAGTCTCTTATTTCCACTCGAGCAGTTTGGTGTTCTCTATAAAGCCCAGTATCTTGCCCAGTGAGAATTTGAGAACCTTCGAGGGCTCCAATAGATCTCTCCCGAAATATTTCTGCCTGAGTACCTTCAATTCCTCACATGTGCAGATTACATGTAAACTCGTTTCCTCCTGTAGTTCGCATCTTCTGCACCACGATTCGCTTACTGGGTGTTGTATAGATGTTTTTTTTTTGTCCAGTTACCAGCTCAGTACTGGTTTTAGCTTCTTTCTTGCTGCACCTGAGTAGGTTATCAGAGAATCTAGTATCCCCATCCCCTATCAGTGCTTTGGTATGGAGTTAACCTTCAGTCGACCTCCATTTCTTTGTACTTTCTTTATGTAACCAGGTCCAGATCTCCCTTCTTGCGGAATCGTTAGTAATCCCACATACGGGCTCTGGACCCATGAAGTGTCTCTTAGAGCCCTCCTTGGCTAGTTCGTCGGTTATTACATTGCCCTTTATATCCTCATGTCCCGGCACCCAAATTAAAAACACCGTGTAGTCTCGTGCCAGTGCATTGGGGAATTGTTTGCAGTCTCTAACTAGTTTTGACCTAGTTACTGAGGTCGAGACTGCTTGATGACAGCCTGGCTGTCAGTCGTTATATTAATTTTCTTCCTCATGTAGCCCTCTTTTTTGCAAAAAGTCATTATGGTTATTTTTATTATTGTTTTAACAGTGTTTTACCGTCCATCATTCCATGAATTAATAAGGGTGGTAAAATGGATAGTCACTGCTCAAAATTATTATTTTTTTTTATTTTATTCGATTTTAAAGTCATTCAGATTTAAATACAATTTGTATAATATTTTTATTGATATCATAAAATGGTAAAATTGCTTGTACTCATTGCATAATGTGTCGCTGACGAAAACCTCCTTTGTAAAATAAATACAAGAAATACAGAACGAGGAAGCAACTGAATTGATTTTTACATACAAAAGATATATAGTGTAAAAGTGAGAAAAGAATATTATATGCCATAAATATTTACACTGGATTCCCTTGATCTCTACTTACTAGATAAAGAAAACGAAAACGAACTAAAAGCTTCTCAGTAATACTGAATCCAATAAGACAATATTTTTACAGAGTTTTTGATGATGATGTCTTTTCGCTACTACATATACGGTAAAGTTAAAATTCAACGAAAAGAATTTCAAAGGGGAAATAAAAATATTGCACGAAGTTCGGAACAAAAAAGACAAAAGGAAAAAGGAATGAAAAAGAATACAAAATGTTTAACAATCGAAAAATAAAGCGTGCAGTGAAAGGCGTGACAGTATTAGATTAATAATAGTAATGAAATAAATAAATATGTTACGACGTTATTACATAAAAAAAATCTCAACTACTTTATAGTACTTAATAAAAACCATAAGAACTATGGTTCTGAGAATACATTATGAGAAAAAAGAAAGCTATGTAGCCAATAATTGCAGGTCCTTATGGATTTAAGGTGAGGAAAATTATGAATTGGAAAGTAAAAGCAAAGAACAAAGCATAGAAAGAGTATAACATAGTTATGCGTATACATAGGCTTTTAAAAGACAGTTCTACTATAATATTTGTTACATTACGATGTCAAAGAAAAATCTCTTATACAGTTTTACCTTAGCAAGAACTATTTTTTTTTACTTCAAATTGTACATAGAAGTTCCATAGTATATAATAACTAATTGAATACGGATATGTACTACTGTTGTAAAAGAACGGTTATTCACTAGTAGCATACATATATTTGCGTCCTGAGAAACGTTCAGATGTAAAAAGAAAAATTAAATGGTACAAGATTTTAAATGCGGTAATAAATTTTATATTTTTGTTGCTTAATAACTCACCATTAAGATGCATTAAGAATACGAACCTGTATATAAAACATATTATTTGCTCGATTATGGCGTATCGGATTTAAGAGGCGTTAAAACCCAAAGTTAATAACTGTATCGTAAACTTCATCCATCTATATAAAACCTTCGCATTACATACATAAAAATCTGATTCGTTCAGTAGGCAAATAACAGGAAAATCGCAAATCCCTGACCAACGAATCTTGATGGCCCAATCATTTTTGACTGCGTACTTTCACGGTTGCTGGCCGCTAAGTGCCAATATTTCCGTCGCTAACGATCGATTCGGTTTTCGAATTAATCAAACCTTTGTATTGGAAATATTTCGTTTATTAAGAGGGCTCTTCATATTCGTGTTAGGTATGTCATAGCAGGAAATCATTACAACAATTCTTTTATTTTTCACAACACTATTTCTGCACGTATGTTATGAGTGTTTTTGCAAAACGAATATATGAGTACAGAACATGATCACTGCAAATTAGAATATAACAAAAATTTAATATTTATAGGTGGGAGTTAAGTTCGTAATTTGAAGTTTTGCATTTAATATGAATGCAGATATCCAGTCACATTTTTCAACGCTGTAATAAGATATAAGATTTAATACCTGAATATTATAGATCACAAACTGATGCCACTTTGGTCTTTGGGCAAAGGATGTATGTAAGTTACGTGTCAAGTATCATATATGTATGTACAAGTAACTTATTATTAAGATAAAAACAAGATAACAAACACGAGAAAATACATTGACTAACCATAAACGATACACATTTTTATTTATTCTTTATTAAATAATGGCCCCGAATATGGATAAAATAAGTTGGTATAATTGGGTCGCTATTATGAAATTCGTGAAACTGTGCTGCTTCCGCCATCTAGCGATATGGATCCTCGTTTAGTGGGCATTTAGCCCGATCTTTTTTTTGTTGTGGGAGCCGTCTGACCTGAAATTTCTGGAAACACTGTCTTGGTTTTTTGAATTTAGTCTGTTCTGAGTTCATTTTTGGCCTGTTTTTTTACGTCGCAACATTCACACAGAATGTAGTAAGTGTTCTCTGTCATCCCGTTACACAATTTGCAATTGGTATCTCCAGAGTTGAACACAATTTTCTGTAGGAGTCCTTTCAGTGCGCAGTGCCCTGTAAGGAAACCTATTTCGGTGCGAAGATGATTCCTACTAAGCTGCAGTAGTTCTTTAGTCTTCTTCTTCGGTGGTCTTCTTTGATGGTCTCTTAATAAAGGCCTTTCCATAAATTTATCCCAGCGTTCTTTGCGTTTTTCTTTTCCCCAGCTTCTTACCTGCTGTCGTGCTGTATTTTTGGATACTCCTAGAAGAGGTTCTGTGGATTTCCTTGGATTTACATGTCCAGGCACCCACAGCAAAGTAACTTTATTGCAGTCTGTCAGGCTATTCAGTTGTAGAATACATTCCCAAACTAGTCTTGATTGTATTTCCAGATTCACTAATGCCCTCAGTATCGCCTGGCTGTCTGTTGCAATATAGATTTTAGCTTATTTTTAGAAGCCCTCTGATTGATTTCAGTTGCACAATACAGTATTGCGTATTCTTCCGCCTGGAAGACTGTCATATTTTCATAGAGGAAGAGTGATCATTGTGTTTCTCACCTTACCATAGATTCCAGTTCTAGTCTCATCTGTAAATCAGATCAACCGAACCTGTCTCTGTAGCTAGATTGATTGCAGTTTATTCGATTCGTGATTTAGACCTCGAATTTTCTGTGACATTAGAAGTCTTACACCCAGAAGGAATAATTTATTCAACTTGATTTTCTGGCTTCAGAATGACTTTATTTAAAGCAAGCTTTGGCAAGAGTTTGAAGACGTTGCCAATCGAGATGTTGGTTTGTCTTATCGCGAAATCGGCCGCCGTGTTAATTGTACTGCAATGACGGTAGTGCTTGCGTCTCGTGTGTGGACAGAAGAAGGTAGAAAAACACGAAGTAAACCAAGTGGTCAACCGAGGTGTACCACAGAGCGTCAAGATAGGCGCTTCAGACAACTAGCTCTACGAGACCGTTTCGCTACTAGGCATCAAATCGCTGACCAAAGGTTTGGGAAAGAAGGTAGACCTGCTATTATGCGTACACTATATCGCCGCATTCGAGCCTTTTAGACTTTTTCAAACCGTCCACGATTAGGGCTTTCTTTGATTGCGAACCACTGTTGTCAACGTTTGAACTGGCGCAGAGGACGACAGCATTAGGAAGCAATATGTCGTCTTCAGCGATGAATCGCGATTCTGTCTAGGTATGCATTGTGACTGTAAGAAAAACACGACACCGCGTGGGAAACGACGGTAATATGGGTTTGCTGTGGAGCATGTACACAGGACTGTGGAAGTTGAGTAACGCTTGAGGAGCTATTGCCTATTAGTAGCCGAAAGCACCACTTCTCTTTATTCGTGGCAGTATGACAGCTGCGCGTTATGTTGGTGATTTCCTACAAACCACTTTACTAACCTTATCTAAGAGTCGTCTAACACATCCTTTTTCAGCAAGACAACGCACGTCCCCATATTGCTCGTCGAATTACAGACTTTCTCCACAAAGCAGGCGTTAATGTTTTGCCGTGGCCACCCCGTTCATCGGATTTAAACCCCACTGACCATGTGCGCTATATCACATAAACCATGTGGTCTGATCTCAATCCCAAAAGGATTTCTTCCACATGACATTATTATGCCCCAATCCTGCATATCTGCTTTATGGTAGTTCTTGCAATCTGAGATGGGCCATTCTTGCCTTCCATTGCTGCTGTAGGAGTAGTCGCCATGGCGCCTGCTATTCCTAAACACGCAAGTCTCTGTATGTTGCTAAGTTCAACTATAGTAGTGTGTTGCTGCATCTTTGCCGATCGCACCCAGAAATGCATAAGTGATTAAAAGTCTGACACCTGTGCTATACGTCAAGTACGTCATATTTGGTCTTCATCCTCATGTTTTTCAATGAGCTATTCTCGCCAACATAAATGTTGTCTCCGCTCTGGTTTTAACTGCTGTCGATTGCATGTGAGCTTAGAGTCAAGAATGACGCCAAGATATTTCCCTTCCTCTGACAATTTTATTTCTTCGCTTCGAAGTTTTAGCGGTCCAAGATCATCTAACTTCCTCCTTCTCGTGAATACTGTTATAAGGACTAATGTAAAGACCCACTTCTTCAATCCATTCTTGTATAATCCGCACGGCGTTCTGCATTTTGTCCCGATTTAGCGCGGTTACTTGAAAGTTATTTAAATTTACTTATTATTAAAGCAAGGCTATTACAATTTTTTGAAAATTTTCAACATGTGAAAATTGCACAAAAATGCGTTCACAACCTTTTTTAATACGTTTTATTATTATAATATGAAAAAAGCAACATATTCTATAATTGCACATACATTTTTATTAAAATATTTACAAAATGTATAGATAATATTAACAGGTATTTTCTTTATTTAGGTGCATGTAGTAGCAAAATTATTTTTTTTTGAGAAATTACAAAGTAATATTTTTTAACTTTTCTGGTTTTGTCGTAAATCTTCTGGATAAATGATATTGAAAAAATTGTGGCTGCATAAAGAAAAGATTATTGTTTCAGAATATAAAGAAGGAAAATGAATTACCATTTTAAAAAAAAATCACCCAAAATGTTGAAAGTAAGATAACTGCCATTATACCAATGGATAGGAAATTAGGAAACAAGTTTTATTGGGATATTTTGTCATGCACATGACATTATAGCTAGTTAGATTGCGTTACTTGTACGCTGTATATGTTCAGAATTAGTTAGAAAGAATTAACTGTGGTAAAATAATCATCGGATACTATGTAGAGTGTATCATCGGGCGATTTATTACTAGATATTTAGATGTCGTTTATTTCTCATCTTAAACATACGCTTTGTGGGCAGATCATTTCTTTTTAAAGCAACTTCTATAAACGTAAAACCCATTTTATATTTACCCTACCAGCTGCATTTCTTCTTATTTTACCGATCCCCGAACGAACGTTGCGGTATAATTTAGTGCCATTACCGATTTTCTAGTACAGGGAGAAGTACGAAGCGGAAATATGGCTATCTAATCTAGACGTGGATACGAAATACTACGGCGGAGTCGACGGTGGAAGGCATTAAATTCGCCGTGCGAACGTTTTCTACGGCGAATGCGACGACAGGAAGACCCTCATTGCATTAATGCGGTTCAATTTCATAGGCACAGTAGACAGCGATATTTAATAGTGGAACGTCGCGACGGCAACAAAATTGCCGCTCTCGCTTGGAAACACCTTTCGCACTGCGCAGCGTTGTCGTAATATTTACACTTGAAGAATGTAAACATACGGTCTGTTATTATGACAATACATCAGTAGATAATTGCGCCATAATTATTTGTAGTATACAGCCTGCCACACCTAACTGGCTTAATTTTTCTTTCTTTCGTACTTCTAGTAGGAATTTAAGTTTAAAACTTTCAAACTAGTCATTATTATAAGTCACAGTGGGGATCTACTTAAAGAAAATATCTTCAACTTCATAGCACTTTAGATATATACAGGGTGTTCAATTTTCTTGTTCTAACTGACATGGTCCAATTTTGACTTTACCACGTCATTTGCAAACAGTATTCCCTAATTCTTTAATGCCCATGGGTGGGCGTAAACCCGAAGAAGGCAACTCGGCCAGAAAGACCTATTGTGCCTGCCTATGGTCTTTTGTGGAGGAATCGCCGTACAAGCAGAAAAGGAAATATAAATGTGAGTTTCTACCTACCAAGCGTCTTTGGCATTCCTCCAAAAGCAATTTCACTTTCATCAATATCGTGTCTCAAGTATTATTCTCGATTCTCCTCCAAGAGATCAAAGTGTAGATGCACGCCTCTAAGCAACACAAACTCTCCGCAACAGCGACCGCGGCGGAAGTCCGTAATTCAATCTCCGCCGCACACCTTCCATTCAGGTATGCTATATATTCGTTCTAGCAATAAATTGCAAACCATTGAACTAACGAAGACAGTATCACTTAATACTTATTTCGTTATATCGTGAAATTTTAAAATTAAATGTAAAAATACAATATATAGATATTCGATCATATTCATTCAATTACAAAATTATTTAATTGAACTATGAAATTACTTACCACACAAATATTATCCACAAAATGATGTTATAATAATGAAAATTAATTCATTCACTATAAAATCTCTTATTATTAATCAAAGATTGTAATGGCTGCGTTCAGAACACGTAGCTGCTCCCAAGCGGTTTGTAAACTGTTGACAATTCGTCTCAAAAAACGCAACGCTACATTTCCGCTACGTCAATAACATACAATAGAGCGGTCGTCACTTTGTGTAGTAGAAAAAGTTGCTGATATGTATTATATTCGTACTCTGAACGCGGCCAATGATATTTTATCATAACAATGACATATTTTCTCTGCATGAAAATTCACTCGTGAATGTAGATTATTGATATTATGTCCAGTATTTTTCTCAGCGACAATACTTTTATGCTTAGTTGTGTCTATCTGTGTGTGCTTCGTAACGTTTTCAAGATTTACTAAATTTATACGTGGCAACGGGTAAAAAAATCACCAATTTTTGCATGTATTTCTGTTAATACTGCCAACTTGTTTCTTAACGTTTAAGGCATATTTAGAAGATATTTCAGCAAAAAAAATTGGCGAAATCTTCATTGAAAATATACAAGGAAATAAAGCTTCGCATTCTCATTCATTTTAGTGTAGTTTAATGTTGTGTTGCTAAAACAAAGATGGTTGAAATAAATATGAACAATTTTAGTATTTTATAAAATTTATGGTATAGCGGATCTATATAAATATATGGGTGCAATTATGGGACCGAGATATATCTCATCCTCTCTCCTACTACTATGAACGGCAACTTGAGTATAAAATTACAGTTTTAACATAAACATTCGCACTGAGATGAAAAAATATACAGAACAATTTTATTTATTACTTGTCGATTAAATGGATATCTGAGAATTTACAACTCACACCAAATAAATACAGCTAGCCTACCTTAAAAACGACATTACCTTAAAGTGACTGTTCATGGTATTGTAATATCACACTCATTTTTTTATTGTCTAGAGAACACTCTGTATATTATTGGCTATTTAATGCTACCTACTAATTTTTGTGTTTAATCCCTTAATTTGAAGACGTACATTTTTATTAGTAGATATTAGCAAACCATGGCATAGCACAACAAACGAGTAATACTTACTAACTAGTGATGTAAATACCATTTTTTCATGTTACGGTATTCGGTAAATGAAAATGAAATACCGGTTTACCGTAATTACCGGTAATTTTGTTTCATGTGTAACATTAACGGATTCCCAAGAAAATAGGGGTAGAAGTTAAACTAGAATAATCACATTTTGCACCATCTTAGGGATAATATTAGAAATTTTGTATAATATTTGTATTTAATTATTTAAACAGTTTTAGAATAAAAAAAAATCTTGTACAATTTTATTTTTCACACAATGTGCTTATCTCCTCTCATAATGTGTGTATTCAAAATACTATTAATTAAATACGTGAAATGTTGTCCTTAATATTATTATTTTAATATTAAAATGAACATTTACTCATTCTAACGTTTTAAACTTTAAAAAACTGTAAAAATTCAAGCACAAATCATATGCTAACTCAACTTTTTTCTGGAAGATAATAGAAACCCAAAAAACCATAAAAAGGGAATTGAATAGTACGTGTTGACAAAGGCAGGTAGAAAAGTAGAGTGTTTACTTCTGCGTCCTAGCAATCGCTAGCACAAAATGAACATTAATTTCACTTCTTTGCGTCCTTTTCGTATCCTCTTGTTTGAGACTATTTTCATTTAATTTACCAACTTTTCCAAATTTGCGCTTTTTTGTTGAGATTTTTTTTGATTCCTTCCTACTTTCTGACTAACTGTGGAATGCAGTTATACGTTCTAATCAAAAATTTTTGCAGTTCTTCTATATTATCATTTAGGACTTACAAGCTCTCAAACTCAGAAAGTTAAAATAAGATTAAACAAAAAAATCCCATAAGATTATATTGGATATATTATCATTACCTCTACCTGTTTCTTTTTATTTTCTGTCCATTTACTTTAAATATCTATAAACAATATTTCGTAGATTAAAATTTTTGGATGGATTTTTCATTTACGGAATTATCGGTTGATTTTTGTATTTACCGGTTAACCGGTAAACGGTAACATCCTTACTATACTGATACCTACTAAAAAAAGCCTAGTAGATTTAATAAGATAGATTAGATAGAAATTAATCAGTGTTATATTTTATATTAAGGCCGTTTATTCACGCCATTAAGTGCAAGTACGTATTGACATTAACTTATTGTCACTAGAAATATTGGCTTTCACGATATTTTAATGATAAGTACCTACTTGACAGAAGTCACATTTTTATGTCAGTGTATTGTTTCTGGTAAGACAGTAAGGAGACGAGAAATAAATTATAATGTGGAAAAGGGTAATATGCAAATTATGTAAGCGGATGTTTACGGTGTTTAATTTGACGTTTATTAAACGCAAAGTTATTTTTGACATGTTTTATTTAAGAATTCGCGAGTTTATGTTAATTAGTTTGATAGTATTGTTTAAGGTAAGTTGAATGATTCAAACGAAATGTAAAATTTTAACGTGAGGAGACAATCGACTGGCGAGATATATTAAAGCTGATGCTCAGTAATTGAAAATAAAAAGAACATGTATCAATGGCAGAGAAAGAGTTAACTGAAGAAATTACCAGCAGAATTCAATGCTTCGGACTCTAATTTAAGAAAGAAGGCCTTAAATAATTGTTACCCACACCACTATTAAATAAATCACATTTTCCCAACAAAAACAGAATGTCATATTTACACGCAATATTGTGAAAATATGCTGTTGCTATAAGGATATATATTAAAGAACACAACATCTATCCACTGAAAGAATGGGAACCGAGCCCGTTTCCAAATTCAAATCTTTCTATAATTTCTAGTTCGTATTTGCCTTCAATTTACAAGTCCCGCAGCGTAATTGGATTATTAGAGTGTTATGAGATATTCACCTAACGGATAAACGCTATCAACTCATAATAACAGTGTCCATTTCCATTTCTCAACTGTCAAACGCTCCTAACAAGTGATTAAAAAAAAATATTGTCGTGTGCCGATCCAGGCTAACAGAACGACAATAATTTTATGAGAAGCATCACAGACCATAACTTAATAGAAAATTAATAGAAAATACCTTTTCTATTTCTGTACAATTTCTGCATTTGACCACTGTAAACAATTGTAAATGTCCTACATAACTCTATAATTTTTGCGGCGTATGTGTGCATCCTCCGAAATCTGCTACTGTGATATAAGTGGGTCGATCCGTTAATTGATTAACAATTCCTCTCTCGTTGATAAATAGACCCTCATATTCTTCAAATATCTCCATCTTTTACTCAGAAAAGCATCATATATTGTTTCTAATCAACACGACTTAACAAATTTAAACTTCAAGTAACATCTTAATCGTGTTTGAGCTGTCAGTAAATATCTGGCCAGTAAGCGAAATTTATGACGAGTAGTGCTACTCAAAGGAATAAACGTTTAGTTGCGCTATCCTGTCAATACACACTTGGCACTTTACTCAGAGATAAAAACTGCCTAAGTGTAATGCTGCAATTCTTCAAATATTTTTTTTCTAGTAAAACGTCGTAATCAGAGATGAGAAAATATTTATAAACAAATAATATTTTAGATTTACACTCAAAAGGTTTTGCTATACTTTAAAGGTATCCACATTGGAAATGTTTTTGTTTAATACCCAGCAATTATTCCTATAACACTGAATATTTGCGTTCTTATACAATATGAACTATTCAAATTTTATTCGAAAGAATGCAAAGATAAAAATTCCAACAAAACGAATAAAGAAAACAAAATATCTCAAAAATGCTTATTTTTATTAGAAGCTCTCCCCCTCCCAATTTAGGGAGACGCCCGCCCTGTATGGTAATTACTAGAAAAGTTTTATCTCTCTTTAAACGGTCGAGAGATTTTCTAATGTTAAAAACCGAAATATTTTATTAATGACGTCCTTATTATTATTTTGTTAATAATGTTGTTTTGTAAATTACCTGGTTAGACTTGTTATATAGTTGAAATTTATTGTAATATATATATTTATTATAATATTTAATGTAGTATAACGTTCTCCTAGGAATGCCTTGTTTATTGATGACCGTATAAGTCACACATTTTGAAATAATTATTGTTAATGCATTTTTTTCCCTTTTAGTGGTCCAGGTTTCTATCGAATGGGTAAAACGAGTCGTCAGTTGTGATATAATTCGTGATTTCTCAAAGTGTTTTATTTTATTCTTCTAAAACTAGCCTTTCTCTGTTTCCTGGGTGATGCAAGATGAAGCTCAACGCATTCGATAAGCCAAGATATAAAGCGCCACTTTCAAATCGTATTTTGTTTTCTTCCATTGGAAGCAATAACAAAAAGACTACCCTTTTTCAAATTCCAATAATTATTATACTGCAATATGCTAGCTACTGTTCTCTCTCTCAACCTAATTGCGCACCAATTACTTTTGGTGATGTTAATGAGTTGGATAGAATATGTGTAGATAATCGGAGTAAACGCAACAAGTTAATCGACGCCAAACACCATTAACATACCTATGCAGTCTGCGCGCACTCTTTAAATCCTGTAAACGCGAGCCAACCAATACATTGGCTTATTTTATTTTTTGCCGTGAAGGTTTTCAGGACAAGTATTATAAGTAGTGTAATGCGAGAAATGTTTCTAGATGGTTACATCACATTTACATACTTGCTTGCTTATAAATATGTAATGTGTTCAGTTAGATACGTGAAAGGTATTTTAATGAAAATAAATATTGTATAAGCATATAATAGAAAAAAATATAGGAACAGCTCTATTTTCATTATTGTGTTTGCGTTTGAGAGAAAGAAGGAGACAATGTTGCAGGCCGCCAAGGTTTACAATGTAAAAAGCGTCAAACAATAATGCATTTTTGCTATCTAAACGCACTTATTCAATGCTAAATAGTTCGCAGGTATACCAACTGTTCTAAAGATACGACCATCTATTAAAAGCGGACAGTCTAACTCTTTTCAAATATTCCTGGAATAATAATAAATATTGTTTCATTTATCTAGGTGGGAATATTTATTTATTTTTGGGACTGCTTTTATAGTTGTATTTAATAGCATTGCATGTGACGTTTGCTCTAGAATTGATCGGGTGTGTGGTATATGTGGTAAATTGAGTGTATTAACTTTTCGCTAGTGCTGTATATATTTACTTTTCGCTAGTGGTGTATATATTTACTTTTTACTTAGGACCATTTTTGTTGTAACATGTTGTACGCTGGTATGTTTGTGTATTTCTAAAATAAAGATTCATTCTGGGTCGAACCTTCGTTTAAATAACACAACAATATTGGCGACGAGGAAAATTAATAGTGAAATATAAAATAGTTAAAGTAGTGTAAAGAAAATTAAATTACGTGGAAATGTCGGTGGGAAGAATAAGTGAGTTTGATCCCGCATCAAAGAAATGGAGCACATATATTGCACGTTTAGAACAATATTTCATAGTAAATAAAATTGAAGAAGATTTAAAAGTTTCCACGCTATTAACGGTAGTTGGGGACGAAACTTTTGAATTAATGGGAGATTTGTGCAGTCCGGTAAAGCCAGAACAGAAAACATATAGAGAATTGGTAGAAATTGTGCAAGAACATTTGCAGTCGGCACCATCCGTAATATCAGAACGGCATAAATTCCGACTTCGGCGACAAGAAAAAGGAGAATCTGTTACGCAGTATATGGTAGTATTGCGAAATTTGACAAAAACGTGTGAATTTAAAGAAACATTGGATGACAATTCAAGAGATCAGTTTGTGTCTGGGCTACATAATGAAATTATTAAGCAACGATTATTCTCCGAAAAGAAGCTAAATTGTGTATCAGCATATGATTTAGCAAGAGACATGAAAGCAGCCGAGAAAAATGTAACGGACATGGATGGTTCGTACCACGTGCTCAACATGCGTCATCAAGGTCGCCCATTTTCCGGTTCCGGGGGAGCAAGGTCATCTGGGAAAGCGGAATGGCGTGGATCAACTTCCGGTAGAAGAGCGAAAAACACAGGCAAGGAGAAAATGGAGAAGGAAACCAAACATTGTTGCCGAGTTTGTGGAAAAGGAAATCATCACAGCAGTCAATGTTTTTACCGAAATTCCGTTTGCGATAATTGCGGTAAGAAAGGGCATTTAAAATATGTTCGTAATTAAAAAAAATTCCAAAATTGTAAATAAAAGACAAAATAATTATTTAACTAATGAAAATGCAAAGTCAAATGCTGTAAATGATTCAAATATTAATGATTCTGATTCAGATATATCTGCAAATTTGTTTACTGTAATTTCGAATGATAAAGATTCGCCGATAAAAGTTAATATAGAAATAGAAAATGTTAATTTAAATATGGAAATAGACACAGGATCGCCAGTTTCCTTAATTTCTGAGATTACTTATAAGAAATATTGTAATAAATTAACTATCAATAGTTCAAAAATTAAACTTTCAACTTACACGGGAACCCAAATAGAGAAATAGAGAAAAGGTTTTATAAGAGTCAAGGTAAAATTTAATGATGTAGTTGATAATTTAAAATTATATGTGGTACCCAATGGTGGACCATCATTATTAGGCCGTCAGTGGTTAACGGCATTAAACATAAACATAATTAATAATGTTGCTTTAAATAATTTAAAAATTGAAAATGAAACTTTAGCTAGTTCTGTTGCTGGAAATGCATCAATATCGAATTTAATTAAACAATACCAGGGTATATTTGATAATGAGCCAGGAACTTATAAAGAATTTTAAAGCTAAACTATATTCAGAGCCTGGTACGGCACCAGTTTTTTACAAACCGCGTTCATTAGCTTACAACTTAAGGACAAAAGTTGAATTAGAGTTACAAAAGTTAGTAAATAATGGTGTTTTAACTCCAGTAGAATGCAGTGAATGGGCTAGTCCAATTGTGCCAGTTTTGAAAAAGAACGGCGAGGTACGTATTTGTGGAGATTTCAAGGTTACAGTTAATCCGCATTTACATGTTCAAAAGTATCCAATACCAAAGGTTGGAGATATTTTTTCTAAATTAGCCGGTGGTAAGTTATTTAGTAAAATAGATCTCTCACAAGCTTATGCCCAATTAGAACTGGATCACGATTCAAAACACTTAGTTACTATTAATACTCACAAGGGTCTATTTAGGTACAAACAGATTGCCGTATGGAGTAGCATCAAGTTCTAGTATTTTCAAAAATTATGGATTAACCTTTAGTAATATACCGGGTGTGGTTGTTTTATTGACGATATCCTAATATCGGGTTCTACTGACATCTGAAGAGGCTAAAATTAGTTTTAATAAAATTCAAGAGTGTGGTTTAAAAATAAATTAAATAAATAGTATTTTTTCAAAAATCCGTGACATATTTAGGTCATTACTTGGACGCTGAAGGATTGCATCCATGTAAAGAGAAAATTTTCGCTATTTTAGATATGAAAATACCGAATAATAAGACAGAACTAAATCTTTTTTAGGATTAGTTAATTTTATGGAAGTTCATTCCACAGCTAAGCACAAAACTAAGTAGACTATATTTCTATTAAAAGACAATGTTAGTTGGGTATTTGATGAACATTGTTTAAAACAATTTAATGAGATTAAAAAAGAATTAGCGTCATCAAAAGTTCTAGTTCATTATAATCCTAAATTGCCTATTGTTTTAGCTTGTGATGCAAGTGCAACGGGTGTAGGAGCAGTTATTTTCATAGATTTGCCGATGGTATTTTGCGACCGATTGCTCATGCATCTCGAACGCTAAATCAAGCGGAGAAAGGCTATTCACAAATTGACAAGGAAGCCTTAGCAATTATATTCGGTGTGAAAAAATTTCATGAATATTTATTTGGCACAAAATTTTATTTGTATACCGATCATAAACCGCTTTTAGCAATTTTTGGCGAAGAAAAAGTGTGCTCAGTTCGCGGCAAGCAGATTGCAGAGGTGGTCAATAATTTTGGCAGCTTATCAATATGAAATTAAATACATCACTTCAAAGAACAATTGTGTGGCTGATGCATTATCACGATTACCTCTTAATCTAGAATCAAATAAAGAGCCAGATATAGATCACATTTTGTATATTAATCAAGCTTTACCGATTAGTCACAAGCAAATTGCGGTGGAAACACAAAAAGATCCTATATTAAGTAAGGTGTTTTCTTATTGCTTTTCAGGTTGGCCAGAACACATTCAAAATATGTCAGATGGAATTAAATCCTATTTTTTGCGTCGAAATCAATTGCGTTTAGAGCAAGGATGTATTTTATGGGGGGTGAGAGCTGTGGTCCCACCAAAATTTAGAGAACAAATTTTGGATGAAATACATACTAGTCATTTAGGGATGAACAAGTGTAAATCAATTGCTAGATCTTATTGCTATTGGCCGTTAATTGACAGTGATATTGTTAAACTTTGCCAAAATTGTCAAACTTGCAACAAATTTCAAAATAATCCACCTAAAACAATTTTGCAACCATGGCCTCAAACATATAGGCCTTGGTCACGTATTCATGTGGACTTCTTGGGTCCTATATTTAATAGCAAATATTTGATAATAGTAGATGCGTTCACAAAATGGTTAGAAGTTTTTAAAATAAATGAACCAAATGCTAAAATGGTAATCAAACTTTTAAGAACCGTGTTTGCACGCTTTGGTTTACCCAATACGATTGTGTCAGACAACGGACAGCCGTTTTCTTCGGGTGAATTCGAGAAGTATTTACAACTAAACGGCATCAAACATTTGTTTTCACCGCCCTACCATGCGCAAAGCAATGGTGCAGCGGAAAACTGTGTTAAACAAGTAAAAAATGCTATTAAAAAGGCTCATGATGAAAGAAAAGATATAAACGAATTTTTGCAAATATTTCTATTTAATTATCGAATCGCTTCTCACTGTACTACAAATGCTAGTCCAGCTTTCCTAATGTTTGGTGGTAATTTAAAAACGCGATTAGATTTAATAAGACCAAATCACCACAATATTATAAATAATAAACAACAAGCGCAAATTGAACAATTTAAAGGTAGACCAACAAACTTTGAAATTGGCAGTGAAGTTTATGCGAAAAATCCATTACAAGCTTTTGACTCTCCTTGGCTTCCTGGAAGTGTCGTAAATAAAACTGGAAATGTTGCTTATGATGTGAAAGTAGGAACAGATAAAATAATTAAGAGACATTCTAATCAGTTGAGATCTCGTAAGTCTTTATCTGCTCCTACCCAAAATTTGGACTCTCTTTTGGAATTGAAAGAGCAAGAAACGGAAGATTTTGATGAGGCGGCAACTGAAACTATTGTTGTTAGCGATGATGATAATCCTAGTTGTACTTCGCCAGAATCTTCTGTTAACCGTCGTTATAATTTAAGGAGTCGAAACAATTAATTATTTAAGAGTATATGTTCTGAATTGTATTAATTTTAAGGGGAAGGAATTGTGGTAAATTGAGTGTATTAACTTTTCGCTAGTGCTGTATATATTTACTTTTCGCTAGTGGTGTATATATTTACTTTTTACTTAGGACCGTTTTTGTTGTAACATGTTGTACGCTGGTATGTATGTGTATTTCTAAAATAAAGATTCATTCTGGGTCGAACCTTCGTTTAAATAACACAACAGTATATTGAATACGTGTTCAGATAATATAATTCTAGGGCCATCAAACGTACTGTATAAAAGCAACTTAATGTTAAAATCCAAACATTACCTATTACATTTATGCGCTCTCTTTAACTTCTTTCTAGTCTATCTTTAAACCAATCTAAAAGGATTGGAAATGTTAAATTACACAAAACTTAACCGCCCTCGATTTCTGAAATCTCTTCACCCGCCTAATAAAAATTATATCCGGCGCATTTCCCAATGTTTATTTTGCAGGGATGAGACAATTAACTTGACGCCAGACCGGCATCCCTAAACAATTGAACTCTTGTTGTACAAGCGTGAACCCTGTTCCGTAGTCGTCTAGCTTCCAATTACTAGAAGCACAAAGCGAGCGGGTTAATTAATTTCGGAACGCCGAGTAGTGTTGGTTACCTAAGCGAATAAGATATCGTATTTACTGAAGGGGTCGGTGCTATCTTCCGAAGTGTAGCAAACGCGCGCGGTTGGATGACGCTCGATTGTGCGACGTTTAAATTTTGTTGTTGATGAGAGTGTAATTCGTAATTAGAAGTCCCGCAGTAGAACCTTAGCTTGATTAGGTCTCTGTCAAATTAGAGATAGAATGGTAATGCGAATATATAACGCATATTGCATCCGTCGCTTAAAGTCGAACGTCCTTTTTACGTCAACGGTATAGTATGCACCATGTCTGGCAGGTCCCCTTTTACGGTACGGTAACAAAGCGGTGATGATATCTTGAAACTTACCGAAGTCCTGTCCTTGTTTACGATTTCCAAGGGCGCTTGTATGCTCGGCTTGCCCAGATACCAATCTTCTCGCGGACTGTAGTCGCCCAGAAAGCGCACCAGTCTCGGTACGTTGACGTAGTTATCATCGTCAAAGTGACAGAACCATCTGCAACAAGAAGATATGAGATGAGCGTGCTTTAGAAACGATACTAGTTCAATGCAGAAGTGATTATATAGGTTTGTGTTATACATATACTACCAGTATAAATACAGTCGCGAGCAAATGTTATAGGCACCCTAAATTTTGGGCGAATATCACAGTAAGAAATGAGAAAATAAAAACTTGTAAGTAATACCTTATAAATATGTAGTATTTTAAGGGATCTTATTAATTTGTTGCATATTAGAGTGTTTTTAGTACAGCTATAATACTTTTTAGATGGGAGGGGGAAAGTGACTTCTCGAAGACTTGAAAATATATAAAAAAAAATAATACATTTACAAAAGGTATCTATAAAGACTATTGTAACCGTAAAGACGATTATATAAACGTTGAAATAACTGTCACAAAAAAAATGCAAGAAACATGAAACCCATTAGTTTTGTTACAGGTGCCTATAACATTTGCTCGCGACTGTATAATAGCAAGTGTAATTCAAGTTTTGTTACGTTGGGACACCTAAATTACATTCTTATAGCTTGTTTCATTAAGTGTTAGTGTTAAACCAATGATTTAAAACGCATGGTTTTTTAAAGGTAAAATATTTAAATAGAGTTTAATAATAACATCCATAATTTGACTCTGTGTAAGTGGTAAACATAGGGAAAAAAAAAAAACAAGGTCTTGATCCTCACACAGTCCTTTAATATATCGCACGACCGGTTTCGCTCTAGCCGAGCATCCTCAGGTCAGAATTTAAAATCTTGACTAATTTTAAAGAACTAACATTAAAGAACTTTGTGAGGATCAAGACCTGTTTTCTTGTTTTTTTCCCTATAAAGTTTAATAATTCCGGGAGAGATGGTCATAGTTTTTCCAGTGTTTAAAAAGTCAAGGTACAACAAAAGTAACACAACATAAAATGATGACTTTTAAGAAAAAAAAATAAACACATGGAGATGGCCTCAAAAAAACATTAGTTACTTCTGAGTTTTCTTTGACTTATGGCTAAGTTTCCACACTTCTGACAGAAGTCGCCGTAAGACGTATAACTTTCATGTAACCAGAACACGCAGTTGATACATTGGATCTAATCAATAGCTTTTTTAGTATATCTATAGTCTCTTCACTTTCTTCACATAAGTTTTCATTAAAATCTTCACTTCCATCTTCCTCATTTTCTAGATTTATTTCTTCATCTTTCTCACTGCTGGAAGATTCCAAAATTCTCTTTATTTTTTTTTGTTTTTCATAACTTTTGTGTTTTGAATCTTATGTTATTTTTCTTGGTTTTTTTCTTTGCAAATTTATAGATGTGCAAAAAGCTGCAACTTTTTTGACCCATTTTTTCAATAGCAATTATTTTTTCTGGAATAGGAGGCGACAAATCAGACAGTTTTTTGTTTTTGAGGTGAAAAGTGACCGGTTGTAAGCGAGGAAGCTTCTTCAATAAAAAAGCGTAATCTGGTATCATGTTACGATTGAAAGATAGGATTCCAAACCATATTGTATTGTAGCAGCCTTACCCCAACTTGCAGTCAGTAATTCACCAAACTGATATCTAGTGATGCTCCGTCCAGCACAATTTCTGAGCCACAGACGACACGAGTCAGAAAAATGTGTCTAAAGATAATGAGTGGTATGGCTAAGCAAACGTAATATGATGAGTCCATTTGACTCTGCAAATTCAAAATTTCGACACAATTGTTGAAGAAAAATAGTCGCGTTGAAATAGGCGGATTTTTGTGCATTAGTAACATGGAACTAGGTGGTAACGAAATACAGCATATATGTAGTACCAATGTTTTTTGATTTCTAATTTTGCAGCCAAAATATTGTTTATAACTTCTATGAATTAATTCACTTAAAGGTTTTTTTTACAATTTTGTAACATATAATCTATAAACATAACAAAAAAATGAACGGAGAACTTTACAGCTCCTTGCACGGTTTTCCATTCTTGAAAATTACACACAACAGAAGTTGTGGAATAGTGCTTAAAACTTCCTTAACTAAGTGACAGTTCAGTGACATTTCGTTTGTGTCTTGCAGTTCGCTTCACCAACAAAACAATAAATTAATAATAATAAATAAAAAATCAGCACGTATCGATTTCAGAAGTTTCCACTTTAGTATATTCCGGGATGAGACTAATTTATTAGAATTATTTACTCTGCGTGATGTTGTATCCTATGTATCTGCCATTGCCTTTCACAAAATATTATTTTGAAAACTGTGACGTGATACTCCATATTAGAACACAGTTTTTACCTTCTAAACAACGCCAAACACTAAAATTCTAGATTTTTAAATCAGTTACAAAAATCGTGTCGACTAGTGTAATTAATAAATATTTAGTGTAGATATCTACCAACAAAAAATACATAACACAAAAATGTTAGTTTTGTCACGTGTGCCGTAGGCCATTAAAGTATATACTTATATGGTGGCGAGTAAAATGTGATGATATGTTAGCAAAAAGACATACGTAGCAGATAAAGACAGCTATACTACAGAAATTAGATTTTCGAGAAGAATCAAAAATGGCACTGTAGTAATATCCAAGATCAGAAATACTACATTTGAAAATATTTAAAAATAAACCTTATGGGGGAAAAAAAGACAGAAGAATTGGAGTAGCACGGACATGAGAAGAATCTCAGAAAAGGAATACATAGATAGGTGTTTGAACCTAAACCCAGTAGAAGGAAATTAAGAGAATGTGGCTAAAAGAAGGAGGGGCATCAGCAGTAAATGGGAAAAATACAAGATCCGTGCAAAATATGAGTACATCCCAACTAGATAAATGCTATTATATAGTTCTGGATAGAATGGGTTAAGAATTTTTGTATACTCATTCAAATTCTCTCTTTTATGACATTATGCATTTTGTTAACAGCATTTATATTGCATATCAACAGTAAATTAAAATGTTTTTTTGGACGTTACGGAAAAAAAATATTACTCACTCTTGCTTTCAGATGTATAAACTTGATTCATTCACAAGTTATATTGATTTTAATCGCACAGAAATTCGAACCTATTACTCATTGTTGTACAAAATCGATTTGATCTGCCTAACGCACCGAGCCGTTACTAGAGCAACTATATTAAACAATAAACCGAGTCAATTAATATTCTATCGGCAAACAATATCAATTTGCATTTAATTAATATTCCAGCCGAAATACGGTTCTCAACCCAGGCGACATGACCGAAAAGCTTGAAAAGAAATAACGCGGCAAGCTCATCTATACATAAATCTGTTTAACTTGTTCCGACACCAGGCGCATGCACAAAGTATGCGGATAGTGGATGATTAAACTCATAGTTTATATAGCGGCTGAAACAAGCCCATCCGCCTCTTTGTTAGCTATCGACCAATTTCGCCATAGCTCTGGTCCGTGGGGGTTTTTGTCAATCCAGCGTCCAGCTGGAACAGCACGAGATTGAAGTTTTAATTGGATCTGGATTCAGGAATGCCTAGGGCCGGCCCAGAGAGAAAAAATAAGTTCGAATTTAGCCAACTTAACTTTGTGATTAATCTTATAGTAAATTACACTTTATGGTAGCTGTTTTGGATTACTATGGTTAGTTGTGAAGATCTGAAAAATACTTTTAGGGATTTTTTTTTGCAGGAGCTATCTATTTTAAGGAAATACGAAAAGATTATGGTCTTTTGGCTTTCTTTAACTATTAAATCACACCAGCTCTCCGGAAATACTGGCGCCCTAGTCTTAACTGTAGTTGGTTCATCCATATAATATTCTAAATTATTTTTTTGCCTCGGAAAAGTTGCCTGTCTAAAATACCTCTGAACCCCATATAGCGCCGAAGATCCTTGGTAAGGCGAAACATATGTATGCTAATATCAATCGAGTGTTACACACGTTTTTAATGTGACCTAATTATTATTTAGCGTTACTTAATTAACGCATGTATAGTGGCTTAAAGTCGTCCTACGATTATTGCTATCCTTTATAGATACATATTGGAGTTTCAGATCGACAATTTAGCAAATATCTTCACGTTAATAATGAGATTTCCATCTTAAATTCTGATTCGATTATTGTTCTACTTATAAAGATCATGCCTAGTGAATAATCACATAGAGCAGATACAAAATAAAATTGACAGAATTTCAGTAAAGTGCCACATTTTGAAGTTATTTTACATTTTATTATGATAACTAGAAAACAATGTTTTAATTTCTGTTCCTACCATATCCCATTGCATGTAAGCTTATAGTTAACGTCTCTATACTTAACCTATAAAAGTTATCTAATTCGCAATTGTGTGCACTTAGTACAACATAATTACACTTGGTACCTTAAACAACGCCACGAACATAATAGTTTTGTTGATAATGAGCTGTTAACCTAGGTGTTTAAAATGTACATCGGAAACCAGCTGAAATACAAACAAGCGTGCTTGGTACTTATAGATGTATGAATATTCTATTGATTTTAGTGGGGGGCTGTGCGTGTTATTAACACAACAGTAGTAATAGTTCAAAACATTATATAATGGAGTTTCAAGAGATTTAAATTAATTCACAGCTGGATCTAATGAATCTTCTCGGTATATTCAGCTAACCTTACATTTATCTATGCTCAAATTTAAATGATTAGATCTAATTCATAAAAAATTTGTCCAAATTATAGCATCGTTATATGTGTTATCAAAAAAAATCACATCGCAAAGAAAAGTTTCACAGCACTACGGTGTGTGAATCAATAATGCCACTTATAAATATTGCACAAAGAAGAGACTCAAGATTGGATCCCTGTGGCACACCTGACACTGAAATTATTGTTTACTACTCACAATATCATAAGTTTTGCAAATAATTTATTGCTAACATAAATAGAACCGAAAAATTAGTGTAAATTAATTTTGCAGTGCAGTGTATTTCGCAAAATCCTAATATAAACACATTAAACCATTTGCTGCTAGCATTCACCATCTATCTGCACATAAGGAGATGTGCGTAAGGGTTTCTATCCTAACATCATGTCGTCCTCAATGAAACTTAAGATACTAAGTCATTAATCCTAAATTACACCATAGAACACATACAAGGTCGTGATTATTTTATGCCTTACAGTAGCCAATTGTGGAGATTTTACTTCCTCGTCTGATAGTTACATTTGCGGCCTAGAATCTAATTTTTCATAAGCATTTAATCAGATAATCGATCAAATCCTCTCATGTCTTATTCGACCGCGCCCCTATCGCGAAGTTCTGGACCATACTCTAACACACAATCATCTCTTATTCAAATCCAAACTCCAGGGATTCAGTGGCCCTTTGATTTTTTTTACTTTATTGTCATGGCTGCATTTCCCATTCGAGCTATTCCGCTATTGCGAGAGGAGCGTTACAGAAAATCTTGGTATGGTCTTACACGCACCTGCTCTTCATTTTTATCCGATAAACTGTCGGACGGTACCGCGGGTTGGCGCTTATCTGAAATCTTGGTATTAAATGATATTTGGTGTCCGTGTTTGAGAACTTAAATGTACGGGTGTATATCAATCATCCAATAAATAATATAATGCTGTGTTCGGTGTTTGTTTCATGACTAGCAAGCAGGCTTATAAGAGCTGTTTATAAAATTTGGTCGGTATAGAAAAAGACGAGTTATTATGGATGATATCGTAAGTAAATGGGATGATTTATAGTGGCCGTAGAAGTTAGTTTCGCTGATATTCTAATAGATAATGTATCAGTGTGTGTGCAGTTGCATAGAGATACTTAATAAATATCTCTTTAACCGTTTATTTTAAATTAACATTAATAGAGTACCTAAACGTATTTTTTAATTAATATAATACACTAAAGTGATACTCTGTTTTTTTCTCTCTCTGTCCACACCATAGGGGTCGCCCTATCTAGAGCGTGTAAATTGAGCGCAAAAAGTCTCAAAACTAAGGCTTCGAGGGGGTGGGATTAAAGGGAATAATAGAGGGTCCACGGGTAGTGCGGATGCACGGGATAGGGTATCGTTATTAATAATTAAAGTAGGAAAAGAGGAGAAAATTCGCCCAAAATTAGATCTAGTAGGCGTGAGAAGCGAACGTCACTGCGTGTCGCGCGCTTCCAGAAAGCGTCAGATTCCCGATTTCGGTTTCACAATTGGTGTATTTTGTGCGATCGTTGCAAAACCGGAGTGCGGCTCTGGGAGTGGGTTTATTGCGAAAGATTATCTACATGTTTCCTCTTACATTTGAACGCTAAAATAGGTCGAAACGCGTATTTTTTTCAAACGAGTCGATTTATAGAGCTATTTTTGGCGGGAACGCGCGCTTTGTTGAAGGAATCGTACGATGGTGTCGTATATTAATGCCGGCAAACCTTCCGAATTCGTGGAGAAATAGGCGTTTAAGCCAGGTGTAAAAGTCAAAACGTGGTTCGACAAATGCTATAAAGCGATACAGTAGGTACGAACGCAGATGGAAAATCGCAAAATATTGCCATTCGTGAATGGAGTTAAGTTCATAACCTAACATGTTATTCGGAAATAACAACAACAGGGATGTGAAGTAATTGAATTATATTGCTTATGATCCATACGCTGCTTAAAAGGTAAAATCAGATACACGTATACACGGTCAAGTATGTTTTTGATTATAAATTATACAATTTTTAGAGAAATCGTTGAGCAAGTTTCGAGAAAAATGTCAAATCATAACGCCCTTTTCTACCTTTAGAATCGAAAATGAATATACTATCACAGCATCACAGAATGTACTTCACAAGGAGAGCTTCAGATGTGCTTATAAAGTTTATCGTAAAACTTCTCCCAATAAGTGTCGAGCCATTACGTCTCCCTCCGAGGCAATTTGTGCCACGCTGTGATAATTATATTATAGAAGAATAATCTTGTTACAAATTAAGGTATACTTCGGTTTTTTTTTATGTGATCATGTCTCCGATGCCATTTAAATGGGATTTTACATCGCGAGAAACGAAGTAATTTAAAAAGGACACAGCGATCATCGATTTCCATTACGTTAAGAAAGTTATAATTATTACTATTTGGGAACACACGGTATGTATTTTTATTAACATTTATTCTTCGAATAAAAAATATCAATTACTTAGAACTTTATTTACTACCTTCCTGCAGTAATATACATTAGTTTATCTAAATTATTACGATTTACTAGCAAAGCCTTTCATTAATTATATTTAAAAGAGTTTAGCTATCAGATATAATTCTTCTGCCAATATCAAGAAGATACACTAATTTTAATAAGTCTTATTATTTTTATTAAAATCTGTACATCAAATGTGATGAACAATTGTATATATTTCACCATAAGAGCAGTGTTGTTCTAATGCTTTTTAAACAATGTATTGAGATGGGCTAACAGATGGTACTATTTTCCAATAATTGTACTATTTATTAAAACAGGTTGCTGTAATTTGATATGATCGTGCCATCATCACACAATCACAGATTTCTTTTGTTACGGCACCATTCCTTACATTGAAAGTATTTTTCTTACTAAATTACAAGGAATTAATTAATTGAAAATATTGTACAAATTCCATCAATGAGGTACTATTGTACTACGTTTTATTCAATTGTACTAAATAGTACAATAGTACGCTTCGGAACACCACTGCCATAGAGTACCATGGTACAAATAATACGGATGCTTACGCGCATACGACAGTTACGTCAGAAAGGGGACTTACTCAGTTGTGACGTATGTGAGCTAAGATCTCTTTGTTGATTCAGTTAATAAACTGTTTGTTACTTCATTGACAGTCTCGCTTAAATCGAAATACAATTAAATATAAAAATATATAATATATATATGGGCAAAGAATAGTTCCGCTGGCGTACTATAAGATGTCCCAGCTAGGCTGGATTTTAGAAAAGTACAACGAGCAAACAAATATTAAACGTGATCTGACGTGCATTGAACGTAAGTGGAATTTTCCCGTTGCACAAACGCGTAAACTATAAGATAACGAAGAGTCGGTAGCGATACGAATGAAGTGGTTTAAACTGCGCGCGCAGCGAAGAGGTAGAGCATTCATAAATGATTGTCAATTCGGAAAATTATTATGAAATGAATATTAAAGGAGTCAAAGCAAGTAACAGAGTTCAGTAAATAAATAAAAACCAAAATATACATATTGGCTTCAATGGATTAATATTCGTTTTATAATGAAATAAAACATATTTTTATGTAAAGCGAAGCAACACACGGAATATTTGCTTTTATTTATATTCGTCAAATGCCTATTAACTTCGCATAGCACATATTATATCTTATTTTGAATGCATGAAATCTAAGCGGTGTTCGATTATTACACTACGCGTGGAGAATGTATGTATCTATCGCTTTTATTAATAGTGTATATTAAAATAAAACATAATAGTGCATAAAATGCGGTAAGTCGAAAATGTTATGAAATATTGTCACAATAACAGCGGGGAATTCATTTTTTAAAAACTTCGAATTATTGGAATTCGATGGGGCATAACTTAAAAATATTTTTGACTATATAGACTGTCATCCGAAGACTTGTCTTTGATTACAGTTCTATTTTGATTTTAGGAAAATACTTTCTATATATTATTATTCCATTTTAGTTTTTTTTTTACGTAGAAAAATAAAAATATCAGACATAATATGGGGATTTTACGCGATTTTTTGGGTTACTATTGGCGAATATAATCAAAACAAGATGGCGCGACTAAAATGGAGAATATTATTAAAATGAACATTTTGCAACAGACATTTGTGGGTGTTTGGATCGTTGGCATTTGATGCTGATAATAATTTTGGAAAATAAAATGGCGTAATAAGTGGGAAGAAAATTGAAATATAGGGAAAATCGCCAACTAATTTTAAAGCTGTAACTATGGGAATGTTATCAATGGGAAAGGAATGGAAAGGGAAGGGGAATGGGAAAGATGGGAAAGGAATGGGAAAGGGAATGGGAATGGAAAGGGAATGGGAAAGGGAATGGGAAAGGGAAAGTGGAAAGGGAAACTGGGAAAGGGAATGGGAAGGGAAATGGGAAAGGAATGGGAAAGGAATGGGAAAGGGAAAGGGAATTGGAAGGGAATGGGAAAGGGCATGGGAAAGGAATGGGAAAGGGAATGGAAGGGAATTGGAAGGGAATGGAAAGGGAATGGGAAGGGTTGGGAAGGAATGGGAAGGGAATGGGAAAGGGAATGGGAAAGGAATGGAAAGGGAATGGGAAAGGAAGGGAAAGGGAATGGGAAGGGAATGGGAAAGGGATGGGAAAGGAATGGGAGGGAATGGGAAGGAATGGGAAAGGGAATGGGAAAGGGAATGGGGAAGGGAATGGGAAATGGAATTGGAAGGGGAATGGGAAAGGAATGGGAAAGGGAATGGGAAAG
The DNA here is from genome assembly GCA_004143645.1 of Protaetia brevitarsis. Lineage (NCBI taxonomy): Eukaryota > Metazoa > Arthropoda > Insecta > Coleoptera > Scarabaeidae > Protaetia > Protaetia brevitarsis. The sequence continues at coordinate 840,933 of RXPK01000092.1, read as the reverse complement.
GGAATGTGGAAAGGGAGGGAAAGGGAAGGGAATGGGAAAGGGAATGGGAAAGGAATGTGGAAAGGGAATGGGAAGGGAATGGAAGGGATGGGAAGGGAATGGGAAGGAATGGGAAAGGGATGGGAAAGGGAATGGAGGGAATGGAACGGGAATGGGAACGGGATGGGAAGGGAATTGTAAAGGGACGGGAATGGGAAAGGGAATGGGAAAAGGGAATGGGAATGGGAAAGGGAATGGGAAAGGGAATGGGAACGGGAATGGGAACGGGAAGGGAAAGATTGGAAGGGAATGGGAATGGGAATGGGAAAGGGAATGGGAAGGGAATGGAAGGGAATGGGAAAGGGAATGGGAAAGGAATGGGAAAGGGAATGGGAAAGGGAATGGGAACGGAATGGGAAGGGAATGGGAAAGGGAATGGGAATGGGAGGGAAAGGGAATGGAAAGGGAATGGGAAAGGAATGGGAACTGGGAATGGGAAGGAATGGGAAAGGATTGGGAAAGGGAAGGGAAGGGGGAATGGGATGGAATGGGAAAGGGATGGGAAAGGAATGGGAAAGGGAATGGGAAAGAGGAATGGAAAGGGAATGGGAAGGGATTGGGAAAGGGAATGGGAAGGGAATGGGAAAGGGAATGGGAAGGGAATGGAAGGGAATGGGAAACGGAATGGGAACGGGAATGGAACGGGAATGGGAGGGAATGGAGAGAAGGATGGGAAAGGGAATGGAATGGAAGGAAGGGAATGGGAAGGGAATGGAAAGGGAAAGAATGGAAAATAAGAAAGGGAAGAGAGAATAAGAATGGAGGAAATCGGGAATTAGGTAAAGGGATAAGAATAAGTGAATTTGTGAATTTTTGAGTATAAATAGGGAAAGGAAAACGAAATGAAAAAGAGAATAGGGGAAAATACTATTTCTATTCTTTCTTATTACTAAATTGATGTTTACCGTATGTGAAATACCTTATAAAACAAAATGTATCAGCTGTTTTTCCTCGCTTTTTGTTGCTTTATTTAACAAAGTCTACATAATTTTTGTCGAGAACGTAAATTAATGAGTTTCAATATTATGGAGTTTAGTTGGTTCTAAATATATCTCGGAAGGATAATAAAAACTAATATATATAAAATTCGTGAAAATTGGAATTGTAGTGTTATTTATGAGGTGGATCATTTTATTTAAACGCCGAATATTTTATATAATTAGCCCTAAGTAAGGATAATCTCATATTCGTTGTCTTCAAGAATCACAGATTTGTGTATATAATACGTACAACATAAATAACGATCGACTCACAAAAAGATGACATAGGGAAAATAGGCCTATAACACCAGAAAATTCCATCTATTGGCATAGTCTTTTACCGGTAATATTTATATAGAGAATTAGGTATTAGGTACTTATATCTTAAAAAGATATTTGTAGGCAATTTTAGGGCACCGACCTGTATAAAATATCGGAAAAGAACAACTTTGGCAAATAAATATTTTCTTAAAGAGAACTACGACTTGACAATATTCTCGAAACAGTTTTTCTACAAAGGTGTTATAGAATGAATGCTGCATAAACTAAATATTTTTAAATATACGGGGTGTTCAGGAGACTGACCTTTGATTAGCAGCTCTATTTTGATGTTAGGAAAAACCTTTCTACACAAGTTGTATCAGAAATCAATCTGCATAGTTAAAAATATTTTCCACTACACAGACTGTTCACGAAGATTGAGTTTTGATTATAGCTTTATTTTTGCTTTTAGAAAAAAAACTTTTCTACAAATTGTGCATTAATTCATGCTGCTATACTAAATATTTTCAACTAATACAGGTGTTTCCAAAAGTAAGAACAACGTCAAACTACTTAAAACGTACTGCACATTATAAAAGATGATTTCTAATGAATGGACCGACTTCAAAAAACCCCTCCTCACGTACCACTTCTCTACTCCTCCGATGCGCAGCATCTAGTTAATATTACTAATGTTTGATAAGCTCTATCTTTGTCTACAGCACGCGGGTCGCCCCATGTAACGCGTGTAAATTCGATGGAAACTATTACGCAAAGGATCCGAAAGCCAGGTAATTAAAAGGGAATGATATACGCACCAATGGGCGACGACGGTCCCACCGACGCTGTCGGATATTTGTGTTATCGGCACAGTAGCGAAAGAGGAGAAAATTCGCCGAAATTTAGATCGTAGTAGGCGGTGAGAAGCGAACGTCTCTGCCACCGACGCGCTGCCAGAAACGTCAGATTTGCCGATTTCGTTGTCACAATTGTGTACTTTTTGCGATCGTTTGCAAACGCGGTGGCCGCTCTGGGTGTGGGTTTATGTCGGAAAGATTCTTACATGTTCCTCTTACAGTTCGAACCCTAAAATGGGTAGAAACGCGTTATTTTTTCAAACACGAGTCGATTTATAGGGCGATGTTTTGCCGGGACGCGCGCTTTTTTGACGGATTCGTACGATGGTGTCTATTATCGCCCGCAAATTCCTCGATTTCGTGGCACATTTGATTTTAAGCAGGTGTAAAAGTCAAAGAACTGTTTCGAAATACTATAAAGCGATACAGTACCGAACGCAGATGGAAAATTCGCAAAATATGCATTCGTGATGGAGTTATGTCATAACCTAACATGTTATTCGAATATACAACAGCGATGTGAAGTATTGAATTATATTGCTTATGGATCAATACGTTGCTTAACAGGTAAAATCAGATACACGTAATACACGGTCAGTATGTTTGTGATTATAAATTATACATTTTTAGAGAAATCGTTGAGCAGGTTTGCGAGAGAATGTCAAATCATAACGCCAATTTTTTTTCTACTTTAGAGACGAAAACGAATGTAGTATCACAGCATCAGCAGAATTGTACTTCAACAGGAGAGCTTCAGTTGTTCTAAGTTTTCGTTAAGCTTCTCCCAATAAGTGTCGAGCCATTACGTTCCCCTTCCGAGGAATTTGTTTGCCAACGCTCTGGTGATTATATTATAGAAGAATAATCTTTGTTAGAATTAAAGTATACTTCAGTTTTTTTTATGTGATCATGCTCCGATGTCCATTTACATGGGAATTTTACATCTGAGAACGAAGTAATTTTAAAAAGACAGTGATCATGGGATTTCCATTACGTTAAGGAAGTTTATAATTATTACTATTTTGGGACACACGGTATGTACTTTTATTAACATTTACTTCTTCAATAAAAAAATATTCAAATCTTTGAACTTATTTACCTACCTTCCCTGCAAAATAGTTACATTCTTTTATCTAAATTATTTACGATTTACTAGCGAAGCCTTTCATTAATTATATTTAAAGATTTTAAGCCATCAATATAGTTCAATTCTTCTGCAAATTCAGAAGATACACTAATTTTAATAAGTCTTATTATTTTATTAAATTTGTACATCAAATGTGATGATCACAATTGCTATATATTCACATAGAGAGTGTCTAATGCTTTTAACAAATGTTTGAGATTGGCTAACAGATGGTACTATTTTCCAATAAATTGTACGTATTTTACTTTTGACAATGTAACTTGAATTGTAGTTGTCACTAAATTCTAATTATTTATTTATTATTATTTTGTTTAACAGGTTTCTGTAATTTGATATATCTGCCTCATCACACAATCAGATTTCTTTGTTACCGCCCACCCATTCCCTTACATTGAAGTATTTTTTTCTGAAATACTACAAGGATTGTTAATTGAAAATATTGTACTAAATTCTCCATGAGGTACTATTGTCTTATTTTATTCAATTGTACTAAAATAGTACATAGTACGCTTCGGAACAACACTGCCATAGGAGTAACCATGGTACAAAATATTCGGTATGCTTACGCGCATACGAAAGTTACGTCAGATGGGGGACTTACTCAGTTGTGAGTAGTGAGCTAAGATTCTTTGTTGACTCAGTTAATAAACTGTTGTTATTCCATTGACATGTCTCGCTTAAAACAATACAATAAATATAAAAAATATTTAATATATATGGGCAAAAAGATAGTTCCGCTGGCGTACTATAGATGTCCCAGCTAGGTGATTTTAGAAAATCACGACCAAACAATATTAAACGTGATCTGACGTGATTAAACGTAAGTGGAATTTTCCGTTGCACAAACGCGTAAAATATAAGATAACCGAAGGTCGGTAGCGATACGAATGAAAGTGGTTTAACTGCGCGCGCAGCGAGAGAGTAGAATTGTCAATCGCAAAATTATTATGAAATGAATATTAAAGGAGTCAAAGCAAGTAACAGTTCAGTAAATAAAATAAAACAAAATATACATATTGGCTCAATGAATTAATATTCGTTTTTATAATGAAATTAAAAATATATTTTATGTTAAAGCGAAGCAACACACGGAATATTTGCTTTTATTTATTTCGTCAAATGCCTATTAAACTTTCTCATAGCACATATTATATCTTATTTTTTAATGCATGAAATCTACAGCGTCTTCGATTTATTACACTACGCGTGGAGAATGTATGTATCTATCGCTTTTATTAATAGTTTATATTAATAAAAACATATTAGTGCTAAAAGCGGTAAGTCGAAACTGTTATAAAAATATTGTCACAATAACAGCGGAAATTCAATTTTAAAACTTGAATTATTGGAATTCATTGGGCATAACTTAAAATATTTTTGACTATATAGACTGTCCAACCGAAACTTGCGTCTTTGATTTACAGTTCTATTTTTGTTTTAGGAAAAAGACTTCTATTATTATATTCCATTTTTAAATTTTACGTAGAAAATTTAATAAGCAGACTTACTATCGGATTTTTACGCGATTTTTGGGTCACTATTTGCGAATATAGAATCAAAAACAAGATGCGCGATTAAAACGGAAGAAGAGTATTAAAAAAAATATGCATTTTGCAACAGATATTGTGTTCAAAGCCTTTTGTAGTGTGAATTCGATTCTTACAAGAGTCTTTAGAAAAATAAAATGAGGATTCAATATTGAAGAGAAATTTTGAAATACAGGAGACATTTTGCAACAGACGTTCGTATGCAAGGTTTTTGAGGTCGCTAAATTTGATTCTGATATTAGTTTTTGCAAAATAAAATGGCGACGCATATGGGCAGAGACTTTTGAATATATAAAAGGAAACGCAATTTTTTTGAAGGCTTGAGACTTATGCAATTTTTGCCACTATTTGCGAATATAGAATCAAATACATGATAGCGCGACTAAAATGGAGGAATATTATTAAAAAAATGACCATTTTGAACAGACATTTGTGGGTTTTGATCGGTGCATTTGATGCTGATAATATTTTTGGAAAAATAAAATGGCGAATAAGTGGAAGAAAATTGAAATATAGGAAAATCGCCACCTATTTTTAAACTGTACCTTATGGATTTATAAAGGGGAAGAATTGGAAAGGGAATGGAAAGGAATGGGAAAGGGCATGGAATGGAAAGGGGATGGATGGGAAAGGAATGGAGAAGGAATGGAAGGGAATGAACGGATGGGAAAGGAATGGGAAGGGAATGGGAAAGGGAATGAAAGGGAATGGAAAAGGAATGGGAAAGGAATGGGAAGGAGAGTGGGAATGGGAATGGGAAAGGGAATGGAAAGGATTGGAAAGGGAATTGGAAAGGGAATGGAAAGAGAATGGGAAAGGGAATGGAAAGGGAATGGAAAGATGGGAAAGGGAATGGGAAGGGAATGGAAAGGGAATGGGAAAGGAATGGGAAAAGGGAAATGGAATGGAATGGGAATGGGAATGGGAAGGAATGGAAAGGGAATGGGAAAGGAATGGAAAGGAATGGAAAGGAATTGGAAAGGGGAATGGGAATGGAAGAATGGGAAAGGGAATGGAAAGGGAATGGAACGGAAGGAACGGGAAAGGGAATGGGATAAGGGAACGGGAATGGGAAAGGGAATGGAAAGGGAATGGGAAAGGGAAGGGAAAGGGAATGGGAAGGAATGGGAAGGGAAAGGATTGGGAAAGGGAATGGAAAGGGAATGGGAAAGAATGGGAAAGGGAATGGAAAGGATGGGAAAGGGAAATGAGAAGGGAATGGAAAAGAATGGAAGGAAGGGAATGGGAAAGGGAATGGAATGGGAATGGAATGAAAGGAATGGGAAGAGGAATGGAAAGGATGGAAAGGGAAATGGGAAGGGAAGAGGGAAGGTATGGGAAAGGGAATGGGAATGGGAGAATGGAAAAGGGAATGGGGAATGGAACTGGAAAGGGATGGAAAGGGAATGGGAAAGGGAATGGAGAAAGGAATGGGAAAGAGGAATGGGAAAGGGAATGGGAAAGGGAATGGGAAAAGGGAATGGGAAAGGAATGGGCAAAGGGAATGGGGAAAGGGAACGGAGAAGGGAATGGGAAAGGGAATGGAGAATGGAAAGGAATGGGAAAGGAATAGGAAAGGGAATGGGAAAGGAATAGGGAAAGGGAATGGAAAGGGAAATGGGAAGGGAAATGGGAAGGAAAGGGAATGGGAAAGGGAATGGAAGGGAATGGGAAAGGGATTGGAAAGGAATGGGGAAAGGGAATAGGGAAAAGGAATGGGAAGGAATGTATGGGAAAGGATGGAAAGGGAATGGGAAAGGAATTGGAAGGAATGGAAATGGGAATGGAAGGGAATGGAAAAGGGAATGGGAAGGGAATGGGAAAGGATGGGAAAGGGAATGGGAAATGGAATGGGAAAGATGGAAAGGAATGAAAGGGAATGGAATGGGTGAAAGGAATGGAAAAGGGAATGGAATGGTGAAAGGGAATGGGAAAGGGAATGGGAAAGGGAATGGGAAAGGGAATGGGAAAGGGAATGGAAAGGAATGAAAGGAATGGAAAGGGAAAGGAATGGGAATGGAATGGGAAGGGAAGGGAATGGGAAGAAGGGAATGGGAAAGGAATGGAAAGGAATGGGAAAGGATGAAGGAATGGGAAAGGAATGGGATCGGGTGGGAACGGAATGAAAGGGAACGGAAGGGAATGGAAAGGAATGGAACGGGAACGGGAAGGGGAACGGGACTGAGGAAAGGTAATGGAAAGGAACGGGAAAGGACTAGGAAAGGAACGGGAAAGGAATGGAAGGGAATGGAATATATGGAAGGGAAAGGTAATAGGAAATGGAATGGGAAAGGAGAACGGAAAAAGGAATGGAGAAAAGGAAATGGAAAAGGGAATGGGAAAAGGAATTAGGAAGGGAATGGTAAAGGGTATTAGGGAAAGGAATGGGGAAAGGGATAGGAAAGGGAATGGGAAAGGAATGGAATGGAAAGGGAATTGGAAAGGAATGGGAAAGGGAATAGGAAGGAATGGGAAGGGAAAGGAAATGGGAATGGGAAAGGGAATGGGAAGGGAAAGGGAATGGAAAGGAATGGAATGGGAAAGGAATGGGAAAGGAATGGGAACGGGAATGAACGGAAAGGGAAAGGGAAGGGAAAGGAATGGAAAGGGATGGAAAGGAATGGGAATGGAATGCGGAAGGAACGGGAATGGGAAAGGAACGGAAACGGAAGGGAATGGAAGGAATGGGAAGGAATGGAAAGAATGGGGAAAGGGAATGGGAAAAGGAATGGGAAAGGGAATGGAAGGGAATGGAAAGGATGGAAAGGGAATGGAATGAAAGGAAAGGGAACTGGAAGGGAATGGGAAACGGAATGGGAAAGGGACGGGGAACGGGAAATGGGAAAGGGAATGGAATGGGAATGGAATGGGAATAGGAATGGAACGGAAAGGGAACGGAATGGAACGGAAAGGGAAAGGAATGGAAAGGAAGGGAATGGGAAAGGAATGGAATGGAAAGGGAATGAAAGGAATGGGAAGGGAATGGAAAGGGAATGGGAAAGGGAATGGAGAAGGAATGGGAGGGAATGGGAACAAGGGACGGAAAGGAGCGGAAAGAACGGAAAGGGACGGGAAAGGAACGGGAAAGGAATCGCGGAATGGAAAGGAATGGGGAATGGAATAGAGAATAATATAGGGAACGAGAATGGTAATAGAATAGGAAAAAGAACGGAAAAAGAATAGAAAAAAGGGAATGTTGAAAGGAATGGGGAGGGATTAGGAGAAGGAATGGGAAAGGATTAGGAAAGAATGGAAAGGGAATGGAAAGGAGTAGGAAAGGGAGCAGGAAAGGGAAAAGAAATGGGAAAGTAAGAACAGGAAGAGGAATAAGAATAGGAAACGGGAATAGTTAAGGAATAAGAAAGGAATAGAATAGAATGGAAAACGAATGAGAAAAGGAATAGGGAAAATACTATTCTATTCTATCTATACTAAATTGATTTTACCTATGTGAAATACCTGCCTACATCGAGTCATCCAATGACAAAAAAAATCTATATAATAAGAAGACAAATATAGATAGAGAATAAGCACTAAACTATTTATATATATATACCTGTATTTAAACAAAATTTATCAGCTGTTTTTTCCTCGCTTTTGTGCTTTATCTAACAAACGTCTAACATAACTTTTTGCGAGCAACGTAAATTAATGAGTTGTCAATATTATGAGTTTACGTTGTTCTAAATATAATCTCGCGAGGATAATAAAAACTAATAAATATAAAAATCGTTGAAATTGAATTGTATTTATTATTATGCGAGTGATCATTTTATTTAAACGCAGAATATTATATTAATTAGCCCTAAGTAAAGAAATCTCATATTCGGTGTCTTCAAGAATCACAGAATTGTGGTATAAAATACGTACAACATAAATAACGATCGACTCACAAAAAGGATGACATAGGCGAAATAAGCCTATAACAACAGAAAATACATTCCTATTGGCATATCCTGTATACCGTTATATTTATATAGAGATTAGGTATAGTATTATAATCTTAAAAAGAGATATTTGTAGGCAAATGTGAGGCCACCTACCTGTATAAAATATCGGAGAAAAACAAAGTGAAAATAAATATTTTCTTTAAGGAAAACTACGACTTGACAATATGATCGCCACCTATTCCGAAAAAGTTTTTCTACAAAAGTGTTATAGAATTGAATGCTGCATAACCCAAAATTTTTTAAATATACGGTTTCAGGAAGACTACTCTTGATTACAGCTCTATTTTTGATGTTAGGAAAAAGCTTTCCTACAAAGTTGACAGAATTCAATGCTGCATAATTTAAAATATTTCCACTAAGGGTGTCACGCAGATTGAGTCTTGATTATAGCTGTATTTTTGCTTTAAAAAAAAACTTTCTACAAAAGTTGTCAGAATTCAATTGCTGTATAACCTAAAAATATTTTCACTATACAGGGTGTTCCAAAGTAAGAACAAATTTTAAACTACTTAAACTTACTGCACATTATAAAAGATGATTTCAAGTGAGGACCGACTTCAAAAAACCACCTTCCTCAAGTACCACCTTCCTCTACTCCTAGATGCGCAGCATCTAGTAATTATTGCTAAAAATACAGTTTCATTAGTAGCATGCTACAAATAATCCAATAGTGGCAACTTCTAATAAAGTTCATAGGGTTGGTTCATTCGTGAAGTTTATAAAAATAAACCTAAAGAATTGAAAATATAAAACATTTCAGACAGCTTATATAATTATTGCTAAAAATACAGTTTCATTAGTAGCATGCTACAAATAACCCAATAGTGGCAACTTCTAATAAAGTTCATAGGGGTGGTTCATTCGTGAAGTTTATAAAAATAAACCTAAAGAATTGAAAATATAAAACATTTCAGACAGCTTATACCTTATACCATAGGAAATATTATCCGAATTTTGCATATTTACCAACGTGTCAATACGTTATATAAATTGATTGAATAAAAACACACCTATTTTCATATTCCTCTAGAGTTGCGATGTTTTCCCGGGGGACAGGGTCGTATTGAGTTCGCAGTGCTCCCACAAACAAAGTCACCCTAAAATTGAGAAATATTTCTCCTTTTTTAGTGTTAATTTTAATAAATTTTGGGATGTATATCCACAGAAATGTAGATTTACACTAACTAGAATGATTTTTAACAAAATAAGGTGAAATAGTACGCAATTAGATAAACTTAACCAGATTTCCTTCCAGTGCTGTAGTTCTTAACAATCGTATTTTTTCTCTCTTAGACTCCAAACCAACCAAACAGGTGTTGATTTTTGCATTCTCAAAGAGAATAAATAAATTTGCAGTGGCTAGTAACATCTTTAAATGTAATATAAACCGAAACGTGTTAGTCATAATGAGTTACTCTTACGATGAGAAAAAAGTAAAATATTAATCTCTTTTAGTATACAATTTCTTAAAAACGCATTTAAACATGAAACTTATTGCCTAAAAAAGGTTCCCGTAACAATATATTTTTTTTTGTAACTCTTTTAGTATACAATTTAACCGTATAAAATTGACCCTGTATATTTTTTGTTCACCAGAGTAATGTAAAGAAATAGATGAAGCATAGAATTATAAGTTAGTACAGAGCGGATATTTATGTAAAGCGGATGTATAATTATTTAGTACAACGGATGTGCTGAAGAGAAAATCAATACAATTAATTGACGCGGACGAAAGTTTTTTTGATGGATTTCTCGATTTATGTTATAATGATGCTAAAATATACTGTAAAGTTTGCGTTACCGTTGATGTGCTGGGACAAACACTATTGTAAAGGTGATATACTTACTTGAAAGGGCGTACAACACCAAAAATAATAAAAAATAACGTTTGAAGGATGATTTATATTGCAAGGTGATAAATTCAAATAAAATCCTCTTTAATTCTTACTGTATTTATTAAATATTATATCATATTAAAGCATATTTAAGGGTCAGAATTAAGGAGGACTTACTCCCTATTTGAAATATGATATGCTACCACGAATGTAATTTATATGTGATTTACTGCTCGCAATAATCACCTGTGATTCGAGTCTTCAACTAGTCGATAAGCACCAGGTACCAACTGTGCGTAATGACATTTAAGTATGATCAAATCTGTAGTAAAAGATAGACTGCTGAGAATAAGATAAGTGCGTTGTTTATAAATAACGCATGCATCGCAGGTCATTTGTTTGTTCATATACCCTTTTGTCTTACGAGTACTCATGAGCAAGGGTACTTGTAAAAGATGTAGTCGAGATATTTTGCGAATGTACAACTCCTACCAAAAAGAAGTTAACGACCTGCACGAAAATATCGGCAGTCCACTTAGGACGAACTGTAGCTTTTACTATAGCTATTGAATAAATAAATTCTATTATTCAATGGCCGTAGTAAAAGCTACAGTTCGTCCTAAGTGGGCTTACTGCCGATATTTTCGTGCAGGTCGTTAACTTTTTTTTGGTAGGAGCTGTACATACTGTATTCGAATATTATTCTCAGTTCTTGGCCCAGCTCTGGTGGTCAATCAAGCTACTTCCTCAGAAACAGAAAAAGAAAATTGAAGTCAAATTCCACACAATACTGACTTCTCCATACATTACAAACTTCTCTCATCCATACATTAGAAGTTTTACTACCGTAGGGTTTTCCTTTTGCGGGAGCTGTCTGGAAACACTGCAGCCTCTTGGCTTTTTGCATTTCGTCTCCCATTTCTTTCACTCATTCAATTATATCAGCTATTCCAGTACCCTAGTATCCTGCATTAATCTGCACAGGAGTCTGATTGGTTGATGGAAGTAATCATCTGGATTCATTTTTGGCAGAATGTGGCAAGCGTTCTCTGTCATTCCATTACGCTGTCTGCAGTTGTTGTCTCTAATGTTGATCCCAATTTTTTGTAGGTGCCTTTTCAGTGCGCAGTGCTAAGGAGCCCTGTTACGATGCGAAGATGATTCGTACTAAGTTGCAGTCTTCTTCTTTGACGGTCCCTTAACAAAGGTCTCTCCATAAATTTGCTTGGTTGTTTTATCCTAGTATTCTTTTGCATTTTTTTACCCAACTTTTCACCTGCTCTCGTGCTATGTTTTTGGATATTCTTAGAACAGGTTCTGGGCTTATATGTAAAGCCGATGATCCCTTCCTTGCTAATTCATCGGCTTTTTCGTCTGTCAGGCTATTCCGTTCTTGAAGACATTACCAAACCAGCTTGATTGTATTTTGGGGTTCACTAATGCCCTCGGTATCGGCTGCTTATCTGTTGCAATATAGATCCGCTTGTTTTTATAAAACCTCTGATTTATTCCAGTTGTACAATGTAATATACATATGCTTTTACTTCAAAGATCGTGGCATATTTTCCTACAGTGAACTTAAACATTTCACTTCCTCTGACAGTTTTATTCTTTCACTTCGGAGTTTAGCGGTCTAAGACCATCTAACTTCCACCTTCTCGTGAATGCTATTATGGTCGTTTTGGCGGGACTAACGTTAAGACCCTTCTCTTCAGTTCATTCTTATATAGTCTGTAGAGCGTTCTGCATTTTGTCCCGCACTACGTTGTTGAGTTTACCCTGGGTTAGAATGACAAAGTCATATGCATACCTCGAAGTTTTGTGCCCTTCATTGTGCAGTCTTGCTAGTAGCTCGTCCACCATCAGGGGGAGACAAAACCCGAACTTGTGGACATACTCTGTCGACCAGTACCACCAAAGTCTCCCCATTGATGGTTATGAAAGCTGATCTCCCTTTAAGCATGCAGTCTATCCACCTGCTGTTTGTTTCATCGATTCCTTTATTCCTTGATGCTTTGGAGATTTACGGAAGTATTGTCAAATGCTCCCTCTACGTCGAGAAAAGTGATAGAAACACTTCCTTAGTTTGCAGGACATGTTCAGTTCTCTGTGTGAGCTCATGCAAGTATGTCTCTGTAGATTTTTCTGCTTGATATGCATACTGGTCTTTGTCGGCTACTAGATTCGGTAATACGCAAGTATTAGTACCGCCTTAGGAATAAACTCTGAAAATGAATACACGTCTAACGGGTGTGTAGGCCAACTAAAATTTGTATTTTATTTATGCGGCTCAATAATACATACATACATAATCCGTCCTCTTCTACCTTCAAAGGTGTAGAGGTGCATTGCAGAAAACCCGCCATGCAGCACGACCTTGAGCCATCCGCTTTGCTTCATACCAACTTACACTTCTCTCCTTTAAGATTTTAGCAACCTGCGCGTTCCATGTTTGAGCCGGTCTTCCTCTTGCCCGTTTCATATCAATTCCAGCTGTCCATATATGTTTTGCTTTTCTACTATTGTCCATTCGTGAAATATGTCCAAACCACTGTAACTGTCTCCGCTCAATTTTTTGTACCACTGGCACTAACTCAAACCGCTCCCGCAACAAACTGTTTCTAATTCTATCTCTACGAGACACCCCCGCGACCGCTCTCAGATATCGCATTTCACTCGCTTGTAATTTACTTTTTTGTGTCTCATTTAATGACCACGTTTCATATCCATATGTCAAGATAGAAATCAAATACGGAATTATAAATTTTTATTTTTGTCTTGTGCGATACCTCTTTTTTCCTGATAAAACTTTTTTTGAGTGCATAAAAGCATTTATTCGCATTCATTATTCTGTTATTAATTTCTTGTTCCATTCCGCCCATTGTGTTTATGATAGTTCCCAAGTATTTAAAGTTATCACTTTGAGTTAAGGTCACATCGCCCACTTCTATGTTTATCATTTCTGGATTTCTTGAAATTACCATTACCTCTGTTTTCCCCTCATTAATTCTTAATCCGAAGTTTTTAATTTCTCGATTCCATATTTTTATACTTTCCTGTAGGTCTGCTTTTGTGTTAGCCAGGATAACGAGATCATCTGCATACATTAGTTCACTAATAACAATTTGAGATAGATTTTTTACTCCCACTCCGTATCCCTTAGTTCCTCTTCGATATTTTTTCCCAATTTCTCCATTAGTGTGATGAACAAAACTGGACTTAGAATACCACCCTGTTTAACGCCCCTAGTTGTTATAAATTCTTGAGAGGATGTATTATTTGTTCTTACAATATTTCGTGTACAATCATAAATACTTATGATTGCTTTCAGTAGTTTCTTTCCTATTCCTCTGTCTTCGAGTATCTTCCATATTCTTTCTCGGGGTGCGGTATCAAAAGCTCGTTCTAGGTCTACAAAGCCCATATATACTTTGCCATTGTATGCTATAGCCTTTTCTACGATTTGCCTTAAACTAAAGATTAAATCGGTAGTTCCCCTATCAGGTCTAAAACCACTTTGATTATCATCAAATGTTTCTTCTAATTTTCTCCTAACTCGTTTTCCAAAATTAACTCATAAACTTTACTGGCAGTATTGATTAAGGAGATCGGTCTATAATTTGTACACTTGGTTCTATCACCTTTCTTATATATAGGCAGGATTGTGGCCACTGACCAGTCCCTGGGTATTTTGTTCGTCTGCCATGCAAGTTATTATTTTGTGTAATATTCTGTTACCTGTATTACCCATATATTTTAGTAATTCGGACTTGATTTGGTCTTGACCGGCTGCTTTCCCGTTTTTGAGTTTCTTTATTGCTTCTTCCACTTCTCTGTTGTTATTTCCTCATCTTCTTCGTTTTCCATTATGTCGCAGTTAATTTCAGTTAGTGCTTCGGTAGTTTGCTCTCCCCATTTAATGTTGTTTTAAAATATTGATACCATCTTTGTATTATCAATTCATTCGTTGTTATTAGATTATTTTCCTCGTTTCGTATTTATTGGACCCCTGACTTGTTGTTTTTCCTTAAACTTTTAAGGGTTTTATATAATAATTTCATATTTCCTTTGCTATTTTGTTCCATTTTGTTTCCAAATTCTTCCCATTCCCTTTTTTTCGCCTCCTGTACTACCTTCTTCACTTGTTTCCTCTGCTCCTTGTATAGTTCATAGTTTTGTTCGTTTTTTTGGTTTAAATAATATTTCCATAACATTTTTTTTCTTTCTAATTTCAAATTTAATTTTGTTGTCCCACCAAGCTGTACATTTCCGATCTCTTGTGGTTGTTGTGCCACATATCCCCATACCTACTCTCATTATTTCCTTCTTAAACATCTTCCATAGGACCTCCAGATCAGTTATATCCTCCCATCTTCCCCTATTCAATCTTTGGTCTAACTCGTTGCTGTATTTCAACCTTGTTTCTCCATCCAGTAATTTATATACTTTAATACTTTTATTCGGCTCAATAATAATACGGTTAAAAATTGTGAATATAGCCAATGATATCTGAAGAGACACTGGAGATTGAAATTTATATGCTACAAAAATGCATGCAAATGTATGTAGTAGGAACGCCTTAGTTACACAAAAAAATAATAATGAGCTCTATTATTAAGCCCCATTTTGCGAAGCAAACCTAATAATTTGTATATTGGTGTATAAGGATACCATTTACCACTTTGTATGAAGTAAAAACTGTAGTTAATATTTTGTGTTATTAGATCACAAATTAGTTAAGCATTGGCCACTTGATTTTCCCAAAATTACCCACTACACAGATCATGTATTTCATCTTACGGACGTCGTAAAACGCACGAGTATAATCAAGCGAGTAGACCATGTTTATGAATATGTATAGCTACGAAAACGAAATGCAGCGAACAATGGCGGCGGCGCCTTAAGCATAAACAGCGTGTTATTATTAGGCCCATTACACATGCCTTCCGGAGCATTTCTTTCTCGTTCTCGGATCGCATCGCGATTATTCATGAGCTACAGTTTACTGAGCGTACGCGAACACACGTTCATACATGTAACGGCCGTGCCGAATCTGCTGCCCGTTGAGTATATAGATCTGAGAACTTCATGTTTCTAAACGGCATTCCAAGGAGACCGAAACCTTTCATATTTTACGACGGTATGACTCCACCTAGACGGCCGGCGAGTACAGGTGCGCAAAAGTTATGCGTCGCCTTAGTTTTCGTATTATACGCTTTTAATTAGAGAGGAATAAAGTATGTGGATAATACATGCCCTCGTAGTCGTTATGTAAAACGGTGGGGTCGTTAAATTGAAAAATAGGCTATAAAATTTAATTTTTCCCGTGTGTATACAAACTGAACGCACTACCATACAAAATTATTTACCCGGGATCGGGTAGGCTTCTTGTTTTACGATTTTGTACGGTATTCTTAACTTGAAACAATATAAATGTTTGAACATTATATGGAATATCCATCTTGTGTTAAGTACGCTTAAATAATTCCACAGGCTTTTTGACGTTTCTTAAAATCAATGAAAACTTTCAATCTCATTTATTTATCTAGCATTTAACCTAACAAAATATTGTTCTAGTGGGAATTTTTTAAAATACTTTGTTTTTGTTGAATGGTAACGATCCAGTACCTACATTTAAAAATCATCTCCCTGATGGTAACGTATTTTTGTTAACTTGATGTTATAAATTAGGAAATAATTTCATCAATCTTTTTGCCAAAAAAGGGGCTACAAATTAGAGGAAAATACACAAACAGCAAAATGGCTGACATTTTAGAGTAGATAAGCTATGACAATTGGCGCCAAATTTCCATAAGATTTAACACAGGAGTCCCTCGATTCACATTTTATCCTCACTCCTGCCTTTCGCCTTAACCACGCCCCACTTGATGTCATCTAGTTTACAGCTAAAAGTACCGATTTCAAAGCACGTGAAATTTCGAAAATATTCGCGTGGGGCCCCTCCAAAGGGAACAGCTGTCCCTGCACTAAAAAAATTCTGTAAAATTACTCGTAAAATCGATAGCAACTTTTTTACCGTCGACTTTACGACCAAACTTACTGGAGCATCGGTAAAATTAAACAACACTTGCAAATTTCATAACCACCCCGATATTTACAGTTGTAAGTATTTTTGCGTCTGTAAATTATTGGGCTATTCTAAAATTACGTAACAAAAATACAAGCACTGCGAAATTTACCAAACTCGAAAATTCTATTCTTTTATTGTGAATTGTGGTTAAGTTCTGTTAATCTATTTTGTCAAAAAAAAAATAGAACGAAACCTCGATGTTTTCGTCATTGAAAATGTAATGTTGTAATATTCCATCACTCGGTATTTTGATACTGCAATAAATTATATGGCAGTAGTATTACCTAGAGCGCTTATAATTCTGCCCTAAAGCTCAAGGAAATTAACGTGCAAGTTCTAAAATTTAGGATTTTATGGAAAAGCTCCCCAACATGTCTAATTTTACATCGAGACTACCTTACGCATTATAATTCCTTCAATTAAAGTGGACATTAGAAAGCACACCAAATATTGGTGTAAATTTGCTTTGTTAATGCATATAATTTTAATGTAATTCACGGATAAAAACACCCCAATGTTTTAAGTGTGCTTCAACAGATCCTAAAACAGCTTATGGAACAGTTTAAACAGTCCAGGAGCTGTGCGGCCGCTCCTCCTAAAGAGCCACTGTGCCACGGTCCTACCTTTGCAAATCACAAATTAATCATTAAAGTTTTTATTTCTTCTAAAAATATCGAATAATATTTATCGAAATGCACGTACACATTTAAGTACAGTACAAACGTTGCTATTCCCGTAATTTGATGCGACGAAATACACTTTAAATTTACTTGTACAATGAGCCATTTCCAAATTGGCTCTTGTTTCAGACGGTTTGTTGGTCTCCATGGGGAGCTAGCGGAAGAGGGGGTGGTAGGACTATACGCAAAAATTACATTGAAGTGGGGCCAGCCGTATCTTGCTCACTATCCGTTGATTGGTTGTTCGGAGGTAAATAAGCACATATATAATTATTATTGTAATAATAATCGAAATCGATTTTTATTTGATCAAAATATTATTTTCGCCGTGAGAGTTTTGTTAATGGAAAAGGTAAGTTTAGAAAATCCGAATGGGGCTTCTGAACATATTTCAAAAGTATTAAGGTGTTTTAAGATTCGATTTTTTTGAAAAACGACGAAAAAATACTTTGTGAATACATACAAAATTCGCTAAAATTGTAGAAATAAACGCGAACGCAACTAGATGGCGACAAGATAAATAAACTAAACGTCCACCCAAACAAGCTTTTTAAAGCAAAGCTGCATTTTAATTACTTTAATTAGTAGTTGTTAATAAATTTGGATTTTAAGATTTTTGCTATTTACCGTATATTTACCATAGATGTATTTGGTTGTTTTTGACGTGCTCCGCAATGACGTCATCTGACCGGCCTTGATGAATTTGACATTCAATTCGAGTATACCATATTTGTATCTTAGAAGCATATGTATTTCCAACACGTCATCAGTATACGTAGTTGACGTAGTTACTGCCGCAATTTAAACTTGTTTATGTGAGTTTAACTTGTACGTAAGTAAATCGTAAAATAGCAAGGCAACTGCTTTGTTTAAAATTTTGCATTCTTTAACTTAAATACTCTTTTATTTTCTCGTTCAATTTTTCATTTTAAAATGGCTTCTAAATTTGCCTATATATTTTTTTTTTGTCGGTATTATTTTCGTTAGCAGTAAACGAGGTAATAAATTACTGCAACCTGAACTGAACTGATTCAAAATTTTGTAAAATTAATAAAATAGGGAGAAAAGGGGGAGTTGGCTCGAGATTGGCCCCATCACTCAATATTGTCACGGGCCGCCACTGCCTGAAACTGCTCTCGTAACAGCTTAAACAGCGCTTGGAGCAACAGCTGCCCGAACAGGTTCAACACCTCGTGGAACAGCGTAAAACTCCGGGAACAGCTTTGAAAGAGCTTAGACAGTTCCTGAAATAGATTAAACAGCTCCTGGAATAACTTAAACAGCTTTTATAATAGCTTAAACGGCTCCGGAAACACTTTCGGGACTTCTGTGTTAAATCCTTTATGGTAATTTGACCCGAACTTTCAAAGTTTATCTACTTTTAACATTTAAAAAAGCAACATACTTACACAGAAGATTATAAACAAGCCATTATTAAAGCAAAGTGGAAGAAAACTGTCTTAATGCAAGATATCTACTATGATAAATATAACTGAAAATTAAGTTCATTATTTTTATTTAATTAAAATCTTGATATTGTTGCGTTGAGTTCAACCTGTTCCCTATTCTTTTGCATAAAATATTCAGTTTCCAGTTTTGTGCCATTTTCTTATTTTTTGCTCATCTTAAATTTTTTTTTACTTTACATTTCCAAAAAAAGCTTAATTACTTTTAAAAATACCGAACTTAAATACGTAAATGATAACTTAAATAAATCTTAGAAATTATAAAACACTAACGAAGAGAAAACGCCCTCAGGCTTAGAAAAGTAGTTATTTATTTGTTAGTTGAATTTGTTTTACATCTTTGGTTAGTTAAAATAAACAAACCGGAACAAGCCAAAAAGAAATAAGAAAAAGCTAAAGTGTCAGAGAAACCAAGAACATTAAAGAAGAGAATCCTTTTATTATCTTGGCTTTCTTTCGTAGCTTTCGCGCGTGTTCGGAATCCTGTTTATATGAAGCAAAGCTTGTATATTATAATTCTAATACCCTTCTTTCTTTATTTTGCTATTAAATTTAACAAAAACAGAACCTGCTATGAAATGCAACTCTGCAGAATCATTGATTTACTTCTATTTTAATTGTAGATACAAAATAATACATCGTTACAGTCATTCTTCCTTATCGTTTCAATGAATATCATTTTTTTTCTTAAATGGAAATGTATATATTCTATTTGATATATAAGAATGCGTTCTCAGCCATTAGGAAAAACTCTTACTCCTTTTCTCTTATTTTAAATTACCATTAAGTCGATTATCACTAGTTTAGAGTTTTAATATTATGGTATGATATGCACTGCAAGTAAGAACAGTTTTTCCTAGTTTTGAGTTTTCAAGCTTTGTATTTAAATTTAATATTGAATTTTGTAATCCAATGGAAATAAAATTCTTTACGCTTTTACAATTTTTTTTATCAAATATAGTGTCACCCATATCAAGAATATTTTAACAAAGGTAAAGTCTATTATTTGAGCCACACGCAGTCGAAACGTAGGACACCAAAACATGAAAATATAACACTGATAGGTCGAATAGGTCAACAACATTTCTTCCCTATAATATTTACTTTGTCACACGTGCAACCATTGGAATACCTGAAACTCTGTTTACCGTAGTCCCTTCCTTAAATAAACAGCAATGTATATTTTATCCATTTATATTACTTAGGTTAATATACACAACAATAAATACCCGTGCCTGTGAGGACAGAGAGTATTTTATTTACATAACTACAGGAATTCTATTTCCTTTACGACATGCCATTCGTCTACATGGACTAGAAACTGTCGGTTATTGAATTTTGATAACGAAAGGTTTGTGAGTTAATAAAAATGTTTATAGAGGTTTTAGGCAAATATCATACCACAAGGAGTGTAAATGTATTTACTGGAGAGATTGATATAAATGTTATTTACTCAACGAATATAATAAAAATTTAACTACGAAAATTGGAAAAAGGAAATTATAAAGTGTATTTTATAAACTTACGGACAAGAACTTCCTCTAACGGAAAGAAGGAAGTTATCTAACTTAATAAAACAAATGAGAATTGATAAAACTGGTTATTTCAGTAATCACGGAGATAAAATTATAATTTGTTATGCAATAAAATGGCTTTTATGAGGTACTTTTGGATTTTATTGCAACGCGCTAATGTCATAAATTTAAATGAGACGAATTACCACCATTAAATTAGCAAGGGGAGTTTACTTTTATTTCACTTGAAAAGGGTTCGCATTATTGGAATGTAATCTTAACCATCAGGATAAAGATATCTAATTAGTTAAATAAGTATTTGTGTGTAGAAAAATATTTATTTACCGTATTACTTAATCCTTCATTTAATTTCGATGGAAATTAAAGTTTGGACTAATAGTAATAATAATAATAGCCCTGCATTTCCAATTTGACGACAAAATCGTTATGATCATCATAAAAAACATACTTCACGTACTAGAAGCATAAAAAACACAAAAATTAAATACAACCGTGTGTGAAAGGCAATGCAAAATGCACACTTTTGAATTGCATACAAACAGCCCAACTGTTGGGTTTATTCAATCCATAAAACAGTGTAGCGCGCACCAGGTTTTCAATTTTGAATTTGAATTTTTTTATTGTCGCAGCAGATGGCGCAACCTCAGATCAGAGATCACGTAAATAATGAAACTGCTCGTAGAGGGGGCTAGTATATAATGCATAGATTTGCAATGGAACAGCGCGAAATTAATAAGTAATAAATAATTTAATAAGTTTAATAAGTGTTTTTAGTAGTGATTAGTTATTTATTAATTGGCGTTTTTAGTAGTATTTTATTTTCATTAGATTGTAAGTGTAGAAATAAACAGTTTTTATTAAAGATATTCCCTGTGGGATTAATCGAATTGAGCATTAAATTACGTCACCAAAATATTAAGATGAGTAATGTTTGATTTAAGTTATATGTTATTAAAAAAAAAAAACGTAAATAAAGTATTCACATGCCCACATAAATATTGTCGATCAAAACAAACATAACGCTACATTTTAAATTTGATTAACTCAACCATTTTTCTCAATCTAAAAAAGCTTTGTTAATTAGCATTTGTTTTGTTTTTGTTTTATTGTATATCCTATTGCATCAGTCTGCGGTGTTGAATAATTTGTACATATGGTTGACTTTTAAAATTTTCCATTTTTTTTTTTTGCAAAAACTAGGCAATTAAAAATGCATAGTTGCTAGTGAATTATAAAGTTGATCGGAAAACTATAATGTAAACATGAAACAATTCTCTCACTATATTCCATAATAAAATACTACATAACTAAATATTATATTGACCAATGGATAAAATGACTGAATAATACATAAATTTGTTGTCTGGACTTAATATACGATTGCGTTCAATTTAATTATACAGAATGGTAGATATTCTGCTTTCATTTAATTAATATTTATCGCTTATAAACCATTCTTCCGCATCAGATATACTCACAGAAGCCCAACTCATCCAAAGCATTACTTTACACAACTTACGAAATTGTTTGGTAAATTTGAACATTAGTTTATCATTGATATTGATAAGGAACATTATTGGCCCTAATTTAGATCTTCTGGTACTCCGCAATCCAGGTACTGATCTTTTGGAAGTTGATTATCAATCATCGCTATTTATTTTTGGTTAGTAGTATATTATTGGATTAATTTTAAAGAATCATTTATCGCTCCCAAAATTTCAGTTTTCCAAATAAGATTTTTTGATGCTGACATGGTCATTAATACTGCCTTCTTCGTATAATCGTATGACTTACATACACTTTAGCTTTCTTCAATTCATCAGGAAAGACATTATGAAGGATACGAATATTTAAAACATCCTTTCTGCAGAGCAACTTTTTAAGCTCTTAGGTAAGTGTTCTATCGCAGATAATAATATTTGATGAAGAAGTGACAATTGATTTAAGCACTTTCTTGCAACTGGCGCAGGATTAAAGTACAATCCAAATCAAACCAGTCACAAATCTATCCTTTTTTGGCGATCACTTTTGAAGTTTTAAACACATTTCACGAGTGGCCAATTTGAAGCAAAAGCCGAAAGGCGAGCGCTTCATGGTCACGAATTTGTGAAATGTGTCACACACAAATACTATAAGAATAAAAAATTAGAATTGTAACGCGCGTTTATTTTTGAATTTCGAATTTGGAATTGCCAAGCAGATGGGCGCTCTCTCTTTAGAGCGAAGATCACGTAAATAATGAGACTGCTCATAAAGGGCACTTATGTATGCCGCATCGATAGCAATCGAAATTTCTGATCCGAATATTCAAGAACAATGTAGATTACTTCGGAACGAGACGCGCACGAACGGAGACAGTTTCAGTTTCTATTGGAGAGTGTTATGGGAAAAGCCGAAGCCAGAGTTACCTACGCACGGTGATAATTAATTATGTCTATTTATGTACTGTCAAATATGTATATTGCCACGTTTTAAAGTTTAGTTGTTTTACTTATTGCCCTAAATGAGGTGAGCACCCAAAGGGAATTAACATTGGCCTGGGTTTCTAGCCACTCGGGCGTGAGAGGAAATGAGGTTCGCCAAGATCATTCGTTGGAGCTGCCCCTTTTTTTCGGCACTACCAAATCACAAATTAAAATATGAATGGATGCATAAAATCACCGAGACAGAGACAGGCAAAAGAGTTCCTAAAGGAAGAGAGGCCTGAATTTATGTACTATGGATGCACTAAATAAAGATAGGTAGACTGTCAAAATAATAGTAGGTCTGCTGACTGGTCATTTTGGACTAAATAGACATATGTTCAACATAGACCAGGTAGATGATGCAACCTGCAGATTCTGCAAAGACGAGGTAGAAACACCAGTTCATGTGCTGTGCCAATGTGAAGGCCTGGTGAGGACAAGGTTTCTAGTAATGGGCATGGAAAACCTCGCAGCTAACAGTTACACAAAGAAGCCGCTCTCAAAGATGATAAGTCTAATTAAGAGGGTAAAGTTAGAGAACGTCTTCTAGGAAAGGGGGGGAGGGGCACAATTGATCTGAAAAAGTCGCCGTGAAACAGATCCATAGGCCATCCCAATCCTAATCTAACCTAATGTACTTTAATTCTTCAATGTCACTAAGAGTGACAATGCCTTTGCATAAATCTGCATCCGTCACTAAGTCCTCATTTCATGTTATGCACTAGTGCATAAAATGATACTTTTTATGCACGGTTTTTAGTGAATGAAGTTGCCTTTCATGAACAAAAATTGTTTTTTTGTACTCATACTGCGTAAAAGGCAACTTTATGCACTCAAAAGCGTGCGTCAAGTCGCAATTGTCATAAAAGCTAAGTTTTGAAATCCATGGCAATCTAGGTCGTTTGGATCGATTATGGAATATTCATTCTGTACCTTGTTGAAAGAATGAAAATATACGCAAAGCACATAAGAATAAATATTCTAACTCAAGAGTGAGAATGTTTACACTCTATTATTAAAATCATGATATCGGAATTACATTCACTGCTGGTCGCGGAGAAAATATAAACATAATGATCTAAGCGATGAATCCTCTATCTCGACTAGGTAAGTAAAAAGTATTATTGAAATCGCTCTTATTATATCTTCATATTGACTGTAGGTACCTATTTTTCGAAGGTTGAAAATAAATACCCCCATCCAATCGTCTCCGTACGTGCATTACCTCCGACAGCGTCGAGAAAGCCGGTTGAAATTAACGAATCAGCGGAAATTCTTTGACACCAGGGAATATTCACGAGCTAGATGAAGAGAGAGAATGGGATTATACAAACACAAACACGATGATTAATTCTCGTCGACTGGATAAAGGCATGTGGGAAGGCATCTCGAGCATTATTTATCTCCGACTACAGTCGCCCCTCGCCATTGATAGCACCGAAAGATTAATTAACTCAATAATTGCTGGAAATGTGTTCGATATTCCAATCACTATCGTCGCCCGATCTTATAATTCCGGTTTTTCTTGGACTCGTGTCCTCCGACGGCGGGGGATCATTCATCTTCCAGTCGTTGGGCGTCCGTTCCAAGACAGCAGGAGAAGAGGTTATGGATACGTGTACACAAGAAGCGGAGAGAATGCTGGTAAAAAGCGCAAAAAGAGTGTAGGATATTGATTGGAAATTTTATGGCTTTAGATGTTGAAATAAGACGCAGCAGATGCTTCAACTTCCACGGTAATTGCTTAGGATGTAATTGCCTAAAGAACAAAACCGTGAACGTGTTTCGAATATACATGTTTGTTAAATGTCCTACGGGATAGTTAGATGGTAGATTACTGAAGTTAAGGCGACGCCCAACCTCAAAATCGAAAAAAAAAACCCAATTGCTTTTATTACCTCAAAAAATATCTATTAATTAGGCATGTTTTAAAACAAAACCTGAATATTTCTAATGAATAGAGGTGGTAAAAAAAATAATGTAATATTTCACGACCTTTTAGTTCGCGATTGAGTTTTATCTGTTTTAGTGTAAGTTGAGTGGGTAATTTCTTTATTCAATACAAATCTAATTGACAAACTCATTAGTGTAATCCTGCCCCATATGAAGGATTATTAATATCTTCTAGAAGAACTGTACCAGATTCCTCCAGTTTTTTTCTTTGCTCGATTTCTTTTTGGACTTTTTTTTAATTTCTGTGTCCTTTCTTTCGGCCTCTAAGTCTTTTTTATCTCGTTTCATTAGGGCTTTTACACAACAAGCTCTCGGTTATATTCCTATTTGTTTTAAAACTCCGCAGCGGTGAATGTTATCATCATTGTAAAGACCAACACATTATCAAAATGTTCAGCTCCACGAAATTATTTTTTGATATCCATATTATGTTGTGTACAGCTTCGTTCATATTTTAGGTTTTGCCATGCAGGCATTTCCTTAGCAAGTTCGTGTTGACTAAGCTTCGAAGAATAGGTTTTGTAAAATTTATTACAGAAAGAGGCAAGTGGAAGTGTTCATTGTGTTTATATTCTATCCCCTCAGATTTTGCCTTCTTGAACCAGTGTTCGTCACATACATGATGTTGTGGTTCCTTATCTGAGGAAGCAACATAGAAAAAGTCGCTCACGCAGCATTTTTCATGTTTTTCAAAAAAGAGAAAAGGATTGATTTTATCTCGGTTCTTCGGTTTCTTTTTGCGTTTGCTTCAACATAAACCACTATAAATTGATACAACCACAGTTATCTTAATGAAATTTAACTTAGTACTGTGTACCACAGAAAATTAAATTGGCAAGAAAACAATAGGTGGTAGGAAAAAGCCAGAAATCGAAAAATATCGTTTCTATAAAAACATGTTTTTTATACATTTGTACAACTGATACAGTATTATTTTGAGATTCGGAAAAGCGATGAGCTATTATAAACTGATAAAATTTTGTTTTCCTTTTAAACTACTATAAAAACGCAACTTCTTAACTAATTGTTTTGCATTAAATACCGCAGATAGATGATTGTATATTAAAACTAATGCAAAAAAAAAAAACATTTCGATACATAAAGTTTTTGAGATACGGGTACATGAAGAAGATACTTTTTGTCATATCATCGATAATTGGCCGTCACCTTAATAATATTTATATTATCATATTTGACAAACTTTTAAATTGGATGATAATCAGCGACGTATTAAGCAAAGACGAATCAATCAGTATATTCAAAAAGATGTTGACTACGGATGTAACTACTCTTATATTTGCCCTGATGATGTAGCGCCCACGAGCCAAGAGCCGAATAGCAAATTTTTTTTTGCCATATAAATTTTTACCGCAAGTGGAACTGAAATTAAAAATTGGCTGGAGATGATATTTATAAAGGAATGGTTTTTTTTCAATCATAATGGCTACAACTCCAGCCTTATTAAAAATTTACAAACTTTCTCACAGTTCTCGATATGTTTTAACAAATAACAATAAATCGAAATATGTGAATCGCTCATGGATTTTAAGCTAGAGTAACTGGTATAGCACCGGATTTTGCAAATAAAATTGTAAATGCCGTCCAATCATATAGAATTGCTGCGTCAAAATGTATAAGTGTAAATGTTGTATTAGACAGAGCTGTGCAACACTATTTTCGAAATGCGGACTTTATTCATTGTACACACTCGTTACACATGTACTTGAGCGACGCAACTAAAAAAATTCTGATATTCAGCAAATTCACGGTGATTTAGAAAGAATATATATCTTTTTGCAAATATAAAAACATTATGTTATGCTGGACGACACCACATCTGTAAAATGTAAAGTGACTCTTGAAAATATCTGCTCTACTAGATCTAGAAAGTTTGCATTACAAACAAATTATAGCAAAATTATAAAAAAAGACTTTAAATTAAATTATCTTATTTTCTAGGAAGAAAGGTGAACGAAACAGTAGCCAAAATGTACCTAATAAAAATACTGTTTAAAAATGATGTTTACTGATGTGGACACTTGAATATCTGATCACTCCGTCCTACACGACATTTTATTAATTCAGAAATTGTTTGGGGAACACGTGAGCTCCCATTATCAATCCAATGAATTAAATAAAAATAAGAAAAGATATCTTACCTAAACACACACACACACTAGATTTCTTAGATCGCAGTGCAACATCACCCTCCGCGCATACCCCAACATGTAACGTTATCTTTCTCTAAAAAGCAAACATATTTACCAACGCTTTTTATACACCTATTTGACCCTTCGAAATACCAAGATTTAGCGACGAATGTGAACCATCCTATCCCCATAAATCCATCAAAATTGAATGGTGGAGAGGTGCAACTTCCTGATTCAGTAAGTTATTTGAATATTTTTCGAATATATGGTTTCGTATGCATCTAATTCTTTAGGTGATTGTATATTCTTCGCTAATTCAAGCTTTCCTATATCAGGAAATTCCTCCGATTTAAACACAATACAGTATATATGGAAGAAAGACACAGCTATTCGAACAGAACAATAATAAAGAGTAATTGATTGTCAATATTGAAGATGTGCGCGACAATAACTTCAAAATTCAAAGAAACTATTAAAGCCCATTTCGACAATGCCAAGTGAAGTACTGGAGGGAAGAGGTGGCACCAATAATATTAATAAATACTTGTTTGGGGGCTTTTTAACCCTTTCTGTACTTTTAATTAATAATTTAATTTTAAGTTGTCTTGGTATTGTCGGAAATGGAATAAAATTATCTAAATAGTTTATTATCTCAGACGTTTCACAAATTTATACATCTTGCTTTTTCAAATGAAATTAAAACAATTTTCAATTTTGTATGAATGTGATCTGATCCATATAAAATCACTCCACGACGAAACATAAATTCAATGATTTAATAAACAATTTCAACGTTTAGAAATTTTGATTTCAAGTTTGAGAGATGGGAAAATAATACATAAATTGTGAAAATAAGTAAATTATAATTTTTTGACTAATTTTCTTCTAAAATTTTAGATTAATTTTCATTGTTTTAATAGATATAGTAAACTTCAAAATTATTTAGATCATTTTATTCCATTTCCGACAATACCAAAATAACCTAAAATTAAATTATCAATCCAAAACAGAAAAGAAAACACTTTTTAAAGAATTTTTAATTAATTATTAATTTTTACCAATGCATAATAACAATTATTGATTTGCCTAATTATACTACTAAAATCGTGGGTGGCCTTCATATTGTGGCCAGGCACCCATTCAATTTACAGCGTATTCAGCTTCTACAGGAGATATCGTATTTACGAATGTCAAATGAACATTTACCAATTCATTAAAATACACTGTTTATTTGTTTGTAATAATTATCTCAATAACAAAATATCTTAGACGAAATATGCCTATAAATTAAGAATTCCTTTAACTTACATAACATTATAAGCTTTCCTAGAAAAACTATATTATACCTTCTATACTAATATCTAGATTGAAAACGTTGTAATAAGTTCTCGAATGCTTTCAGAACCTGTATAAATTCAATGCGACTCTTTCTAAATCATCGATAAGATCTTACGAGTACATACATACCGTGTTTTATCGTATAGTAGTTCCAATTCACGTCTAGAATTATCAATTAATTTCTCCTCCCAACGGTAACACCCTAAACATGTTAATTTAATTGGATAAAATTCCGTGAAACTTGTTCAATGACGGGAAAAAACGATTTTATCACATCACCTGAAGGTAATAAAAGATCTGAATGTACACATATATATAAGTACCGGCTAATGGTGAAGGTGGCTCGACATTTCGTATAATGGACAGCAAAAGTATCCGTATTTGTTCTTCTCAAAATTAATTTCATTTCGACAGATACGTTTTTTGGAGTGGAACCAAGAGTTGCCGATTACGTAAATCCAATTTATCCTGTGCTTCGCTCAACAAACAGACTGCCACTGTTACCATGTCTTATTATCAAATAAAGGACGCACAGGAGGACCGATTAAAAATTATCCACGCCCACGTTCTAACCGCAACAGAGAAGCCGAAATTACAACGGCGCTGCCGATTCATTGCCTCGCCGAAAATTACCGGTTATACGCTGGCGAGTGTACACAAGAACAAACACAAATAATCGGGGACGAGATATAAAAAATACAATCTCATATCGTAATCAACTACGGGGTCGTTAGGAAGTTGGATGTAAAGCTGACCACTACCACATGAATTCAGGTAAAAAGACCAAGGTAAATGAGCAGAGACCAAAAAGTAGGAGTTACTGCCGTGTCTACTACATGGAAATTAATTATTTCGTATGATTAATTAATATGTTCCTAGGTAGAGTTAGCACACTAAGAAAATGTAATTATGTAACTTATAATTATATATTATAATTATTTTTTCCTGAAGTAACTTCATATATAATATTGTATTTCAGAAAATTTTAACTTTGTTGATAGAGTTTACGAATAAAATAACTGTAAGAAGAAGTTAAAAATCTTTTTGTTAATTTATTTGTTATATTCTTTTGAGTTCGTAGTGTATTGTAGTAATAATTGATCGTGGTTATCTGTAGTTTTTTGACAATTCTAGACATCCCCAAGCAAGGCAAAAATATAAATAAATATTTTAATATTTTTTTATACATTGATTTGGAGACATCTATGGCTTTTTCACCAAATATATTTTTTTCTTATTGTGGGAGACGTCTGAGTCTCCGTGAACGCTGCTGCTTCTTTGCTTTTTGTATTTATTCCCTTATTTCTTTCATCCATTGAATTATATTAGCTATTCTTCAGCCCGCATCAGAAATGCATGAGTAATCGCGGGGGTTTCTATGAGTTCTTCTAGCTAACATGACTGTTGTTTCCGCTCTGGTATTGATTCTTTGAAGCTGTCTGTTCTAAGTAAGCTCTAAGTCACGAATGACACCAAAATATTTCACTTCCTTTGACAACTTTATTTCTCCACTCCGGAGTTTTAGGCTCCAAGACCATTTAAGTTTCCGCTTTTCGTGAGTGCTATTATGGTCTTTTTGAATGGACCGAGATTTAGATCCCCCTCCACGGTCCATGCTTGTACAATTTTTGAGTTTTAGAGCATTTCGTATTTTGTTCCTCACTACGCTGTTAAATTTACCCTGAGTCAGAATGACAAGATGATTTGCATACCCCAAAGTTTTATGCCTTTTATGGTCCAACTTTACTCAAATATTGTTACTATATACCTAAACACATAAATTGCAACTGGAACAGAATAAGTAAGTTAACAAAGATTATTTTTTGGATTTCCTTTTAACAGTTATTTACTTGAAAGCTATAAACATTACAAAATTAAAACTTTTTGAGATTCAGTATTATATATAAAGCTACTTTATATAAACGCCGATTTCGCTAGCTTATCCGGCTATAACCCTTTATGTATTTAAATTATTTTTCTAAGCAGACTTCTTTGTTCCAAAAAAATATTGTTTGGACAAAGAACCTGTCTTACTAGCAAAAAAAAAGGTTTGCAATTATAAAATCCATTAAAATAGTATATAATTAAATCAAAAAACGTTTTGAGAGGTTTTGAGAGAAAATTCATTTCTTTTAAATAGAAATGTATTTTCTATATATAAATTTAAACAATCAGAGAATTATACGGGTATTCGGTCTGTCAAAATAAAACTAAATAAATACCTCGATATTTCGTTTTAATTCAAAACATCTTCAGGAGGCACTGAAAATATACAAGTGAAACAATATAAAAAATCACAATAAATAATTGCTTACAAAGTTGTACGATTAATGACAGCTGACAAAATGATAAATAGTTAAAACATTTAAATGCAAGTCAGGGCCAGACATATTAATCAAAAAAAAATTGTTTGCAGTTGTACATATAAAATAAATAGAAAAAAAATTTATTGATGTAAAATATTGCAATAAATACTACTTAATTGATTTGTTAATTTTTTTATTCTATAAATTTAAATATCTTTGTATTAAATAACAACTGTTTTCTTTGAATCTAATATTTTATTGCTAAGAAACGTTTTTTTTTATCTATTAAAAGATTGTGATGTATAAGTGGCCGCTTGTTTTCGGTATTCGCTGGGTCGTGGATTCACATTATAATAAAATTAAATTGGGCGCCAGTAGGAAACCTACGGAAGGGGACGCAAACAAACAAAATAAAAAAATAATGAATAAGTGTAATTCTAAGTCCACTTCGCTAGTCTTTTTTGGTTCTTGAATATATTCGATCAATTGTTCATATTTTTTTGCGTGCAATTTTTGTGAAAGAGAGCCCTGACAGAAGAAAACTAATGTTACATGACATACTGTCGTGTATAAAAGTTCTTTAATAAATAAATATCACAAATTAGGTTTTAATGATATACAAAAATATGAAATGCTACAAAATTAATTAAGTTAAATAAGTTCTGAATTCCGTATCGTCTTATATTTAACAGCTGGTTGTTATTGATATTCCCTCTTCTATTCTCGAACGGGTAAAGAACTTTACTGCACATCTAACGTAACGAACCAACAGATCGATGGCAGCACGTGGTACTGATAACAAATAAATAGGCTATTAGGTAGCAATGAAGGTACTATGTTCTGAATCAGTACGTATTTTATTATTATAATACCTTATTTTACTTTAAGCTAGTCCTGCGATCCTCAAGAGAAAAACGTCAGGTAAGATTCATTAAAGTTATTTATTTCTTAATGTAGCTACTAATTCTAAAATACACCTTGCTATGCGATCGTGTTCTGCCATTAAAATTTTATAGCTTCGTTGAAATTAAAAGTTTTGAATAAACAGACTTTTAGTTATAATTTCTATGTGTAGCTTTAAGATTATATGGAACAAAATTATTATAACGCTTATATAATCCGTTTTTCAAGATTTTGCTAATAAAATTTTCTGAGTGATTATTTTGAATTAAGATTTGTTTTGTTTATTTAATAATTTTTGACTTAACTTCTGGACTTGTAAGTTGGATAGCTCTATCTGCTAGAGATACTTTTTTACCTCAAATTACTTGACATGAATTGTAATTTACATACGTGTTAGATGCTGTTTCTTCTTGATATAATTTTGTTAAAATTTTATTATTATTTCGTTGTAACGTCAAATCTTAGCAATTTATTCCTTTGTTTTTCTTTTGCAAACATAAATTTAGTATATTAGTAATAGAATGACTATGATCTATTTTCTTATATACTAATAATACGGTCATCGACATATCTTTTATAAAATGAAGGATTATAACTCAAAAATTGTATTATTTCTTTCTGTAGGTCTTCAGCAATTTCATTTGACATTGGAGAACCTAAAAATTGCTTGTAAAATTGTTGTTTGCAGATTTCTAAAACTCTTATAAATTTATTTTTGGTGAATGAAGTTATCTAATTTGTGCGAATAATGGCTAAATTTATTGAAATATATTCTTGGCCAAAATTTACTTTAAAATAAATTATAGCAAGCTATAGATTTCAGGAATATTATACGGAGATTTACCTTATCATTAAAGTAAATTGCTTGTTTCATATAAGTAAACCCTTTCCTATTTTCAATTTAAACACAGCATAAAAATTTAATGGTGGTAGGCTGACATTACAAACCATGACTATACATAATTTATAATAAGTATTATAATAGGCTATATAATCGCCTATTCAACCGAGTAATAACTCGTTAAGCATTTTAAACAGCGATAAAAGTACCAAGGCTCAGTATTAATTAATTTTATTTCTTTTTGTTGTACACTCAATCATCTTATTTCTTCGCTATAAAATCATGAGAGAAAAAGTAAGAAAAACAAAACGACTTTCGTCTGCCTTCGTCAATGTTATCCTAAGTTACATAGCTTAATTACGACCAGTCGTATTGAATTTTTCTTTTCCGACTATTACTTTTTCCTTTCGGAATTTTCTGTCGCCCGTACGCACAAAGTAATTATTATATACGGTAATAGCTAGGTTGTTATTTCGAGTTTCCTGTGTTGAGAAATTATCCCCTGATGGTCCGAAGATATGATATTTAAGGTACATGCTATCAAATGAATATTAATCGTGCTGATCTATAAATTTGAGTAAGTGTCATGTATTACATTTTAAAATGTAAAACTGGCAATTTAATGACATCCAACGTGGAAGTTTAATTACGTAACTTTAAGTAAGCTGTATACTATAAATGTGAAAGTTAATCATATAAAGGCAATTACGTTAACAGTTGCTTTAAAATTTTATTGTAATTAGTTTCGCTTAGAACTTCAGGAGAACATCATAAAACATTGGACATTTCAAACTCCATTTAATATCATTTGCGGAAGCTCTAAAACCATAGTATTTGCTATAATAATAAAAAACATATTGGCGAAGATTGTGTAAAGTATTACATATTGATGATTCAGGTCTTTTGTATTGCTATTTTAATTTTTATATTTTCTTTCTACTTCTTTTCTCTCAATTTGGCGTTTTTTATAAGTAATAAAAGAATTATAGCATTATTATTGTTCTATTTTCCTTTGTAGATGCAGATAGGGATGCATGTTTAGGTAATAGGTCTTTTCTTATTCTTAGGGAATTCATTCGGTGTTCGGTTGGGAACCCACGTGTTTCCAAAACAATTGTCCTGAATTAATCAAATCTGATTTAGCGCGGAGTAATTCGATACTTGTGTCTATTAATTAAAGTATAAAAAGTGATATTTTTTTTGTTTATGCATATGTATACAGCTCACAACTTCTTCCAAGTGTCCTCACGCAATTAGCCCATCTTTTACTAAATATCTCTTTGTATATAGCTGTGTACTCCTGTATCTATACTTATATCTTCATAGATAAGGTAAAAATTGCATCACTACATCTTATTCGGAACGAGTCCTAACAGAAAAGATTTGTCGTAATTCACAACATTTTGACATTGTTATTGGAAGTAATTTTTAATGTTTAATGAGGAAAATACTAACTCTGTATTAAGAATTAATTGCTCAATTTAAACAATCTACGTTCTTGACTCAAAATAATTATAATTATTTCAATGATATCTTAATACTTTATTTTGACATAAAGTAAGTAAATATCAGTTTGATTCAATTAATTTTAGATAACAAAATATATTTTGTTGTTTCAACAAATCTTTTTTTCCTGTGTACATGCCAGATGGAGTATGTCGGTGAATACTCACAAAGCGAATAAGTATTTTTTATTAGCGTTACAATTTCGCGATCTCAAGATACAACATCAAATCTAATAACTCTACAGAATCTCGAAAGTATTCGATTCCATTTACTAAGATAAACTAAACTAAATTAAACAGGTAACATCCAGAACTAACTAAGTTAACTTAATTATCTTACATGTTAACTCTAGAATTTCTTGCCAAATACGTAAATGGTGGACTTTGTTCAAAGGTAAACTGAAAACTAGGTACGTTAACTTTATAACCGACCTAAATTTATACCAAGTACCAACTTAAAATTTCAAAGCCGCTACAAGTATCGCGAATTTATTTCTCATTTAAATCATTAAATTATGATTTGCTTGTGTTTTATTCCAACATATTAACAAAATTACATTTTTTTTTCTTTTGAGATCAATCTTAATAAAGAAAAGTCTAGAAACTTTATGAAGAACAAACAAATGAAAAATGAACCATGATCGATAGGCGCGACATTTTGGCATCTAAAAACTTAGTTGTGCTAGTTAATAGTCAATGCTCCTTGGAGTATATTAATTAATTTGAAAGATTGATTATCAACCTTCAATAAACCCTATGGTTAGTTTTTAAAACAGATGTGTTTTCTTTGCCACATAATATTTGTATTACTATTATTATAGTAAGTTCTGGATTGGTAGATATTTGAAGTTAGGTACTAGAATAGCCAAAAGGAATACGTTCTATCCAATGCCCAAATTTTTTATTATGATTACAACCGGTTTCGGCTAATTACCATCATCAGGCGTAATACGTTAAGAGAGTTCTAAAGCTATGTCATTTAAGTTAAAATGTATCATTGTTCATAGAATAAATCGTTTAAAATATACAGAAGCAGTAGAATTAAAACATTTTTAACTTGTAACAATTTTATAGTTATTTGTGTGGTGTCTTATTTCAATTTTAATTTAATTTAATGTGTCCCTAAAACAATGATAAATTTTAACTTAAATGACATAGCTTTAGAACTCTAATGACGTATTACGTCTGATGATGGCAATTAGCCGAAACCGGTTGTAATTATAATAAAAATTTTGAGGATTGGATAGAACGTATTCTTTTTGGTTATTCTAATACCTAACTTCATAATATTTGGACTAAAAAAAAAAACGTTTCAAAACTTTACACTACAATGAACTCCATGGTATTGTCGATAGTCAAAAGTTCCTGTACTTTTAGCAATCATAATGGTAATGGGTTGAACAAGTGAAAAATCATCTTCGTTTCACAAACTGCATCTTTTGTGAGCTCTAGTTACACGCTTTGCATAGGGGCTGCTATAATTTACCCGTTTTGCTTCCTCAAAACGTTCATCTTTCATTGTGAAACGAAATACCGGCGGATATCACCTGTTCAATGCTTTCGAGTGTGAAGATGCCTTCAGGTTCCTTACTACTTTAACTCATTCGTTAAAATCACCTAACGTTGTTGTTGTTCAAAAGAGGGAAAAAAAGAAAGGCATTGAAGCAAAGAAAATGTAAAACGGAAATACGTGTGCACTGCATCAGTAAATGAAGCGCAATTCCATGTGAAAAAGTAACTTAACATTACCGGTATAGTTTAGGTTAGGCAACTACACCTCTTTGACAGCATTTTCGAGAAAACAATCGTGAAATTTAAAAGCTTACATTCAAACGATCGTCTAATTTCATTTCTATTGGCGACAGAGAGAAATAAAACAAGCAATCTGCGAAAGCGATTGCTGTGTTTCAATCTCGTCGACAAATAAAACGTCAAGACAAATCGCCTTTCTATCACCAATGGCGTTGTAATCGACATAAAGCTCAGACACTGTCGAAGACGACAGGAAATTCGTTGCAAACAATGGTGCGTTAATAGACGTGGGCAAATATCGGCCATGTGCGTGGATTTGAATTGGTAAAAGTTGGATCGTATACATGTAATGATTAAAATAAGTTGAATATAAATTATGTAAGGTAATTCTGTGTGAGTTACTCATGATTGGAAAGAAATTAAAAATGGCCATATGCCACTGCTATTAAATATAGAATATTACGAAGTAGGACATTTCCTAATTTCTTTGCAATTGTTAAGTTATATAACAATTTTGATATTTTCGTTTGCTACAGGGATCATGTCAGTTATTTATAAATAAGAATTTGCAGTTATATAGAATCTCCGGAAATATGTAATTAACTATAATTCTAGAGGCATAAAGTAGTTTATGTTGTGGTATCTTATTCTTTTTCTATTATTTTAGAAAAAGGCAGAAACAAAAAACTTCCTACTATTCTCAAGTTGACATTATTTGACATTATTTATATTTAAAGACGCGTTCACACATTCAAACGAGAATTCGTTCCTATTTTAGAAGCTGTTAGTGGTAAATATAAAAGGATCAAAGGAAAATGGGGATTTCCAGTGAAAGACTGCTAAGGATGTGTAAAAAATAATTTATGGTTCACGTCACTATTTGTGGAGGCAGGTTTTTTTTTTGTATTCAGTAAGTTCAGAAATGGATTTATTATCTGTAATTAATATTTTAATATCAATATGCTTTATATATGGAATAAATTGCACGTTTATAAGAGGTTTATAATGCGCTATTCCGATTTGACTTGCTCGTTATGTCAGGACGTTTAAGGGGTCATACCACAGTAACGGATATAAAATCATATGCGAATTTAACAATTTATTTTCGCATGAAAAAGTGATTCACTCGTAAAACTAATTACACATCTATTTAGTATGAATGTCAAACTGTTAGAAAATATTTTTTTCTATGTACAAAATGGCCGACTACTAATATTTTCTTTTGTTAACTTTTTTTTTAGGCGCTCTCCGACGTAACATTTACCATCCACAACTTTTGACCTAGAACAAATAACAAAAATTCTCGTCAATCTACATCAGAATACCTAGAGAAGTACGTAAGGAATTTAAAAAATATTGTTTTATTCAAAAGTTGTAGGTATTTGAACTTAAGGAATGAATTTTCAGTGACAAATTTGTTAAAAAAGTGCTCATTAAAATGAAAAGTTTTCGATTAATCAGAAATTCCGTTCGTAGTTCTCTGCGAAATGTAAATAGGAACATAACTTAAAGTGAATTGAGTGAAAATTGTTGTAGTTATTTGTCACGCTATTTGGAAAAAAGCTGTTGTCGGGAAAAACGCGTTTAAAGTTTTACATATAACTTTTTGTTGTTGAACTTAGAAACAGAACTTTAAGAATTACCAAGTGGTAGACATACAGGATTGGGACGCAATAATTATGACCATCATGTGGAATCAAAGATCAAACCACATGATTTACCTTTATAACAGAAATCTCGAGGTGGGAAAACATGGATCGGATAAGCTGGAATAAGTCCAACCATAGAGGAGAATCAAAAACAAAAACAGAACTGGAGTTGGAAGTTACAGCGGAGTGAGAAACCTAATGATTACCGTCCCATTAGGAAAATATGCCACGGTCTTTCAAGCAGAGGAATACGCAATAATGCGTTGCGCAATTGAAATCAATCAACGCCTTATGGAAACAAGCGGATCCATATTGCAACAGACATCCTGATGATAATAAGGAAACTAAGGTGCAATCTAGACTAGTTTGGGAGAGAATTGAATAGACGCGATAAAGTCACATTGCTCTGTGAGCCTGGACATTTAGCAATCGAAGAAAACAACAAAAGCTAGTGAGTTAGTAAGAAGGGAATCATCGACTTCATATACAGGCGTAGAGCCTGTTCTACCAGCACAACAGCAGGTAAGGGGTTGGGTCAAAGAAAAACCTAAAAAACTTTGAAGTAATACAACCAGGTAAATTCATGGAATGATATATATTAAGCGACTATTAAAAAAGAAAACCAAAGAATACTGGAGCTTTATAAAAATTTTCGTGCCCAAATAGGTCACGTAACAGGTTACTGTACACTGAAAAAACACTAATGAAAGTTAGGATCGACACTGGAGATATCAACTGCAGACTGTGTAATGCGATGACATAAAAATTACCACATTATGTGTGAATGCGAGGTTCTGGCAGCAAAAAGACTGGCAAATTTGGCAAGCCAAAAATTAATCCAGAATTACTTTGATCAGTCAGAGACCTGTACAGATTAGTGCAAGCTATTAGCGTACTGAAATAACTGGTATAATTTAATAGGTAAATGAAATGGGAGACTAATTATAAAAAGCCAAAAGGCTACAGTGTTTCTGGAATCGCCTATTCGTTAGCAAGCGCCTGGAAAACTAAATTGACAGTAGATTTGGTGCTCCTACAAGTGTCCCGTGCAACCTAGCAGGTAGAAAGTAACTTTTCGCAATATTCACTTTTTTATCAGAGAGGTCGCTACGTGAATAAAAACCACTACATTGTTTTATTTTTATTTTTATTGAAGAAAAATAAAAAGAAGAAAAAATGTATACGAACAAAGAAATTGTAAAATTGAAAATTTGAATTTAATTATAATATTTAATTTTACTAAACTAAACAAAATTAAAATTATGATATCCCGGGCTTGTTGTTCTGAAAAACAGAGCAGTACCTATATACACCATTTTATAATTTCAATAAACACATATTCGCAATGGGTACTGTTTCCTAAATTCAAACACAATGAATTTCAGATTTAATTTCCAAGCACCGTTCTATGCGAGCTCCAACAGTGAAACAAAAAGTCGAATAATTCGCATACATTTCACGGGGCCAAATAGGCTGCAAGTATGCAGACGAGCCGCCTGCAATTGCAGTGTTATTGCAGCGAGTCGGTGTTCTGAATTAATCTACAATGAACGCGGGCGATATTTCCCTAGGTGATTAATGCTGAAAAGTATAGCCGCATCCGAAATTGAATTAATTCTTTCTGGATGTCGTGATCCTCAATTAAATCAGTATATTCGTATCTACCATCGTATCTGCAACAGCTGACGTTCTTCTAATTACTTTTTGTAAATTCTTTTGTAATTTCCTGTTTACTAGAAACATGGTTATTCAGTTCGTTTTAATTAAAAGTCGTCATTAATTTTATTTTCGACAACCACACACACACACACAGTGAATAATGAGTACAGTTGCAGTGGGATTTGAAGTTGTAATTCCGCACAAAGTCAATACTTTAAGTTTGCGTATCTCGAGTTTGTAATATTAGGTGAATAAAAAAGCTATTTTGATGTCATATCACGAATTAAGTTATGGAATTTAATGTTAAACTAGGCACAATGAAAGGATATCAGCGAAATCGGCTAATTGATTATTACAACAAAATGGGATATTTTAACATATAGTTAAGTGTTACCATTTTAAAGAAAATATAAAAATGTGAAGTACAGGAAATAATGGAATTCAGCGAAAATTTTCTCGGAAAAAAAAATTCATCTGATTCGCATTTAGGTTAATGCTACTAAATGATATTTTAGGTGAAGGGTAGTTGAATAAAGATACTTGTTTGTCTAAGTGCGATAAACATGGCGACTGATCAATCAATTAAAGCGTATAAAAGTTCTAAGAGCTATCTGAGTAGGTGGAAAAGATGTATAGTACAAAATAAGAATGAGGCGAACTTGCAAATAAATTTCTAAATCCTACAGTGGGTGATAAAAATGAAAGTAACTAAAAGATCTTTTGCAGAAACATGTGGCCACGGAAGACTGTTCTCGATTGATGAAATAAATAAAGTAGCCGAAGCTTAAGGATAAAATGCCATTCCTCCAGAAACAGTCAAGAGAACAGTGAAAAACTTTCTGACTAGATACTACTATACTATGTTACTTATTGACAATATTATAAGCCTAATATATTGTCAAAAAGACTACATCATATTTATTGCTTTACTCTTATGGCAAGGATTCCCAGCTGACTGGATAAACCATCTCCATATTCATGTTGATACTCATGAAAGAGCAATTAGACCTAACTGGCTACAGACTTAACAAATACTCTTAGGAAGGAAGAATTAATTTAATTATTAATTAGACTGGAAACTGAAATAGCGAATAGAGAAAGCTTATTGCTTGCCAAATCAATTTAAAATCAAAACGGAGCACCCAGGGCTAAGAGCCTTTGAATTGGATATTAAGAAAAGAATTGCAAACAGATGGTGCGTTCTCTTAGCAGACAACATGATCAATGCATTTAATACTGCTATTCGAAGCAACCTCATCAATAAGCTGAAGAAAAAAGGTGTGAACTTGAATATTATTCACAGGTAGTTCTTGAGGAAAAAAATCAAAAAAGTTAGAAATAGATCTGACCATTAGCAAGAAATCTTATTCGTCTTAGACCTTTCCTTTCGAACATCTTATGTAATGGCTTTGACGCATTGACCATTTGAGAGTCTAGTAAGTCACCTTCCGAGTAACAAGTAGAACTGAATAGTACTACTATAGCGTCTAATTTAACTGATTGGCAGACGGTAAGAAATATGGTAATATTCAGTGCTATTAGTTGGCCAATTAAATCATAAATCAGACAAAACACCAGGCGAGTGAAGCGTGATAATAGTTCCTTACTCGGTGAGACTCTTCAGCACTAATCTTTCTTGGAATTATATACCATTAAAGTTGACGGATGTGAAGATGGTGCATATTGCTAAAATGGGAAGACAAGAACCCTTTTCTAGATCATTTCTTTTGGAAACAATGCAAAAGGTGTTGGATATCAGGAAAGCAATTCTTCCATACAGACTCCTTCACACAGCACTGGATTTAGGGGAGAGGCGCAAAAGGGGGCAACCGCACCGGACGGCACGCCCATGAGCCAGTGAAATGAGATCGAAAAGAGTGAAAAAAAACTACAGGGACGGCATGGAGCTGACTTGTCCTCACTGAGAAATTCCGTAGATCCGGCTCTGCCTTCGCGCACACCAATATGCATATCAAACAGACAAACCCACGAATTTTACATTGAACAATCTAGTCTCAAAAATTTCCAACTCTTTCAAATCCAAGGGAATAGCAATGGCGGCATTTATGGACATAAAGGGAGCAATTAATAATGCAATTCCCTCATCTCTATGCAAGGCGTTTAAAGTGCGAGGCGTAGAACCGATCATAGCAGGTTGCATTGCCGTTGTGGTCATGAACATGCTTGTCACAACACTACTAAGCGGGGAAATAGTCAAATACAAGCTGAGCAGGGGTGTATTTTGTGCCCGCTACAATGTTAATTACTAATAGATAACCTTTAAATCAAATTCTGGAGAAATTAGAAATCTTGCCAGAGCTAAAGAACTTTACCTGAAGAGAACTGAATCTAAGTCTGTATAGGTCACTACAGAAACCAGAAATCACCTACACAGGATCGGATTCTCTGACGAGACTGAATACCCACTGTGTTTAGGCAAGGCGTAAGTTGAACATATTGTCTACCAGTTCCCTCCCCTACAACGGTCAGGTATGTAAATTTTGGGCAGGTCGATCCTTCCCCAGAAGATCTGAAAGCAATCTCATTCAACAAAATACTTAGCTACCTAAAGGGTCTGTACTTGTTGGATTAACTCGACGTTGAATGACGTTCTACAGTAGACCCTTGTGGTCGCAATTGACGGAGACGCAATTAATCGAACCATGAGAATACTATTTCTCACTGATATGTACTAATACGAGTAGTGGGCAATTCTACATCTAACAGCCAAAAAAGTCCATCAACTCCGAAGTGGAGGGTGGTTCCCGGATGATAGTTCAAGAGGGCCACTTTTCCGGTACATGACTAACTACGTCACAAAAAAAAATATTTATACCTACACGTACTTGCAATGAGTACTATTTCCTAAATTCGAACGCAATGAATTTCAGGTTTAATTTTCAAGCGCCGTTCGATGTGAGCTTAGCAATGAAACAAAAAGTCCAGTAATTCGCATACATTTCAGGCGGGCCGAATAAGCGGCAAGTACGCAGCGGAGCTGGCTGCAGTTTCAGTATTATCGCAACGAGTTTTTGCCTGGAATGAATCTAGAATATTGTATCCGTACGATAATTAATACTCGAGAGTGTAGGGCAGCCCGAAATTGAATTAATTCTTTCTGGGCATCGTAGTCCTCCATTAGACCATCGGACCTGAAACAGCTGACGTTGTAATTACTTTTGTAAAATGTGTTTTCTTTAGCGGGAGGTATGTTATACAGTTTGTTTTAATTAAAAGTCGTCATTAATTTGATTCTTGACAAGAAACACATACGCACAGTGAAAACAGTTACGCTAGGTTTTGGAAACCGTGATTTAATTACCTACGTAGAAAATGAATATATTATTTTCAAGAATAAGAAGAAATAGAATTTCAATTTTATAATTTGAAATAAAATATTTTTGGTACGTGAGGGCGGGG
The DNA here is from genome assembly GCA_004143645.1 of Protaetia brevitarsis. NCBI lineage: Eukaryota > Metazoa > Arthropoda > Insecta > Coleoptera > Scarabaeidae > Protaetia > Protaetia brevitarsis. The sequence goes on along the minus strand of RXPK01000092.1, from coordinate 798,604 downwards.
TACATGAAATACGCATACGTTGAATGAATAGTACGGGAATTCTAACAGAAATAGCACAGATAAATATATAACGAAGAAGAAGATTTAAAATACAATGGTATAGTGTTTTAAGGAAATTCTAAAGATATGGATTTCAAAAATATAGTATTCAGTTGAAACTTCTTAGAAAAAATAAAAATAACTCTGACAAGCCAAATGAAAATACGCACTTAAATAAAATTATTACTGTTGACTATACCTAACTATATAATTGATAAATTATATAAACAAACATTATTTCGTGTAAAAAAATAATTTTATATATTTTATCTCTTATTTTTCTAATGGGTGGTGTAATATTTATTATTAATTAAGCTAACATTAAAATGTAATCATCATACATTATTCTTACTAAGAATTTATTCCTGAATTTATCATCATCAAATCGAAAAACGAATTCAACTTGATTGCGTACACCACAAGTTTCTAAAATTTCTGAGTTTCAAGCAAGATGAGACATATTGTCACGTGCAGGAGGCAAGTGGAGGGTGAGCATAGTGACAAGCTTTCGCTGGCGTCTTCTTCTTCTGTTGGTGCATAATACAAGCAAACGTCGGCTTTTGTTTTTAAAAGATATTAGTTCAAAATATCTAGTATTTGCTTCTGAATTTAAAAGATATGAAAAAATATATAGTTTTTTTCTAGAAAAGAACAAATGTAAAACTAACGAAACCATGATAAAGTTCCAATAAATCTAAAGCTGTATAATCTGTAATCAGGACGAATATTAACTGCAGACGGGGTGCTATTGTTCCCGATAACTATTCTGATAAAACTTTACTGTGTAATGATTTCAATCACTTTTTTTTTCAAACCTTCCACATCAGAATCATATTTGATAAGGCGTTATTTAGCGGTAATGATTTTCATTAGAGCTCAATTAGTCAATATTTTACAATTCCGTCATATTCTAATTCATTTTTTAATTAATCCAGCAGATTTTTCATCAGATGTCGAGACAGTTATTGGAAATATGCCTACTACTTTTTGTACGTGTTACGATCATATATGTATCATCATTTATTATAAAACATTCATTAAAATTAATTGCTAAAATTCTAACTTATTTTATAAATTTTTCTTATGAAAGAGTTTTTTTTCCATCTAAATTAAAATTATCAATTGCAAAGTCATTTTTTTAAGAAAAGATGATCAACATTACTTGTCTAACTACCGACCTATTAGCTTACTGTTAGTTTTTGCTAAAATTTATGAATCCACCATGAATTAAAAATTGATCAAATATCTGCTATTATTTAATTACATTTCATACAATCAACATGGTTTTTGCCCAAATAAATCCACAGATACGGCTCTTTTCAGTTTCTTTAAAAATCTATAGAGTTGGACACTAGCGAATATTGCTTGGGTATGTTTATTGATCTACCCAAGGGGCTTTGATTTAGTAAACCACAATATTCTCCTTCACAAGCTTGAAAGATATGGAGTGAAGGGAATTACTAAAATGGTTTCAATCTTGGTTGAAAATTGAGAGCAATAGGAAATTTTATTAAAAATCTTTTACTAGATTAAATAAAGACCTTTTGATTGAGGCCTACCTCAAAAATCATCATATCAATTCATCAATGTTTAGAAGCTAAGTTAGTTTAGTTTTTTAGTGAAAGATGCCATTGGTTCGATTAATAGTGGAAGATGTTATCTTAAAGTTCATCCAACAAATTCAGGCCTTTAAGGTAGCTCACAGATACGCTGCTGAATGAGATTGTTTTCAGGTGTTTCAAGGAAGGAACAACCTTCCAAGGTTGGTAACATTGTTCTATACATTAATATTTAGCTGGTAACATCACAAACAAGTGTTTATTATTGTTATCATTATATATTTTAAACAAATACTTCTGAATGAGGAACCAGTAGAGGAACACGAGCTCATGGAGGGAGAAAGAATAGGGGGAAAAGAGGAGCTATCGAAGAAAGAAGTTACATAAATAATCCATAAAGCGATGAACAGCAAAACACTAAGGAAGGGTGGGGTGAACATAGAACTAATTAAGTGTGGAGGAGGTAAATTAAAAGAACGCATCCATCATCCAATAAGCTCGGAGAGAAAAAAGAATACGGAAGGATGCAGGGATCTTATTCTCTTCTCCAAGAGTACTGCTATTTCAACTGAATTAACACTTTTAATTAGCCGAATATCTGGTCTAGAGCCGCAAGTTCGAATCTCGTTCTGATCAGTTGCGGTAGCCGGTTTTTACGGAGCAGTAATGATGATTAGGAGGGAAATTTGGCTAGGTGGGGTGCCTGATAAGTAAAAAATAACTTAGACTTTATCTCCCCCCCCGATTACCTCTCCAAAAAGCTATATCAACAATAAAGAAGAACTCTCACGAAAATAAATAACAATAATACAACATATATCAACAATTGCATTCGATATTGAGGCATTGCATGTAGGTTTTTAAAAAGAAAATAGTGTACAAATGAACAATTAAATATCGATTCGATTCTTAAGCTATGAGTATAGATTCTCCGATGCATATCTTTTTTATTTGTAAGTTATAAGTGTCGGTACGCACTTGTCAATTCTATTACCATAATTTCCAACGATTCATCAACGCTTAAGTCGAATCAGGCATGACGATCGACGTGTAGGCCTTAAAATCCTTCACGTAAGGTTTTACGTGAACGTGTCATTCCATTTTCTATGGGGATTATTCGCGTTGACAGACAGACGCTTTGTTCGTCGTCTACAATAATGAAGACGGCACAAAAATCGTTGCTTGATTAAAACGTTGCTTCCCGGTTCCCTACAGTAATCAAGCCGCTATTTTCCGTTCGTTGCGCATACAATGACGCTAGTTAGATGACTAGCCCTAAACACAGCAACAGACAGATACAAAATTACGAGATGCCGGCCATCATGGAACATTAAAACGAATCAGCGTTTCATTAAGTATCATCGATATTGCGCCAAGTGCCTACTATAATAGTCCCATCTAGCGATAGTTTAACAATCAACTTCTCCGTAATGATCATCAATTATTTTAGGCATGTGTACATCGGTATGTGTAATAGGTATTTTGTTTCCGCATAATTTTATCAAAAGACCATTAAAATCTGTTCAATAGTAATAGAATTTTCGCTGTCCAATGTTCTGTGTGAAAGCGCAATTGTTAAAATAGTCAACTAGGAATTGTCGCATATCCGTTAGTTTTGCATCTGCATAGATATATATTATAGATACAAGGAAAACAATGCGGAATCGTATGGAAATGTAACAACATTATGTATTATACATACAAATATATTACTGAATTTGATTATAACGTCCGCCAATATAAATTAAATGTCATTGAAATGCGGTATAATTCATTGCTGAATATTTGTAATGTCTATAATAACTTTGTATCTGTATGTATTAACATCGAATTCATCTGATGACATAATTTATATATTTATATACTTCACTGTTACCGAATGGCAATTAGCAAAATCACCACAGAAATACATAATACACAAACACGACAAAAATTATCGCATTTCTACAAACCCTCTTTGGTCGGTTTAAAATTATTCAGATTGTGGAGATGCTATACAAGTTTCATACAAAACACTTTAAGAGTAAGAGGCTTTTTTTTTTTTTGAAATAAATCTCTAAATTTTAAATCAAAACTGGTTTGTGAACGTATTTAAGAACTGAATAGCCTGGCAGATCACATTAAAGTCACTTCGTTGTGGGGTCCGAACATTCGGCAATCGAAAAAACGAAAAAGCCGATGAGTTAGCAAGGAAGGAACCACCGGCTTCATATATAGGTCCACAACCTGTTCTATGAGTGTCCCGAGAGCACATAAGACGTTGGTCAAAGAGAAACACAAAGAACCTTGGAATAATACAGCCAAGCAAATTCATAGAAAGACCTCTGTTAAGGTGCCAAAAGAAAACCGAATTACTGCGCTCAGTAAGGATCATCTTCGCAGCTATAGAAATTTGGGATCAACACTAGAGATACCAATTGCAGACTATGTAATAGGATGACAGAGAACGCTTATCACATTCTGCGCTATAAACACAAAAAGACAAGCATTTTCTGACAAGTCAAAAATGAACCAGCCAGAGATAAATTAATGCGGGTAGTAGAATACTGGAATGGTTGATATAATTTAATGGGTAAAAAAAATGGAAGATCAAATACAAAAAGCCAAAAGATTGCAGTATTTCCGGAAACTTCAGGTCGCGCGGCTCCTACAAAAAAAAAAACTTCTATTGGATGATGCTTACAGTAAGTTAGTTTCTAACTGCTGCTGTCGATATAATCAAGACTCAGACTTCCAACAACCAAACTATGCTTGGTATGGTAAAATAGTTCCCGCCGTTAAGAAGGAGTCAGCTGATGGACGCTTTTGGCGTAGGAAATGCTTCTAGTGCAAAAACTGCACCAAACCTCTAGACTTACTCATCGTCTGCGTTGGTTCGGACAAGAATGTTTATTGCAAGACTTACTGCAAGTTCATGAGAATCTGACAATTATGTATTCCTTGCAGATTTGAATTTTTGGAGATCAACTGATTAATTGATAATATATGATTGTTATTATTAGTAATGTTACAATTTTGTCGGAACTGCTTTGATATTTCGAAAGTTACTGAGAGTAATTTTGCTGGTCTGCGTTAAAATTAACCGATTTCGATAACTTGATTGTTATTTTTTACAATTTTCACATTGCATCAATCAAGGCACCTGTAAGCCAATATGGAAAACCGCAAAATTAAACAGAAGTCAAACTGATGTGCAGATAGATGGATGCGGTTTCTGCTGCTGTAATACATATTTGGAGGAGTCCTAAATGATAGAGAATATGTGCAACTTGCGCAACATTCGAAGCGAAAATAACTGCAATTTAAATTTGCAGAGGTTTGGTAAAGCAACCACAGGACTCAGTTGATTCGAATTCTATCCGTTAATCAAGAGGCTCTAAGGGCACTAATATTCTATCAGAAAACTTCTATATTCGTTTGGGAATACCCGAAAGGCGTCAGCAATTCGATTCAAAGCATATCTCCATAGAAATAGTATTATAATTTCAAATGCATACTACTACTTTTTCTTGTTTTATATTTATTTGATGAAAGAAACGTTTCTGGCAATGAAAGAAGCCTTCCTGTCGTTGTATAAGCAAAGCAAATGTGTTGCATCTTTAATTATTTAAAAATTTTAAAGTAATATCTTAACATTTTTGCCAGAATTATTTATGTGACTGTTTTCTTTATTTGGTTTTTTGTTGTACCTTAAAGATTTTTCTTGCATATTTAGTTTAATGATAGAAATTGGCTTTATGCTGAAACAGTAATGAGATTGAATCCAGATGCCAAAATTTACAAAAAGATCGCGTAAACACCTATTGTTTGTTTTTACTGTTTTAAAATGAAGTTTCACATCTTTTTTTTGCCAAAATAACAAAATTATCCTAAAAAGGCTTTATTTTAAATCGTCGTATTATAAAAAAGAGATACTTACACAAATTATTAGATTTAAACAATCTTCTGTTTTAACTTTGGAAGTCTTAACTATTCTAAAATCCATTAAAAGATATAAGTCCGAACGTTTAATTTTTTCATAGAAAGTTTAAATTAAAAAGATGTCGATATAACGTATAACAAAAATTCCGCAAAGAAATTCCGCATTACAACAGTCACACACAATCTGTAATTAAGCCTTTGACTTACAGACAATACAGTTTAGCTTTCTACATTTGCTTTATTCAGAGATAATCGCTATTGTGAGATGTTTATTGTATATCTGTCAAGTGTAATTAACTCATAACGGACAACATAAAATAACATCAGACACGAGTAACATGAGCCGTACTGTGGCCGTACCGAGAGATGACCATGGGAACAATGCGAATCCTCACGTACAGCTGATAAGAGGAATACCAACTTGTCTTATTTTACATACAGTTTAATTCAGTCGTATTGTAGACACAGAATAGTTTGTTTCTTTTTGTAATTTGCGTTCAATAAAAGCTTTTGTTTTTAAAAATTCTTAACTCGAATCGAATCATTTATTTGGCGCAGTCAGTAGGATGTTCTACAAGTTTTATTGAAAATTTGGTGTGTTTCAACGCTTTAAGAACACCCGAAGAGTTAGGAAAAAGACGCAAGAGGACCGAGTATTAGAGAAAACACAGACAGGTCACGGCACTTTATCGAGCAAAGTGGATCGCTGTGTTCGCTGAATCTAATATTCCAACGTCCGAAGCACGAAGACAGCTTGCCTTCCAGACGAAAGGTAGGTGTATTTCTGTTACGGTACGGCTCCTTGTAACTATTTAAGTTATTTCGTTAATTGAAAAACATATCCATTGTCGATATCCCATTTTTCCTTGAAAGTGACAATCCTGTCATTACCTTTTAATTGGTAAAACCCGAAACACGAAAACTGGACGATTTAGTCGAAAGCTTCCAAACTTTAGATTTAGAAATGAATTCCAATTGTTCAAGATAGAATTAGACGCAATACCAACATTTGGCGGAGAACCGAGCGTATAAATTTGTTCATAATTCATGCGATCAGATATGTACGAAATATGCGGCAAATGCGGACGTAAAGAATGTAATTTTTCAAACAATATTAGGCAGATTAAGAGATAGGGCAAAAACTTTAATTTTATCAAGAAATGAATTAAATACGTGGGAAAGTGTAAAGATGCTATTTATAATTATTTTTCGGACAAAAGAGATTTTGGACAATAGTACAAGAATTTACGAATACAAAATTCACCCAAAAGAAAAACAATATCATTTGGTCACAGATTACAAGATTTATTATCCAAACTTAACACTAATTAGCGCAAACACCAGGTATAGAACATAACCGCAAAGAGCAGTTTTTATGCGCAAACTGCGTTAGAAGTATATTTATTAAATTTGCCAGAAGATTTCAGTCCACGTAAACCCTTAAAACCTACATCACTAGAAGAAGCTATAGGATACGTGCAAGACGCCGAGAATTTTAAATCCCGATCGAACGCTTTAAAATCAGTCAAACAACAAATCCTTCACACGATATAAGAACCCTTCCAGTATATAAACCAATTCCCTATCAACCACGACAAATTATTATCCAGTACAACATTATCAGAATCCTGTACAAACATCAATTTACACCTTATCAAACTTCTTTTCCAAGAGGTCTATCAAAATATCTCTAAACCAGTATATATCACCTTCTAAACATTCAAACAAACAAGTATTTGGCTCACACGTAACGTATGGCACCAGGACAAATAACAATTCCCATCATCAGAAACAACCCCGATGTCCGGATTTCAACAGCAGTAGCTAAACCTGTAAATTATAACGAGTTAAACAACACAGAAGACGAAGAGGATTACCAATCAGCACAACTGATATTTAATGAAGAAAATGGACTATGGTATATGCCAATAGAACCACCACCATACGAATTTTCCAATAACGTCCCTGAAGAACAAACGAACGAACAAGAGGAGGATTTTCGTTTTGCCTGCCTCACAGGAGAACTCAATAGATTAGCAATCAATGATTACCGTATATTCAAAATCAAAATCCACCATTAAAACTTCTTATAGATACAGGAAGTACAATATCGATGATTGATCCCGAAATTGTTCACAAATGTTATCCTAATATATTGTAAATGAAACATTAGAAGTAAGAACTGCTAACGGTACTGTTTTAATAAATAAATGTGCTATGATTCCTTGTTTTAATGAATTAAGAGCTAACGGCTTTATAAAAATGTTAATGTTTAAATTTCATAATTTTTATGACGGTATATTAGGCTTAGAGGATCTAAGATCTATGCAATTTAATATAAATTAAATAAAGGCACACTTTATCGAGAAACTATGAAATTCCACTGAAATTTAAGAAATATGACACTATCACAATTCCTCTAAATCAAAACATATAAGAAAAGTATCTGTAAATTATATTGAAGGAGAAGTATTAATAGAAAATTTTACACAAAACAGTATTTATATTCCTAATTGTATAACATACGTAAAAAATGGTGAAGCATTAATTGAAATACAAATTGGTCAGAAAAAGAAACAGAATTCCAATTGAAACCTTATCAACAATTCCTCTCGATAACTTTCATATTTTTCATTATCAGGTTAATGAATCTGAACAATGAAACGTTTAAATAATATGTTAAGAATCAATCATTTAAATAATGAAGAAAAATCTCGTATTTTGCATCTTTGTAAAAATTACGTTGATATTTTAAGAAACCCGAAGATAAATTGAGTTGCAACAGTAATGTTCAACACGAAATTAAAGTGAAAGATAATAATCCAATTTTTCAACGCGCAAGACGATTTCTCATGCAATCAAACAAGAAATTAAAATCATATTGATAAACTTTTAGAGGATAATATAATTAGCCCGAGTCAAAGCCCTTGGGGATCACCTGTAAATTTGGTAAGTAAAAAATTAGATGCATCTGGATAAAGAAACTAGATTAGTTATTGACTACGCGCTATTAACGAAAAGACAGTAGACGATCGATATCCAATCCTAATATCGAAGATATTTTAGATAAGCTGGCAGATGTCAATATTTACTACCCTGACTTAGCATCCGGTTATCATCAGATACAAATGCATCCGGAATCAATCGCTAAAACTGCTTTAATACCGAACACGGACACTATGAATTTTTGAGAATGCCATTGGTTTTAAAGAATAGTCCGGCGACATTTCAACGAGTAATGGACGATATTTTAAAAGGTTTATTAAATTCATTTTGCTTAGTATATTTAGACGATATAATTATATTCTCACCTTCTTTAGAGGAACATATGAAACACTTGAAATTAGTTTTTGAAAGGTTACGAAATGCGAATTAAAATTAGCAATAGATAAATGTGAGTTCTTAAGAAAAGAAACAGAATATTTAGGTCACATTATAACACCGAAAGGTATAAAACAAATCCGAAAAAGATAGAAGTTATTAAACAATTCCCTAAGACCGAATACGCAAAGAGACATTAAATCATTCTTAGGCTATTAGCGCTATTACAGAAAATTTATAAATAATTTTGCCAAAATTACTAAACCCTTAACAAAATGTTTACGTAAAGGAGAATCAGTAAAACATACCCCGAATTTATAGATGCATTTGAGAAATGTTAAACTTTATTATGCGAATGACCTGTTTTAAAATATCCTGATTTTTTCAAAACAATTTGAATTAAACAACTGACGCCTCGAATTTTGCAATAGGCGCAATTTTATCTCAAGATAATCACCCAATAGCGTACGCATCGCGAACGTTAAATCCAGCAGAAACAAATTACTCGACTATCGAAAAAAGAAATGCTTGCAATTGTGTGGGCATGTAAACATTTCGACCGTACTTATATGGTACAAAATTTATAATCAAAACAGACCATAAACATTACAATGGTTATTTTCTATAAAAGACCCATTCACGTTTAACACGATGGCGATAAAACTATGCGAATACGATTATGAAATACAGTATAAAAAAGGAAAATTAAATCAAGCCGACCCATTATCACGAATTAAAATTAAGAACAGGAAAATTATGTAAATACAATTGATAATGATTCAGATCTTTATTGGTTCAACAGATGACGAAATTGATCAAAATATTATAGACGAACTAAATGAAGTTTTAAATGATTTACCACTCGAAACAAACCCTGATCCTAATTCACAGGCAGTTATCCAGATAAGTGACGAAAATGAAAGTAATACAGACAATACTATCCATTCAGTAAACGGTGACGTAGAAATTTCAATTCCATATTCGGAAAAATATTAAATATCGCAGATCTCAAATTATATTAGACGCTACGCATAATACGACAAATCTATACTAAGAACAATTAAAGTGTTTGATAAACTAGATTTCTCTAACATTACCTTTAACAACTTACAGAGAAAATATTGTAAAAGCTTTAAAAGAATGTTTAGTAACCGATAAAAAGAATGTTATTTACTTTAAACACAAAAATATAGAAAGAGAAATTATTCAAATTATTCAAGAATCATTTACTAAATTAAAAGTAGAAATTTCAAATAAAATTGTAGAAGATATTGAAGATAAACATGAACAACAAGTTAAAATTAAATATTATCATGAAGGAAAAACATCACATCGAGGTATTAACGAAGTATATCAATCATTAAAGAGAAATACTATTGGCCAAACTTAGAAAAATCAATTAGTACTTATATTAATAATTGCGAATATGTCAATTAGCAAAGTATGATCGAGCTCCTCAAACTCAACAATTTCTCATACTTATACCCCTAAGAAACCTTTTGAACAACTGCATATAGATTTATTATTTATGAATAACAGAATAATATTAACGATTATTGATCATTTTTCAAAATACGCCCAGGCATATTTAATATCGGATAAAAATTCGAATACCATAGTAAACGGTATAATAAAATTTACAAGTCACCACGGGATTCCAAGAATTATAATTGCAGACCTCGGTAAAGAGTTCGACAATATTTTACTAAAAGAATTTTGTAAATTACATAAAATCAAATTACATATTACATCAGTAGGTAACTCAAAATCAAATGGAATTGTAGAACGATTTCATAATACTTTAGCAGAATCAATTAGATGCAGATTATTAGAAGACGATATGTCATCTTTCGAAAATCAATTAGTGAATGCTATATTAAGTTACAATAATAGTATACATTCGAGTACTAAATTTACTCCTTTCGAAGTCATAAACGGCAATTCAGAAACGAATTTACCTTTTGATTTAACTGAAGAACGTATCACACAAGAATTTATTAATAATAGAGCTGAGCAAATCAAAGCAATTAACAAAGAAATTTATAATAATTAGAAAAGAATAAAGAAAGAATTTGTGAAAAAGTAAATGTAGATAGAAACGAAATAGATGATATAGAAGAGCAACAATCAGTTTACGTTAAAAAGAAATTTAGAAACAAATTAAAACCGAAATTTAGTAAAGAAAAAGTAGCAAAAGTAAATCAAAAAACTATCGAAACGCAAAAAGGTACTAAATTATCAAAAGATGTTATTAAAAGAAAAGAAAATTTATTAAAGAATCTTTGTTGCAGGATGAAACCATACGGACACTCCTAATATTAGTGGTGCTGAGAATAATAACCAGCCAACTACAAGTGAAGCAAATTAACAACTTCATTTTACCATATAAATTAGGCGAAGCCCAGATTAATACAAAAGCGTCACGATTTCATATATAAAATCGAAGCTGAAAATTTATTTAAAAATGTTAATATATTAATGGAACAAATTAAAAAGGTCAATGATACACTTAATAGTAAAGTTAAACCCCCAGTATCTACATTAGGGTATAGATATACTAAAAATCTAAATTTTACACGACAATTAACGAAGGTCAATTAAAATCAATATATTCATTATTCGCACAGACCGTTCGTAGTATTAGTCAAGTTAAAAATAAACTTGAAACTATATTTCTGAATTTATAGAAATAAAAGATCACCATTGAATATTGTCGGCAACGCAGCCAATTGGTTATTTGGAATAATGGATAACGAAGAAAAGAATCGAATTGATGCCGCATTGGAACAATTGTATACAAATCAAGAAAATCTACGAAAACAACAGGAATGTAGTATGTCGATCTTAAAATCGATCGCAAACCGATTAACGGATACGTTTAAAGAAGTACAAGATAATAAATGATTATTAGCAAAGAATCAATTCATTGACTACAATTTTTGGAACAAATAGAATTTCTCGAAATGGTAAAAGACGCTAATGAACTCATAATGCAAAAACACTAACATAATGTTAAACATCTTAATAGAAGTTCAAGATGCTATTATATTTTCAAGCATGAATAAAGTGCATCCATCTATTTTAACCGCAAATGAAATAAGGGAGATCAATTACCATTAAATCCCTATATAATCCTAATCAATTATTAGTTTTTAAGAATACATTTATTATTATATGTTTTTAGTATCCAAAACTACATCAGTAGTAAGGAAGTTATCTTTAGAATATCTGTTCCTATATTATACGAATCCATATATAACCTTTATCATATTTATGCTATTCCTTATAATACAACTTATTCCTATTGCCAGCGTATTTGTTAACTGCAAATAGTACCTATGCTTTGGAGACACAGTTATGTCCCAAATTAGAAGATGTCTACATCTGTGGAGAAGAACATTGCTCATGACGACAGCTGTTTATTGAATCTAATGAAGAATAGTGATACATGTGAAAAATAAGTGTATATTTAAAAGATACGTTAGTGCAGCAAATTGGACAAGCAGAATTATTGATTTATACACCTAACAAAATTAAGCTAACTTATAATTGTAGTGAAATAGGTATCTTGAAATAGTTGGCAACGTATTATTAAAATTAAACCAAACTGTATAATTCAAATAAATAGTGAAAAATTCTATTTCCAAAAGAACTTATTAAAGGTCAATATTTAATTTACCAAGTATAGATACAATATTTATGATGTAAAAGAAACGAATTCAATTCATTTAAATAAAATTAACGTAAATAACTATAATAAGATAAATGATGATATTAAGAATTTGAAATTGCCACATCTAGAAAAGATTGTCAATAATAACTCAAAAATAAATTACTTTTGTTATTGGTATTGCAATTGTAATAATTTTTGTAATAAGTTTCAAATATTGTAAAGTATTACTGTTATAAAAGATTTAGGAAAGCATCCAGGAATTCAACGGTTCTTTCCGACGTTAGCCGTCAAGATCTTTCTAAGGGGGAGGAGTAACATGAGCCGTACTGTGGCCGTACGAGAGATGACCATGGGAACAATGCGAATCCTCACGTACAGCTGATAAGAGGAATACCAATTGGTCTTATTTTACATACAGTTTAATTCAGTCGTATTGTAGACACAGAATAGTTTGTTTCTTTTTGTAATTTGCGTTCAATAAAAGCTTTTGTTTTTAAAAATTCTTAACTCGAATCGAATCATTTATTTCACGTTAGTGTTTTTGTTCATATTTCTGGCGTCTATACTTACCAAACTCGTAACTGACGATAGTCATCTGGCATACGGGAGACATATGATCCGTTTCCTGGTGAATAACACGGATGAAAAACGTAACATTCGCCGTTTTCAAAAGATTATATTTCATTCACCAATATATATGCGAAAGTCACACGCATACAAAAGCAAAACACTGTACGTATGCAAATATGTGTGAAGGAGTTCGTTTACTCATAAACGAGTACGTATCGTGAGACATACGGTTGACAAGGACGTGTATTTTCATAGGAGATGAACTTTGTTTTCTATAGAGATATGCTCAATAATAAATAAGGTTCGATGTTAAGTTTACTTTAAAAGTTACTACAATCAAAGGTTATGCTAAGTTATCACATTTAACTTGCAATTATTAAGTCACATTAAAATATATATGAGTTAACCATTTCTTACACCGACTTTAACTGTAAGTAACACAGTGATTCTCAATCAATATCAGTGTACCGTAAAACGTTTCTTAATGCTGTACAAAATTAATATCAACTTATTTACATTGGGCGTCATTTACAGCGCGAGAATTCAACGAGTTCAGGCGCTGTAAATGACCTAACGCGCAATATTTATATTCGATTTTTTTTGCCAAGAAAAATATTTAAAAAATCTCATTAAAAAACATACGCCATTCTAATAGTCTCGAGTCGGTACGCTGATTAATATCATTGTGTTTTGACGACTTAAGTCGGTTTAAGTCTATATCAAACTGAATTTTTGAATGTTTTCATGACTTTTCGTCAATAACAATATTAAAAGAACAATAAAAACATCGGTAAATGCGGATTTTAAACTAAATTAGGTAAACGAAACTATGCATATTTTACATTTAAAGTAACTGTGAAATTAGAAAAAATACAATGACTCTATTGTTGCATTGGTTGACAGGTAATGCTGTGTTATAGTTGATGAGCCCAAAAATAAAGCAACCATGGCCAATTACCTCCGATTTGGTAACCAGTTTAGTTACTAGATTGAGGAAATTACAGGGAGAAATCAAATAGAACTACACGAGCCAATAGAAAGAAAACGAAGAAAAAACTAACGGAAGATAAAAATTGTCGTGGAATAATTTGATTTTTAATATCAAAAAGCTGCACATGATTCTTACGAAAATTCTGGTTTAGTTACAATAGAAGTTTAATACAAGAGTCAAATGCTTTTGTAAGATAGAATTCCTTAGTTCAAGATTATGCTTGTTCTGCAGTTTCTAGAAATCAGACGCCTTTCTGCCACACGGGTGTAAGGTCATACACTATTAACTACACTAAAAACTGCTTTACAAACTTATTCCATTTTTTCCTCTAGCCTGCTATTTCTTTTGCTTCTCTCCAGGTTTTCCTTTTCTCTCTAGAATTTGTCTTATTGTGTCATCTCGCGTTTCCTTAGGTCTGCCGCGCTTTTTCTTACCTGGTGTTCTGTTTTCCCCAAGTTCTCTGACAGGTACTAAATCGCTCAGTCTATGAAAGTTACCTCACCATCCCAACTGCTTCTGCTCTATGTACACCAGCACTGGTCCAATATTTAATAATGTTCTTATATTTTCATTCCCGTTCCTGTCTTTCCTCGCTATTCCCTTATCTCTCCTCAGATATTTCATTTGCCCTAACTTTGCTCTTTTCCCTGTGGATAAAACCCGTGTTTCGCTACAGTGAGTCAGGATTGGTCTGTATATAGCTTTATAAGCATCCAGTTTTGTTTGCCTCGATATTTCTTTCTTATTTACAAGTTCGTTGTTAAGTGCGTGGTAAATCTCATTAGTTTGGTTTAAATATCAGACTGGAAAATTCTGATATTTAAACCCAATTCTTGTTTACCTTCATTTTCCATCAGTGTGACTCCCAAATTTTAGAAACTGTTTACCTGTTCAATTAGTTCTCCATTAATTCTAGTGTTACAGTTTTTGCTTTCCTGCGATATCACCACGCTTTATTTTTAGCTATATTCAATTTCATTACATTTTCATTCAGTACTTAGTTCCACACAATAAAATTTGCTCGTGGACTTGCTTCACTTCCTGATAATGATAGCCACGACGTCGGCGGCAAATACTCACTGTGAACTGTTGTTGTTTTTAAGATTTACTATATCCGATGAATAGAGGCGCTGTTCTCTCTTCAGTTGTTTTAATTATTTCGTCCATAAAAATTATAAACAGCAGTGGACTCAAGTTTTCGCCTTGCCGGACACCTTCGGTTGCTGTAAGCGGTTCAGATTTCATGTTTGTGCTTATCATGCAGTGATTTATTCAATTGTATAGACATTTCGTTATTCTTATTAATTTGTTGTTGGCATTTCTTTTCTTTAGACATTACCATATTTTTACTCTTGGAATACTGTCGAAAGTTTTTTCCATATCTATGAATGCTAAATATGCTGTCTTCTCTTCTGTCTTTTATTACAATTTTTGCTATCTCCCTTATAACGTAAAATATACCAAACAGAATTAATTAGATGAATAGAATTTACAAGATAATTATAACAAAAATTTTTACTACCTTATTTATAGTATTTTGCTTCACTATGATTAGTTATAATCACATTTGACACGTAGAGCATGCAACCAAGCATACACTTAATTGTAGACGGTCTCGGTATTCTAATGGAGACTATTTAAATCCCTAAATAAGTATTAAATTAACAACAAAGTTAGTTTCAATATAGGTGATTAAAAATTTCCATAACCTTTAAAAAGAGAGGTGAAATAAATATCTACATAACACATAAGTACACAACAGCACAATTTATAGTTAAGATTACGTATAAATTAAAAGCAGTACTTCGTCGAAGCTATCACCGAAACTCACAAATTACTGAAAGCGTCTTAATCTTGCCCGTCATTATCCTGTGAAATCTGAAACACCTGTGTAGCAAGAAATAAGCAAGAGAGAACGATGTGAACGAAGACATACTTATTTATTTCATTCTTATAAGATACTCGCGCGTACATTTACACATACCTACATATCTTGATCTCGACAATAATAAAATGCAACTCTCAAGACTCTCGAATTATTACTTACGGGACGAGTTTTTGGTGTGTTCCCAATATTCTGTTACTTTTTCTCGCGTTCACTGCTCTTTTCTTCTATCCTATTACATTGGTGTTCGTTTTTCATGTACAGCGATTTTCAATGGTACATCAGTACAATACGGAAACGTTTTACCGCACACGTCGTAATAACTATTTTCACGTTAAAATAATTTAGCGTGAAAATAGTTATTACAGTTGACGAGGCCAAAAAGCATATTTAAATAACATTGTGGGATGCCAACGCCGCGTCACGGCAATTTTATAATTGAGCATGGGTACTTTTTTTAAAATGAAATGTATAATCCCTAGTAAATACGTAACATCAGTGCTGCATTCTGTAGTGATATAACATGTATATTGTCAGTTTTAATTACGTATGTTAATTGATCGTTTTTGACAGTGTTGCTTCGATAGCACAAAGTTTCATATTTTATACGTAGAAAGACAATTATGTTTAACCAAATAACTGTTCCTTTTTTTTGACAGAGTTCTATACAGAAAAAAAAACTGGCTAATACAGTCTAAATTCTATCAGAAATATAATACTAGTTATAATAAGTTTTATTAAATTTGTTGATTCAGTTCATTGTGATGGCTATAACAAATGCTACATTATATGCAAATGTCCGCAATTGCATATAATATATAATAAAATGATATTGACGCCTTGTTTTGTTTGACTCCTTTTTTTTTCAATCTCTTTGATCTTATATAATTTTTACAGATGTTTTGTTCTCAAAGAAGCATCAGGGGAAAAGAAAAATTGTCGTTTTTTTATTTTCATCGTCTTGTACAGTCTTCAGTTGGTATCTCCAGAGTTGATCCCAATTTTCTGTAGGTGTCCTTTCAGTGTCCTGTGAGATGGTGTAAGGATTATTTTTACTGAGCTGCAGTAGTTCTTTAGTCTTTTATTTTGATGGTTCCATAATAAAGGTTTTTTCGTGAATTAGCTTGGTTGTATTATGCAATGTCTTCTGTCTCTGTTGGCCCCATCACTGTTTTTGACCCAGAAAGGTTCTGGCGATATTCCTTTCTTGCTAACTCAGCGGCTTTTTCGTTTCCTTCTTTTGCCGAATTGCTGGGCAACTTCTATTCAGTTCTCGAATACATTCTAAAACCAATTTTGATTGTATCTTAGGGTTCGCTAGCGTCTTCAATATCGCCTTGTTTCTGTTGCTATATAGATCCACTTATTGTCATAAGCCCTCTAACTGGTTTCAGTTACACAATACAATATTACATACGCCTCTGCTTGAAAGACTGTGGCATATTTTCCTAGTGGAAGGGTGATCATGTGTTCCTCACGCCCATATATAAAAAAAAATAATATTAACCAACTTCTCTTTTGAACGCATAGTGGCTCAAAACGTCCAGTTTTACACAAAGTGTCAAAAATTGATGTAAATTTCAAGTCATATTTCGAAAATAGCAAAATGTTGTTAGTGAAATTTGTTTGAGTTCTTAAAATAGTTTTACTAGAGCTTCAATCAAATACGTTTATTAGTCAAAACTCAAAAAAGTTTTTCTAAGTTAATGTGTTTTATTTCAGAAATGTTGATTCATATACTTTCATTTGTGTATTTATTTAGATTTTAGGTACAGTGCCCTTCAAATCTAATGCCCCCCCTTTACAACGACCGAATATCGAAACTATTTTCTGCATAGCAAGATCAAGTACTTCGGCTCAGTTCGGATTCGCAGGTAGAAAAAGAGCATAGACGGTTTCACAACATATTTATAGGACAAAGGAATTTTACTAATTCGCTTCAATTGCATATATTTGCATATATTAACCTGTTGGCTGTTTGCGCAAGTTAACTAAACAGTAGGCGTTTCTATTCCTTAAAAATTTGTATTTGTCATGGTATTGGTTCCTCGTATCTGTTTTTATTGTATACATTTACATCTCATTTATAATGTGTATATGTTGGTAATACTATTATATGTACACCTGCTAAATGGGGATAGGAATTAACAGACGTTATTGTATTGATACGGATAAGGGAAAGTATTTTCTTTTGAAACATTAATTATCCTGTTAGGGTATTAAGTGAGATTATCAGTAATATCTTTTGTAGGATTTATATGAAATTTATATTTAGTTTAGTTTACAATTTTCAGATGGGTTATTTCAGTTTGTCCTTTTCTGAATTCAATATTTAGTATTGTTTGCGTGGTTAGAGGATAAACACGTCAATATCGCATGAAAATGCCTAGACGACAAAATCAAAGTGAGTCGTTATTACAAACAACAAACAAAAGTTAAAACCAACTTATTTTTTATTTTTCATAAAACAGCGAAAATCGGGCAGATTACAATTTCGCAAATGATTTATTATAAATAATATAAATGGAATAGTTACTTAGGATAGGACTTATAAGTATTTCTTTAATTTATTGCGAAGGCTTCAAAATCGATTTCTGAGTACATTAGTAAAAATAATATTATGAAAAACAGGATTTTACTGAACAATTATCTGTTTGTGAATTGTTTTTACAAAATTGTTTCCAGTTGGAGTTCCTTATTATGTGGCAACCGATTTCCGACCGTAATTCAGATCCACCGATCCAATGCGCATGCTATGTAATTGCGGTTACTTTTATTATATATAGTAAAAGCACACCACCATCGATTTTATCAGGCGTACTTATCTATGGATCGTAAAGTAAACCGAAGATAGATGATATATATTCGTATGTGTATGTACCTGCGAATCCGAAAATAGCCGAAGCGCACAGCTTAGTGCGTGGGTTAGAAAATATAAATACATGGTCGAAAGGGGGAGACATTAGAAAAGAACCCTACTGTACATTTATTTCCTAATTTTATAATAAATAATAAACTTTATAACACTTT
The DNA here is from genome assembly GCA_004143645.1 of Protaetia brevitarsis. NCBI lineage: Eukaryota > Metazoa > Arthropoda > Insecta > Coleoptera > Scarabaeidae > Protaetia > Protaetia brevitarsis. The sequence goes on along the minus strand of RXPK01000092.1, from coordinate 779,615 downwards.
TCCTGGCTTATCATTATTATAATTGATTTTGATATTTTATTACAATTATTATCTCTAGAACAATACGTGACCATCAATTTTAAAATAAAATGATACTGATTATGAATTAAAGAACTTATTTTTTACAAAATTCGACAATTTTGTTGCATAAATTGTTTTTCTCAATATTCACCTGTTATATGATCATATATTTTCTAATGTAATAACTTTTAATCCCTTATCAGATTCGTGATTTTAAATAGTAAAATCTATTTCTATGAATTGTTATTTGATGTGATTATATAAAATACCCTCATAGAATAATATTTTATCAGATTCAATTATTAAACCCTCATTACTGTTTCTATTTGTAAAATAACATTTTTAGTTTTATTAACTATAAATTCGAATAGTTATATATGTTTTGGTATTTATTTACAACAATGATAACCATATCTATAGATGAGAGATACACATTTCGGTTAAATTTAACAACTTAAACTGTTACATTAACCGTGTTATGAGTAAAATTTAATTTTAAAGCCTTAATAAAAAACCGTTTTATCAATGTTACCAAAAAAGTATGTTAACCTATACAAATTTTTATAAATTTATTAACCATAGATATCCAAACATGCAATATTCTTTAATTATTTTAGACCGCGTGATTGAAGTTAGCACAGACACCGACGCGAAAGTTCAATAATCTATTTATACATAATCTATGAACCAATCCAATCCACTATTGTGCAAATTTCCGTTGTTTTATGTATAAATTAAAGCACAGCAGGTCCAGTAACAGGAAATGAGTCACAGGCTCACCAATGTGTCTATTGGTATTCTAATGTAATTGCGAGAGTCTGGAAATAAATCTGTAATAGCACGCTACATTGATAAAATAACCAGGAACTAACTAAAACGAATCTAGATAGTATCCAATTTAGTACTAATAGTTTTGATTCAACCCATGCCAATCTAAAGTACATACTGAGTTAAAAGTTTCAAGATATACAGCGACATCTTAATACCTTAAAGACCGTTCAGTGCATAATAGTCCCAAAGTTATTGCACACAAGGCTATATAAGCTCTTCTTTTACCGTTCATTCCGTTAAGGATATATTTAATGCGGAAAATATCCACTTTCCCAACTCGACTCATCTAAAACGTCGCAAATATTCCACCCTATGCGCACAAAGGAAATAAAGATTAGTTATACCTCCTATCCGGCAATCTAATTCCTTCTGGATTATAGGAAATTCTGCTCGAACCATCTGCGTACTCTTCCGCCTCGTATTCCACGCAAACTTTACTCTGCAGGAATACGTATGAGAACGAAGATATTATACAACAAACTATGTATATTCTTATACGCATTTATAGAATGTATATACCGCAGGAGCCATCCAAACTCCAAACAGCTAGATACGTTGTTATATGCATGAAGCGCACGCTTCTGTTCGTAGTTGATGTGGCTCGTGCAGTAGAATATTTGCTTGTGTTTTGTCTGTGTACATATACTTGTACAAATAACAAGCTTTCCGCAAATGACGTAGAAAATTTTAAACCCATTGTATGATATTGCAAAAACTTATGTGCGTATTGTCGCTACTTGTAAGTGGGATTACTGTAAATAGCTGGAATTGTTCCACGGAACTTGGCATCTTTTTACAAGTTGCACATGTTGTACATATGTAGATGTAATGATAGGCATCTGCGTTGTTGAACTACTATAAAAGGAGTAATTTCTATACGTCTCTTACACCTTTGATATTGCCCATCACTACACTTCCAGAATTTTATTTACCTATATCTAAGATAGAATTAATCATATTGAATAAAGAATTTGTTGAAGAATCTGTTACCTCTGCCAGATCAACAAAGTGATTTGTTGTATTGTCAAAAAGTCTTACCAGAATCATAAGACCTTTTATTTGTTCCAACTTCTGCTGTTTCATCAATTAATGAAAACTTCTGTTATCGGAGTTTGTTCCCAATTAAATTTTTCGAAGACGGTCCTAATTCTTCATTTAAGATATTGGTAGCTTTATTCCTTTTTAGTTTAATATTTTCCACGATTTCATTGAATAATAATAATCCTTTTAAAAATGTAGTAATTTCATTTGCTAATGACAGGGGCAAATTATTGTCGGAAAGACATGCCACTATTTTTTTTTTTGGTCCATTTTTCTTATGTGTTCACCAATGAGCATTTTATAAATACTTGAAGTGGCAGCAAGTGTTGAGAATTCCACGACTGCATTGTACGTTTTCAAATGTACGATTGAAGTCGAATGCCTTTTAATATGATAATAACCCTCTAATTTCGAGATTATAAGTTGCACATATAATTTTTACTTTGCTTTCCGGCGCAAAATCAAATTCATCTGCCCATTCACTCCTACATTTTTGTTCATAGTATTTTTTAGTAATTTTTTCTTACAATGAGCATCTCTGCAAGGTTCCATTTGCGCATTCACAATTGTATCATTAGTGTTAGACATGGTTGATTTACAACTGAGCTGATTATTATTACAACTTGTTGAAAAAGCAATTGTTGATGTAGTAGATAATGTAAATGTTGATTCTTTAGGTAAAGCAAAAGGGGTTAAAATATATGATTGTGGGTAAATGGGTTCTTGGGGTAATTGTGTCTTACCCATTTTAAAAGAACACGGGTGATATTTTGCCGTTTCTGCTATTGTATTGGTACTCTTCAAGTGTTTAGCCGCCTTTAATATCAGCTGGGAACATTGTTTTGTTGTGTGACTGTGTAGAGCAGTTGCGGTAAGTAATGTTCGTTCTTATCTTTTACATCATTCATTATATTAAGTTGACAAAAATTGTTTCATGTTGAGTAACATATTTATTTTAGATAATTCATTATATTTACGTTAAAATATTCTAGCTGTCAAATCTTATTAAGTAATATCTAAAGTGGCGGACCCAGGTACCACACAATTGAAGAGATAACCCCAAGTAACGGGTAATTGGGTTCTGAAGGGGTCTAGATGTAATAAGGGAAACCAAGAAACAGAAAAGAAACAATGCTCAGTTTGTAAAAAAAAGAAATAAATTAAAAAAAGGAGACAGAGAAAAAAATGTATAGAAAAACCATAGAAATCGCATCTGAAAATCCGTTGTCTGAAACAGATCTCTGCTAGGATTCTAGTACTGAATAGGTGGAAAAAGAATTCAACGAAAACGAAGAGGAAGTTAAAGAGATGATGTTTCCTGCACTAAAAAAATTATTACTGGTGATTTTGTGTTAATACAGATGGCAACAGATACGGGTTCTTTTGCTAAATATCTTGTGCAGATTATCCCAGCAATTTAAAAAGCATAATGAAATCTTCGTATGCTCAGACGTACCAGATACTCAGGAAATACTCAAAAAATTTAGTAAGGTCATGAAAATGAGAAGAATCCTATTCAAATTTTCTTAAATTTTGATATAGATTCATATCAATGTGGTATCAATACCTAAGAATCTTGTATCTTGTTTTTACTTATTGTAGTACTTTAATAAAGACTATTCTTTGCACATTCTGACTTTTTTCACTTTTTGTTTTTCAAAGAACCGTTTGTATCTTACTTGCTAGATGCTATTGTGCATATTGCAAAATATTATTTAAAAAAAATCATGGATCGAAAATATAATTAAGTCTCAGAATGAGACTTTGATTTCTAAAGGAGCCCAGGAATAAAGAATTTGTTTAGAAAATAAATCAGAGTATTTAATTTTTTTAAAAATATTTTTATACATGCATATCACAAAATGTATTTGAAACTGTGATCGCTCCAATGGTTATTTCTCATGTCCCCGACTATTTATTTAAATTATCATTTATTGAAAAAAATACCTATTTTTATATAACCTCACATATGCAATTATAAGCGAGCGATTTTTGGAAAGCTTAAAAGTAACTCATATAAATACAAGAAACAAAATAGCGTGGTGTAACATGTAAAAACAAAACTTCATCATCAATGCAATTTTGCGTTTGTTATTGGCCCTCGCCTGTAAGTTTATAGCGCTCAATTTACATAACAATTTAAATACTGATTAAAGATCCAGTATATTTTAAAGATATAAGTCTTCGTTGCAGAACGGAACCTTGCGTAACAACTATCTCGGTCATATATCTTACATCAGATATACATACGTCTGTCCTATTCTAATTTCTCCATTATGTCTGTTACAGTGGTTACGTATATGCAATGAGTTTGCTTTATGTGGGAATTGGGTTAAAAGCTCGTTTTATTATTGTTAATTACGTCGCATTTCATATTAAAACTGACTATTGTATGTATTTATTTGCTTGTATATCTATGGAATTACTTAAACCAAGCCGTTGCCGCAAACATAATAGATTGAATAATTAATGTCAATTTTATTTTACTTATTGAGTTTGTTTAGCATATTAGATGATGGTAATGAAGTCGTGTCTTATTTACTCCCATCCTATGAAATGAATTTTTCTTTGTTCCAGTAAAATATTACTCTCCAATGTAAGCTACAAATTTCAAAATTACGCCAGCATTTTTATGATTAGATATACTAAACGCACGCCGATATCATCCAGTCTTTATCACGTCCAATTACAAGAAATCCTTTTAAGAAGAAAGTAAATTTCCATGTTAATTTTAAAGGTAGTAACGTCAGAGAACAAGATTTTTCTCACTACTCTTTTATTTTTATTACAGATTAAAACCTACACAGTTAAAAGGTAAAAACGTTCTCCAATATCGAAATGTTTTTTTTTCTTCCCGAGAACTCGTTCGAACAATTTATAATCATTATGCGGTCATTCCGTTTGGTCAGTATACATATATACTCTTGCTGTTATTAATAATCACCTCCAATCGAATATAAAAATTGTAAACGGAAACGCTTACATCACCGGTTATCTGGTGTTGCGTTAACTCGACATCCCAAAAAAAAAAAAACAGATCTGTCTCACAACAGGAAAATTAAAATTTATCGTTCACCATAGTGATGTTAATATAGCGGTTGAGTAGGTAGATTTTTCTCTTAATTCTAATTTATATACATATCTGTATGTGAGATAGAAAGAGAAAAAAAGTAATCTCAATTTTTACATATTCAAACATTTTTAAATTGGATAGATATCATAGTAAAGAACGTGATCAACATCTCAGAGATGTATGTATGTATAACATCATTAAGAGGGCTCTGATGTCGCATAGTGTCTGTTTGAGGCAATTCGAACTAATAAAATTATGCACAGGATTGACAAGTAAATACTTTTCATTCTTTATAATGCAGACCTTCCGAATGAATTATAGTTTATAGTTATAGTATCCTTTTCCAATTTAATTTTTTGGAAAACAGCTTTTTTGTCACATTAAAACTAAAACAAGGATTCTATAGTAAAATTGTATAGCATTAGTAAAATTTTTAAGCATTTCTGTAAATATAACAAAAATACTCCAAACTGTGGTAGTGGTAATGCTGTAAACTTCTCCTAAACCCCTCACCACAAACTGTACTAAACTGGACGTGCGTTTCGATAGCAAAGCTATCATCATCAGCAGAAACACTGACAGTTCAGTTCAGTTCAGTTCAGTTCAGTGTTGTGTCATGGTTATGCCGAAATTGATTGAAATTTAATGATTAGAAAACCAACAGGTAAACAAAACTCAATCAAAATTTACAGTTAACTATTAATTATATTAGCTGACATGTTTCGGCTGACTAGCCATCTTCAGAGCCATGTTAAAGTAGAGGCAAAAAATTAAAAAAAAGATCATTTCATCAGTAGTCTACAGCACTAATTGGTTGCACAGATTGAAAGAAGAGCCTGCACCTTTTGGGATCTTTTGTGACTTGCAGAAAGCTTTTGACTGTGTCCATCATAATAAGTTACTGGATAAACTATATGCCTATGGTATTAGAAGAAATGTTTTTAAATGGCTTTCTTCATATTTAAAAACTAGATTGCAATTTGTTAAACCAAGATCGACAACATCCGATTGCCTACCTGTAGCTAGTGAGGTACCGTAGAGGTCTGTACTTGGACTAGTATTATTCAATATGTACATAAACGCATATCTTGTTATGTATGCGGACGACATCTCCCTTTTGGTTACAGCGCAGTCTGGTAGTATAACACAGCTGGCAAATAATCTATTAGAAAGTCTTGAAATTTCTGCAAAAACTTTTCTATTTCGAAGTCTAAAACCTTGTGTATCTATCAGTACTTTGATGACTCTGTATTATGCGGAAATTCAGTCAAAAATTTAGTATGCCATTGTTTTGTGGGCTACATACCCTCACTCCGAGGTGGTCTTTTTGGCGCAGAAAGCGATTGTTAGAGCTAGGTATTGCTGGCGCAAAAATTTCCGATTCATGCCGACCGATTTTTTTTCTTTATCAAATATTGCCTCTATCATGTTTGTATCTTAGAAATATGTTGTTATATATATAAAAACGAACTAACACTTAAAAAGAATGCTGACCTGCACACATATGCCCCCAGGATTAGAAATAATTTACATAGACCAGAATGTACGTTGCATCTTACTAGCTTGGGCCCTGAAAATTTAGGTATCAAAATTTCTAATAACATATCCAGTATCATAAGTATTGGAAATTCCTATAGAGAATTTAGGAAAACATTAATAACTTTTCTTAAACAAAAAATTTTTACTCTATAGATGAATACTTTAATTATCAAGTTTTGCTTACTTTTATTTTAGTTATCAGTTATGTTGGGTATTTTTTTCCCTTTCCTTATTTTTCTGTGTTCTGTAGACTTGTTACATACAAAAATGTGTCACAGCAACCAATAAATTATTATTATTATTATTATTATTATTATTATTATTATTATTATTATTATTATTATTATTGTTTATTATTATTATTATTATTATGATTATATGTCTTCATCAGGCTTTCTATGGTTCCATATCAGTCAATAGGTTAAAACATTAAAAAGGACTTATTGAATTAGTACAACAGAATCTACTTGACTTGCGAAAGCGACCGGGCATTAGAAATGTTTATTTTACAAATGTCCGGTCAGCAAAAGCAAATTTAAATTTAATTCAATACCCTTTTTAATGTTTTAACCTATTGACTGGTATGGGATCATGAAAACAACATGACAAAGACATATCATCGAAACTAGTAGCTAAATTAATTGGTCTAATAGTAAATGAATAAACAATTAGGCAGGAATATGATGTTTATTCTTATTATTCAATTCTACCTAATTATGGATATTCAGACAAACATGAGAATTTTGTTGGTATTTATCGGTTCCGTTCTATTGTCTCTATATACATGAAAATTGATAGCATAACATTGATTTTATTATTGTGCATATAACAATTAAATTGTTTTATTTTCTAATTTTGTACATATTTATTTTAAGGAAAACATATATGGATTCATATGTTGTAACAAACAGAGGTACTTACAGCAAATCAAAAATCGTTTACATAATCATAAATGTATGATTAACTTATATCAGATGACCAAATATAAAGATGAAGTCAATATTAAATTATTGACTTCTTTAGTTTCATCTAAATTTCATCCAATTTCCACATGTCTTCCTCAACTAAAATAAGTAAAATTACAACCCCTATTATTATAAGTTAAAGGTGCGTTTTTGCAAAGCTAATGAAAAATACGTATTATTTTTTAGATAAATAATAATCCATCAACACAGTGGCGTAGCATAAAATCTTGGGAATGCCCCGCAGAATTTTGTCTGGGACTTTTTGCCTACTGCTGTATATTTGTAAATATTGCTAACAATAATATCTGAGGGCTCCTTATCAACATCAACAACAGAAGTAGCGCCAGAACTTGCCTCGGACTCGCCTATTTTTAACATTTAATTTAGCATTTGTAAAATATCCCCTTGCTTTTCTTCCAAATTGCGGTTGCCATAACTTTGAGCGGCTTAGAAAAAGAAAAAAAATATTTTTGAAGTTTTGTGACTTCTCTTTGTCAAGTTTTTATTTTTAAATCCTCAGCTATAAATTATGTTTTGATATCAAATAATAGGACGGAAAATTTGAATCAATTTAATCGAGTGATTTCAAAAAAAAGCCACATATAGAATACAATCTATATCAATAAGAAGTAGATCTTATACAAAATGTTCTCCAACGCGGACACCTTTAAAATAACAAAATGTTTTATTTAAAATAAAATATAAACAGCAAATTTAACGTTGATAACTCTCAAATATATTTCAAGTATTCAGCAATAGATTGCATAGACCTTTTCGGTTCTCTTTGTTTCCATTGCCGTTCTTCTTACTAATCGTCAAGAAACGAGCTATACTACCCACTTCAGAATCTTCTATAGGCGATAATTCAAAAATGATTTAACCACTAGGTAGCGTCATATGCGTCCACTTAAGCGATCATCAATTCCTTACAATTACCTCCACCGTGCCTACAGACACACTGCAGGCAAAGAGGGCTTAGAAACGCGGTTGATCTTGTGTAATTTGAATGTTATTACCGCAGCAGAAAGATTGCTCGAGCGCAATTCAGGAATAACTATCTTAAATTACCGGTAGCGGACTATTTTTACGGAAAGCAGGTATTAGAAGGAAACCATGAACGCACATTAAAGCCGTTTAAGCGTTGATGGACAGTTGAATCTCTCGTGGGTAATGGTGGCTATAAGTTCTAAAGTGGAACGATACAACTGGTTCAACAATTTATGGACTTTTTTTGATATCACTGAATTTGTATGGAGCGTATTATTTCCCTTTGTACATACTGCTGTGGTTTGGCACCCCGGGGTTCGTAAATTCAGTGATATTTTGTTTATAACTAACAGCTTCTTGCGGGTTTCGCCGTGTGTCAAAACTTTCGCTCGACGTTTCGCTGTTCATACTGACAGCTTCTTCAGGATAACTGAACAGTTCAGTTATCAACACCGGCCGTGAAAGCCTACGCAGTGTTATATTTTATTTATTGAGATTAATCTGTATCAATGTGTCGGGCAAATTCTCTCAGAAATTCATATTTTATTTTTAAATAGGATTTTGTTAATTGAATTGATTGTTGATTTTAATTGTTTAATTGTGCAGTTGTTTAAATTAATTTCATTCAATTGTACATATTGCGTTCACCAGCTTTGTTTATGTTGTTCAAATGTAGTTGTTTTCTACGATCATTGTGCGTTAGGTGCAGCGCACGCAGCTATTTTATTTTATATATATATGCGACTGGTTTACCTTGAAAGGCAGTTTCTCGATTGACAAGCGAGTAAGTCCTTGTATTTTTTAATTTCGTGGCCGCCATTTTGTCCTTACATTTTGATTTTAGTTTTGAATTCGTGTTTTTTAATTTTTCTCGTCCATCTCATTAAATAATAATTGGCATTATATTATTGTGTGCACAATTTAGATGTAAGATCTTTTATGATATTTGCTCTGGAAGGTATTTTAAGTTTAAAGAGTTTAATTTTTCCATTTTCTAGTTTGCTGATTTGTATTTGAATAATTAATCACCACGGTTTGGGTGATTAGAAGCATTGCGCTTGGGTTTAAATTTCAATTTTGTAAATTTATTAGATTTGTCCACGTTTAAAGTAATTTAGTTCGTTTAATTTTGAAACCACGTGGATTTTTTGTGATAAAAGGATTTTCTTCTAGAACAAATTTACCTTTTGCTTTGTTAAAGGATTTGCATTGTCCTTTTGTAATTGTAGATTCATGCAGTTTTTGTTTTCGTCCAGGACCTTCAGTCCACGGTTAAATTTTCTGCAATTTGTAATTAAATGTTTTTTTTTTTAATAAAATTTATGATTGTTAACGTCATTCAAAATTTCTGTTCTTTTATTTTTGAATCAACCATTTCAATTTTTGGAGTAATTTAAGAAAGTCAAATTTTCAAACGCCCACATTTTACTTTTCATGGTAGGTTTAATTGTGAGAGTAACCCTGAGTTTTGTTGTTGTTCTTTTGCGCCCTTTATTTTTATCCGCTGAGCTAGTTAATTTAATAATTACATAAGACCGAAATCATAACATCTACCCAAAAAGTTAAAAAATAAAAATTGAACTAGGGAGGATAGTATCTGACTTTTCAGCTTAAATACTATAACTAACAGAGTTTTAGATGTTTTGATAATTTTAATTAACCAAAGTCCATAAAACACACAAAAAATATACAATCGACCAAGCAATTTAAACTGGAATTAAGGATTTTTTTTAAACAACACGCTTTTACACACTTGAGGAATTTTACAGTAAATGCATCGACTTCTGATGAGTGGAATTTATTGTTGTCTATGTATAGATAAGGAAACAAACATGTGGACACGTGGACAGTTCTCTAATATGTAAGCAGCACAAATTACAGTTACGAAGGAGAATATTAACCTTTCTCTTTCACCCTTGCTTAATTTTATGGCCAGACTTAGAATTATTTTTATTTTCAAAATCAATAAACACTGTTATTGACCCTATTCCCATCCCATTGTAAAACGAAATAAAAATTTAACTTAATTAAAATAAATACTGTTGTCTGTGTGTTTCTTATCCGTTGCTCCAATAATTGAAATTGTGAGTTCGTGGTTGTAGCGGATAAATAATTAAAACAATACTCGAGTTGTGTTGAAGTATATAATGACGTTTCGTTGTAGCGCTCCACAACTTTTTCAAAAATTAGTAATTACAAAAACTTAATCTTCACATTCTAATATTCATAATGTAATTAGTTTTAAATTTGTTAAAAATAAACATGTATCCTAAATTACTAAAAGTTACTACCGTAAAACAAGTCTTTTGTCTGTATAGAATTTTTCAAAATGATACAACATCTCTTCTTGCATCCATTTGTAATAACACTTGAAGTATTTATTGTGACTAGTTTCCTTATTATTAGTAAAAATCATTTGAAGACATAGACAATATATAGCAGTAAAGTACTACACATAAAAACCAAAAACACTTTTACTAAAACCTTTGTTATGCTTTACATAAATACGAAAAAGTTTACAATGCGTTAGTTTAATATAATATAATTTAATAACTTTGTTTGCAAATAATTTAAAAGGATTTTGAAAGTATATGCTGACATATAACGTGAACAATGCGCTCGTTTGTTACAGTGTAATAAACATGGCTACTTAAGGTGTATGTTGCATACAATTAAATAAATTTTACTAATAATAAGGCAGCTAGTCACAATAAATACTTCAATTATTATTACAAGTGAATGCAAGAAGAGATGAGGCATCATTTTGAAACATGGTAGACAGAGTGTTCCGAATAACTTATTGAACAACAGAAACTTTGGCATATTTCTGCTTATTTTATGAAATAAGTGTGGATGTTTCAAAATCTATCAAAAATAGGTAGCCTAAACCTTAATACTAATCGATGTAGAATCTTGCGCTGCATTCAATGCTGCACTGAAAAATACCAGATTTCCATTTGAAAAAAGTATTTTTTTTAGTTTAAAAATATCCATAGTGGACACCCTGTATAGGATATTGCAGTTACACCTGTGGCAGTCAATACCTATGACCGTGTACTTGCATCCACATCAGTAAAATATCTTATTGTCTAATAGCCTGTGAGATATTTAAATTTATTGGAAAGAGCACAAACGTCAAAATTTTGACAGAATTGCAAATATCTGAAAAACGATTAGCTTTAGGAATAGGAAACATTAATATAAACTTATAAAAAATGATGCGAGCAATACATTCGACCCATAAAAATTGCACCAATCCTTTTACAATTAGAAAGTTGATATCGACACGCTGTATATCAAAAGTGCTATAAGGTTGAAAATATTTTCCCTAAATTGATCAAAATCGGCCATGACCGCTCTGCAAGTTTCAAAATCAAATGCCTACTAGAAGTTCGAAAAATTCTAATGACTCAGTTCGAAGGGACACCTTATTTACAGTTCAAACAAATGGTTAAAGTAATACCATAGATGGTAATACACAAATAAAGTAGGTACTTTTGGACGATAACTGATATTCAAATGCATTTTTTGTTTTACAGCAGATAGCATAAACCTCGAGGGTTGAAGCACAGATGGTTAGATGGTTGAGGTCAACATTTGCGTATTCTTATAATGAGAAAATTTATTATTTATATTTGTCGAATAGAAATGCTATTCGAAAACGTTAAAGGAATACTTGGAATATTTCATGTTCTAAAATCGTTTCCCTAAATTGAATTTTTCCGTTAGAAACGAAGATTACACATGTATGTATGTATATGTGCTAAGATCTAGTGAATCAATAGGACAATTGTAGATTAAATCTTTTAGAGACTCTCTGTTATTACTAATTATTAGATTATCGACCTGCCTTACAATAGACGTCAAGATGGCGTAAAAAAGAGACTAATATACTGACTCAATAGGTTCTGATCGTATAAAATTCATATGTATTTTTTTATGTTTTTTCCCCACATACCTATATCCTCAACTGTAAAGTAATTTTGTATTTTTTTGTTATTAAGCTTTAAGTTTCTATTTTATATTTTCAATTTGCAGTGGTGATATCTTGTACAAAATCTCTACACCGATAAAAATATCTTATCTTAACATTATTTAAAAGATTGCCACGGTTTTTTTTTTAAGGAATTCTTTAAAAACATATAGTTTAAAGTAGTTAGTTAGTAAATTTCAAAGCAGAACACATGGCTCAAGCACCACCATCACCATCAATTATACAGTGTACTGAATTGCTTCATTAAAACACACAAAACATGATGGCCCGCCCTTTCCTGCTTTCGCTATATGCCAGGCTTTTATTAAAATATAATATATGTACATACTTACATTCCCTCATTTATATCTTTCGTTAGCGCATGCTTAGATATTCTTGAAGCAGCATTTTTTTTTTATTTTCGTGCCTCCATTCTGTTCCCCTTTTCTTTATTAATAGTAAAGACATCTTTCAGGAACGCTAGGTCTCATCACTTTCCTCATTGTGCGCCTTCAATGACATATTATACCTAGCCGCGTTGCCTTTGTTCCGTAACAGCACAAAAGCGCAGCGACCTCTATTTTCGAATCGTCGAAGCGACGAGCCGAGTTCCACACACACAACAAACGCGCGCCCGCAACATAACCAGGAGGAGGACGAGACCTAGCGCCTACGTCGTCAGAATGAATAAGATTCGTTTCCTACTTTAGCGGGCGGTAGTCAATGGACCCGCATATGGCTGTTCCAAGTCTGACGTAAGTATACAACATAAATCCTTCATTATTTATAATGGATGGTCAACTGTAAACGCTTGGGATAGGGGAGACTTCGTGCGGCCTCCTTCCCCGTTCGTCGTGTTTATTGAAGTAAATGGATGCGTTTATAGGGGTAAACGGGTTTATAGTAGCAGTAGATGAGAGACGAAGTGGATGTATCGACATGCGAACGGAAATTACAAAAATGTTCTGTCTAATGGCAAGTTTTTCTTATGATGAACACCTTATCTTTGAATTGTCTTTACCCCCTTGAAACCCTCCTTTTAGTACAATTTTAAATGTTAAATGATGCACCTGATAGTACATAGGTGGTATTAATTCACATTAGAAAATCTGTTTGTTGCTCTTTTAATGTCTTAAAATATGCTAAGCACTCTACAACACTATGAACATAACATATCCGAAACAACTTACATGCAAGTTGGAATTAATTCAGCGTTATCTGTTAAAAACTCTCTCAGACGTTGTAACAAAAAGCGCTCTTCACATTAAGAAAAGAAAAAAAATATTACATGCATGAAAATAATTGGCTTTTATGGAGGATGACAGAGATAAGTAAGTAATGTTTTACCTTAATAAATAAAATATAAAACAAAGAGCTAGAAAATGCGAGACGTTCATAAGTGCTTTAAAAAAAATCATTAAACAAATAATTCCTCTTATTTTTATGAATTACAACAATACATACATAATTATTTACTTTTGCTTTTCGTTTTCGTTCCAGATCTGTAGTCAACTACTTTGAATCATAAAATCCATGGTTTTGACTCTGTGTGAGTAAATTATAGCAAGGTAAATGAAAGTAAATGGTCCAATGACGACAACCGGTTTCATCCACTAAAGGACATCTTCAGGTCAGCTGAAGAAATTAACAATGTAAATTAATTAGATTGAAGTTAAAATGAATAAACGGGATAATAATTTTATAAATTATTGTACAAAATAATTAATTAATGAATAGAAAATATTTAAATAAATAAAAAGTTATAATACTCACAATTAAAAACAGTTTAAAAATAAGGCACGTAATAAAATAGTAAAAATTGAACTGTAAAATTTAAGAAAATTGTATAAGACTTGTTAACACACATTGTAAAACGACAAACTATACTTTAAAATAAAAGAAAGAAGATAAATTGTACTTTAATAGACGGATGCAGCAAAACGAATGATCCGGAAATTTCTTTAAAGTTAGATATAAAAATAAGAGGGAATATTCCAGAAAATCCGCCATCTACCTGTAAAAGGTAAAATAAAGGAGTAAAAGATAAGTAAAGAAAAAGAAAACTGTACACCATATGTGTGAACTGACTACCTGTCATCTTTCTAATAAAGTTTTGAATGTTGGATTAGAATCTAAAATAATTTGGGCATTGAGAGAAAATTGAGAAAATCAATTTGATACAATTTCTAAAGCTTCCAAGTTGTTTAGAAAGACTCCAGCATTACCGGTATGCAAGATTTGAAAGCCATTTTGTATGTCAAAAGTATGTTTATTGTCTTTCAAGGTGCTTTCCAAATAAGGACTGTTTCTTTATATGGGTTCCAAAGTTTCAAAAGATTCTGCCCACATAATTCATTGAGCAATCATTACACGTAAGTCTGTACACACTTCTCTTATGTAAAGCATCTATACGATCTTTATTATTGATCAGTTGGTCTCTAAATTGGTGTAATGTCCTGAAGGAGACATAGAAATACGGTTTTAAAATATTAGCAATTTTGTAAGATACTGGTCCTATGCAGGGTATTGAAATATAATATTTCTCGTTATTATTATTATTTCAATACTCTATTAGAATATTGTTTCCGTTAAAAAAATAGACTTGCTAACTCAAAAACGCTAAGCAAAATTAAAAATTTAAGATGTTGTTGTTGATATTAAATTCCATAAAAACAAAATTATTTTTTTCTATCTTACAAATAAAACAGCACTGAAGAGGTTTTGGTGAATTTCTATTTTTTCGAAAAAATCTAGTAAACCATGCATATCCTTGTATGGACAAAAGCGTATCTGGATTAGGCTTATAAAGATGGAAATCTTTCTCCATTTAACCGAATTCGTATCTTTTATAGATTTCAAGATGCCCATACAAATAATTGTAAAAAACATTCTAGGACACCTCTACATATATTGTTTGTTTTTTAATAATCAAAGCTTTTTTACAATTTCATATAAAACAATTCGTTGGGCTTATCGACATTTGTGCATGATATTTGAATTTACTGCACAATGTACCTACACACTTAATAGATAAATGCTTATCTTAAAAGAAATATGTTTTTAACGCACATATTTAACGTATTTCTGTTTCCTGTTTATGACACGATCTTATTCCAAGCTCCCCTCGTGCCACAAAAGTCATTATCTCTCTCGTACTTGTTTTTCCTCTCTCCCTATTCCAGTCGAGCTTTCAAGTTCTACATCGTTCAATCATTTAATTAAGAAAAAACGAAGCGAGCAAGCAAGCCAGAAAACAGGATTGGTATATGCACATTAATTAACGGAGAGCGATTAAAAAAAAGACAGTCGGGGCCTTCCGTCCGAGAGGCAGCGAGACGGCAGATCTTAATTTATGTGCTCACGTGTTCGTCGAACGTTGAAAACTGGTCCGAAGAAGGCAGGGTGTTTAAATAACTACCTTCTGTGTGTATATGTATGAGGTAGCTACGGCTTGAAGCACGTATAACTGTACAACGTTGATATTTTAGAATATAATTGCTTTAGATGTTAAGTAACTGTAAAGGCATAAGGTTGTCTTCTAATTATTATCTGAAGCGTACTTACTTTTTATCAGTCTCCAGGAATGTATCGAACTCAACGGACATTTTACAGCACAGCGCCTTCCGATAGTGTGACGATGAACAGTTGGTGTTGATCATGTGGCCATCTGTAAAACATCAACTCGGTTACAGTTTTGAAGAGTTTCGTAAAAGAAATGAACGCGAAACACAGCGCAACCACTTAGGGCTGATGCAACGAAAAAAATAAACATATTGCACCCACTGTTCGTGCGTAAGAATTCCCACGAAAAAAATGTGGTACATACAACAGCACTTGAGGAGTTGTAAAAGAAATGTCGGATCAATGATTTTAACGCTGTTGTGAGATCGGCATAGGAACCTTTTAAAGTTGCATAAGTACTTTCTGTATTGAGTTTATTTATTTAGTTACTGTGCATGTAATAATTATACAATGCGTGCAATTAAAACCATACCGCCATGAAATTTTCGGAAAATAATGTTAGTACCAAAAATGCTCCTCATGTATATAAAAGGATAAATAAAAGATAATTCAAGAGAAAAAATAAAAACCGATGACTACTATTTAATAATGCGAAGCACCACTTCTTAATAATAATAATAATAGTCTTTATTCACCAAGTAATCTATATAAGATATCGGTCCCAGTGAACCAAATTCAAATTTCCCGCAATTATTTTTAGTAACTTCAACATTAAAGCATGAAATTACCTACGATTTTGTATTAGATTAATAGTTATTTGTATACCTTTAACTTGAAGTTACTAAATATAATTGCGGGAAATTTGAATTTGGTTTACTGGGGTTTTATCATATTTATATTACATAAAAAAACATTACATATATCACATATTAAAAAATAAATATCAACAAAATTAAAATAGTATACAATCACTATCCACGTATGTTCAATTTAGAAAGTCTGAAATTTTATAAAAACAATGCACAATGAAATACTCCTTTCCTGCTTTTTTGTATGCAGTCATATTTAATATGCGTATATCTAGGGGTAATGTGTTAAAGACTTTCAAACAAACGTACTTGGATTTTTTTCATAACGACAAGACTTATGAGCTGGTACAGAATAATAATGTTTACCTCGGGTATTATTTGTCTTATTGAAGTCACTGTTCCAGGCAAAGTATTTAGTGTGCTTTTTAGCAAATATAGCACATTCGTATAGAAATAAGGATGGACGAGTAAAAATGCCATATTTCTTAAAAACAGGTTCGCGTAGAAAGTATTTTCATTAATAGACGTTTTTGCATAACAAAACAATGATGAAAAGCGGAAGACTGGCGTTAGAATATAATGCCGTAACGCAGACGAAATGCAATATGTGCATAATAAAATACTAACAGCGCATAAATGCTAGCAGTCTCTAAGTTTAAGTAAAGCATAGTTTAAACAACATAGCTTAGAACATAGTTCAAAAACATGGTGATCCCACGAGAGTAGGGAATCGACTGGGCAGCCCAAAAATTTGTAATTCGGTACCACAGGCACTGTCGCACCCTGAAGACGAACAAGAGGTGAAGCTTCCACAACACGTTTAATGGTAAAAAATCTACAAAAGATGTTTTATTTGTATTAAGAGCTAGGCCATTGCGACTGCACCACGAAGATATAGTATCGGCAAACGCACTGCCAGCCAAAGAAACTGCAGCATTATCAACACCCGAAACCACCACAGTGGTGTCATTGGCCTCTCCCCATCTACCTCACATGTGAATAGCAAATTTTTAGTATGAATTCCCTCAGTTTTGAATTGATTACTGGATAAGCTACATACAAGAGCAGGATCTTCAATCAAGTCAACCTTGTCTTTCAAGACACGGTCCCCACGGGCAGACCTACGATGTACCTCCGTATTAATTATATGCCATGCACATCTAGATTTATTGGCAGCTTTTTTCAACAAGTTGTCATTAAATTTCTTTTTAGTGTCAGTAATAAGTGTCTTCTTTGAAAACACTCATTGTCAGTAACGCGCTTGGGATATTGAATTAATTAAGCAGGATAGTGTGCTACATTTGTTTGATGCTATAATTCTTTTCTATTGGTAGAATGAAGGGGATTTCGCAAGAACACCCTTGCAATACTACCCTATAATTATGTGCTCTATGAGTAAGAGACTTGGCGAACTTGTGGACCATAGAAGCAAAGAAGCTTAAGAAAAGCATGGTTTGTTGTGCGATATGAGGTCAAGCATTTTACCTTGTTGAAATGTCTCGTTCCTAATGGTTTGCATAAAGGGTAATTCTACGGGTTCTAGGACATCTGTAAGTAACTGGCAGCAGATTTGTACCAATGGTGACCTGGGAGCAGAACTGATGGTGCTACAAACCATTATACGGATGGTAGGCATGCACTGTATGTCGCACAGAATCTGATTGTAGACAAAAAGTAAAAAGTTTTGTCTCAAAAATGAAATAACTTGATCTATTTTTTGAATTAACCTATTTATCGAAATAAACCTCCATTTGAAAAAGTATATTTTTAAATTATACTTTTTACATACTTATAAGAATGGTTTATTCCTATTTTGGTAGATGTGGTCCGAACTTCATTTATTTTGCATTAACTATACCTTATGTATTTCTTTAGTCAGTAGTTTAAAGCAGGTTTATCAGTGCTTAAAACTAAATTACGGCTTGAAATAGCTCTGATAGGTACTTTCTTTTATTCCAATATTTTTCAGTAACCAAATCAAGATATTTTTTGAATTTTTTTATTGGTATTTGTAAAGATTTGTAAAGGAAATGATTATCAATTTTTACATTAGTTCGAAGTTGTACTCATTTTAAACTCTCTCATTCCAACTTGAAATAATTCCACATTTTTGTACATTTCATAAAAACTGAAAGCTGAATTCTGCAATATTTTCCATATCCTCCCAGAAAGCCTAACATTCTCGCATTCTTTGTATCCTTATTGGAACAATTGCAAAAACGAGGAATGTATGTTGAAAGAGACATTAAGAAAAAAAAATAGTCTATTTTAAATGCCAAGGCTCATTGAAGAAACGACCTATTTTTAATAGGCAACCGAGAATGGCTAAATGGGTATATTTTGATTAATAGCTCAATGACTAATAACCCTCAATGAGATGCAATAGTACCTTCGAAAATGGATTGAGAATGAACAAAACATCGAAAAATAAGAGATTGGGCACAACCCGCACTGAATCGTCACAATATCGTAATAAATTTAAGGTTAGGCAAGTAAATAAAACGTTACATTCAAGATTAGGAAAATAACAATGTTTGCCTGGAGAAGTCGGCTTAGGAAACAAGAAATGGGAGAATTAAATCCAAGAGGCTGTAGTGTTTCCGAAGACTCCATGTGAATGGATGCGAAAGAAAAATGTCTTCCATGCGAAATTGTACCAACTATTAAAAAATGAATTAACTCATTATAACTATAAAATCCTATACTTTGTGACTGGATATTCGATGCTAAATTAAATTCTGTACTTTCTTGTGCTTTAGTCCCACTTTTTATCAGTCCTGTTGCAGATCCACGTGTATGCCTTAATCATAACTTTAGGTTTTTCTTTGAGTATTTTCCGCATTTCTCACCTCAAAACACATCTAATAACATAATATTATAATCTATGCTATTTTTAGGGGCATTTGCCGATAGAAATACCATGAAATGGTATACGGATAGCTGTAGAATGCCAGAGAGAACTGGAATAGGAATATATGGGCTTAGGATCAAGTAATCATTAAGGCGCTGAGCTCATTTGAAATTAGTTCCACTCCATTGACGTAGAACTTTAACGACTTTTGACAAAAAAGTCTTTTGCAAGGCACTGAAGACGACACAATTTAATTAGATTTGGATAATATATGGTCTCTATATTCGCGCTTAATATTAATTATCTGCTTCACGAACAAAACAATTTCTAACACAAGAGTTAGGTTTCGTATGGAACTCGGATTTTTACAACCTGGGCCCAGATATTTTTAAGCGACTCCTCCAATTACTTAATCTTAATTTCAAATTTTTCACAACTTAGAAACAGAATTCTTCATAGAAAAATCACTATTTGAAATTTTGCTAATTCACAACTTACTGGGAGATGACTAAACTGATCGCTGTTTTCGTTTTTGCTGTTATTTTGAGTTTCGCATAGATGATGAATAAGTAATGGTACCTACATATAGCTCAAAATTATGCGTACAATAACTTCGTTAATACAAGTCGATTAGGTGCTAGAAGCGAACTACTCCATTGATCAATATACTTATCAAGACCTTAGATTCTTTCTTTGATTCCAGAACAAAATTAAAAGACACAGCATAACTTAATAATATAATACTGTATCATAAACTTTCATAAATCAATGAGTGACAAAACAATAGTCGAAATACTTTAAAATAAGAATGGTGGTAAAACAAAATCTAAAAAGTGTGCAATGCCATTATATAACCAACTCATTTTTAGAGTACTAAGATTCAGTAGTAGATTTCTCAGTAATAATTACTGCAATCCAAGGCATGTGCCTTCACTCTAAATGACGGAATAATTACGAGGAGTTCACAATTTCTCGTCCGATACGCTGTTATTTACATAATGATCACTATTAAGACAAGATAAGACAAATATATTCAAGGTGTCCTCTCTCTCTACCTTATTCTGCTATTTCAGTCTTAAATAAAACGATTATTCGCTAAAGCCAATGTGTTAGCGCAGACATATATTGCATACGTTCGAACACATATGCATTATCTATAGCTTCTTAGAACGCTCATTCGGATTAAGAAAAAAAGAAATTAAAAACCTAAAAAAATCAAAATTGATTTTTCCTTTTTGCAAACACACCAGGCGTCCGCAATATCACCAGCTAGATAATTAGCTAACTAAACTAAGTAAGTTAGGTGTACGTTCATATTTATGAACTTCCGTCATGCAACAGACCGCATTCGGTATCTGTGTAATACAACGAATACAAAACTCGGTGCAAAACAAGCTCCTGTCTGACATTAATTTGAGTAAAAGTTAAAGTGAGTGTATTGGCACATGTAAATTAATTCCATTAAAGTGGACGTAAGTATGGAATACGATGACGTAAATGTATTATATGCGAGTGAGTCGCAAATGTGACTCCTCTTATTATATTTAAGTTAACGTACTCGTGGCGAAACGTTTTGCAAAAAGTCAGAATCAAAGAAATACATGTATGCATGTATAAGTATAATTACTTCGTATATACAAAACATGATAATCAAAAAAAGCTTTTACATGGAGTAAATTTTTAGTAGCATGATGTGAAAGTTGTTTTTACAATCAACATTAAATGGTTAAAAGCATGCTTATTCTTAAATACTAATAAAATATCGCTAAATAAACAACAGTTTAGATCATGTGTGTGGCTAAACGGCTAGCATTACGCCAGTTGCTTGAACCGTGTGGATGCGATCCCCGGTTAAAAACTGCTTGGTTTTTAATAGTATTAAAAGTCAAAAAAATTTCGGATAGGAAGCAAAATCATAAATCCCAAGTCTATGCAATGTTTAGCGCCTGAAAAATCCCTGGCGGAGATTGGAACGCTTCTCCGGTCAAAATTATAGTGGGGATAATACAATACATAAATATATATCATTGCTTACAAGTGTTAAGGTATATTTCACAACCTGATGCTTCAACCAGCAACAGATAAACTACTAATCATCAAGGCGCTGAGCTCATATGAAATCAGCTCCAAGATGGTCTGGGAATGCCTAGGGAAACTAAATGAGCTAGGCAAAAGAAATAAAGTAACCCTCCTGTAGGTTCCAGGTCACACAGGAGTGGAAGGAAACGAAATAACGGATAACCTCGCAAAAAAAGGGGCTGGAATGCCTTTTGTAGGGCCTGAACCCTTTTGCGGGTTAAGTAGCAGTACAATACTGAAGAAACTAATAATAGAAATGGAGCAGAGAAAATCCAGTTACTGGGAAAATCTCCAGAATGCATCAACCTGAGTAAGAACAATGTTCGCATATTAACAGGAATACTTTCAGGCCATTGTAGACTGAAAGGACACCTGAGCTTGGATTGGAAAAAGATCCTGAATGCAGATTTTGTGGGGAACAAGATGAAACACCCATCCACCTCCTCTCAAATATGCGTAGCACTGTGCAAGTCGAGGGCATTGCACCTGGAAGCATGCAAAATCGAAGAGGGAGACTTACCTAGACTGGGGCCCTCTGACATCCTACACTTTCTGAAAGGAATAGGATTGGAAGGCCAGCTGTAAAGCAGCAAGAATAGGGGACACGATAGATCTCTTAGGTCGCAGTGTAACACCACCCTTCTATTTACATACATTACATACATACAATCATCAATGAAGAGATAGGTATCTGAAAAATCTCTAGCTATTTTTTATAAGCGAAAATTTCTAAATGAACCAGGAAAGAAAATAGTAAAGTATTTGGTTTTTACATAGTATATGTATGGTTAAAGGAGGAAATTATAGTGTGCAGTTAGAATTATAATCAAAAAATAGCCAACAAGGCTATTCCTGGTAGGTGCAACGGAAACTGTGATTTTGACTCCAACAAGATTTTACGGTTACGCAAGAGTGATTAAATCTTTCTTTGGAAACTCTTGATGTGAGATTATCAAATCACAAGTAAAAAAAAACAATCAAAGGATCGATACAAAATAAATCTAACGGAAACCAGAACACAATTAAAAAACCAGTTTTTAATGGAATAAAGAGCTAAATTCACAAAAAAAATATCTACTCAGTAAAAACAGGAAGATCATTAAAGTAATAGCAGAATCATACTAACCAGTAATTGCAGACCGATAAACTTATATCCCATCCCCCAGCTTGGAAGAGAATATCAGATATAGACTTTGCCAAGGTGAAGAGGAAATCCCAGCTCATATTATGCAGGAATGGGTTTCCCACTACTAGAATTCAAGAGGAAGCAGAATAATAAAGCCTACTATAAAGATAAATGTTTTGATTAGGAAGACGAAATTAAAGATAGTCTTGATCAAAAGCATCATTAATGGACCTGAAAAGCTCACCTTGCAAGGTCTATATAGCCAATGAATTCTAATCTAATCTGATCTAGTACTATACTAGAAGTAAATAAAAGAAAGAGAAGACAAAAAAATCTTTCTGTTTTTAAAGCAGCCTTATAAGGCATATTGCGTGGCCTAAGGTGGGCTACTATGAGTCATGGGTTACCCTAAAGCAATGAAAAGATCTTGAAAGAAATGCTTACTCCTTCACAACAATCGAGGGTAAAAAAAAAGTTAAACTTTGCTCCTTGCCCGGCAAAACTTGATTTAGAATTCCAGTTGAGAAAAATTTGGAATCACTTAGCAGAAATAGCTTTGAGATTTTATGAGAAACTTGGTTGCAATAATGATGCAACTTCAAAAGGTTGTCTTGTTTTTATAAAGATTTAGTAAAGAAATAATGAGTAAAATTCATTTAGAAAACAGCAGCATTAACCAATTCTTGACGAAGCAGGGAGTAGACCCAAAAAATATTTATGACAAGATTAAATCAATTCAACATCAGACCAGGTGCCGAAGGCCTGCTATGCAAAGAAGAATAGGAATTTCAAATGATTGTTACTAAAATCCAGAATTAATGCCATGGATATGAGATTCCTAAGAAAAGTACAAAATAAAACGAGAAGACATAGAATCAGGAATGAGAAAACAAGGGAAGAATTGGGAATGATACCAATACGAATGAAAATAGAGGAAGGACAGCTAAGATGGTATGGACATATTTGTCGAATGTTAGAAGAAAGAATAACTAAGAAAATTTGTGAAACTAAAATATCTGGGAAAAATACAAAGAGGAAGACCAAGAAGAACATGGAACGACGAGATAGAAGCATTGACTGAGAGAGAAATGATGGCATGAGGCAAGGGAAATGGCAAAAGACCGGAAAAAGTGGAGAGAGAAGATAAGGGCAAGAAATTAACTTCAGCTTCAGAATGACCTTATATCTAACGGTAGAAAGGTTTTAAAGGAATAAAAAAAAAACTACCGTAACCATCTTTACGTTTCAATGTGATTCCATTAAGCTGCGTTTATTGTATATCATTCGGTGGTAGAAATGTCTTCTAGAATCCATATATTGTAAAAATGCACTTAATAGCATTAGAATGTAATATCAAGTTCATAATTATTATAAAATAATTGTAAAGGCGATAATGTTGATAATGCGATCCACACTAAGTTTCTGTTTAATAGTATCTAATAGCAGAGCTGCAGTTTTTCACTAACAAGAGTGAGCTGGGCGCCATTATTCCAGGACTGTTTAATAAGTGAACTCTCCGGTAGGTACACAAACCCAACACATTCCTTCAACTATAACGATAAGAAAAACATCCCACAACACTTTCCTAGCGGTGTAGACGATTCGAAATCGCAATCTCGAGCGTGCAGCACTTCCCTTCGGCTCATTTCATCTCATCCACGCTCCGCAGAAAACAATGTCGTCCATTAATTCCGACCCCGGGCAAACGGTTGGCGTAGATGTAAGTACAAGAAAGGAACAGCGGTTAGGGATTTCGTTTTCCCGCATCCGTCTGGCGTGTTTTAAGTCGGCGAAAAGCGGCGGTAAATTTCGAAACAAAGATTTATGTCCTATTTCCTCGGTTTGGTTTCGGGGAAAATGCCCCTGGAATGCGTATATGTACGACTAAAGTTTATCTGGATACCGCCACTTGATATTTATCGTTCTTGAACATTCTTACTTTCCTGAGTAAATGTGGTATAGATTGAGCATTCAAAAAAAAAAATGTGAAATAGAATAAGCACTGGTGAATTTAACTTTTTAAAGTTGTAAAATGAACATTTCTTTCCGAAAGAGAGGAATACACAAATAACTACCGATCACGTAGACAATTTTTTTATTTTTTTGGTGAAGAAATATTCAATAAAATGGAAAAGACGACAAGGTTATATGGGCTAAAAATTAATGAGAATAGAATAAAGTACTTAATAATGAACTAAGATATAGTAAATTCGAAACGGATATAAGAAGCTACAATTTTGAGAAAGCAAATCATTTTGAGTACTTTGGGACAACGAATGCAAATAACAATAAAGAGGACAAAAAAAATTAAAAATGATTAGCAAAGGGAAGCAATGTAATGGAGTCTATAAAAAAAATGTTATAGTCAAAAGAAGTTTCTAGAGCAGCCAAAGTCAGAATATATAGAACAGTAATAAGACTGACGGTAGTGTACGGGTGTGAAGTATGGACGTTGATAAAAAAGAATTAAAATAGAGGTGTGAAAGAGAAAAATGTTAAGGAGTGTTGGAGGAACGAAGACAGAAGAAGGTGGTTGGATAAAAAAAAACGACTTATGAAATAAAGGAACTATACGGACAACATAGTTCAGGATGTTAAAGCATAGAGCTTGAAGTGGTTAGAACATATAAACAGGATGCCAGAACAGAGCCAGACCAAAGAAGAAATGGCTAGATGCAGTCACAGCAGACTTGAGAACTTTGGGAATATTGGACTGAAAAAGTGCGGCGCAGAACAGAAGCCAACGGAGGAAGATTGTAAAGAAAATTGAGGAAACATAGTCATGGGCCTTAAAGACCTGTAGAAGTGATATTTGTATTAAGGTACAAATAAACCACTCTAATCCATTTTCTTTAGAAATATATGACAACGATTACTATAGAATATAAATAAATTACTAAAGAACTTTTATTCGGAATATTTATCTATGTAATTGATATTTGACAAGTTGACAAAAATTGTTCTACTTTTTACCACTCTGCAAGCCTTCTTTAAGATATTGCAGATATGCTTATATAGACTAAATTTCTCTTTCGTTTCGAAAATTTAGGAGTACTTAATCTTTAATCTACAAATTTAAACCAATAACCAGAAACTTGATCTTTACCGAAAAGATAACTACAGCATTCTGTATATGATGAAGTGGGGTAGTAAGCTCCTCCACTCATTTCTGATGGGACTGCCTTCTTTCCTTCCTTTGTCATTTCCAGTTTTCCACTCTTGTTATATCCTTCATCGTTTTATGTGCTAGTTATGTCAATTGTCTTTCAATTTCTTCTTGTACTGATTGCATATTAAATTCATTTCTAGTTACTACTATATGTTCTCGTAACACATGCAACATGCATGTTTCCAAATACCTTATTTTCGCGCTTCTTTTATTTTTGTTTTTTAATTGTCATTCATGGTCCACGCTTCCACACATTAAAAAATTAAAATACACAGGATTAAATGTTTTAATTTTTGTTTCTGGTGTTACTTTTTTCTTCCTGGTAAACACTTTATACAGGGTTTTCTGAGGAAATGGAAATATTTGAAGGACATGTCTAGGTAGTTAGTTTTACATTAAGCAAAATAATAAAAAATTAATTTTTTTGTAGAAATAATTCATTCTTTTCGAAAATTTAACCATTATGAAACATTAATTAATTTGATAATATTGTGCCAGATTTGGGACTGTGTATGCGCCCTAAATGAAGTGGACACCAAAGAAAATTAACCTTGGCCTAGGTCCCTAGCTACTCGCGCGTGAGAGGAAATGAGGCGGCGGACGAGCTGGCCAGGCGAGGTTCGTCAAGGTCATTCGTTGGAGGTAGCTGCTCTTTCGGCACTGCCAAATCGCAAATTAAAAAATCCATCAATGAATGGATATATAATCAGTCCAGAGAGTGGTGGGAAAAATCACCGAGACAGAGAGAGCCAAAAGAGTTCCTAAGGGAACAGAGGCCTGAATTTACTAGAGATCTACTGAATAAAGACAAGAATACTGTCAAAATGAAAGTAGGTCTGCTGACTGGTTACTGTAGACTAAATAGGCCTATGTATAACATATAGGCCTGCCACATGACGCAACTTGCAGATTCTGCCAAGAGGAGCGTTTCTTCCAGTTCATGTACTGTGCCAATGTGAAGGCCTGGCGAGGACAAGGTTTTCTAGTATTGGGGGAGGGGAACCCCACAGCTAGTAGCTACACAAAGAAGCCGTTCTCACAGATGATAGGCCTAATTAAGAGGGCAAAATTAGAGAGCGTCCTCTAGGACAAAGAGGACCACAATAGATCTGAAAATGTCGCAGTGAAACAGGTCCATAGGCCACCCCAATCCTAATCTAATCTAATCTAATAATGTTGTGCCAAATGACAATTTGGATTTGGATTATTAAGTAGGCAAGCGTTGATTCTTTAAAAAACAGCATTTCAGACAATTGTTCTATTTTTCTCTTATTGCAAAAAAATAATTACCTTTGCAACAAATAAAAAAAATAGACATGTCCTTAACATATTTCCATTTCCACACGAAATACGCTGTATAGGACATAGTACAAAATAGATTGTTATTATTTATTGCATTCGTTAATACCAATTTGAAACTACGAGTATTTTGTACACTCAAAATTGTTCCCAAGTATTTAAAAGTTTCTGATTCTCTTTCGTAGTACTATCAATTGCGAAAACCATAGTAACTGTAAGAAGAGATAGATTATCTTTTCCTATTTCTCACTGTTTGCAATTCCTAAAGTTCCAAGAATGTAACTAAAATTTCAAAATTACCTTACAACAGAGTTGATACAAGAAGCAATGTACATTTCTGCTTTTTGAAAAAAACTTATCCTACTATATAGATCATCAAATGATATTCATATATCATCGTTTTTTATCTTTCTCGGTTTAAAGTGACCTCATAAAGTATTCCCTGCGAATGTGTAATAAACATCAACAAGAAAATCTGTATAACGTAACATCACATAAACAAATAATTTGAATACATACTCTGTTTTCTGCCGTGAAAATTAAATTTGTAAATGAATTACACATTAGGAAAATCAAGTGCCCCAATATTCATTTTGCTTTTAAAATTACCTAGCCGACATTAACGTTAGTACCATAAAACCATTTTTACAATATAGCTATTTGCATCTAGAGATAAGATAGACCATAAATTGGTTCGGTTCCGTACACAATTGTAAATTAATCAACAAACAAACAATTTGCATAAACGAATGCAAGATTGCCATCAGTACATTTCCTGTAATTGTTACATAAATATTTTAGAACAAAGCAAAAGAAGAAAGTGCTGTTACACATCGCCGATTCTTTTGTGTTCCTTCCGTTTTTAAATACTTGAACGCATGCGTGTTTAGAATAAAATTTGAAGGAATTAAGAATAGATGTGAACAAAACGTTTTTTTATACTCACTGGTTTGTTTTTGGAATTCCGGATCATCGGTGTCCGTGAAAAACCAAGTCTGTAAATAATGAAAGAAGAAAATAAATTACTAGAAAAGAATATAAATAATTAAAATGTAAATTTCTTTAGTAAATGCATATTAACAAAATCCAATCTCTGGATCATTACTTGAACCGCGAGGACTAACTAATGTTACCATACTACCAGACACACACATGCATAATATAAATGGAATGGGTTGCTTTTTTAATTTTAAGAACGATAATAGGAATCCAAACACTTTGCTGCACGCTGTGACTCCAGCTGAGCTTAAACCCACTAATTGGTAAAGATCCAGAAATAGATATGGTATCAACAAGTCAGTCCAAAATATAATTCTCCCGGTGGAATTTTAACAACCTATGAACTGGAATGATTTGTTTGACTAAGCGGGCGGTATCTTTTGTACTACCTGCACTTAACTAACGTTCGTAATTTCAATTGATTCCTGGTATTTTCGTTTATTCTGTAATTAAGCCTACTAGTCTCCATGTCTACAAATTAAATCAATTAAGTAACACAATTCTCATGGTGCTGCCGCAGCAAATTCACAGAATCCGCACATTTTAAAGATTCACATGCAATGAAAAGATAATAATAACAACCGCGAACAATTAAAGTTGCGGTTGCATCATCTGAATTCTGCCCATGAGCTATTTCTTTATTTCTGAAACTGAATGAAAAATTCCTATTAGATTGAAGTAATTTACTAATGGCACAGTTACATATATTAATCATCTGCATTTTTTAGCTCAATTTGCGATAGACAAGGCCGAATATTTCAGATAAGCTTAATCTCTAGAAATAAATATCCACACCTATGAAAGCTTTAACATCTCTTAAAATGCATTAATGTATATTTCGAATCAATTTCACACTAATTTAGACATTATTAATTTGAAGAAACAAAAAAATAATTGAATACTGATTAAACCTCTATTCAATATTCAAATTTTATATCACTTAATCGTCACCAACGTTTCAACTTCAATTTTGATCTTATTTAGGGCAACAGTAAAATTCAATAATTACAATTAAAATGATATTTGAGCTTATAAAACATTGAGATAATTACCGACTATGCAATACATAGAGTTTTCTTATATTTATAATAATTAACCGCTAAATAACGGTAAATTTTGCAACTCCAAATATAATTATAATTATTTCATTGTGAGTCTGAAGAAAACCAAATTGAAATAGATATGAAATAAGATAAAAAAAATTGTTCAACATAGTCCAATTGCTGGGTACCGAAATTATTATGAATGAGACCGAATCTTATTCAACAAGAAGAAGAATATTTGATCATTTCAAGCATTAGAAGATATTTATGTTTATTAAGAAGCGATGCAACCGTAAAGAGACGATAATTTTACAAAATAAAGTAGTTAGATACACTGTCATGTATGTATTTCTTCCTATGTTGACCCCAATTGATCCAAATGTGGGATGAAAAATACATTTATTAATACATTTGCACAATTTACAATTCTTTGCTTATATAGCAGTATACAGAGTGGATAACACCAATAGATTGGTGAATGATAAGCATATTTCTTTGAAAAATATGTTAGTGTATATGCTGATCTTTTGTCCATAATTAGGTAAACAATTAAATGTAAATAGTCAATTAAAAAATATATTGAAAGATCGGATCCAGACATAAGTGAAAGAAAAAGGTTGGGTGCTGTAGACGAACCCTCTCAGGCAATCGCACCTACTAAACAACCAAGAATTATAGTAACCATGGAAAAAAATAATAAGAGGGCTAACATGTTACCCACCTATTTTTGGGGTAATTTTACCACATTTTTTTGTAGGGTATACAGTGTAACCTTGTCAAACAAACCTTCTCTAATTATGTTAGTGGATTACTTTTTTGCAATTAATTAATTCAGTAAAAACAGTGTATTTATAAACTGTAACTTTCTGTGCCTGCAATTTCGCCAGATTTGCCTCAACAGTACCGTCAAACGGGGTTAAGTGAATCAAAAATATCAATCAAAGTTTTTTGTTAATATTTTTATAACGTTTGAAAAAATAATTAAAAATTTGTTCATCTTTTATTCAACATAATTTGCATGTGTTATTGCTACAGAATAAATATTTATTACCATTTTTTTAGCCAAAGCGTAATTCATTTTACCCCATACATTGGGGTAAAGTGAATCAGATGTATTAATATTATATCCTTATCACTTTTTGATGGTTCTGGGTAAAATGAACCATATTAAAAGTTTTTCATTGTCCAATTTAGTCAAGAAAAAATAATTTTATCGAAAATGGTCGAGAAAAAGAAGTAACGTATTAAAATAATTTTATTCTTCATTTATTTCTGTTTTTCAAAAATAAATGCTCATAAAAGCAGTGCTGAGGTAAAAGAAAGTCAAAAAAAGATAAAAACATAAATAAACTAAAACTTTAAACAATCTTAATGCCTATCTAATTATGCTAATACCCAAAGATTCTCTTCACTAATTGCAAATATATGTAGTCCCCTTTCTACTGACTTGGTTGCACCGCTTTGTAAAATTACTCTGTTTGGGGACAAACGAAATATCGTTTAGAAGAGAAACTAAAGTCATAAAATAAATATTAAATTGGAAATATTGCGTAATACAAAATCTTAACTTATCGTCAAAACACCCTTATTACGAAGCTTCAGCATCATTAAAACTGATTTGAATAACTTTTAATTAATTTTCGTTGTGATTTCTTTAACCCCATAATGTGTCTATTTTTTCAAAAAATAGGAGTTAAATTCAGCGTATATAATCAGGACAATATTTTAATAGTTAATTATTCCTAAAAGATCAGAAAAAACATATTTAGCAGTTGATAGACCGAAAATCATCCATAGTGCTGCGTGCATCCAAACGTTTAACCGATTTTTGAAATAACAGTCAAAGCATTTAAACATATTTAACATAGCTGGTACTTCCGTGAAGAAAAGAGCGACGCATGCGATACCTAGCCGTATTACTTAGCAGACAAGGAACATATGGGAGTAATATTATCGGTACCTTCGTCTCACTAGTTGGAGACGCAATTCAATTCGGTATTCACCGAACGATTCATTTAACCCTCGTGTGATTCACTTAACCCCATTTGACGTTACTTCTTGAAAATAACAGAAAAAGTCTGGATACATAATTAAAGCAAGTAAAGTAAAGCTTATTTCCAGAAAGACCATTACAGTGATATCAAATTGAAGAATAGGTAATAAAATAAAAAGAATAATATACAATACCAATGGAAAATGAACCAACATTAAATTCAAATTCACTCCCACTATAAAGATGATACTAATGTTAACGTAACAATAATATAATAATAAAAAAGGAAATTAATGATATTAAATTTAGAATTTAAAATTAGACAAAAATAGAATGGTAGAAAATCAAACATTAAATCATGAAATAGTTAAAATGTACCTAATTATAAATATAACTTATTTCAACAGATTAAAACTAAGACTAAATCCATTTATGAGTACCTCAAATTTAAAATAATTCCTAGGTAGAGTGAAATAAAAAAAGATTTGAAAAAAACGGATGCCCTCGTGACGTATAATAATATCATTACTTCTTAATTAAACACAAATTTTAAACATTTTGTTATTATTAGATAACAGAATATATAATTTTCGGTAAAACCTTGGCAAAATGTATTTCCGCAAAATATAAATAGCAATCTAAACATTATATCTTCATAGATTATTCCTGTATGAGAGCAGGCTTCATAAAGCAATGAAGTCAATTAATGTACTCTAAAAGAATTAATTAATTTTACATTTTGTGAACCCTTTTCATTCAGCCTCTGAACTTTCAAGAGTTAAATTTAATCCATATATTTATTAGTATTATTTTACTACTACGCAAAATAGCAATAGGGACAACGTTCTCATAATTTTGCGCACGTGAGCAGATAAATATGTAAGTGAACGTATGGTGATCGCCGTAAGTAGTGTTTGTACCAGGGCAGATCTTTGTTTTAAACAAAGGAAGCGAGGGTGTTTAACGACGCATGGAGGGTAGATATTTTTCCCACGGGTAGTTCGTGGGCTACAAATTATATTGAGAGGGGTTTAGGTAACTCTAAAGTGCAGAAAGACACGCGTATGACGTGTGACCCGCAGCGTGTGACCGGAAGATATGCCGTAGGGGAAGTCAAGCGTATGGCATAGTAACATATTTGCAAATACATGTATTTACTGAATCACACTGTCGATTTCAATTGCTTTCTAAGGGAAAATAGGTTTCAGTTAAATTATCATAATAGGTGCGTTTATTATAAATTATGACAAAAAGAGGATTCTTCCTACTACGCTAAATACAAAAACCAAGCAGCAAAGCCTTAAAAAGCTAAGAATTTAAGGAATGAACTCCTGTCTCATCAGTCAATTTAGTTAACGATGATTCTTAACCCGTTAAAGGTCAAGGCAAAAGTATTTTGAGCAACCCTGTATGGTATTAAATGTAAAAAATGTTTAAACAATTAAACAAAATACCGTAGAACACGAATATTTATATACCTTTTAATCTTAGAGAAAGAGTTTTGTCAAAGTCTCTAGTGCAATGGTTACTAAAGAATTATTTTCAAATTATATTACGTATAAGAACTTATCGAGATAATTGTGTTTAATATTACCAATATGTTCTGAAATAGTTCAACTTATGTAAGAAAAAGATATTAGGAAAGCAATCTATTCCCACGACAAAATAAAGAATGAAATTTTTCACGTCAGATGATTATTCAGTTACAAATAAGGTTTTCAAGCATTGTGCTCATGTATTAAGATTTATTCATTTCATTTATAACAATAGTAACGATTTCTTATGCCGCGGAAAATTTAATGGAATTTGCTCAAATATTCTATTATAAAAAACTTTTTTTTTTGTTAATTTACTGATTGTTATTTGCTATTGGCTGATATGCAAACTGAAATGTATATTATGTCTTTTTAACATATAAAAGTTGTTTTACTATACGATTATGCAGTTCGTAAAAATTTTATGGATTTGCAAGTGTTCTGATTTTTTGAAAAAATTACGAACTTCTATTAATAATAAACATTTAGAGGCAAAACTGTGCTATCCATACTTGTTTAGGCCTCTTTCAGACGAGGCGGTTTTGGTTGTATCAACGAAGTTTATTCTCACCTAATTGATTGTCATTGAAGACCTACTAAAGCCGCCGAAGCGGACAAGTTGACTCCGTGTGAAAGGGTTCATATCAATATGAATTTTAGATTCACAAATCTTTACATCTTTTTTATGTTATTTATCATTGTATATAATCAATATTCAAAATTATTGTAATAACATCGGAAGTTATTAGAAGACTCAGGTGGTGAAATAAAGCAAAATAAACAATTTTACTTAAATTCAATTAATTCATTTACATTGTTAGAACAATGCTACCGGTCCTGTGCCAATACGATACATTCCACATGCTGTTAAAAATGTTTATTTAGTCTACAGCCGGTTAAACCTTTTATTTGCATGCCAGAGACATCTGTGCAAGCATAAAGATAATAACGCGTCGTTAAAAAGGAGTTACCGTCATCTGTTTCTACTACAATATTCATTCCATTAAATTTTCAGGGACGGTAGCGCGTTGGCGTTTTTACGATTTCGGTTTTGAAAACGGCAAAACTCGCCGACGCAATATCGAACGTTCGTGGGCATCAGCGTGAAAACCTCATTTCCGGACTGAAAACCAATATACCTACACCAGCAAACAATCGCCAAAAAGAGCATGTTGTGTTTCGCGTGCAATTTTTTTGTTTTTATATTAATCTGATCAATCAGTCAAGGCAGGATTATAAAGCGCTTCTATGATGACATTGATGATCGAAACTTGAAACAGCCGGCTTCGACGGAAGCGTTCCAATTGGCGTACCAGCGGTAACAATAATAAATAAGACATATTGCAGACAAGACGAAAGAAGAAATGAAAATAATCAGTGGATGTTGTTAATATCGTGGGAGAGTGCTTTCTGAGCTATTATCTCCTATTCCATTGTGATACGTTCAGAAGATAATGCTAAGGAATCGAGTAATTTGACAGAAGTCAACAATTCGGTTGAATATCAGTGGGAACAAATAACAATAGCTTTAAATTAGATTTCGTTCAATAATTGCTTGTTAAAATTTTGTTTAAACATTTTGAGCAGCTACATATGTATGCATATTCAACATCAAAAATACAATATTATCGTTTAATACAATGCAACAATCTAAATCCTAACTTCCTCTGGCTACCATACTAGCTGTACACTTAAGATTGTTTTTCTTAATAGCGCTTTCTTTGATGATAAATAAAATTCAGCATTGTGGTTCACACTGTATACGTGTACTGTATACTGATATATCGTAAATGTCTGGTTCCACTGAATATAAGTATTCCTAAAGGAATTTATATTTTGGGTTAACCGCATTAAAGCCTCGTACACATCAGACGGCGAGCACGAATATAATTGTAATCTGAGGCGAATGTAACCGACATACAACAGCGTTGTAGTATGGACGGAAATTATACGGCAATTCTAGTGTGTACGTAGGCTCGCGAACATATCGTGAAAATGAATGAACGGAATGACGGAGAACACTGATACTAATATAGCTATTTGAAAGTAACTAAAACTTGTACATCCACAATTTGAATTAAAAAATATATATATCAGGATAGAAGAATAGGGAAAATCCGGTATAAATAAAACAAAACAAATAAAAGATGGACATTTGGCAGCAGCTGCATTACTAAATGATAAGATTGATGAACGGTTATCAAATGAAAAACTATTAGATCGTCATTCATTCATTCATTCATTCATCCATTTGAATTACTATGGAATTATTCATTAAAGTTTTCTCAGTAAAAATATTAGTATTAGTTACGTGTAAAATGAGCAATTACTTTCCGAATGTAGGCTGGTGAACATGGATGAATAAGACGTGAAAAACACATTGATAGTTATATGAAACTAAAGAAAATTTGTAGAATCCACTAAAGTAATACTTAGCACCATCAAAGCGTCAAGCCATTCGTTCGAGTCCTAAATGATAATGTCAGCGACTGTAGATGAAGATATTATAATAGGAAAACTAGCTTTATAAATAAAGCAAAATAAATGTAAGAAATGATGAGATAGCAGAGTGTTATCGAATGACAACTACTAAATGTTCATTACTATAGAGTTATTCATAAAGGATTTTTAATAGAAAATATTCGATAATTCCCTTATTCCTCTCCAAATATTATTACAAGTTAGATGTAAAACTCACTCTCACTGGGACGGCCCTCTTTTTATGTGACGGCGAGTACAGTCGAAAATAATGTAAATAGAGTGTGAATGTTTTCTACTAATTAATTTTAACATCAAGCACAACGGCATCGGCATTGCTATTCTTGATATATATATTTTCAACAGTTTACAAAGTCTTAGGTCTAAAGGAACCTCTCCATCGAAAGAAATCATTTTCAATTTTACACCTAAATAGCAATACCATTCCAAGTAATTTTCCATTATTTAATATTTTCTATGCAAAAGTCTTGATGAATGATGTAAGGATTGAATAACTTGAGCAATGAACATTTTGGTTTCAATTTCTATTGTGGTGTTATTACAAATATATACATATTTGATCATTATATGACACAATTAAGCATAGATATATTGCTTTTGCCGACTGTTCGATCGCTGTTCGTTGTACGGTCAAATTTAAACTCGTCTCCATCACATTCGCCTTACATTACAATTACATTCGCACTGTCCGTCCGATGTGTACTGTGTGTGCCTTTTTAGACACCGTCGTAAATTATTTTTATTTGCGGTTTAAGCTAAGATCGTAAAAAATTGAAAAGCATTAGAGCCGAAAAGGTTATAATATCTATTTACTGCTACTTGGAGGAAGTCATTTTTACATTCTGGATTATTAAATGAGTGGGTAAAATTTACATATTTTGTTAAATGTTTCAATTGTATTAATTACATTAAAAAATTAATATATCCATGTTTATTATCTATTGGTACAGAAAATGTTTCAAAAAGCTTCATATCAAATCAAATTATTCAATAGTTAGATGCAGAAATTGCGAATCTAAATGGCAGTATTATGATGTGTAACCTGTTTAAAGGAAAAATCATCAAAAGTAAGACACCTTCATTGGATGACTGATTTATCACTGCTAAATAAATAAATCTTAATAATAATAATAGTAAAACACCTTATTTTTATTATCCTCAAATCAGATTGTATTCATTTTTAATATCTTAATTAGATTGTATATGAGGCATGTAAAAATTAACTATTCAATAGTAAATATTAAAGACATACATATCAAATGTAAACATTGCTTAGTTTCTTGCCTGTTAATTTTACCTATATATTTTTTTCCGGTTCCACATATTTAAATTGAAAGTTATATAGTTGATCGTTTCAAATTATAATAGCCAATAGAATATATGTTAACCTTTGAGTGTTGGTGTAGTCGGCATTTGCTGATACATCCTTTTACGGATTTTTCTGAAAACCGCAAACGAAATTAATATTGCTCCCAGCCGAGAGATCTATATTCCTTCTTATCATCTGCTATATTCAATACAGCCGGTATTTATAACATATACCCCAAATATTATTATTATGGTTGTCTCACATGAAGTATTTGAAACTAAGTATATTTTTTTTAACAATAGATGATGTGACTTTATTTATTTCTATTGCAAATGTTTGAACTAAAAAAAAAAGTTACACAGTTAGATGATTGTTTCAAATCTAAGGTACTTAATATTTAAATTTTACCTAATTATTTAGTAATTAAAAATGTAAAATACATTTAACAAGTAGCAATAAATAGAATCCTAACCTTTTTGGCGCTGGTGTTTATTAAATTTCCTTGGAATCTCATCTTAAAGCCACAAACGAAAATAACATAATATTCAATAGAATCGGACATCTACAATATATTTCACAAAAATTATATACACGTCATCTTTGTCTTTACTAGCAAGCATACAGGATTCTTTTTTCCATTGCTGTACACAACGGTTGATTATCATTTTTCAAATTCATAATAAACTAAGATGATATTAGGTCACAGCATCTTTGTATTAACTTGCTGTTATTGAAATAATACACTTACACTTTACGCAGCATATATAGTACCTAGCTGAAAATGTCCTACTGAAACGTGTTTGCAAACATACAGATGGGTCTGAAATTCTAAAATTAGCTGCGCTCGTTATATGACGTTAAACTACAGCTCGCTAAACACGCTGACTTTGTGTTACGAAACTCATAAGTTAGTTCAACAAGTTTAAGTAATTTTCCAAGTTATCAGCGTTTACATTGCGTGCTTACTACGTTCACAAACAGAAGTTCATTACACACACACACACAAGTGTGCCATGGAGTCCTTAATCGATCGTGTAAAATTAGGACAAAAGAAGTTTGTTAAAAACTGGAGCATAAAGTCTCGTACGTCTTTCGATAAATATAAAGCGGTTTGTTCATTTAAAAATTTAAACTTTTTCTTCCTTTTCTACTATAGATATGATTTGCTTTTGAAATTTAACAATTTATAGAGCTAATTATCAGAATAATTGATAAAGTAATACAGATTGAAGAAAATCCTTTCCAAAAATTTGGATGCGTTACGTGTACGACTTTTTCGCAGTTATAGATGATAGTTTTGATATAAAATCATTTGTTGAGTTAATTAATAGGCAATATCTGTCCATAAAATTCACTTTTGAACAAGAAACAGAAGAAGATTTATAAAAGATTTCAAGAGAAACATTTCTTAAAGTTAAATCCAACACTTACTCCAGATTTAAATAATAAAAATGAAAATAAAAAGTATACAAAATTAACTTTCCATTCTTCATTACTGTTTAAATATTTAAATTTATTTAGACAACTTATATCCGGTTTTTTTCGAATAATAACAATGTTAAAAATATATTCTGCAGTAATAAAATAAAAGAAAAACAAAATTTTATGCAAAAATCAGGAATTTACAAAATAGATTGTACAAGTTGTGGAAAATGTTACGTTGGATAGACGAAGAGAAATTTTGAAATTAGAGCTAGAGAACATTTAAGACACATTAAACACAGAAATATTCGCGCTTCATCTTGGGCTGATCATTTTGTAAAAACGGGACATACCCTTTGCTTTGTCCAACGTACATTTATTAAAGAGTCATGTAAATGGGAATCTAGATATGTTTGAATCTATATTTATAAGAAAATACGAAAATTATTTAATTAATAATGACATAACTCAAATAAATAACATTTTACTAAAATTTATAGAACCTGTCTCTTAGATGTAAATGTCTTTATCGCATCTACGAGTATTTGTAACATTTGTAGTTTTTTCGTTGGCTTTGTTTTGTTTACTTCCATTTTCACCTGTTGTAGGTCGTGTCTTAGTTTTAGTATATACCGATGATGTGTGCAGTGCACACGAAATGTACATCTATATTAAAATAATAAAACGTATGTGAAAAAGGTTTTTGTGTTTTTATATACCACAAGTTATATACCACACTAAATCAGTAATGAAATCTCAATCAACTTAATGATTCTCCGTCAGTCTTAAAGTTAATATGAAATATGTAGTTTCTTTTAAAGGCAGAATAATTTCACAACTTTGTCAAAATAAATATTAAAAAATATATAACATTTTGTTTAAATTTATGGATATACTATTTATTTAATTTTGACCATGCATTTTCGTCATTTTATTTGAAAGATATGAAATATTCTAAACGAAACCGCCTCAGTCATTGTCAGATGTGAATGAACTTATCACTTCATATTCTCCTCACGACAAAACGCGCACATGGTTGACATTTTTTTTATCATTCATAGGAATAGCACCGTTGAATGTAGAAACTCCACTCGAAAAATACTTACAAACACAGATATATGCAGGTGCAGTGCATGTTGTCGTTACCCCTTTTCAGTAGCAGCCAATGTGATGGCAGGACAGAAAGGCAACAACGCCGCGCTTAAAAGCAAAAAAGGGATATTCATATGAATGGAAAGGTAATGAAATAACTATACAACGTCCGCGCAATGTTGTATACTTGTCTAATATAAAAGCAAAAAAAAGAAAATAAGTAGTCACGTTGCAGTAGCAACAATGTAATTATCACGATGTGAAAATTGGTTGCAGAGGCACTTCTGGGCGACGTGTTTGCGTTAAACGTAAACATTTTTTCTCGCAGCAGTTATTTTTTTTTTTTTTTCATGGTGATACCGCGTCGCTACTTTAAAAGTGTGTGGAATCGTCGGGGAATGTTTATGTTTAACTCTAGTGGCGTAAAAAAAAAGCTTAACCAGACGGGGACTAGATGAAGCGTACCATTTTCGAAACAAGGGTGCTCGTACAAAAAAAATAATAAAACGACCATGAGAATTAATTACACCACTTGACGCTTAAGTTGATGCCGGAGTACAAGCATTTAAAGTGTCCAATTGGTAGT
This sequence comes from Protaetia brevitarsis, assembly GCA_004143645.1. Classification (NCBI taxonomy): domain Eukaryota; kingdom Metazoa; phylum Arthropoda; class Insecta; order Coleoptera; family Scarabaeidae; genus Protaetia; species Protaetia brevitarsis. Next base: position 739,912 of record RXPK01000092.1, on the reverse strand, counting down.
CGGATTTGTATAGATCGTTTGTATTTGTAGATATGCTGTAATGTAAATGTAATGTAATGAAGTGTTATGAAGTGGTATAAAAAAGTAGAGATTATTAAGTTCCAGTAGTCTTTGTTTTAATCAATGGGGTATACTGTTATTAAATGGTTTCCCACTAGAGTTGGTAGGTTTAATATCGCCTTTAACCTGACAGTAATCAAGTTTTAATTTTAAGTTTTAACGTAACGTCAATTCTATCGCATTTTCTTTGTTCTAATGAATTTATGGACAATTCTTCAAAAATAATATTTTTTTTTGATTTAATGTCCAAATATGTACTGCAAATAAGTTTGACGATCAAAATATGTTATTAATTTTACCTTTTTTCAAAAAAATACAAAAACTTGTACCAGAGGAATGAGGGTTAATCAGAGAGCTGTTTTTTTTAGGTAGAAGTAACGCCTATATTTGTTAAGGTTTACTATAGAGAAGTAATGGTGTAACGTGCCGTTACATGGGAAAATTGACGTCAGTATATTTTTTGATTTAACAATTTATGTTATCATAAATGTTTAGTTTATTTCATCAATTTTCCCGGATACGCTCATTATGCCCGCTTTTATTTTCGTTAATTTGTTTTCACCGGCAAGCGTCATAGTTTTAATTATTAGAGTATCGCGTCCCCTCCACGCGGCGCACATTGTATCTACGCACGCTGTTTCCCCACGCGCTCGTGTTGGTTTTACGCACGCTCGAATTCCCGCTTGCCTATTTAAACCGTACATCAACCGAATTCGTGGCAGACTCCGTAGCCTCCGCCGATCCCGGAACCTTCCTTAACTGTACTCTGTTGTCGTTCCTCGGAGTGATACGTTTACAGTGCATTTCCCGTTCTCGCAGGGTTATGATATGCTGTCGTCCGTAAAGGGTGATGCGATTGTAACCATTTCCCGAATCCGCAAAACTGTACTCTGTTGTCGTTCCTCGGAGTGATACGTTTACAGTGCATTTCCCGTTCTCGCAGGGTTATGATATGCTGTCGTCCGTAAAGGGTGATGCGATTGTAACCATTTCCCGAATCCGCAAAACTGTACTCTGTTGTCGTTCCTAGGAGTGATACGTTTACAGTGCGTTTCCCGTTCTCGCAGGGTTATGGCATGCTGTCGTCCGTAAGGGGTGACGCGGTTATAACCATTTACCGAATCCGCAAGACTGTACTCTGTTGTCGTTCTTCGGAGTGATACGTTTACAGTCCTTCCGCCCCGCGAATTAATAGTTTACGCCGTGAGATCGCCCTTTAGTATTTGTAGCACGCTCGTATTTTTGTTAAGCCGCCCACCCTGTATATGGTCAGTGTGAGAATTATCGTAGACGAATTTCTGCCGTAAATGACCTATATTGCATTCTTAACGTTTAATCCGCTGAGCGTCACGAATTAAGCGAGAACCCCGGTACATATATTTATTTCTGCATTTATTTCCCGTGCCTTCTCGGCAAAGTGACGGAAGGCTCCGTCAGTCAAAATAATATTTCTCCGTGATTGTTTACTATTTATATATATTCGTATTCGTTAGTATTATATGTTAAATATTGTTCGTGATTATTTACTTACCTGTATATACACTTTTACACACACTTTTTTTTTTTTTGTCGTGTTGTTTATTTGGGAAATAAAACTACGAAAACCAAGCATTTGTTTCACTGGAATATATCATATTTGTTGCGTACTACAAGCTAGAACCCTGGATAATCACTCACGCACTGAAGCTACTTCATTTGGGGTTAATTTTTATTAATTGTACGACGTATTAGTACGCGACATAAACAAACATCTTCGCGCGCAATTTGCGATCGCACAGCTGACCGCGATCTTCGCCAGCGCCGCTACGTGAGAAGCAAGAATTACGAGGACGCTGTTACGGGGGTCATTCATAAAGTTCATGAGCGAAAAGGTAAGCGCGCGAAAGATTATCTTTTAAGAAAAGCTAAAGATAGATCATATTAGAAAGAACATCACACTCATTTAGAAAGAAACGTCGTTACAATGGAAGAGTAGTCAAAGAATGAAATATTTGGTCTTATTTCAGTTTCTACAAATTATTGTTTCCCTAGAGGCACACTAGAAATACAAAAAAAAAGTGTTAAGCACAAGAATAAATTTAATATAGTTATACGTAAGAGTTAAAGAACTCAAAAAGGGTCTCAATGATTCACAAACTCAAATATTAAATTTATACAACTAAATAATTTTTAGTTAAAATTTACTCAAAATGTTATTAAAAAAGAAAAAAAAAAGCGCAACTATGTTAGATAAGTTTTTTTTAAATTCAAAAGTACCATCAATTAAGAAAAGCTGTAGCTTGGGTCGACGCAAAATTACGATTAAATGGTCATAAAACGTAACGAAATGGAAAAGATTATTATGAAATTAAAGAACATTGCCATTATAACAAAATTATCTTCTAATTTCAGCAAAAGAGCTAAATTATAGCATTTTAACTGATTTCCTCTTGATATATATATATATAGTGAGAGAGAGTTTTGTACATAAACATTTGGTCAAACATTTTTCAAGGACACTTATTTATTGTGCAGGCATGTTTATATATTGCAATGCTATTAACTTACACTTATAAAATGGCAGGTGTTAAATTACGCAAATATTAATTGGTTTAACAACAGCCAGAGCACCGGATTTTGTTATCTGAACAAAAAAACTTTCTCTAACATTCGATGAACTATCTGTTATTTCAATGCAACTATTTGTTTTACCAAAATAATGTTAAGCCACACGTAGAATTCTTTTTCAGTCAATAATATTACATTATTATAGCAAGCCAAGGAAAGAGGCATTCATTTTGCTTTGCAGAGGGTACAGTCCAGCTGTTATGAATTATGTTTTTACCAAAAATTATCGTTTTTGCAACGTTGATGACAAGGATCAGGAACTAGGCCGCTGTGATAGAGATATCACTGTCGCAATGATCACAACTCCTAAATAATGTGTACCTGGTAAATCTATCAGATTAATATTTGCTAACCGTGTCAGTCGTATGACGAATATACGCTATTATTCGAGTGAAATACGAGAAGCGCCATCTTTACGACAATTTCGGCAATACATATATTTAACTTATTTGCTGTTGTATGGATAAAAAAGAACTTGACTGTAACAATGTTTGGATCAAAGGAGCGGTTTAAAAAAAAGGGGGGGCTAGATTTAGGAGAATGCTAATTTCAACATCACAATTACATTAAATTAACAGCAATTTTGGTTAGCCTAATTTATTTAATAACGCTCACATTCTTAACAACGTAAGAAGTAACAAAATAATATGATTGTCTTCACTACGTTTTCCTTGTTAGATTAACTACATATGCAGTGTATGTCACGAGGAGCGTCCATTAAAAATCTATGGAGAAGTAAATAAATGAGAGATTTAACATTTCTTAAAGTAAGCCTGTGGGTGTAGGTCAGTTCAGCTAAAATATTTTAGACTTCCAATAGTGTTCCCTTATACCGGAAGTAGTTGTCAACTTTATTATTTCAACTGGAAAGGTAGTATTTTTACTTCAAATTTGGGTTCTCCTCTGAATTTTAGGTCAAGTTTATCTAACACACTATGCACTTAATCTTTATGCTTTACAAGATATTCGCTTTTTTAAATAATTTTGTGTTATGCAGTGGTTCAGGAACTTTTAAGTTGCTTGCAGTTAGTAGCGTGTAATTTTTTAATTTTCATTGTAAATAATATCCACCAAATAGGGTATCTGTTTCCAATAACGAAATTATTAATTTAACATCCATAGTTCCGTTAGTGTACACCGATGCGATGTATTCCTAATAATTGGAAATTCATTCCTTTTTGAACACGTATCAACTTCTACAATATTTACATTGTCTATATCTATTATGTTTGTGAAGACATTACCCACGTCTGCAAAAAAGAAGACATCATACTTATTTTACTGTTTCGATTTTTAATCCTAGTAGACATTTAAATAGCGTTTGTATAAAAGCATTTTCCATCGATTTCATAAAAACTCCGCAAATTTCAATTTGATCCCACTCACTGATACATTATTTATTTTTCCCAATGTTACCCACACCGGCGTGTACCAAACATTTGGATAATAGATTGCCTTCGCAAATAGCGATCGGAGATATAGGAAGTACACAACGTACGACACAAGTCCCAGCCGAGAGATATTGTAATATGTTGATTGTGTTTGTCAGCCGCAAATATAATAATAAATAGACCACCGCTGCTGTTTGCTCTGCATCTTCCCACGAAACCTTATCTGCCAAGGCAAATTTCAACGATGGAAGTTCTAGATAACTCGACGGTGCGCCGACGATGTCTTGCTTCTGGCTGAACGAGATCTAGAGTCTGGAGTCTAGACGTATATGCATATAGCTTATGGTATAAAGGCGAAGTCGGCTTTTCTTGTTGACTGAGGTAGATAATATCCGCCCTAGTCTCATCTTGCTATTTCGAACGATGTTTGTAAGTGCATAGGGAACCTGAATATTAACTGGCTTTCTAGAAAATTCGATTTTATCCTTTATTTTAGATAAAACATTTCGATTGTTTAAGTCGTATAGTGGATATAATTAATTATAGACAACAAACACTTACATTTTACTATCAGCACGAAAACCACAGGTCATAAACTCAAATTCATTAAACTTTATTTAATATCAGTTATCTTGAACGTAAACGCAATAAAAAATTATAATAGCCAAAAATATTAAACAATTAAGTAAGCAGATAATTATTTTGAACGTTCTTTATTGTTTCAAAAAAATTTCATTCCTCAAATACGAGAATATTGCACTGCAAAGCAAAGAATGACTGAAGGTAATTCTTAAGGTTGCGCGCTTTCACGAAATTAATGAATACGTTTGTGAAAAATAATAGAATGGATTGCCGTGTGTGTAATTGGCTACATTTTAATTTTTATATATAATATACATATAAAAGAAAAAGTGACTTATAAGCAATTTCGTTTCTTCCTAAATATTAAATTGTTTACTTGGTTATTCGAAATAAGGCATAATTATAACCAACATAAAAGAAATCAAATAAAGAATTGATTTTATTGAAAACAGCACCCAATAAAATAAATTTAACAAGGTTTGCTTATATATTTCTAAAGTCGCACATACAATCCTTTTATTTCAATAAAACAATGTTAGTATATATTGCTACTACTTTGCCTCCTTTACAATTGTCTCATTATAAACACCATACTATACTGGGTGAGTTTTTTATCTTGAGACAACGGAATATCTCTAAAACACTGCATCAAATAAAAAAAAGATTTTAATAAGGTTTGTTATAATGTAGGGGGCTCACTGACTGGTGCCGAACTCGATCCCCTCCTCCCCCCTCCTAATGTTATTTAATGTTAAAATACAAAAACACAAAGTCATGTTTGCTTGCTTCTCTTTTTTGTTTATTTTTTTAGACGTTCACAATCATGTTTTCTGCGATTACAGCGCAGTCTGTTACGAATCAAAAAAAAAGTCAAAATCTACATACTTGATGGCGTAGAATTCGAATCTGCAATACAAAATGTGGGTTCTCATTTAAGATTTCAAAGTTGCCCCCCTCCTACTCTGAGGAGAGGGATCGAGTTCGGCACCAGTCAGTGAGCCCCCTACATTATAACAAATCTTATTAAGATCTTTTTTTGATTTGATGCAGTGTTGTAGAGATATTCCGTTGACTCAAGATAAAAAACTCACCTGTATATTTTCAAGATATAATTTACGCATACTATACAAGTGGCGACTAGTATTTATATTACTTATATGAGCAAGAGTTTCCAAACTCCAAAAAATAATAAATAAATCACCATAACAGTTAATACGAAATATTATTAACGTGTTAAAGCTTGTTTTCTATTCAATGTCATACTAGCGCTACTGCTAACTCATACGCAACTCATTTTACGAGCTATTTGATTGCGAGCCTGGATAGAAAAATCTCTCTGTGTAAAATTATAGGTAAGGAAAGACGCGCGCCAATCATTACCGAGGGCTTTAGGAGAAAAAAAAAACATGGGAAGTAATGCAAAAAATAAATACATAATTTATTTAAGGCCTTAGTATGTTTCTTAAGTTGTCCAATTAAAAATAATTTCCTCAATTTAACCATTACTAGTACTATTTTAACACTAATACAATCCAATTTCGTATAAATAAACAATGATTCATTCAATTCTCGGTCTACCTATATAAGAAAGCGACTAGACGGCGCTTGGCGCTAGCGGCGCTGATACAAGGAACGGCGCCCGACGGCGTCAAGTCACAGACAGGCAATCGAGAGCGCCTGTGGCTTAAAATATTTCTTTTTGTTACTGACTCGATATGCGAAGAGATTTACTTTTTTGCTTTAAGCTGTCTGGTCGATTGTTTTTTTTTTTTGTTTGTCGTTATATTGTTATTTTGTTTGGCATATTACATTAAAAAAAGTTATTGTTAGAACTCGATTAATACGATATTTACAGTGAAAATGTTTATCTTTCACCTTTGATAAAACAATTATCATTATTAAAATACAATATGTAATAGTATAAAAACTCCAACCCGTCTCTTCTTCAACATCAATCGTTTAAAACGGAAGAATAAATGCTACCCGTTTATCGACCTAAAGGCAATGTGAATGTATTTATTCCGCTTCATTCATGCAGATACATAACCACCTACAACCATTGGTGCCATTGGTATGAACCTGACGTAATTCTAAAGAAAATAGCTTAATCAATTTGCTTCGCAAAAGACAAATTTTAGAAATGCAGGATATCTTTATCAGAGACACTTTATTATCTCGAGAAGAATAAATGCTGCAAAGTCGATTGAATAGAGAACAAAGAGACGAACAAAATACATTAAAATAAAAATATTTTCGAGCGGTTCTCAGCCATACACGGATAAAAAAAAATCGATTTTAAAAATATTGAAAGAAGTAATGTTATTCCACCAAGAATGATGTATTATTTCAACAAATTTTGTGACTAATATCGGCTGTTTTCGAAATATTTCTTTCACCATTTAAAAGGAATAGTATATTTGAATTAATGCGTATCTTTTTATTCAATTAAGTTTATGTTCGTTTTCTGGATATAGGCGAAAATTTACATGGGCACGGTAATTGTTACACACTAATTCAATGAAAAAATTGTATATGTATACAATTCATGATTTTAACAATTAAATATTTAGCGGTTAATTTTTGTGGAATTATGGCTTAATAGAAACAACATTTATTTAAAACATCGTTTCGACAATTTATTGTCTTTTCAAGCTTACTAACTCCTCTCATCTACAATGTTCAATAAAGCTACTATTAATATTACATAATGCAAAAATAAATGAAAATTAAGACTTACGTAATTAATTGTTTGTTTCTATTTACTTCTCTTTTTTTCCTCACAACATAAGTTGTTTGTCGAACATAAATTTCACATTTCAAAAACTGTATGAGACAATTACACTTATTCAAATTAACAAACTAACATAATATGTGTGACATACACAATTTAAACATTTAAACTTTTGAAGAGTATGTATTTTATGTTCTCGGTAAAGATAGCGCAAATATTTTTTTTTGTTAACCGTGATATTTTTGTACATGTTAAAAATATACATGTAGATTAATAATAATATACAATGTATTGTAAAAGTTAAATTAAGTCTTAAAACAAATATGAATAAATTTTTGATAAGTTATTTGTGTCTGTTCTGAAATTTCTACTATTTTTATCTTTTTTAATATAAATGATTTCTAAAACATTTCTTGTATAATAGTTTCTTTCATTAATTAATATGTTTGTATCTTTAAAATAGAAACTATGTTGTGTTTTCTGTTTTAGGTATTGTTTTGTTTGTCCTATGTACACTTCACAATTGGAAATTGGGACGGAATAAACTAAGTGAGATTTTTTTTCAAATTGAGTTTTTGATTTTAATTTTGTGAAACAACATTTAAATTATTACTGTTTTTATGTGCTATAGTGATATTAAATGGTTTTAATATAGAGTTAATTTTTTCTCATAAATTCTTAACGTTGGCAATAGCAATAAATTTTGTGTAATTATTTGACTTTTTTAGTTATTTTAGTATCATTGTATAATTTGTGTAAACGTTTCTTAAGTATTTTATTTATAAATAACTGAGGGTAACCATTGTTTATTAAAATGTTTGGATATTTATTAAAATTTTTGGTCTGTATTCTGGGCTGTTAGTATTAGGCCTCTGTCAATTAATGCTATAACAACATTTTTTTTTAGTTAATTGGTAAAATGGAAGCGTAATGCAAATATCTGTTCGATGATATTGTCTTATTGTACCAAGATGTGAATAATTTGTCTTCATTTTTTAACAAAAATTAACCGCTAAAATATAAAAAAATTGGCTATTATTTAACTATTCAAGAAATTTAACAATTAAATAAATCGAATACAATTACCGTTGATTTACCCACTAATTTTTTGATATCTAACTAGCTATTTCATTTAGGAAGATTAACTTATTATTAATCGCTTGTGAAAACTGACAGTCTAATATTGCGACATTGTCAGTATAAAACATTAAGTAAAAAAAAGAAAGCTTAAGTCCCTTAAAAATTTACACATTTGTCACTCGAATCTAACCGCTGTATAGTGATTTATGTGGTTGTTTGGCTATTGGCGTAAGTCTATTCATCTGGGATTTGGGACCTCCTACGGTTTCAAGTTTAGAGTGGTTTGATGTTTTCTGATGGGCCGGTGTTTCTTAATATTCTTAATACCATGTGGTTCTTATCGAGGAGGAGTTATCTGATATTTTCTAAAGATTTTAAGTTATTTATCATTTTTAATGTTAACGTTCGTTTTTCTTTTTTTTTCTAATTTTCAGAGAAAAGACAGAATCTTTAGATCTTTATGGTAGTTATAACTTGGGATAGAGGTTCTTTTTACATTATTTTAAACAGAACATATTAATCAATCTTTCGCAGATGATTTCTTTTAGAAGTATATCGTGGTGGCTTTAATAGAGTCGCAATTGTTACAGATCATTCAGATTTCCTTCACACTTCACAGTGCGAGTAAAGCATTCGTTTATGTGTCTCGCATAAGCTCTCTACTGTCGAAGGAATGTAAACAAACTATATCTCGAAATATATAAGAAAGTTGGTTAAATGCTGAAAAAGGTTTCATATTATAGAATCTAATAGATAAAGGGTATTAAGAAAAAGTAACATATGCCAAACGGTTCCGCAGACAAGAAAAGAACCTAAAAAAAGACAAAAAAATGAATTTGTCGTCTTTTGCCAAATTTCATTACTTTATTTTTAGGTAGTGCATACTTATTAAGATTACGAAGCAAGAGCAATGACTCGCTCTCTTTTTAAACACGATCTTTTTTTGATTTCTTAACGCAATTTACTCATCTCTGTCTACAGTATGCTAGTGTTGGGATAAACGTAACTATGCAAAAATAGTGCAAAACGAAAAAATAATAATAAGTGAAGCGAGTAGCAGCAATATTGGTAATTAGTTTTCTTCTTTTTTTTTCTGTAAGTAGTAAATTGCTTATGTAATCTTTTAAAATGTTTTGGAAATATTCATAATAAATATAAAAGAAAACTATACAAAGATATCATAATATAACTAATAAAGAATTTTGAAAATTTTACTAATTGAAAAACGATAAGGTTTGCTTTAAATGTTAACTGACTATAAAGGCTTTTGACATTTTTGTTCATAAATTTTAGAACTGTACGTAAATAAAGGATGTGCTTGTTCATATTATTAGTGTAATTGACTACTTGAACATCTTTCCTATGATTATTCAAATATCTGTCCTTCTAAATTATTTATTAAAAATTCAGTCGCCTAATTCGCTTTTCACTGGTAACTGTATATGTTTAATGCAAAAACGCTAAAACTGACACATTAAGCAGAAATTAACATAGACGGAATTTCCATTTAATGTGGTAGTTTTTACTTATATTTACTTGTAAATATACATTTACAAGTAAAGCGGAAATTACGCGTCGGGCTAAAACTACAATACTATTTACTGTTTCACAATTTATACCGCAATGTGTGATTGTTTTCCAATAAGATTCTAAAAAGTGATCTGTTTTTTTAATTTCAAAACCTAATGCTACAATACACGCAAATAAATAAATGAAAGTTAGTGTTTAGGTTAATAATATATGTTGCAATAAATAAATACGCAACTTCTGTTTGTTATAGAGAATATTTTATACTAGAAAAAAAAAAACTAAGCTTAAAAGTACCTAAATCTGAAACACTGCTTACATTGTGACAATGTACCATAAAGTATAATGATTTATTTCAGTAAGGATCTCAAAAACTACCTGTTTTTTATTTACGCCGAATATGCGTTATTACTGTAGTGAAATAAGATAATCTTTACGGCAATTTCTGTATTCATACTATAGTTATTTGTATCACTAGGCCAGAAACTATAGTTTTGCGAGTATGAGTATAATAAAAATAAGGGAATTTATCTGTGGTAATAGCTCAACAAACAGGTAAAAAATCAATATTAACATTAAGTGAAATAGTTTATTAAATTTTATAATTTTATAGGCTTATCATACACTTCAGCGCAATGAAGCTGTCAAAAGAAAGTTACATTTTCATCCCTATAAAGTTTCTACGGTACAGGAATTATTACCATTAGATCACTATGACTTGCTAAAAAAATCTTTTTTCTCAGATGAACTGGGTTTTATCTAACAGACTATATCAATTTACAAAACTATTGTATCTGGTCTGCAGAAAATCCACAGGAATTTCCAGAAACGCAATTGCATCCCGTAAAAGTGGGAATTTGGTTAGCTATGTCCAGGCAACGAATAATAGGGCCAATTTTCTTCGATGAAACTGTAACAGCCCAACGTTACCAACAGATGTTGGAATTGTTTATTGCGGAGTTTACAGAAAAATGAGCTTGAAGCAGTTATTTTCAGCACGATAATGCTCCAGCACATACTGCCGACAAACCTGCCAATATCTTCAACAGTTTTTTGCTGACAGTGTCGTTAGAGCACAAAGATAGCCACCAAGATCGTCTGATCTAACCTCATTAGATTACTTCATGTTCGGCTATCTAAAAAATAGGATCTATAGAAACCGCATACATACCATAGAAGAACTGAGAGGTGCAGTTTTGTCACTTAATAATTATACTAATTGTATGTTATAATTTAAAGTAATAAATAATTTAGTTCAACCACCAGTTAGTACTGAATTGTAAAATCATAATTTAGTAAAGTTAAATTAATTACATTTCATTTTTACAAGCAAAAACACCAATCCATAGTCGTTTATATGTATAATGCGAGTTCAAATATAGGTTACGTTTTCCTTATTTATGACAGATCCGTTTACTTTGTTATGTTCCAACACTGACTTAGTTCAAACCTTCATGACAAACACGCGGCATATACCTACACCCTGTTACCATCTATAGGAGCGGATTTGACAATCATTTTGAATCTCTGTGTATATATTTATGACTGGTAAACTGATTGATTGTGTATACACGATATCTACTTGGAATAAAGATATTTTCTTAACAATTTCACATTTTTCTCCGTTGCAAAGAAACGCTAGACTTACCGTTATACTTAAAATAATTGTGCGCTAAATAGCTTTTGTAAAGCTAATCAGTTGACGCGGAGTATCTGATTACGCATCCAAGGAAATAAATTTCACTAGGGACTTATTAATTAAGCATGTGTCTTCGATTTCAATGTATTTACTTAACAATACGGAAATTCTTACCTGCGCTTTGGCCAATTGAAACCACGTTTTGAGTATAATGGGCAAACGTTGTCTGTGATACAGTTTCGTTGTTTTAACGCTGATGAATACGTCGTCCAATTTAGTGGTAGGCGGTCTCATAGTGGCCGTCACCGATGGTATTTCGCTAGTCGCTTCATTGCCGTCGTACGAATCGCGATTTTCATCGTCCACATAGTTGTCCAACTTCCCGACAACTTCCTCCTCGGCCTGCAACCGACAACCGCAGTGAAGATACAATAAAAGGCACGAATTACGATGGATGGTGGGACGAAAGGAATGAATTTCTCGCGCGGTAGGTAAAAGAGTCCGACTGGATGCTAGCCATCGGCCTCAGTATTTTGGGACGGCATCCGAAACTTTCGGTAGCAGGCGATAATCGAGATGTTTAAAAAGTCTAAAAGGTGTAAAGTTTGTTGATTTGCCGTTGGTATTTTTAAGAATATTGCTGGAATTGGAACTATGTTTGTAGTGCTATCTGCGGAGAATATTTATGATGTAAATAGAAATACAAGTATTCTATATACAGATAACTGTAAATTTATATTTGTATAAAGGTGTATTTAGTAAATAAACTTATTTCACAAGCCTGTCTTGTTTGTTTAACGTAATATATTGATATGCAAGTTAAGTGAACCAGAATACATTATTCCCCTATAAGCAGAAATAATACAAAGTCTGTTCAAAGATTTTGCCGCACTGTTATTATTGTTAAATCAATTAAATTAGGAATTAAAATGTAACTAAGAAAAAGTAATTAACAAAGCATTTTGGATCATTTTCTTTACAAATAAAAAACATGTTTACAAAACAAATATAAATTACAAAATATAAATAAACTCCAGTAGTACCTAATGAATTAAAAATTGTAACAAAAACAATCCACTGCTAGGCGTGGATTTTCTTATACATTTTATATTATTTTATACATTTATGTACTTTTTGATTGTGTGAGTATTTTATAGAATAAAAAATTAGGCAGCGTTTATATTTTACAACCTGGAGCTTGGATTATTTTAATTATTTCAGCTAGAATATTGGTTTACTTATTTATTATTATTATATTATCCATGGTACTTCTGAATTACCTTAGATTACTTTGTTTGCAAACTTTCTGTATATTTCAACATTAATGAAAGCAACAAAATCGTGTATGCAATATCTTCGACATATTTCAAAAATATCACAACAATGGTAAAACTAAGATATTCAAGAAAATGAACAAACTTTAGAAAAACAAAAATCGGTTTTAATAATTAAATTTGTGGAAACATTTATTATGAGCACGAATTTGAAGGTTGTATAGAATTGTGTTGTTTATTTTAATTAGACCAGAAGCAAGCTGACTGGGATTTCTATGCTGGCAATATGTCTATTTCTGAAACTAAGTCTCGGATAATGTTTCTACTATTTATTTTAAACCTATACTATAATATTAAGACACCCTAAACATGCTTTCAAATATTGAAAAATATTTAGGTGTTCAATATTACGAAAATGTTAAGTTCCCAATTGCCTAAAAAAGCTTTATTCAATTGTCTCTTTTCTTAATTGCATTTTAATCAGCATTAGAAACGATCTGAATCTTAGTTAATTTAATTGAACTAGTACCATTAATATGTATGTATGTAATAACTACATGTCATGTATAATAACAAGGTTAGCAATAATGGGCAATCTTTGGCCAGCATATGTAACAAATTACTAGAATGAGATCTTCAGGATTTATAATAGTATTTTTAATTATGCCAGTTTGGTACTCGTGCTGACAAATAAAAATATAGTATATAGATCAGGTAACTAACTAGCTAGATTAGTTAAGCAATAAAATAAATTTTTTGTCTAAAATATTTCTCAATTCCTAAAACCATAACTTTACTAGTGCATAAAATATTCTGTTTGCAAATCGATTAAATAAAGAAGTTAAGTAAATCATTTTGAACTGGAACCATTGAATTAACATAAATGTGGTCACAAACTAACCGTCGCCGTTATGCCATAATTTAGTTAATTCGTTTTTCATCAATAAAAATAGTATAAAGCTTTCTAATTCTCATAAAATTTAATCGTGACAATTCCCCTTACATTGCAAGTTTCCTTTTACCGGCAAATGAATTAAAAATGAATTGAACAGAATCTTATTTAGACAACAAAAAAAAGAGGTTATAGTACCTCGCCGTTGTATACAGCACGTGACAACGACTGATAGACCAGCAGAGTAGTGTAAGCAATCAAGACGGCAACGGTGAGTGTTTGTAGGAAACGTCTCGTTCTGGAGTTCATTTTCAGCATCACCTCACTGACATTGCTACACTTATTCTATAAAAAGTCCTCATAATCGGAACCTAGCCTTGATGTGATACTGATCCGTTACTATTCCAATTGAATTGTCTTTATAAACATGACGATGCTGAGATATCAAACGAACAACACGGCGCGGAATGTAAACAAACCGTAAACGGGCATGGATCGCTTGCCGTTTGCATCGGTGCTGTTAATATCACGTGCGAGCGCGTTCTACACGGACCCATGTTGCGGGTAGACTGGTCGTGTTAAAGCGCGGCCCCCCTTCCGTGTCATGATTCTCTGGGTTTATTTTTCAGGTGGAGGGGGCCCCCGATGTGTAATATGGGCACAATGGTCACGTGTGGGCCTTCAAGAAGGGCCACAGAAAACGAAAGAAAAAATGCGGCAATTGTGCATCTCAAATTTCGGAGTTTTATCCGTCGCTCCCAATAGGGTGTGGTTGCATGGCATCATACGAGCCCGCGCTACCTGTTGCTCGACCTTTCTCTCTCTTTCTCTCTCTCAGTTTGCCAAAATATTTATTGACCTAAATTATGGATAATTGCACGTCATCGCGTCAGGTGCAAAATACGAGCAGGTAGTTTTTTTCTTCAATTCCATCAGTTCTATTATTGAACGAAAATTGCGAGAGGTTAATAGAAAGTAAGCCAATAGCAGGGGCGTATACAAAGGGCGATAATGGTGGTAGCTAACCCCCCTCCCTCCCAATGTTCCAGCGGAATGATGAAAACTTACATCTAAATATAAACTTTACCAAGCTCAATTTCGACCTGTCGATTGCCGTAATATGAACAAAAGAAGGATGAAAATATAATTTCTATCGGATAACAAAGTCGAGAAATACGAATGTTATTCTGCTGGGCGGTTGTCTGTCAGATGTACGCTTCGATTTACCATCTCCAATCCGCATGCTATCGTTGTCTAACGGCAAGCGCTCACCACTATTCTCTACCTTTGTCTAACTACTACAAAATACTATCACCACATCGATCTTTTCAATTTAAATCGACTTAACATAACCCTCATTCAATCTACTACGGGGCGAAGGAAACGATTCGCTAGGCATGCGTAAACACAGGCGTAATTCACTTTCAGTTTAGCCGGTGTTCGTTCCTTCCTTTCATTCTTAATAAGGTATTTTCCTTCTACTCAGGAAAACTTTTTATTGTGAAACAATTTTACGATGGCAATTCAGCAGAAGTTACACACGATTTATTGCAGTAAATTATCCCGAAAGATCAATTCCCAGCGCAACTATTATTCGTAATACCGTCCGACGTTTTGAAACAACGTTTACATTAATAAATAACAAAAATGAAAATGTTCTAGCGAAAAATGGCAGTGATATCGAAATAAGTTTGTGCTTTAGTGGAATAGTATGACATCTAAACAAATTGCTTGCGGATTCAATAATAGTGCAAAAGCTTTAAACCTTTTACATAAGAATAAGTATCGATCGTACAAAATTAGCACATCTCAAGAACTTTTACTCGACGATTATTACTGTCGCTTGGAATTTTATGAATGTATGATTAATAAACATCCCGAACATCAATATTTTCTCAATATCGTACTATTTACTAACGAATAGATACTTTATTTACTATTGTTAGGTTTTTTGAAATCTATGTTTGTTATTTTATTAGATTATTGACTTTTAAAACTTTTCATTTTTTATTTTTTTTTTTTATGTTGTTTATGCGCTCTGTCACTGAAATTTATAGTTCAAATTACATCTGATGCTTCGATATAAAAATAAGTATGAATAGAAAAGAAGCATTTAGTTATCGAATAAGTATTGTCTTATTATTTCCCTTTTCACTAATACAATGTAATGTAGATTTAATATTACTTTACAAACTCATAATAAATCCAGAAAAAGCGTATCGGCTCACACTAATTCGCTGACTATAAACAATTCGCCGATCGTTAAGAAATCTGTTCTGCGGCTTCGTGCGTAGCTACGCACAGTTAAAGTCCTTTCCATTTCAGTCACCCCGAACGCAATCGACAGCTAGCAAATTCTCACTCGAATAGCTATTACAATTATCTCTTGCGCAAACTTTGCTACTGTACCCGCTGATGTCTAAAGTTTTTTAAAATATTTTTAAATCTTCTGTATTTGCTTAGAAGTAAAGATAAAAAAAACTAGTTTGATTTAGGAAGCAAATACTAAGTTACGCCATTATCCGCCATTGGTATCGCAATAATCGTAATCATTATTTAAGAAGAAAAATACATATTTATGTTTGAAATTATTTTTTTTTTTTTGCTAGACTTTGTAATAACATTTTCGTTTAGGACAGTTTAATCTTTTAAATGGTATTATTTATACCCTTACCCCATCTCTTATAATTCACTTAATGCGTAATGGCTAAGCTATTACGGTAATTGCTAGTGGTGCATGGGCATAATAGAATGACGGAAAAGGAATCATTCGATACTTCGATTATGGCATTTAGATCATTTGAAGTATCCATTAAATTATAGCAGCCATTCTGGTACCTTGTACCAATCTATACAGGTCTCTAACTGGTTGATGGAAGTAATCCCCTTGGTTCATTTTGGCTTGCCAAAAAATGCCTTTCTTTTTGCGTCTAGAGCCTCGCATTCACACAAAATGTGGTAAGCAATCTTTGCCATCTCATTACACAATCTACAGTTGATATCACTAGTGTTAATCCCAATTTTCTCTAGGTGTCCTTTCAGTGTACAGTATCTAGGGGAGAGATCTTAGGAGACCTATTAAGATACGAAAACGATTCCCACTGAGCTGCAGTAGTACTTCCGTCCTCTTTTTTGAAGGTCTTCATAAAGGTCTTTCCATGAATTTGGCTGGTTGTTTTATTCCGATGTTCATGATGTTTGTCTTCGACGCAACTTTTTATTTACTCTCGTGCTGTTTTTTAGACACTCCTAAAAGATGTTGCTATATACATACGACGCTGATAATCCCTTTCTTGCTAACTCATCGACTTTTTCATTTCCTTCGATTGCCGAATGCATTGCCACAGTAAATAATTTTATTGCGGTCTGCCAAGCTATTTAGTTATCGAATACATTCCCAAACCAGTCCTAATTGCGTCTTAGGGTTCAGTAGTTCCCTTAGTATCCCCTGATAGTTGTCTGTTGTGTAGCGTTCTTTTTGGCAGAAATCTCAGTTCAGCTCACCTTAGTTCAGTTTTGTGCGTTAATGACGCAACCTGGCGACAAAATGAGTTTGACATGAGCAGTTCGTAACTTAACGCACAAAACTGAAGTGGGGTGAATCAATCGGTAAATGGAAAGCAGCTATAGATCCACTTATTTTTATAAGGCCTCTAATTGATTTCTGTTGCAAACTGCAATATTTCGTATGTCTCTGTTTGAATAACTGTGGTATATTTTCTTCTTCTTCATTGCTTTTGTCACCTAACTGTAGATTCCAGATCTAATCTCGCTTTTGGTTTTTGATACGTCCTTAAACCAGATCAATTCTCCGAACCTGTTCTGTGATTCGATTCCTGCTTATCTGATCCGTGATATTCACCTCGAAATCTCCGTTAAAAAGAAATGCTAAAATCATGGTGGTCTGATATTATTCTCAAAAGATTGCTTTCTTCATGATAAACAATACTTTGTGTCATAATTTGCCTAAATGCAAAACTCCTTGCAGCAGTTCCAAGATGCTTAACACCAAGTGGCAACCCTACCACCTTTCAGTATACTCAAAACCGGACATTTTTGTATGGAGAGACAAGAGATAAACATCAATCACTGACCCAGATATTGTTATGGCTGCATACATACCCAAGTAGCAGAGTGACATAAAATGACGTTTAATAGACGTTCATATCACGTATTAGACGTAATATCGACGTCTATTAAACGTCATTTTACGTCACTCTGCTACTTGGGTATAAGTATGAATACAGGGACGCTTTTTAAGCAATAAATAATTAAAACTTTATAAACTAATAGATACAAATATATTTCGCAATAGAAACGATAGGACGCAGAGAATAATATTAACTCTACAGATACAAAATAATTAGAACTATTCTTTGTTGTTTCTAGCAGTTTCAATGAGATCGCTTTTATTTTTTGTGAAATCATCAAAAAACTCCATACAAGTCATACCGAAATTATTGTATAGGTTTACAATCATCGTCAGATACAGATAAATAATGCTATTGCAGCTTGTGCAAAAGTCCGGACATTTCTTGAACCGGACTCCAAGTTATCTGAACTACCCGGTCGAAAGCCGCACAGGTGGCAACCACACATCAGCCTTATTTAGCTTCTATTAGATATATATCACCCTGTTTTCTTTTTATATATGTCAATGCTATTATTATTATTTATATGCTTTTCTTTTCTAACAAATGTTATGTCGCATTGTTTAATGGTCGACAGTTGTCGGTCGACCAAACGGATTCGTTTAAGTCAATATTACAACAAATGATAACAATCCAGAACAAGGCAATAAAAATAAAAATGCGTGCAAGCCAAAACTGAAGGTGCTACGATTTTTTTATGCATTTTGTTAATTAAAAATTAATTTGTTAATTTAATGCAACAGATTCTCAGCAATTATTGGTTTTTCTTATAATCTTTTCTGCAATATTTTTACTTTTTAAAACAGTACTTATTCTTGCAGCATTTATTAAAATTCTTATAAACCCTCTGTAATCCAACTAATTAATATATCTTTCAGATTTAAATATACACCTAAAAAAATGTGGTAAAATTACCCCAAAAATAGGAGGCAACTGGACTACCTCCTATTTTTGGGGTTAATTTACACCTATAGTGGATTTTTAACATGCTGCTTCCTTGAAGGTGTGGTAAATCTACCTGAAATTATTCCATTCCATTAGGGAATAATTTTTGTCAATTTTGAGTCAATTTTTTAATGATTTTTCGTCAGTGCCAGTAAATGTGTGCTTTTAAACTTAATTAAAGGCTATTTTGCATAATGTATATTGAAAATAAGTACCTAACTCTGAGATGAGAAAAAATGCAGTGCATTTTATCGCACTTTGGCGGTAAAAAGGAATTTACAGTTGACGAGACCAAAAAAATACGTCGTTCTTAACAATATCGTTCTAACAAAAATATATAATTGCACCCTGCACCATCCACAAAAATAAGGCAAGTGCCACCAGGTGCTTACGACGCTAGTTGCTAAGGGCGCCAAACGGCGTCATGTAGTTAAGAATGCCCGATAGTATATAACGTTATATCCCACATATCCAAATTTAAATTACCCGCAATTATTTTTAGCAAGTTCAACTTTGAAACATGAAATTACCTACCATTTTGTACTACATTAATAGTTATTTCAATGAATTTACGTTGAAGTCACTAAAAATAGTGGCGGAAAATTTAAATTTGGCTATTAAGGATACGTCTGACGTTGATGCCTTGTTTTTTTTTTTATCACTCGTTGAATATGAATGAATATTATTTTCTTTAAAACTTGATAACCGGAAAAGTGCTAATCTTATTAATAAAATATCCTATTCTTTAATTATTTTATTTTTTACACTTATTTTTCAATAAAGAGTTATTAATTTTTTAATCAATAATATTTGTCTGTAATAATATTTGCTTCCAATTTTGCTCGTCCCGTGTTCCTTCCTTAAATTTTTTCAAATCTATCGTATTTTTCCCGAACTCTACCAACTTTTTACAACTGGTTCTGCGGATTGGAGGATTTATAGTTGGCAATGCTGGTGTTTTCATGTCAATGTCAGATCATGACCAACCTTTTTATTAAATAAATTATGAAATTAACTTTAACTGCCCAACTTTCTACATAATTCATATTATGGATTAAGTATAACATAAAAATGAAAAAAGAAAAGACAGCTGATAATTGCAGACCGTTTAAATTATAAGTATTTTCTTGTTTACGAACACCTTTAATTAAAATACTTGTGAATTAATTTGAGGTTATGTTTGTTTACAGCCCATCAAATTATCAGCTTAACAGGTATTAGTTTTGAAAGAAAAAGTGTTATTGTAAGTTGAAACAGCTATCATTTAACAATTACAACTTTTGTTTGATTTATAATATGTTTTAGGGGTTTGTTGAATTAACTGTTGTGCCTTTGCGAGATAACTTGAGGCATATCAAATTAAATGCCAAACAGTGTAGGATCTACAGAGTTGTTTTGAATGAAAGTTACGAAGCTCAGTTTCAATATTTTGATCCATTTTTAGATATTTGTCAAGGAGATACAGAGACGTAAGTTTTTGTAACTGTTTTATAATTTATCGACATTTTTATGCTATATTATTATATTACCGCAGTACGATTAGGATTTAAGAGTCAATTAGAAACAGGTTCCTCTTAACCACTTAGCTATTGAGGTTTGTTTTCTATCAATGATATTCTTGCATATCAAAACAGAAATATTTCTTTTTTGTACTTATGTGTATTCGATCTATAGTTGAGAATAGAAATCCACAAATTGCCGAAACAATTATTTCAATAACAGTAATCTAAAAACTGATACTTTGTACATCATATTCTTACATAACAAAATATTTTTAGGCGGTCATTAGAATATTTCTCCAGTCAACATCTGTCAGCTGCTTTAAAAGTAGATCCTGATAGCAGTGCTGGTGAATTAGTAGTTACTGTGCCACCAGAAGCATCACATTTAATTGCTGAAGGAACCGCTCTGAGAGTAGGTATTGAATTTTCTTTGGAACAACCACAGGGAGGTTTACATTTTGTGGTGCCAACAGGAGAAGGTTCTTATGCAGAAGTAAACAGAAATATGTAGAGTGAGTCACAGTTAAAATCATGCAACTCTAAAAAAACAATTTCAACATTTCATAAACTTGATATTGTTAAAAGCTTTGGTCAAACATAGCACCTACCAATAACACTTTTATATTATGTGTGCCAAACGTAAATGTTTAATTTGACTACATTCACCAATAAATAACACCCATCCCAAAAATATACATCTCACAACTAATATCATATACATAATTTTTGGTGATTTTTCGTTATTCATACCACAATAGTTAAAGTTAATATTTATTAGTCATTTATTATTTTCTCCCATGGCTTTGTAATAACTAATGATAATAGTGCACTTACACACTTATGATAACTATTGCAGAATGCGTCATTTTATAGTTATCAGTATTGTTTCGAGTTCTATTTCCACGAAAGGTTTTCTCTAAATTGGAAGTACTATGTTTCGTTGTTTTGTTTCTATGATAAAGCTAATTTAAGCAGATCTAACAATGAGCACTTGTAGATTTTATTAAGGCTGTATAAGTTTGGCTGTGGCTCACTGTATGTCATTTATATTGTATAATAAGAATAAATCTTATAGAGAGGAGTACATCTATTCACTTATGGACACCAAAACTCATCTCGTCTTTGGTTTCCTTGCGTGGATAGTTTTGCTGAACCATGTACCTGGAAACTGGAATTTACAGTTGATGAAAACATGACAGCTATTTCTAATGGAGACTTAACAGAAGTGGTTTTTACACCAGATATGAGACGAAAGACCTTTCATTATGTTTTGGGCATTCCAACATGCGCTCCAAACATATCATTAGCGGTAGGACCATTTGAGATATATGTTGACCCTTTTATGCACGAAGTTACACATTTTTGTCTTCCACAACTCTTGCCTTTGTTGAAAGTAACTACAAGATATATGCATGAAGCGTTTGAATTTTACGAAGAAACATTATCAAACAGATACCCATACTCTTGCTACAAACAAGTTTTTGTTGATGAAGTCGATGAAGATTATAAGTCATATGCTACTATGAGTATTTTAAGTACAAATCTGTTACACTCAGCAGTTATAATAGACCAAGTATATATAACAAGACGCGTGATGGCTCAAGCAATTGCAGAACAATTTTTCGGCTGCTTTATCTCCATGCAGAATTGGTCTGATATGTGGTTGCCAAAAGGGATAAGTCTATATTTATCTGGACTGTACTGCAAGAAATGCTTTGGTAACAATGAATATAGAGAATTTATTCAAAGTACTTTACAAGCAGTTGTATCATATGAAGAAGAATATGGTGGTATAATATTGGATCCAAGTCAGCCTCCAGCTCCACTTCCAACTTCAGCAAATGTTAGCCAACCAAACCAAAAAAGCAACGAGCCGAACTTTTATTTTTCAATTAGAAATTTACATACCATGTCTCCTATGTATGTCGACGCAATGCACAAAAAAGCTCTCTTAGTGATGAGAATGTTAGAGCATAGAATTGGTCAAGAACTGCTATTGCAGGTGTTTAATAAGCAATTATCTTTGGCGTCAAATGCGGCAGGTCAAAAGATAGGTTCTGGATTATGGGGTCACATGTTAATAAGTACAAACGTTTTTACGAAGGCTATATTTACTGTTACTGGGAAAGATATGATTGTTTTCGTTGATCAATGGGTACGGACAGGAGGCCATGCTAAATTTCACTTGAATTCCACATTTAACAGGAAGAGGTGAGTTTTTCTCTTATTGCGGGATGGCTACTTTTTGACTTCACAGGGGCACTATAACTGTCTTTAAGAACACAACAGATGCAGAGTTAGTTAAATGGTGAAAAAGAAACTTTAACATATTCTGAATGGTTTGGAATATATACGACAAAAACATTTCTATATAATATTTCTAATGCTAAATCCTGTTAACATAATAATATGCAAGCCTTCACACTTCTAACAGCCTTAACTAACTACTCCTTTTAATTTTATAGAAACATTTACTTATCGTATATTATTCAGATATTTTTTTAAATGAAAAGCTCTTAGTTTTTACTACGAATCAAGAAAGAAACGAAATAATTATATGTTTACTGTCATTAAACCTTGAAATGTTAAATTATGCTGATTTTTGATACAAAGATAGAATTTTCCCAAAAATCACTGATAATATTTTAATTCCTCTTAACTTCTGAAATTCTTGGCGATTAAGCTATATTTAAGATTTCGGATTCAAAGAAGAAGAAAAAAAGAAAATGTGGATGTAATTAACTAATTTACGAACTTCCTGAAGATTGACACATAAATAAATAGATTCTAAAAAAATATCTCGAGAAAACTCCCATTCGTAATGATGCGGTAAATCATCATGAATTACTCATTTCATAGAAGCGGCATATGTATTTTAAAGCATTCACGATCTGACTATGCATACATATTTAATTTTTTTTGAGATACTCTTTGGGAATATTTTGAATAATGCAGTAGTTACTTAAAACTTGCGAAATGAATTGAATATATAATTTAAAAAAAGATAAAATAAACTGAGGGAATTAGTTAATAAGCTATTTATAGGGGAAGTACACTATCGTTCTAATTTTCGACCTTCTCCATTTTTCCATTGGTTTCCAAGTAAATACTTGAGAAAATAGATATAAGACCTGTATATATACTTCACTTAAAAATCAATATAATCCGTATCATTAGTTGATTTTTGTTCGCTTTGGTCGAATTGTGTTATTTTTTTGTGAAGTTCATATCGGTTCATATCATTTTGGGACTTCAATTTTTTTATAGCGTAAGCTGAATGGAGTGATGCCGACTCGAAAACCGAGTTTCCTTCTCTACTAGGGTTGCATCTTGCATCTTGAGAAATGTAGGGTTTAGATAAATGCGGTATTCCTTTTAGCGTCTAGCTCAGCTCACTTAAATTGAAATGATGTGAGATAGAGTCGAGCTACTCACTACAGACTCAGTTGCCTCACTTGCTAAATGAAACTGGTTTACCTCACATATCCCCAACATTGGTGTATGCACCAATTATCTTAGTTTCATTCTATTTTGTTATTCCGGTGTCGATTTTCCATGTCGACTTGAACCAGGTTATTTTCAATGGTTTTTTTTTTTTGCTTCTTCATTTTTACATTGACTTTATACTTATATAACTTTATATAAATGTTATATAAAACTGCTGTGACATCACCGAAATGAGTCCAAACAAATAGCACGCGCATTTAACTGAGTCATTTAAGTGAGGTCAGCTGAACTGATATTTGTGTCAAAAGCAGGTTGCAAAAATATTCAAAGGCACTTGTTGTACAATATCGAATTTCCTACAAGTTTCTTTTTTATTGGAATTACAATGTAGAAGCTCTTCGTCATAGATTAACGAAAATAAATGGATAATGTTGTCGCAGGTTTTACCTGAAAACCTTTTTAGAAATTGTAGAACACCACAGTTACCAGTGCAATGACAAAAAATAAATTTGAATAACCCAGGAGACAGGAAGCGTTGGAAGCTTCGTATTCAGCACTGGTGAATATATTATTGATAATTTTTCTTCAGCCCTATTCCATTTGGATCTACTCATCTCGAAAATACAATTTTTCTCCATTTCAAATTACTCTGCACTTTCTGTATTTTCCAGGATAATCATAGTGCCCCTATGCAAAAGTAACCGCCCTGCATGTGCTAAAATAATAAGAATCATTATTATTTTATTAGAAACACAATTGAATTGGAAATCAAGCAAGAGGGTATATCTCAAACAGGTATCAGAAAATATGTTGGCCCTTTACTTGTCACCTTGCAAGAACTGGATGGTACTTTTAAACATATGCTCCAAATTGAGAATACTGTCGTTAAAGCCGACATCACCTGTCATTCTAAAAGCCGTCGTAATAAGAAAAAGAAAATACCTTTATGTACTGGTGAAGAAGTAGATATGGATTTAAGCGCAATGGACGATTCGCCTGTACTGTGGATTCGCTTAGATCCCGAAATGACGTTACTGCGTTCAGTAGTGATTAAACAACCTGATTATCAATGGCAGTATCAATTGAGGCATGAAAGAGATGTAACTGCGCAGATGGATGCGATTGCCGCACTTCAGTATCATATAACACCAGCTACACGATTAGCTTTAACCGATACAATTGAAAACGAACAGTGTTTCTACAAAGTACGATGTAGAGCTGCGCATTGCTTGACGAAAGTAGCGAATGGTTTAGTGAATTGGGCCGGGCCGCCAGCTATGTTGCAGATATTTCGCAAAATGTTCGGCTCTTTCGCTGCACCTCATATAATAAAACAAAATAGCTTTCAAAATTTTCAACATTATTTCTTACAAAAAACTATACCTGTCGCCATGGGTGGTTTAAGAAATGCTCATGGTATTTGTCCCCCAGAGGTAATCAGGTTTTTATTGGAGCTTTTTAAATACAATGATAATTCTAAGAATAGGTATTCAGACAACTACTATAGAGCTGCTTTAATTGAAGCTCTAGGACAAACAGTAACACCAGTTGTGTCAGTTATACATCAGGGTGCGCCGATTACATCAGAAAGTTTGAGTGCAGATACTAAATCGGTTCTAGAAGAGATCACAAGAATGCTGAATTTAGAAAAGTCATTACCGTGCTACAAGTACACTGTAACAGTTGCCTGTTTGAAGGCGCTAAGAACATTACAGAAATATGGACACTTGCCAAGTAGTCCAACTTTATTTAGAAGTTACGCCATCTACGGAAGATTTATTGGTAAACATTTACTAATTGAGGCAAATCATAACTTTAACATTTATATTATTTAGATGTTCGATTAGCCGCCTTTGAGTGTTTAGTGGATTTTGTCAAAAACGATGGTCGTGTACCCGATCTGGCGCACCTTCTGGAAATAGCAGAGAATGATCCAGATCCAGGCGTACGACACAAACTGCTACAAATCCTTATCTTAAATCCACCCTTTGAAAGAGCGTATAGACATCGTTTAGACACACCAGAGCTGGTAGATCGTATCTGGACCAACATCAAGTATTATGAAATCGTAAATTAAATTTTATGTTACTGATTTATATTTTTTTTATACAGCGGCATGTTATCGCATGATTCAAAACTACGTTGCGATTTTGTCGATTTATATTACAAATTGTATGGACTAAAAAGACCAACCTGTTTGCCGATACCAGAATTAGCTGGTATCCTGAAACCGCAAAAGGTCTATGATGAAATCAAAAAGAAACCGCCGCATTTTAGCAACGAATCTAAACCGTCAACAAGTGGTTTTACGGACATAAAGAAAGAAACTATTATAGAAAAAGATGACCCAAGCGATATTATTATCGAAGAAAACGTGGATTGCATAAACGTAGATGTAATTGCAAAGGAAGATCGTTTTATTAAGGTCGGCCTGTTCAGTTATTTATTATTTAAAAGTCGCATACATGTTCTGTTATAGCAAGAACCCATTGAGATAAAATCAGAATCCGTACCGAAACAAGAGTATTTCTCTGATAACTCTGTATCATTACCGGGATTAATGGGATTAGCGGGACCAGTTGGATTTGAACCAGGAATGTTTAAAAAGGAAGGGGAGACAAAACATAAATCAGACCCAACAAAGGTTTTCAATCATTATATAATGTCTTTTTTTCATAAAGATGAAACTTGAATTACAGGTCAAGAAGAAAAAGAAGGATAAGAAAAAACATAAGCACAAACATAAACATAAACACGAACACAAACACAAAGAGAAGAAGGAAAAAGATGGTAATAAACTAAAGATGAAAGAGGAAACGTTAAGTTCAATGAGCTCCACCCCTAGTCCAAATCCACATTCTCTTGGAGGTGAAACTCTTTAAAAATAAGTTTTTAACATTTTTTTATACTGTAATTATAAGTACTTATAGTTTATATTGTATTGTAGTTAAAATAAAATATATGACGAACAATTTACATTCATAGTCATAATTGAATTGGGAGCATATTCGAATTAGGATCCTAATATAGAATTGCAATTGAATTTGTGGAAACCAGCATTGCGAAATATTATATTCCTCTTTTGTTTGAGATTCAATCTGTTTCATCAATCAAATTAGAAGAATCTGCTTGTTGTTCCTTTGTGGTGAAGAACAACAATGTAGCTCATGCGTTTTTCCTGTGAAAATTTATAGTGGAACAAGAAAAAAATGTTTTAGTATAATTAATTTTTTTTGGGATTGTTATAGGTCAGAATCAAAATAATAGTCAGTAATTTCAGCAAAAGAAAGGGTCAAAGAAGAAAGGAGAAAATGGAAATTGCTTTGCAAATTTTAGATTCATGCTAAAACTAAAAAGCGTACCGCACTATTTATCCAAAGAAGAAAAATTTCCAACTTTAAGAAAAGCTTTACTACTTTTAAAGTGCACTTGAAAGAAATATTCTGTTTGTACATTGTAAATCGGGTGTTAATATTTGAATATTTTACGAACTTTTATTATATTTAGGTAAGCCCGTTTTATACTATCAATAATTAAGGTTAAAAATCATGAAGAGCACAAAACAGAAAAAGTTTTTCTTTAGCGACCATAAAATTAGAATGTTCTACACATAAAAATCTTATGGTTATAATTAAGGTCATATTTATAACCGTAATCATTGTGGGCTTTTAACATATACGCCATACTCCTACCGCACCAATTTAATTATAGCCGTCCGAGATGTTTAAGAATATCCGCAATTAACAGGGATCTGTCTAGGCTACGCCCCTGCCAATTGCGTAAATCATGGTGGTTGCATGGGTTGCAACATAATTTTGACGTAAACAAAGAAACTAAAAATCTACCCATGATGATTGCGCATGCGCAGATATTAAAAATTTGCAATTGCAAGTTCCTCAGTGGTGCCACAGTTGGATAATTTGTATACTATTTCCTGCTTTAGCAAAAGGCAACCATATATGCTTTCCCTTTATTTTTCACATCAGTCCTCAATCAGTCGCAACTGTTCAAATGGTATAGACCTTTCAAGGCAGCAAGCTACCTTACGGTAAAGAGTGGTGCCTGAAAATACTTGATAATTTTTGAATTCTTATCCATGCAGAATTGCAGACACAATAAATGAACTGCGATGACGCAATTCTTGTGTCATGCGCAGTTCAATGCAAAAGCCTATAAAAATATCAAACCACGAATTACACTACCAACCTCACATAAAATGTCACCACAAATAGTGTCACAAAATGGAAAAACAGTTACACAAAATGCGCCTTGTATAATTATGTGAAATAGAAAATAGTATATTAAAACACTAGTGTTACAATGACGTTAGTTGTAATACGAGTACAAGTTTGCAACAGCCATTATAACACGTGTTTTATACTATTTTTTTTCTATTTCGCGTTAATTTACGTTTATTTATTATTAAAAATGGGATTTCTTATCCTTCCCAGGCAACCAAACTTAAATTTCTCCCAATTATTTTAATATATTAATGTAATACACAATTGTAGGTAATTTCATGGTTCAACGTTGAAGTTGAAGTGGAACTTTGTGACACTGTTTTTCGGCAAAACAGTTATACAAAGTGCTCATTGTATGTGCGAAATAGAAAAAATTATATATAACAAAATTTTGTTAAAATAGATTTCTAGAAAAGCTAATTACATACTGGTATAAAAAATAGTTGAAAAAATAAATAATAAAATAAATTGTAAATGATTTATTAAGGGTATATCTGCCTACATATTTCATCTCTTATAAAGGTACCTTCCTTGTCATTATCACCATCTAGAAAATGTTCAACAGGGTCTTCTTCTGTCAGTCTCTCAAATGAAAAGTTATCATCGATTGCTAAATTATGTAATACACAGCATGCACGGATAAATAAGCATATACGAGTCTGGCCCATTAGCTTTACATGATACAATTGCTTGAAACGCTGTTTTAAACGATCAAATGCATGTTTGATAGATACCGTACAGCTGTTTAATTTTCTATTAAAATATTTTTGTGCATGTGTGAGATGTCCGTTATCTCTGTATGGGGTCATTACATTTCTCGATAGAGGATAGGCATTATTAGCTAATATAAATTTGTCTACAAAATAACAGATTTCATGAATTCATTTTTTAAGCAAATCTATAAGTACCTGAACATAGCTCATCTAGTTCTGTAAATAAATTGGAATTTCTGAAGACTTTAGCATTGTGAACTGATCCTGGATATCCTATCATTACATCTAAAAATTTTAAGTTGTGGTCACATAAGGCTTGTAATACTACAGAGTAAAAATTCTTTTGATTATAATAATCTGTTGATCGTTCTTTTGGCCTATCTATTTGTATATGACATCCAGCGAGGCATCCTGAAAATACATATTATAAATCTTATCTATAGTGTAATTTATTAATACCTATAACATTGGGAAATCCCTTGTTACTATAATAGTCAATAGTTTGTTGTTTTGCTTCCGTTGTAGGCATTTGTATCACATCCTCAGCCATATCATTCAAATATGTTGCAACTCTTGAAAGTATATCAAACAAACTACTTAGAGAAAGACCGAAACGATTGGCCACATCTCGATATGATGATTGGTGTCCTGCATACCACAAAAATACAGCAATATGTTTGTCTGCAGTTATATATCGTGAAGAAGGATCTAAAATTTGTATTTGTGTAATATTGGTCAATTCAAATATGATTTCACTACACACATTTTGACAAACTTTTAAACAATTCTGATGAAGAAAAGGACTGTGCTAGTGATTGAAAAAGAGTTTTGTTAATTCTAAAATGTGTACTAAATTGTTGCTCACTGTATGACGGAACAACCTAAAATACGCAATGATATACTAAATAATAATAATATACTTAATAATGTATGTAGCACCCATTATACACAGAAATACCTCTTCATAATAATGATTTATTAGCCGTTTATTTCTTAAAACCATTCCAACAATTTTACACACGTTATTAATACTATCATTATCGTCATCGCTAGAGTCAAACATTTCTTTCTCATTTTCATCGTCACATAAAAAGAAATCCATCTTATGATTTAAGGATTCCTCCATGTTTATATATCGCTAGTTGCCAATTGGTTAAGTATGGCAATGTGGCAGAGTCTGGTATGGCTTGCTGATTTAGTTATGGCAATCTGGCAGGTTTGTGGTTATGGTTTGTGATTACAAAGGATATTCTGTTACAAATGCAAGGTTATGTTATGAACCACAGATCACTTAAATAAGATGCGTCACTCTATACCCTATCATTAGGGCAACTTGAGGGGAAGAAACCAAGTAACGTGCGAGGGGAAACCTGAAACATAGGCAATCCAAACTACGAAATAATCGCGCATCTTCGGTGCGCTTCGGGAATGCTCGGTAAATTAGCGATGGCTTTACGTGCGCTCTTTGTTTGCAGGTAGGGATGGTACGACCTGCTCCTTATGCCGGAGCTGGTGCACCTGCTCCGACTCCGGCTTTGAACCTGGGGTGCTATTCTGCACCCTTCGCAAAGTATGAAATCTCTCTCGATCGCTCGCAAACAGCCTTCGCGTTGCTGAAGCCGTATTCTGATGTCTTCGCTTCTACTCGAAGTTCGCAAAGTATCCTTCGCCTCGCAACGAGCGGGTAAAAGTCGACTTCAAGATCGTGACGAACGTGACGCCTGCGTAGAAACCACTAGAAAGGGGCGTAAGGGTAAACGGTACGGTAGTAAATTTTGTCAAACTATTAATCTTTCGCGTTGATAGAACGGTTAGGTTTATTCGTTACTGCTTTAAATATTGAAATAACAGAGAATAATGGAAAACTTTGTGCTTTCTGCACTACGAGATTTGGGAAATGCAGAGGACAATGTTGTAGAGAGGCATGAATGCTGTGGACCCTATAAATACTATGAAAAATGATCAATGCCATATCTACGTGTTTGGTAGATTAAAATGGACTATAGACTCTCTAATATTTATATATATATTTCTGATATCTTTACAATTTTGTGAAACTTCTTCCTTTGGTAAACCACCCCAGTCTGATTTCTTTGCTACCGATTTTAACTGTACTTCAGCGTTGTTGGAGACTGCATATCATGCCAAAAAAAAAAATAGTACTATAAGTAAATTATATTTCCAATAATAGATATTATACAAATACTTAATATTTTTTCTTTTTCTTTCTTGAGATAGGGGCTTTTCTTTATACATGTAAATTTAACAATTTTTTTAACATATTCCAAGAAAGAAAAAGAAAAATACACTATCGGCTAAAAACAAAATACTTAATATATATATTTTTTTATTTCAAACAAAATTACATATATTTTCACTTAGCTTGCGCCAATTTTCCAATTCATTCACAATTCCTGGCGTATTATTTAATAAATCACCCAATGTTCCATCTTTCCGCATCCTTTGTGTAAGAGTATTTGTAAAATTTGCCAAATATTAAATTATGATTTATTTTTATATTCAATACTGGTTTCTGTAATTTTTGTTTTGGTTCTTAAACAATTGCTTCTTTCAAGTATAATATGCACTGTACAACGTTTGAGAATCATCTGAGACCAATTACAAGCGAAAAATAATAAACACTTTTATTGTTGCCAATAATTTGCAAAAATTATATAAAGCGTTTCTATTTACCGCCAGAAGAATTGTAAAATTTGTAAGCAGATCTGTGCGCCATACCTTGGTAGGCTTTGGAAACATAGTTAAAGTCCTCAATTATCGACGTTGTCAAATATACTGCTCGCGAAGCTACGAATACGTGTGCGACTGCCGTTCAGAATACAGGTCTTCGCATGCGCACCCTTCGCAATCGCAAGTATACGTCTGGATGCGAACGAAGTTCAGAATAGCACCCCTGGTGCAAGAAATCAGGTTCAGGTCTACAGGTCTTCTTTAAATTATAGTATGTGATATCTAAAAAAAAAAAAAAAAAAGGTCGTCGGTTCTGTAAAAAAAAAGTCTAAAAAAAAAAACAAGAGATTGTCGGTTCTGTAAAAAAAGTCTAAAAAAAAAAAAGGTCATTAGCTTTTGTCATTAGGCACATCATTGGAGAAAGAAGTTAAAAAAACGATTTCTATATGAACAGGTTTGTTAATTAAGGTTTAGAACGACTGCGGTTGCGGAGCGAGTGCACTGGTGCAAAACCTGCTTTTTTACGGGTGCACCAACTTGTGCGAAACCTGCTTTTTTACGGGTGCAACCAACTTGGTGCGAAACCCGCTCTTTTACGGGTGCACCAACTTGTGCAAACCTGCTTTTTTACAGGGTGCACCAACTTGGTGCGAAACCCGATCTTTTACGGGTGCACCAACTTGGTGCACCAACTCCGATCAGCGAACCAGTTCCAAAAGAACAGGTCCGATCCGGAGCAGCCATCCCTATTTGCAGGTTATATTTATGTCTACCACGTGTTTATGCGCTTGTGCTTACGATTGTGTTTGACGATAGACCAGTTTTCTTTTTATTTAATTTTGTTTTCCTTCTTATTTTTATTATTATTATTATATTTATTCATTTTTTATTTGTAATTAGTGTTTATTTCGTTATATATTGATTCATTTATTAGTGCTATTTAATTGTGAAGTATAGACATTTTTAAGTTTGTGTAAATCAGAAGTTTTTCGAAGGTATAGTATATGTAATCATTTACCTATTTGCTCTTTCTTGTTCAATTATTACCATATACTACTTATATTAATAGTCTATGACAACATTATAATGGTCTTATGATAGTAGTATCTATAAGATATTATACAACTCTTTTAGATCTCCCTGCACCTTCCTATTCATAGGTGCTTTCCTTTCTCACATAAAAGTAGTTTGGTAGTACTCATGGTGTATTCTACATGCAAATTTAGCATTGAAAGGAACGCTGAAATTGCAGATGCAGTACATCGGAAATATTGCCGAACTACTTTTATGGGTGAATGGAAAGTATTTTATATTAAATTTTGTACTTTTCTTATAATTTAACATAAACTGTTCTGGAAAGTCCATTATAATATGAGAAATACTAATCTAAAGGTTCCTTCTATTTTTAATTCTCTAGCATTCATACAAGCATGCCATACTGTGCTGTATGTCGTAAGGTCAAGAAAGGTAGGAGGCACAGACTTTCCCACCCAAATAGGACAGACTTGTTGATGTTTGGGCACAGTGGATAAGATTTATAGATCGGCCAGAATATGCAGAATTACCAAAAAAATACCTATATGACAATATCTCCTTGTGTGAATTGCATTTCAAACCGGATGATTTTACCACTAATCTGAATGGACGCTTGCTGAAATATCTAGCGGTGCCGAGTATCTATATTTCTGGTATGTTTTCCATAATTGTTATTAGTTATTATGAGCATAATAAAAAAGTATCTTTTTTTTGCAGGATAATATGCCGGTTGAGCAAGAAAATCTACAACAATCTGCTGAGATTTCAGGTAATTTTTAAACGATAATGTAATACATATTTTATAAAACACTTTTCTTTATGATGTTTAGATGTACCAGAAAACGAAAATACGATATCAATTTTACCAATCGATCCATCACTAAATTATGCAATTCCAGGCACTTCTAGCTCTTCAGATGTACTAAATGAAGGTAATACATGCACTCCTATTCTTGTGCAAAATATTTTAATTTTTGCGAAAAAATTACAGAAACGGATATGCCGGGACGAGAATCGCGATTGTCGTATGTGTCCAGCTTAACAGAAAGTTCAAACAGTACTGTTCTCCATAAGAAAAAAAAAATTAAGGTGTTGCAAAAAGCACTTGGTCAGAAATACAGGCACACTAGGGCACTAAAAAGAAAATTGAAATTGGCAGAGAATTTGGAGACGAATAACAGTTTTCAGAAGTTGTTGAGGACAATGCATCCGAATGCTGCCAATTTTTTTAAATGTCAAATAAGAGAAGCTGGAAAGAGCAAGAAAGGACAACGTTTACTACAAATGAGAAAATTTTTTGCCCTTACTTTGTATAAACTAGGACAAAAAGAGTACAGGCATTACCAGCAAATATTTTCACTGCCATCACCAACAACAATCGCAAGATTATTGAAACGACTTTCCTTAAAAGTTGGTAAGTATGATAACATGTTATTCTAATATCTAGGGTTGACCTTTCTACTTTGTTTCCAAAAATTGAAATTGCTATGCATGGTTATATCTTATATATTTTTTAGGCATCAACAATGTGATGATCGATTATTTAAAAACTGTGGCAGCGTTTAAGCCCTCAAGACAGACATTGTGCTATATTATTTGATTAAATAGTTTTTAAGTTGCCAGGTAAAATAATAATAAGAAGAAATAGTGATATTATAATCATTTTATAATGTATTCGCAGGACTAAAGTATGATGTTAGAAATAAAGAAATTCTTGGATTTGAGGAGAATAGCACGGAGTCCAGCATAAAAATAGCTGACCATGCGATAGTTTTCATGGTAAAGGGGTTGCAAAAGAATTGGAAATTTCCATTTGCATTTTACTTCAGTGAATCTGGCATGAAAACTATACCCCTGGTCAAGATCATCAAGGATGTTGTACGCAGTGTGCAGTCATGCAATTTAAATGTAATGGCCCTTGTATGCGACCAAGGCGCAAATAATGTCAGCAGCGATTAATTATTTGAAAAAGGAAGCTGAAGAGAATGTAATAGAGAAGGCAAAACATACAACGGATGGATAAATATAAATGATAAGAAAATATATGGAATATTTGATGTTCCACATCTGCTAAAAGGGACTCGCAATAATTTACTAAATTATGATTTAGTATTCAAAATGGAAGGCGTGGGAAAGAAAAGCTTGCTGGAAGCATGTGGTACAGCTGTATGAGGAAGATAGGAACAAAATCATTAGGGCTGTTCCAAAACTAAATGATTGCCATATACTTAAAGATAAGATCCAGAAGATGAAAGTTAAGTATTGCTCACAAGTTTTCAGTCAGAGGGTAGCATCACAAATGTTGGTGTTAAGTGAATATGGTACGTAAATCAAGACTTATATTATATCTTTCAGTCAGTAACAGTTTTTTTTTTTTTTGTAGCCCCAGAAAATGTGATTGATTCTGGAGCAGGTGATACAGCTTATTTAATAAATTTTTTTGACCAGTTATTTGATTCACTGAATTCAAGTAATTATTTTGCCAAGGGTAAAAGCTTGAAGTGTGCTGTTACAAAGACTACAACCCATATGGAATTTTGGAAGAAGGCAATTGTCATACTTAATAGTATGTACTTTTTGAAAAATGGAAAGAAGTTTATTCCTCCCACTATTAAAAATTGGCAATTGACCATAAGAAATGTTATAAACCTATGGGAAGATTTACAGGAGAAAGGATACAAGTATTTTTTAACAAGAAGGGTGAATCAAGACCCTCTTGAGAATTTTTTTTAGTGCAGTGAGAGGATTGGGCAGATTTAATCACCGGCCAACGACCATCCATTTATCGCAGCATTTAAAACTTTAATTAATAATATGTATCCTCCAGGCATTCTATTAACGCCAATGCGAAAAAGATGGAAGTTTCCGCGATACAGAAATCATTAAAGTTGCTTTTAAATATAGTAGCAAGTCCAGGATAGAAAAACGCGCATTTCAAAGGAAAACTTGGATAGTACATTGTCGCTGCAACCTTCAGATTTGAATTATATAAATAACTTCAACCTAATGTATTTTTCTGGATATTTATTAAAAAAATGTTATGACATTTTTCCACAATTGTAGTTATTGCACAGATGCTCTAACAACAAGTGAAAATGTGTTACACACTTTAATTGGAAAACGTGAACAAAACCTTATAAAAAATTAAATTATCCTTCTATAGGTTTCAAAAATATTATTAATGATATGAAATCAGTAATTGAATCTACTTTGCCATATGAATTTCATTCAGTAGAAAATATATATATGATCTTGGAAAACGTTGAATTCGGATTGTTGGAATTGTGAGTTACATAAAAATCAGATTAAAAAATTTGTAATCAATAAAGTTGCAGATATTCTATATATAAGTGGTGTCATAACATAAATTTATTTTAAATGGAAAGTTTCGGATCGGTACCGATGTATCAGATCCTGTAAAACGTTATGCCTTGAAAAATATAATAAATTATTTGCAAGATAAGAAGATAAATTGTAAGATACCCACTTTATAAAAATAAATTTGTGTATATAAATTCTTTTGTATGTTTTATATTCCTAGACTGTAATGATTCCCCAAATTATATTGTTTTATTTTTGTATGATTTTCTTAATTTTGATATTCAATAAATAATAAGTATATATATTAGGAACACATAATAATTTGGCCTGTTTATGAGCCTGTACCTTATGCACTTATATTCTATATATGTATAAAGTCAAAAT
Source organism: Protaetia brevitarsis (assembly GCA_004143645.1). Lineage (NCBI taxonomy): Eukaryota > Metazoa > Arthropoda > Insecta > Coleoptera > Scarabaeidae > Protaetia > Protaetia brevitarsis. The sequence continues at coordinate 703,699 of RXPK01000092.1, read as the reverse complement.
GCATTATAAAATTAAGGCTTCTTCTAAATTCTGTATTCTATGTATGTAACTGTGTTTAAAATTATTATCATTCCGATATAATTTATACGTTTATGTACTAATAAAACTCACTTGAATTGTAATTTTGTGATATCGTTAGGCATAATTCCTTCTCTCAAACGGAGATATTTTAGATAATTCTTTATGTACTTTTCTTCAGCCAGTCACTAATATCTCTGACATAAATCAACATAGATTATAACACGTTTACCAAATTATAATTTATGCCGAGTTTTATTATTATTTAATTATTTTTATATCGTAATGATAGTAGTTTAGTTATAAACGTACGTACATCCATAAAATTCAATATGTATTTCTGTAATATAGGTTGCATAAGCTATAAGTATATAACCTATTCCTCCCCCTACCTGGAACCTCGTCCACATTCGAAACATAGGGGCAACAAAAAGCATTGAGTGACGTATCTAATTTAGGTGATCTGTGTTATGAACATCAAAACCACTGACATCTGCATGTGCATACACGAACTGAAAATTGGACTGGCGGTACCTGTAAAATATGGAAATTAAAAAAGAAGTACAATTTATTATACATTCAACCGTCGTTTACATGATAGGTTCTCATGTGACAGATTCCACTTTTATTTGCAAGATTTTTTTTTAGTAATGGGCCAAGTATATGAAATATAAACTTTTTTTTTCATTTTTCTATGTTAGTATTAATGTAATATTTTCATTTTGATTATAGCTAAATTTTATATTTTTTTCGTACATCAAAATCATTCATAGAAAGTATCCATGTTCTTTTATCTTTATATCTTTTCGTAATCGTTCAGGGAGGAATTAGTACCTTTTATTTTTTTGTTCATTACGTTTTCAAAATAAACTTAAAAATACCCGCCGCCAATTTAAAAAATACTTGACAAGCATGTGCGGGTATTTCAAAATATAAATATATATTGTAAACAGGCAAATAAAAGTGTGTAGGTACCTATATAAAATATCGTACAAAAACTATACATAACAAAATACAATTAGGTCACTTTGGGCCACCTTTATTATTTTCGTTTAAGCCTCATCATTTTATAGCTTTTTTTGTTTTATCGGATGCGTGAGTAAAATTATTTGTAGATATAAATATCTATATATTTATATCCCAAGTTATATGCTGCTGACTATAAAATTACTCGAAGTTTACTTTTATTTTCTAAAATATTTATTTAAATATCTATCGTAAAGCATTAAAGTGACTCGAAGTAGTAGAAAAACATACCTATACCTATTGCACATAAAAAAAGTATAATCCGCTGCATGGTGTGACTATAAGAACATCCAATCATAATCGTAGATTTTCAACATAGCAAGCGTGCATTTTAAAATCGGACAGCGTCGGTTTTCGTTCTCCACAATTTTTGATTAGTTAAATTAAACTATAGTGAGGAAATTTAAACAAACATGTGGGATGCTAATGCCTGCAGTTGATTGCTGTAGGAGAGTTTGATTAAGGCTTCTTTGATGCGAAACGCTTCGATTAACGCTGAGTATATATAAATTCCATTGTCTTTAACTCCCCAGTAAACCAAATTCAAATTTTCCCTCAATTATTTTCAGTAACTTCAACATTAAAGCACGAAGTTACCTACGATTTTGTATTACATTAATAGTCATTTGAATACCTTTCAGTTGAAGTTACTTAAAATAATTGCGGGAAATTTGAATTTGGTTTACTGGGATCTCTTTTCTTTTGCTATTTTATGTATATAACATGGCACATAAGCCTATTATTCGTATATTACAATTAAAAAACACCAACCGTATTTTAGTACAGTATAGCCTTTGTAATTTTTTCTTAATGTCATTTCGAAAAATTTCTGAATTAAATTTATTGATGAAAAGTTTCTAATTATGTACTTTAGTAATTCGCTTATTTGGGCCAAAGTCGCAAAATCTAAAATACCATCACAAAAATTCATGCGTTGTTTGTCAATTTCGTTTCAAGTAAAGTACTATTTGCGTTCACAGTACGTAAATATGTTAGTAAAAAGAATTGGTCAGGGCAAAAAAATATTGAATTATGCAATTCCTTAGACTGGTCGCCCTACTTTGATAATAATGATGGAGTTAATAATAGACGGAAAAACTAATGATGATTATCAAAATAGGCCAATCAGTATTAAAATTTGTCGATGTAAACGCAAACTGTACACTTTACTAAACGAAATTGTCAAATAATGGATTTAATTAAGTGCTAAAACCCAAAGTGCTAACGCTGTTTTTTCCGTTTTTGTTAAGATGTTCTTTGGCCATGTCACGATTAAATGAACTGTTGGGAGGAAATAGTCATGCTTTGGAGCGTATTTTTCTTTGGTTACATTCAGAGCTTGTTGCGAAAATTGCGCAGATGATAGAGTTAACGTATAAATATTATGATGATAGATTAGTCTCTGTTGTTGCTGTTTACTGTTTTTTTCGTTTTGACATATCAAGTCAAGTATCAGCACATAGAGTAGAAGTACGTATTCCCCACATTTTCCTAACTGTTGAGTTAGTAGGGTCCAGTGTTCGTATATATCTTGATCGGCAATTCCTGGCGCCGACACGAAAAATTCCGGTTTGGACACTGCAATTCCCTTTTTTTGGCGGAAAATACAAACTTATCAACTTTTTTTAATAAATTACTTACTAAATTAAAATAAGTGTATCGATACAATAACAGATTAATTTTAACTAAAGCAAATGAAAAACAAAATACAAAAATAATAAAAATTTCAATTTATTTTTATTGATGCAATAATAATATTTTATCCAATAATTCCCTCTAAAACAAAACTTTTTCCCTCTAACTGTTCAAAATTCCCTCTAAAAAAGGGGATTTCCCTCCCATATACGAACACTGGTAGGGTCTTTGCCGTCTAGATATTTAGGCCTAGGACATTTATGAGTATAGTTGATTTTTTTCACCAACTCTGTATTTTTGGTATTGTCAACTGTAAACATAGCATTACCTGTCCACAGCTGCACCAGTAGGTTCATTTTCAGGTTAAAAAAAAAGTAATTGCAGGGGGAAAAGGCAGGATAAAGTAAAACTATAAAAATCGAGTAGAATCTATTTATTTTTAAATATTAGTTGATTACATAGTTTAGGTAATGTGTGCTTGTCTGGATAAAATATGATATTTACAATGTAAATAATGAAAAGAAAATATATATATACTTAACAATTTTAAAGCTCATAAGAGATTAGGATTCATCAAATGTATGTATTTCTTAATTGATTTTTCTCCTTCTGGTACATTTGGTATTTTTTAGTTTACAGAGATATATTTTATTAAAGATAAGAACAGAATGATTCCTTTTCTATATATATAATAATTAGAGAACACAAGAAAACTTTTATATATATATATATAAAGAGAAAATTTTACATTGTTTGATAATATTATCTTATCTAAAATTTGAAATGTACAATTGTTGCTGTCCAAACTGTTCAAGACAGTAAATAATAATTTACATGTATAACGGAGTAATAAATTTTTGAATATAAAGAATGTACTTAAAAAAAAATAATAGTAAATTAAACAGAGAACAATTGTATACTGTTTTAAACAGTCTGGTCCAAATCATCAAAATATTCACAAATATACATCCGTCACCACGTATTAAATACTAGGGATGTTTCGCATTCAAAACAGATGCGTACATCGATAACAATTAAACAACTGCAAATTTATATATCATTATATACATCGACAAAAAAGCGTAACTTGATTGGTCAATGATATAAAAATAACTTGTATTACTAGTACACCTATTAGATCGACATAATCTACATTTAACAGTTTAAAATGAAGATTCATTTACGAATTTATGTATTTTTATACGTATGTGCTTATATGAATATAATAACTGTATATATAGGAATCCATCTGAAAAATTAATCGTGATTATGTTTTCTGTGACAATCATTAATGATGTTGTACCCATGAAACCATTAGAGCACTGTTTTATAAAATATCACCAAGTTCAATCACTATGTTCAAGTTGTGTTTAAATCAATCAGCTTCCCAAAGAAAAAAGAATTAAAAGCCTTTTTGTGAGATTGTAGAGATTATTGTCACATTTATTTAAATGTATCAAAAAAGTAATTCGCCTAATTAGTCAATATTCTGATTGAACTGCGAACATTTTCCATGTAAACGAAGCCGAATTATTGGCAGAAGTAGTCGAAAGAAAATATTGTCATACAGTTAGGAACTCCGTCCGATTGCATATCTGTAGATTAACTTCGCCTTTGTTTAGAATTTACTTGAAAAACAAAATTATTTGTTATGATTAAACAAATGCAACAGTATCATCTATGAATTTTAACATTTGTTTTGCGTTTAATACTGTAAATAAATAAGTGTGTTTCTTGGTATAACAAGTGCTTGTAATTTCTATATTTACAAAATTAGGTGTTTATTCTATTTACATTGACTTAATTTATTTCAAGACAAATTTATTGGTCGAAATCCAAACAATATTTCAAGACAACATAAAATTTTATAGTAAAATATTTACTTTCTATATATCCCCTATTATATGACAGTAGTATATACACATTCACTTAGATAATGATTTTATATTTTTCTTACATTTAATATTCTTTAAATACATTACGTATATTTAATATAATTAATATAAATAGGTAAAGGGTTTTTCAAAGGTATATGATTGATTTTGGTGATATATAAAAAATAATAAAGTAATCATGACAAATTGACTTTGTTTCTCATCTATAATGATTTCGCAACAACGAATACTATCTACAAACTAAAATGATTATAAATACATTATCACTGTAATTTTTAAATGTATTTTCTTTTAATTCTTTTTTTTTTGAACATAACTACCTACTTTTTATCATTTTGTAAAGGGATACATGCATATTAAATTAGCGTGATAACATTTTCTTATATGTTTATACACGTACGCCTAGATTAAGTTGTATTTTTCTGCAGTTACGTCGCACGTCGAGAATTATCAAATTATATTGCTCTCCGGTTTGTTTTAATCACTCCATTTCCGATAAGAAGGAATTCAAATGGAATGGAAACGAACCAAATACAGCACTCAAACAATTGTTATTCATCCTTAAATTAAAACAAATACAATCATATATACAGTCAAATAAGTTAGATCTTCCGGAGGGTGTCATCATCGTATAAGATCATGGATTTCGATATCGAATCAAGTTGGATCAAACATTTCTATTTAGTAGACAACACAATCGATTTTTTACGGTTTCTTGCGCTTTGCAGTTGCTTTTTCATCGTTTCTCTATAAGAAATTTATACACCTTTTTTTTGTAAATTTTATATATTAATAACTACATCTCTCTCTTTTCACTCTCTTTCACGCTATTTCTTCTTTCTCAAATATTGCTACAAATATTTTAATGAAATATATAAAACTTGCAGCTCTCTTTACCTAAATTACTAACTATTTATTTAACAGTTGAAAATGTTGTGATTGATTTTGATTCGATGCCACCCAATTTGTAAATATGTCCCTGAAATAAATAAAACATAATTTAATATATTTATAATAACAGAGATAAAAAAAAAAAATTTGACAAGATGAAAAAAAGGGGTATTATTGTATACCGTTTATAAATTTTATGTAGGATGATTAAACATACATTTCCTTTCTTTATCGTTGACTGATGACAAGGCAGGATTATAAAAAAATCTTTTCCAAACCAAAAGGAGTTTAGAGTTTAATAAGACGTTTATTGGAAATATGCATGCTTTTCTGAAATGTGAGTACTATTGCAAGTGATAATGGATCAACGATTTGGAAATGAACTTATAGACACTAGTTCTTGGTCTGTTTAGCCAGACAAGAGTCAATGTAAACAAAAACGTTCATTAATTATATGTAAGAAATGGACATTGAAGTCTTGCAGAATTAACACATAAAAGTGTTTAATTATATACACGTTGGAAGAGATATCTCCGAAAATTATTTTCTTCATTTAAATAATTCTGCTGTCATAACCAACAATGTAGTAGGTCATTCATTCAGGTTATCAGGATCAGACATAAAAAAATACTAAATTCTTTAGCTTGATCGAGTTGCAAAAAAAAAATGCGATATTTTTTTTTTTTAAAAAATCCTTTGAACTCATGTGTTTGTTTGAAATATGTAGTATTTATTCAAAATGAACCACTTAAAGGAAGAAATTAAATTAATTTAAATGTTTAAATTCAAACAGCATTCAAGAAACATTATTGTGGTTTATTTTAATAAATGAGCTAATATTTTATTGAAATTCACTATTTCATAGATCGAGAAACTTACAACCCTTCTTACAAAAAAAAAATTTTGAAAATAATGTTTATAAAAGAAAATATTCGTCTAATGGGGAGGTCATTCGAAATTTAATTTCCATACCCTTTTTGGCATGATGGCAGAATTTCATAAATGCGTAACTACATAATTAAGCTTATTTTGTCATATTTCAAATACCGTGGTAATATTTCTAAAAGTAGCTTCTCAATAAAGATGTGTCTTTCAGAACAGCTTGTAGAGCATATTTATGCAGTGCATACATACCTGCAATGACTGACGACACATTCATTGCTACAATATCTTCTTTCCCATTCTGCATTCGATATGGCAGGATTAGGACATCCGTGACGTATACATGAATTTGGCGGACGCATCTGTCCTTGACCAGCGGTCTGTTGCACTGAGGTTGGTACAGAGGGTGCAGGAGCAGAAACCGGAGGAGAACTCGATACCATCGGTGGGGGGCTTACATGCTGTTGCATGTGTTGTGGAGCAACGGGTACCTGTTGTGGCTGCGGGACCTGTGATCGTAGACAGCTGTTATCAAATTTAAATTGCCCAAATACAAATTCACCTATTACGAATTATAGTTCTACATACCTGCTGCATATAACTTGTGGTATGTGGTGGTATGTGAGTTATATTCATGTGATTTGGCACAGGCCCATCGGAACTTATCATGTTCTATAGGGATTGCTGTGTTGTTAAATTATCATCATCGGTTTTTATTTACATCGATGGAAGGGGTGTAGGTGCAATGTCATCGGAGAGAGAAGCGGTTATTTGAGGAGAATATCCACCATACTGGGGAGCACCAGCATTGTTGTAGTTACTATAGCCACCGTACATACCTTCATTTTCGCCAGCACCTTTCGAGACTAAACTAGCTCTGTATGCTGCCAGTGCTTTTAAATAATCTTTTTTAGCTAGTTCAGTTTTCCTTTTGTAGACCTAGAAAAATATAATTAACGTTTGTTACGTTGAACGAAATCAAATATAAACATTCATTTATAAACCGCGTCAATTAAAAAGCAATTCTTTAAATTTAAGTGAATTTAATAAAATGTTTATACAAGATAAGAACCTATTTATTATAAAGCAAATGTCAACAAAATGCAGGTTTCTGTACTTACACTTTTGTGTTCCGAATCGAGAGCGTCCCACATGGAGGCGACAATTTTAGAAACTTCACCGAAGCTCGCATTCGGATTTTGTCCTTTGATGGCAGCTTGTGTATCACGGAAAAATAAAGCGTATGCTGAAACCGGTCTGTAAAGATAAGAACAATAAGATGGCTGTTCAAACAATGAAGTCCGTCTAATTCTCCTACTTTTCGATATTTTCAATACTTTCAATTTTCTCCATATTCAAGCCCTTACTTAAAAATTATCGAACTGATCACGAAAATGGACGCCGACTCTTGTAAAATTTTACAACTAAATTTTGTCTCGTGATCTACCACAAATGGGACATCCCTACATTTTATGATTTCTAAATCAATTCAATTTGAACTCTGTTATCAGTTGAACATCAAAGAATCCGCAATTCTAACAACGTAATGAGAAACAAGGAATGAATGATCGGCGGACATTTTCCCTTCACAAACGGTGACTGCAACTTCGGGCAACTCCGCGAACGTTCGGCGCAGGCCTTCGATCGTCTTTTGTCGTGCGCGCGCGTTATTTGAGTTCACATGCAAAAGGACAAATTACTCTTTTATTGTCAATAATTCTAATAATGCAGAATATTCTACATTTAAAGCGCGGATTTAGTATCTTATTGATCGTTTAGTTTAAATTATATACTAAACCACCGCATATATTTAACAATGCTAACGTAGATTGTTAAAACAATGCCTAATTAAACTTGTTTTAATGTGACGTGAAATAAATGTGAATGTGAAATTACAGGCTAGGTAATCTTCCAAAACCTATTAAAATAACAAATGTGGTTTTGACGTAAAAATAAATTACTATTCACTGAGAGGACGTGGTGGAATATAATAGCTGTTTTATTCTTTGAAGAGGGGAGGGCAGACAACTAACACAAAAAATAAATGAATATGAAAATGCTTGTTACGTTAGGAAAAATAATTAATCACGTCTACAGCCATTGTAACATATTTATTCTCACGTTGTAAAAAAGTAGAGGAAGGAAATTTATTGTGATAGCCTGTGTAAGGAATTCCATTATGCATTTAATACACAATAAGGATAAAACATGTTGCAAAATTAAAGCTATCAATATTTCAAAGTAGAGGAATATACATAGTATGTAAAAGAAAATTGCAACCAATAAAATCTTACTGTTACAAACTCCGGCGCACGCCCCGACGTGTGCAGGTTTTAGCCCAATATAACCTCCAACCGTTCCCCTTACCCTCCCAACGTCATCCCTACTAAGCCACCCTCGATGCTATACAACGTCGAGAAAATGGCATTCTCAACATTTTAATATTGTTTAATACTCCTCTTTCGCTCTTGTATGTGTGTGGGGAGACGGAGGGGAGAAAATCAATAGACATAGACGTTACACTGAAAGCTTTACAGGTTAATACATTTTAAATTTGCCATAAATCATGGCGAATGGGTATTATTTAATTAGTTAGACCCGTAAATTACTTTACGCTTTAAAAGGAACTCATAAAATGTAAAAGGCGAACAAAGCCAGACTAGTAATTCAGATGGATTTTAATATTTAATGTTTTGTTCGAGAAACGTAATTATATTAGTGAGTTCTTTAGACATATACTATATTAATTAACATTTTTTACTTATTCATTTATGTTGTACGTTTAAAATACGGGCGGTAAATGTGACCGAATTTCACTGCGCAACGTCACAGCATCTCACTACTATTACAATTAAAGCACCAAGACAAGGGTTTAGTTGTTTAACTATGGAATACGAGATTACGTAAAAAATTAGAATGTTAATTCCCTTAATTTTAGCTGATAGAAGTTCTTTGCAATTACTAATTATCAGACTACCGACCTCTCTTACAATAGACGTCAAAATGGTGTAGAATAAGAGACTACCCACTTACTCGAAATATAACTTAAAATAATAATTCTATCGCCTACAATTCCTATGATCACAAAATTTTTGCGATTTACTGCAATTGCGCTGTGAGGACTGATATTCCTCTACGTTGTGTTGCCTACGTGTTAGAGAACTGTCCACATACATATTTCTTTAACTGTACATCTATCCTAGGTATTAAATTATCTAATTTGCAATTTTTCACAGCTTGTTTAATTTAAAGGAAAAATAAGATTATATAAATTTTGCCTAGTGATTTTCTGTTTTCATCGTCTAGTTAGTCCCTGGATAACACTGATGATAACGGATGGTAAATGCGGCTGGGCACGGGTATAATATCTTATCCTTATCTGCGTTGGGTGGACGCATTATCTCAAATGAAAAATAAGTGTGTATTATATCGTACCTCGTTTATCAACGCCCCGCTTGTTCGCGCTGTTTATTTTAAAGTTTCTTGTGAAGGGGAAGTGCAGGAGAAATGTGTGGGGAAAATATAATGCGTTGACGATTATATGTTACCTTATATTTGTATACATTTTATATATAGTGGGAGGTAATGTAAACAAGCGTGAGACTTTAAGAGAATTTCGAAACAGGACACGACAGAAAATCGAGGAGGCGATGTTTTATTTATTTATTTATTATGGGGTGAATGGATGTACACACCTAAATATCGAACATCTATTATGTTTTTCGAGTATATTTACAAGGAAAGCTTTCCAGATATTAAATTTAGATTTTGATAAAGCTTGATGGGATTGCACATTACGTTTAGATATGCAAGGAAGATTTATTTTCATCGGTGGACATTTATGGCCGTTGGCATCGAAACTTTAAATTTGGTTTAATTTTAAGTGACATTCACGTATGTATTCAATATTAACCCTTAACTGCTACAGACTGAAATTAATTCCATAAATGCTACAGATGGATCACAGAGACCCAAACGTTATAACAAGGATAAATAATTTATACAATAAAATGTTAATAATTAATTTGTAAAGAATTCAGTTATGTCAATATAGGTAAACAAACTAAAAACAATTCGGACAAATTTTATGTGCACATTGTAAACAGATTAGCAGATTGAACTGTTGTGAATAAGTAACTAATTTTAAGAAATTCTGACGGCTTTTTGTAAATTTAGTTTTTTTTTTTGTTATAACTGACATAAAGGGTTTTCCAAATTCAATACATCCATTTAAAAATTATACTTTTAATATTGCATATATAAAATTATTTAATTATAATATGCAATTTGATACATATAGGATATAGGAAATATATAATTATTAAATTCTGTAATTATAAATAGTATGTTTTTAAACTTTCTTTTAACATAAAACCTTCATGTACAAATAGTAGCGCGAAAGCTTAAATGATTTTTTACATCCTTTAATAGTTCTTCACTTGAGACTCGAGATTAACATTTTCTTTTGATCTTTTAATTTTTTTCCATTAATAGGATAATTCATTGCTCTGAAATTTTCTGTATTACTTAATTACAATATTCACTCTATTCAAAATTGTATTCGATATAAAAAATATTCATTTTGTAATCTGAGTGTTTTCAAATTTTTTGAAAATCTAATCTTGTATTCATTTAAAGCGATTAGTTCCATAAGCATGGACTCTAAGCTGATTTGGGACGGTGTAAGCGCCCTAAATGAGCTGGGCACACAAAGGAAATGAACTTTGGTCTGGGTCTTACCTGAGGCGGCGAACCAAACTGGCCAGCCAGGTTAGTCAAGGTATCGTTGGAGGTGCTGCTCTGCCTTCGGCACTAACCAAATCGCAATTAAAAGAAATCAATCAATGATGGATGTAAATCAGTCCAGAGAGTGTGCAAAATCCCCGGGACAGAGACAGGCAAAAGAGTTCCTAAAGGATAGAGGCTGATTTCTACATGCTAATGAATAAAGACGGAAAAATGTAAAATGATAGTAGGTCTGCTGTGACTAATAGGCATATGTTAACATAGGCTGGAGATGAGCAACTGCAGATCTGCAAGAAAGGAAAAAACAGTTCATGTGTTGGGCTATGTGAGGCTGGCGAGGAAAAGGTTTTTATGTATAGCGGTGGAGAACCGCTAGTAGTACACCAATGAGCGCTCTCAAAGATGGAAGAGGCACATTCATGATTTTTTTTTTGTATTTTGAAGGTCAGTTTTAGTTATGTTTAAAACAATGCAAGTCTTACACATGAAATCATTAACGAATTACTGTATTTCTGCTAATTACTGTAATAATTTTAAGAGGATCTTTTTTTGGGAAAAATTGGGGCCACTCCAATCTTAATCTAGTACTTTACATTTTTTTCGATTTTACTAAATTACATTACATTATAATACGTATAGTGTTAGTTAGCTACTCTTTACTTTGAAATAATTCTTTTTCAAGTGCACTACGAACTCAGAAAAGGGTTTCAACAGCATTGCACAATACTCAATATATTTTTTCCTTTGATCTTTTTATTTTTACCATTAATAGGTTCGGTAATGAGAACAAATTCGTTTGTATATTCGAACACAATTTAAAAAATGTCAAAATTCCTTTCTCGCATTTCTATCTTTTAAAGCAGTTATCTCAAAAGTAAATTTTCTGTATTAGTTACATTATTCAGTCTATTCAGAATTTTCATCGAAATAAAAAATGACGTCCATAATTTGTCAACCTGAGTGAATTTGCAAGAATTTATTTGATTAGATTTTATTATATTTTAGTACAATATATCATATTAATCAATTTTACTTAAATTTTATTGCAATTAATTTGCATAACAGACATTCTTACGTTAAAATAATTCTTTTTTTAAGTCAACTGAGAACTTAGAAAAGCGTTTTAACAGCATTGCATAGATATCTAATTTAATTTATTACCATGCGATTAGTAAAATAACTATATAAATCCAAGATAGAAATAATTATATCTCGAACTTATATATTTTGTTTTTTTATTCCTTTTTACTTTAATAACTTCGTTTATCTCAAAATTATGTAATTTCAAACAGGAAATTGGCTATGTTGCAAAAGATATATCTGTAAGTTGGAGATTAACAAGAAGATAAACGGAATTAAAAGGGCTTTAATCGCAGTTCTATCATGTATGAGAAGTGTAAACGACTACAGCGTCGTTCGCATGGAAGAAAATTCCGGACAATGCGAAAAAAATGGAGAGTTTGCTTAGACGTTTCCGAAGTTTAACAGACAAAATTTTAAGACATTTAAAGATTGCACTCACTTTTGCGGTTCGTTAGGGTCCTCTTCTTTTTTTTCTTTTGGACTTTAGGCTTCTTCTGCGCTTTCGTAAGACCGGGGTCTGCAGGTTCAGGAGATGGCCTCTTGACACCAGTTATCTATAAGGACGATTTGAGTATTCAAAAATTATCGCGATTATCGTATGTATTTTTATAAACTTTTAATTATTCTGTCCAGTGACATTGGAAAGAATGCAGCGAGTAGTAGAAAAAGTTTACATGCCAATTATTTATGGTTCTTTTTTCAAAATGCAGATAATCTTCAAAGATTTATTTATTTATTTCCGACTATGAAGATATGGTTTAACCAAAATTAATGTATTTTAGTCTCAAATATTTTTAGAATAATGGCATTGTTTGCAGAGACAGTCCTTGACAGATTCTTAGTAGTAATTGCGGTTAAGTAGTAAAATGATCATAGTTGCCTAAACTAGAAAAGACTAATTTGTGATTAGTTTGATTGCACTGCAAACAACTCTATTATTATCGTTTGAAACCATTGAAAATGCTTACCTGTAGTTGGCTGTAAAATTATATCACTTGCAAATCAATGCTGCGTAATAATTTATTCAAGCGTGACATGTTTTTGATTATGTTTTTGTTTGATTCTGTTTTCCGGTTTTAAAAATATTTAAAAATGTTTCTCCACCCTTTTAAAGAATACATGGACATGATTATGTATTAGGCCGAAGCTCAATCAAATTCTTCCTAAGTCCAACGTATCTATCGAGAGGGATATCCATTAGGACATGTTGGAACATTTATTTGCCAGAACTTCGTATTGTTTGCAACGAAGAAAGTATTTAGAAAAACAGTAGAAAAAACTCATCACCAGGATTGTTTAGCCCATCTACATACCACAGGTCTGCATGAATCGGTTAACTTTGCCGAATAAGTCACTTGGAAAACAAGTAGTGATTCTTGTATCCAAACATTCACATGCACCAAGCTCATTCGCATTCCCTTCTGGAGCGATTTGATTCGAATTGATTTATATGTGAATCATTCAAATGATATACATAAGTATACTCGTTGTTTATCAACTAAGCACAAGGAGATACATGGCTTAATAGGTTAAAATGGTACTCAAACTTCACCACATGTTCTTTTATTTATTTATTCTTAGGGAGAGTTTAAAACATCTGCCGAGATTTTCGACATTCGACAAGATTTATGCATTGTCGTTACTGAAATCAATAACAAACCTCCAAACTTATAAAAATTACTTATTTTTTTCTTCCGCAGCTCCCAATCTCTTTTCATATGGCGAAAGTGAAGAAAATAATTGATTAAAAAACGTTTCATTTTATTTATATATATTATTAAGCGTTCGTATCCATTGTTATCAGCTTCAAAACGAACTTTAGCAGATAAACACAATAATAATGTGGATAAAGGAATCTATTGTCTAAATCTTTGCATATGTCTCTATAAATACGTGCAAACCTTAGATCATGAATATAACTGTCGACCATAGACCCGCTCTAAGCTCTGACGGCTGAAGCAAACATGAACTGAGCGCGTTCATGAGCTCAGTTCAATGCTCCTCACATTGAGACAAGACCACAAGCTATGACTACAAATACTTGTTAAATTTGACAAACATAAACAGGCAAATTAAACATATCTTCGTAAAATAAACTACATCAGGAAGAAATTATAGGTATGCCACACAGGAATGAACCATTGTAAAATTAATACGGGTTTTTGTGATTAAAAGTAAAAATAAAAGGATAACCAAACACACTTTTGCTTTAATGTGGCGTCATCTGACAGTTCTGATGTTCGCTTCACTCGGCCCCAAGGATAGCGAGAGCTGGTCTATGAGTATTCATGGTCTAAGGTGCAAACAGTGACATGACGTACGTATTCTCTGTGAGTAAATCAATTCAAATTGACGTAACCAACTCAAGTACATCGCGCTTCACAGCGTATCGAATCAAATTAAGCCAACTCCATTTAAACGAAAATTCACGAATCGAGTGGATTGTTGCAGACCTTTGGTACACACACCTAGTTTAATAACCCATCGCATGCACACATGCATTATAGGTTTTTCAATTGTCACCCTGTATAAATTTGGTTTTTGTAATGATTTCCAATTTTGCAATTAAATGGTGTAGATATAATGCAGCGCGAATTTTATTTTTATCACCTTTAATGCCCACCAGTGAGATAGAGTGCGCCACAATACTAATTGTCACGCTCTATCTCATTAGTGGGGCGATAGAGGCGGTCTGAAATTCGTGCTGTAGCAATAAAACATGCAATTTACCACAGGAGGATGCGGAGTACTGTCGTCACTATCTTCACTAGTAGTAGGCTCCTGCCCGGGAGGAGCAGGTGGACTATTTCCCCTTCCTTGAGGATGTTGAGGCGACGTCCCATATTGCCCCCTACCGCCCTGCTGGTGGGCCATCATCATCTGTTGTTGGTGTTGTTGCTGCTGCTGCTGGGCTTGCTGCTGTTGCGCCTGTTGCTGTTGGATCATCAACAACTGGTTGTTGTGCTGCGATTGCTGCTGACCAGAACCGGCCATCGTGTAATTGGGTTGCGGACTGTGATAGGAAGGATTCACCATCCCATGATCTGGACCCGATAGGTACAGTGGCTGCTGATAGCCACCAGTCGGATCGTGCATGCCCATGCTGTCTTGCTGCTGATTCATTTGCTGCCTATTCATTTGCTGCTGCTGCTGTTGGTAGTTCTGCATCCCGTGCTGCTCTCCACCGTGTTGTTGTTGCGGATTTATGGCAGGTATATCAAACTCCTCATCTCCAAAACTTGGCGTGTGAAAAGTCTAAAAGAAAAGAAAAGTAAATGTGAGTTTTATGTGCAAGTTTTTTAGCTAATTTAATAATCAGTAGTCCTACACGTGTTTTAGACTCAAAGAAAAGATTTTCTTAAACCAAAGAAATGTCTTTTTGGGCACATATCTTAGTATGGCGATCATTCGTCCGTAAGTAGGTATATTCAATAGGGTAAAGAGGTAAATTAAGCACTTCCTTAATATAAATTGGGTATGGTAATTGTTTCTGCATTTTTTAAACAATACTTCTCTACAGCGTTCAGCCATGATATGCCTTTAGGGATATAATTACAACTAAATTAATGCAATAGTCGATTAAGAAAAACTAACATGACGAAACGGATCATCTATAAAAATTTTTAATGAGTTTTAGTGCAGTGCCTGCGGGGCGTGACTTTCTCGGCTGCTGCACACTCTCAACAAACGATGTTACATTGACCTGTAACCTCGTTTGCAGCACATATCCATTTTTAATGAAAAAAATATCAATACATTACAAATATACTTCTATTGAAAAATTGAAACAATATTTCTGAATTGAATGATACATGATTACACTTGTCATACAATATTAGTTGATTCATACAATAGTATGAATCTGTCCTCATTAATAGACCGGAGCCAAGAATTGGGTCGTTCAATTAAAACATATTTCCTAAGGCAAGTTCTAAAGCTGTGAAAAAAAAAACATAATTTTTTTAAGACACTGTTCTAAAACATATTTTCTTTCCACTTTGTTGTAACATGGTTTTAAGACATTTTCTGTCTGTTAATTTTAAAATTTGGCAACATTACATATGAAGTAGGTACCAAGACAGTAATACCTGATAAAAAAAAATATTTCTTATCATATGGATGACATTTCTTATCCGACATTTGTTTTCACCACGGCGGATATCTGGCGATACAATTTTCGTAAATACCTTATGTAGTCATTATTAAAATGTAGTAAGGGTTTTTAACGCGTGCACATCGAGAGTTTAATAAATAAAAATGTTAGTTGTTCTTACAAATAATATACACACTTCGTAACAAACTATATAATATTTAAACTACCCGGATTAATAATTATACTCACGCTTCTTGCGGGTTTCGCCGTGTGTCAAACTTTCGCTCGACGTTTCGCTGTTCATACTGACAGCTCTCTTCAGGATAACTGAACTGATTCTCCATGGTCCGAATTCTTCTTATATACGCCCCTGGTGCATCCAACGTGAAGTTTCCGCTCCATTGACCGTGACGGTTCGTAGTAGCCTCTTCCACGTGTTGCTAAGGTGGTACCCTTCTCTCTGTTACGGTTTTATTCTTCTCTATTTCTATGGCTTCCTGATGAGTTTTTTCCGTAGTTCTTGGTGGTAGTTATTACTTTTACATTCTTGAAATCCATTTTGTGTCGGTGTCGTGGCATGTGTTTCTGCCACCGCTGATTGATCCGTCCTTCTTAATCTTGGTCCCTCTCTGTTTTTTTATTCTTATGTCGATGGCTCTTCCTGTTTGTCGACGTAGCACTGTCCGCATTGGCATGTTATCTTGTAGATACCTTCTGTGCCCCTTGGGTATCTTATCTTTTGCGGTCGGTAGATACTGCTGGATCGAGTTGCAGTCCCGAAGCGTACTTGTACGTTACGTTTCTTCAAAATTCGGCCTATCTTTTTCGGTGACTCCTGCTATGTAAGGTAAAACGCCATCCCTCTCGTGGTTCTGTAGTTGTCTCCAGTGTCGTCTTCTTCTTAGTGGCTCTCCTTATGTCGATGTCAGTGTAACCATTCTTCTTTAGTGCTTTCTCAAATGTATCTTTTACACTGGTAAGATGGTTGTTCGTCACTGATGGTTTCGGCTCTGGATAGCAATGTTTGTATTAATGTCTTCTTCTGCATCGGATGATGGTGAGTTTGCATCCAGATATCTATCGGTGTGCGTCTTCTTTCTAAATACTGCGTGCTGTAGCATTCCCTCTTTTGTTTTCTTACCATAACATCCAGGAAAGGGAGATTTCCATCTTGTTCTTTCTCCATGGTAAACTTTATGGTGCGTGCTGCGAGTTATGTGTTCCAAGAACTGTTGTAGTTTTTCTTCTCCGTGTTGCCATTATTACAAAAGTATCGTCGACATATCGCAGCAACACTTGGGTTTCATATCGCTGGACTTAGGGCTTTCTTCTTCAAATGCTTCCATAAACAAGGCTGGCTATTACTGGTGATAAAGGGTTTCCCATTGCTGTTTCCGTTTCTTCTGCTCGTAGTATTTTCTTCATACAAAAGTATGTCGTGGATAAGCACAGTTTCACTAATTCAATGACGTCTTCTTGGAGTCCAAGTTCTGGAAGTAAGGCCAGTGCGTCCTCCGTGGGTATGTTGGTGAATAGCGATATAATGTCGAAACTTACTAAAATATCTGTAGGTTCAGTCTTTAGCGTAGACAGAATATCCACGAAATGTTTCGAATTCTTCACATACGTTGCAGTTTGTCCGGTGCAAATTGCCCGGATTACTAATTGTTAGATGCTTAACGCAGATCGTGTGATATAAAAAATGCCACCTTTAGTATATTCGCCATTTGATCTTTATGTATAACTAGACTTTAAGCATGGATCTTTACAAACGCGTATGTTAATAGTTACATATTTCCAAAAACAAAAGTGTTAAGGTTCTTCTAAAAATTTATTGACAACTCCCATGTAAATTTCTAAAAAGCTACGAATTAATTTAAGTATTGTGAAGACAAATTCTGTGAACAAAGCTATTTTTAAAGCTGTTTTTTATAATTTAATATGAAAAACCCGTTGGAAGAAAAGGCAATGGGAAAAAAACATGGATGAGATGATTTGGCCATTCTTATGCAAAATCTAAAATTAATTGTTTGTTATTATAATTTATTTATTGCATTTTAAATTATGTATTCCATTACCGGTTTCGGCATAATTTGTCTTCCTTAGGTGTGTATAAATAGAAATAACTTTGAATACAAACTAATTGCGTTAGTTTAAAATAATTTTCTTTTTTTAATTTTTTTAATTAAATCGTCTCAATGTGGCAATTCTCAGGCAAAATTCAAAAAACAAAAAATGCTTTCAAACTAAGAAAAAAAGTTTTCACTCAACCCTGTTGGGCTCAGCATGAACAAGAAAGTGGTACCATCAGGACGAAGTACCTCTGCTACCCCATCACAGCTATGGCGAATATCTATCTATCAATGAAGTAAAATCTTTATACAACTATTCTTTAAAATAAATTAAGTTTTTGATTGGAATTTTGCTTACAAGAAACAAATTCTAGCATAGTAATAAAATAAATATTTTTTTTTCGGAAAAAATTTGTTGGAAATTTTTGTTATTTTCTTGATGTAATTATATTGCTCTGGATGATTTTCTGAAATTTTCCGCCATTTTATAATAAATCGATATGAAACCATATTTTAGTATACATCGGAAAGCATAGAAAAATAATTTGTCTTGACGATAGATATAAAATGTAGGTATATAATATTGTATATGTACATACGTGGAAGTGGTGCTTAAAAAACTTTTCCACTTTCCAAATGAATCGTAAACATAGTGAAAATATATCTCTCAAAATCCCCGATCATTCTATTCGGGCAAATTTATTCCGCAGTAAGTTTTACTCAGTTTTGAAAAGTTGCTGCATTGGTTAGAATTTCAGACGCGTAAACTTCTGCCGTTGGCGCATACCAAAAAAAAGAAAAGCACTTGTTCACGAGAAAGATGTTTCTCAACAAAATCTTTTTCTTTCAACGAATAAAAACTATTTCGCATTATTGGATTAATATTTCGCTGCTTCCTATTCACGTAGTATTCGAAAGTAGTTATAATAGGTGTTTCAAATCGATGAAATTTGCATTGGAGAGTAACAAGTTGTAAATTGTAAATTGAGATAATGTTAACGTCTTAGTTTTGTTTCCGATCTTATTTTCCAATGTTAGTAGTTAGTAAAAACTTATAAAGAGATGTAGTGAAGATGTAGGCACCTATGGCTAACATCTTACAAAGAGGTCCCTACTACCACCTGAAAAAGCTAACATCTCTTGGCCTCTCCTTGCTAGGTTATATGATGAGAGTTAAAGGCGAGACCATTATTTTAATCTAAACATTAGTCTCGCAGAGTAAGGTTGGTAAAAAACCTTTCCAAACGTGTTTAGAATCGATATTCACTTCAATAACCAAGTGGGACGCCAAATCAATCATCGAAACACAACTTTCTTGCCGGTAATATTTCAATTAGACCCGCCCCCTTCACTCGGTTTTCTAATTTCCAGTTCTCTGATTAAAGAAAGAATAATTGAAGAAGTTGAAATTACTCTTCGAAAGTCGGATCTCGAATTATAAAGCTGGCGCGGGTGGTGTTGAATTAATAGCGAAAATCCTAATGATAAATCGGAGGCCGCGGATAAGCTTGCTAATAATCTCGGCATTATTCACCGACCTCCAGTGTATTCTCCGACGCCAAAAACCAAAACTAATTAACAACCGCACTTAAGTGCCCCCTTTCTCCCGCCCACCTCTTGCCATCCCTTCCACCCGTCAAGGTACGGTTGCCTCGATACCAATGTTCTTTTTTCCGAATTATTCATTGCACCATTTAATTAGGGGAAATAATAAATTTCGGCGCAAATGTAATAAAAATGAGCAAAAGCTGATTTATAATGTTCATATAATTCTTCTTTATTTTCATACAAAGTTATGGGCCATATTTCTTCGCTGCCAAATAAATTACATCCAACGGGCATTCAGTTCAACTCTATTAAAGTTACTTTGGTAGGTCACCGCCGGGTGGCGCTGCTGTCGGTCGATTTTCAGACAAGGAAAGAGACATTGCATGTATGTATTTATGCAAGTATACATACACGCGTCACGTAGACGGGAACATACTGTAAGTTTTTCATATGCTAATCGTCCTGTTATGGGCGATAGAGAATGTACGCGGATCGATCTGGAAACGGGATACGCTACTGCATTTATGTATGTATATTGCGAATATGACGCAATAAAAGGAAAAGGTAAGCGATATTGACTTTAAACCTAAAGGAAATGGGAACAAGTTTATACGAAACGTAGTGTAAATGAAGTTGTAGCAAATATACCTAGTTGTCTAATATCATTAGGGTTGCCACCTACGGATATACTACACCGAGACAATCGCTTCTGAAACTTAGAGTTTTGTTAGGGTTAAACCTCGGACATCTTTCTATGTACGCCACAATTTTATAAGCACTGAAAATATAATGGAAAGAAACATATTTATTACGATTGGATTGATTTATTGACAATATTGAAATCGTGATTTATACATAAACATTTGAAACTTAGTTTCAATTCAAAATTGCAAACAAATATCCCTTATTAAGGTAAAACGTTAACGGAGAATTATACTATCTCGCATCATGACTCGACTAACACTGATAGTACGAATCGGAGGGTGCGATTTTACTGCCTTGTGGATATACTACGGCTAAACGTTCTGCATTGCACGAAGCGAGTGCGCCCCATGTCAAACACGTCAGACCACTCTAGTGATGACTATATAGATATGGAAATAGTACTGTGGGATCTTCAGCAATTCAATGTATGTATTGACGTTCGAAGTTGTGAAAAATTTAGCCAAACTTGATTAACAGACGTGTCTGTCTTTAGTGTCAAGATTCTGACAAAAAAAAAATCGGTCATTCGTCTAATAGTTGCGTGTCATTTATTTCTATATTGAGGTCTTGTAACTCAATGGAAAAAATATTCTGTAATATTTTATAAAGATAGGTAGTGGACATTTTCAAATTGTTCTAAATCTTTCTGTATAAGCTTTGATTATATAAATATATGTATTACAATACCAGCATTATATGTAACATCTTTCTCAACTTCAATGCAAATCTAAGCTCTACAAATCTTCGATTGGTTATAGCAATAAGCACAATTGACACCATCGTGTACTAGTTTTCTTGCTGCTACTATAAATAATAAAAATAGTATGTTAAAGCATCACTGTTGCAACAGAAGTTTTAATCATACAGTTTTTATCTGCGCAGGAAATTTCAATATTTTCATGTTGTCAACACAATTGTGTATGAGCATGCAATTGAGTTATACAAAAATCTATAAAAATGTTTTATTGCACAAAGTGGAGATGGTTTTTTTGGCAAAACAGTTGCACAAAATGTCATTGCGTGAAACAGAAAAATGGGTATAATAAATATACCTATAGTTGAATCGTTGAATCTTTTAAACTTCATTTGAAGTTAGAAATAGATGTTTTTCTTTGACAAAACTATACAGTTTTTTTTTATTATTGTGGGAGCTGTTTGGCATGGAGTTTCCGAGAACACTGCAGCCTTTTGACTATTTGTATTTAGCCTCTCATTTCTTTTACCCATTAAATTGTATACCAGCCCTGCACTAATCTGTACAGATGGCTGGTTTATTGTAATCCTCTGGGTTCATTTCTAGCTGGCCAAGAATAGCCGGTCTTTTTGCCTCCAGAGTCTCGCGTGCAAACAGAATGTGGTAAGGTTCCCTCTCATTCTATTACACAGTTTGCAGTTGGTATCTCCAGTGTCAATCTAAATTTCTGTTAAAAGCCCTTTCAGTATACAGTGTCCTGTTAAGAAACCTGTTACGATGCGAACAAGATTACTGAACTGCAGTAGTTCTTTAGTCTTCATTTTGAGGGTCCTTCAATAAGGGTATTACCATGAATTCCAGTGTTGTTTGTGTTTTTGTTTGACTCAACTTCTTACCTGCTCTCGTGTTGTGTATTTAGACACTCCTAGAATGGGTTCTGAACCTATATATGAAGCAGATGATCTCTTTCTCACTAACTCATCGGCTTTTTCGTTTCTTTCGATTGCTGAATGTCCGGGCATCCCCAGCAAAGTGACTTTATTGCAGTCTGTTGGGCTATTCAGATCTCAAATATATTCCTAAACCAGTGGTGATTGTATCTACTGCCTTCAGTATCATCTAGCTGTCTGTTGCAATATAGATCTGCTTATTGTCAAAAGCCCCCTGATTGATTTCACTTGCACAATGCAATATTGCGTATGTCTTTTTGTCTTTTTTTGAAAGACCGTGGCATATTTTCCTAGTGAGAGGGTGATCATTATATTTCTTTGAGATATGCTGTTCTGAGCAAGGTGCAGTGTGTCACCGAAATATCATTCACGTAATCTGGCATCTGTTTTGCGGATTTTAATGCTCACTAGGTATGAGCTCATAATAATTTTCAAATATTAGGAGGTAGTTAATAAATGAGCAAGCAGAAATGATGACTTTATTCGATTATTTATATTATACCAATATTATAACAAAAACTGAATGCAGAGCATTTGTTTTGTTGAACAAATTCTTTTGATAATATTCCAAGTTCTTATTATGGTACATTGGTGAGCCTGTGGTTTAATAATAATTTGAATTTGTTGAATTTCTTACCACAGAGCGAAAAAAAATCGTGTTTAACATATGTGATCAAATAAATTGGAGTTAAGCAATATCATCATATAAAAATTGATTTTGATTTTTCTTTGCGCAAAATGAATATCTGAAGTGTAAGTGTAAGTATATCTAAGTTGTCCTGTCACCTTAACGACTGACGTCATAATTGCAAATATAATCCAAAGATCATGGCAAAATTTCATTTGACATTTTCATAATCACTACTTTTTCACGTATACATTGATAAGCAATAAAAAGATATGAAAGTTTAGAATACCAATAATAACTGTTAATTGCGAAAGAGAATTACGGAATATTTCAGGTAATTTCACCCGTGCGGCTTTGTTGTTTTTTCCTATTTTAACGGCGAAATTTTTAAGCAGCTGGTGCAGAAATTTTGAGATCGCAAAGAAAGTTGTTAGAGCTTGCCAGGGTCAATTAAACCGAGTTTCCCATCGTTTTTTTTTGCATCGGTGTAATGGGGTAATTTGTCAAGATTCTTGTCAGCGTTGGTGATGTATCGCGGAGAAAGTTACGCGGTCGGTATGCAAAATGCTTTGCAAACGACGTAGTTGTTATAATGTAGGGCAAACAAATGATGTACGCGATTTATCTTTATAGATGGTAGTTGAGGAGAATACAAATGTTTGGGCGCTGTTCTGTTTATTACGTTGGGACTGTGGAAATGACTGATTTTATTCATAATTTATACAATGGGTGTTGTTTAAGTTTGCCATTTTGCACAACCTATGCGAATATGGCTATAAAATTTCTCTATATTTTTATATAAGAGGTTCATTTGAATTATTTTATTTCTTCGTTTTGGTTTTATAGAAGCTTTCAAAGCTTTTACGGTTTTAGGAATATTATTTTTGGGGTACTTACATGTAAAACATATTTGGAAATATTGAACCAAATTTTATGATTATTTTGACTATTGCATTTGTTAATTTATAATATTTAAGCACCTGCATAAGGTACTTTTTTACGAAACTGGTAGTGCAGGAAGCTTCATTTTGAAATACAATAAATAAAAATTTTAATTTCAATATAATTGGGAACTATTTTTTCTATTCCATTATCAGCTGTCCGATTACCCAACTATGGACGAAAGATCACCACAAAATATCGCAATTTTGTAAAACATAAACACATTTGGAAATAGCAAACATTGATAGTCTATTGTAGGAAAACTTTGCACACATTCAGTAATTGTCTTACATTATTAGTAAATGTGACGACTAGCTGTTAATAACAAAACTATTGAGCAAATAAATATATTATAAATATAAATAAATATAATTCTTTAAAGTGACCGCCTAAACAATATCTACGATAAAGTAATACACGAGATAATATATGAAGTAAGGACAATGGATGAATCATCGAGATCTAAATTTCTTAGCCTAACTTCACTTCAAACAACAGCCTGCTAATATGGCAGTTTGTTATTGTTTACAATGGTACTTACATCAATTAGTTTACTCATCTATTTAATCTACATGATATACTTGTTTTAGTTATTTATTTTAAGGTATTTTATTAGTTTTAAAAACAATTAATGATTAATTGATAAGATGCATTGTGTAAAAGGTAAGGTTAGTGGCCATAACATTTACATACTTTGTTATATGTTATATTGTTAGGTTTAAGTGAAATAACCGCGAAAGACACCAATGGGCATCACGCTATTGTGCCATTCGCTCTTGCAAGATACATTCTGATGTTAACGATAATCGCAGTTTCTTTGGATTTCCGAATGAATCTATTTTATATAACAGGACAAGAATTAAGAAAGTACATAGATAAGAAGAACTATTGTCGTTGTGCAGAGGTTCCCAAGTTACATGAAAATCAATTTATTTGTTGGATACTTATTTTAAACTATATCGCTATTTATCACAATAACTAAATTAATTTATTTTATGTTCACTTTTTAAAATAAAGTGATTTTGGTCTGAACTACATTGTACTAGTATAAATTTTAATCCTCACAGATTTATTCACATTACAGACAACTTGATATTATTTAGTCCACGACTGAAACTCTATCCACTTGTGCACCCCCGGACATCATCGATAACAAACCATGAAATGAATTAGTCGAATAAAAAGGAACAGTATTTGTATTATATAGAACGATATAGTCATAACTCTTGAACCCTAATTAGAAGTTGCTGTGTATTCCTGTCAGAAATGTGAAAGTCCCTTCCACAGAAGCCGTTGCATTTTTATTAATTTATTTGAGAACGAATCACAACATATTTATTCCTGGAAGAATATTTTATACTATAAAATATATAAATAAAGATTTAGTTTCACAAAAAGGAAAGACTGTAAACTCAGTTATTGTAAAACACTTGTAAATATATGTATTACTTAATCAAACATTATTTTACTAGAATCGTGTTTTTTATTACTATAAGCTGTTCGGAAATATTTGCAATAAAATCACAATAAAAACGCATAAATTTGTGAATTACCTACTCTATTTTCCTACTTCCTTTAAAATATTTATTACTTCGCACGTTTGAAAATTCCCGGTAACAGCTTTACAAGATGGTAGCTAGGCTTGAAGGTCATTGAAAACGGACCACAAAAGAACAAAGGAAGGAAGGAACTCGTCCTTACTGGTATATACTATAGTTTAGTTGTAAATTACTTAATTTGTGCATAGATATAAATGTATAAAAAAGTTGTGGACTTTTTCATTTTGAGCAATCACTAAAAATTAAAAATTTGTGTTTAGCGCTTAGTCACGTTTCAATTTCCGGTTGACTGCCTCGTATAGGGGCTATGTAAAATTCGATTTATGTAAACGATTTTCTGTTCATCGTAGCACAGAATTAACATAATAAAATTAATATTCCCCCGTGAGATTAAAATAGACGATTTTTTATGATCCCATTAGTTCATGAAAAATTAACGGTGCCTGCCATGAAGAGGCACTAATTTAACAAAAATAACGACGACGGCTATTCAAATTAGATTTATTTTTTCAACCGGACATTAAATTATTATTCGGTAGATGACGGGGAATCTCAGGAATTTAATAAAGGTATACCGGAGAAGACCACACAAGGAGAAGAACCTTGCCCAGTTTCCGCTGCAAGATCCCAGTACATGCAGATGTATACGATGCACTGGCTACCTTCTGAGATACATAAACGGTTACCGTACTACTACTAGCACGGTTCTCCCATGCTCGAATTCAATTTAGAAAGACATAATTCCTTCGGATCGTCGATGGCTGGCAACGAACGACAGAAACGGCAGCACAGAATGTAGAAAACTAACACAAACAACGGAGCAGCAATATAACCAAACAACAGCACAACACCGACGGGTCGACAACATGCAACGCAACATGGGAGTAAAGAGTTAAGACGCCGTAACAACGGCAGTTGATGATTGATATGACAGTAGAGGCATAGAGGTCAATGCCCAAATCAAGGTGACCTGACTTCTATCTCTAATAACTCCCATGCATACGGAATTTCTTCATTCGTTTATTCTCAGATGCAAGGTAAATACATAAACACAAATTACAGGAACGAGACGGAAGAACTATATAATTCATGCATAAATATGTACTTACATATCTCTTGAAAATACGTAAATGTGGGCGATGAAAGTTTACAACATTTAATTGGACGACAAAATATAATCATAATAATAATAATTTTGTATTTCTACAGATATGAAATTTATGGATATTTATCACAGCAGTCTCGCTACAGTGAGCTAATTGATGAACGACTTTGGCATTCCATCCAGGTTGTTCACTGTATAGAGTGCAGGTAAAGACATGAGAGATTATGCATTATTTTGCATTTAAGCCAATTAATGTATACATAAAATACAGTAAGAAACTTACATTTTAAAACGAAATAGGTACCTACATCTATATCTTAAGTATTGGTTATTAAAATCTTGTCTTTTGTTTCTGAATGAAATGCATGTAAATTTATGCATGATAAATGGGAATGAATTGTTTGCTATTATATATGTATTTGTACCTACTTCCTAAAAATGTGAATATGTGAAAGCTGGGTACTCTAAATACTTGTTGCATCTGTCTTTAAATGGGAATTGAATACCAAATTATATTATATACAGTAAAACCCCTCTATAATAGACAGTCAAGGTACCAGTAAAATTGTCCAAGCATAGGGATGTACAAAAATGCTTATTAAAATATTAATATGTAGGTATATAAATTATCTACATATTTATATACAAGATTTTTCTCGTAACTGGCTAGTTGGAAGTTTTTCCGCTTAACAAAACTATTCATCTTTGAAAAATTGGGGTTTGTAACAATAGACTAATTACTTTTTTTTACAGTGTAAATCCTAAAAATTTCACAAAAATCGTAATGTCTTAGAAACAATGGAAAATTCTAAAATTTAATAATATACAGGCTGTTTCATTTAAAATAGCAACGTTCATAGCGACTCTCGGTTAACTGGATGTGTAAAAAATCGAAAACATTTTAAAAAGAAAGTAAGTGCCAAATTATTGCGAACCCCAAATTTCTAACACTGAAAGTATTCGTGAAGCCCAAAAACCTCTAACTAGCCACATCCGTGGAAAATCTATATTTGTATGTATTGATTAATTTTGAAAAGTTTATTTATTTCCGCTTATTTTTTCTTCGAATTCACGCGTGAAAGTTATCTAATGAAAGCCATATTTTTATTTCATTTTAAAATAATAAATGTCTGTTTAATAGACAGAAAAAAAGGCTTTAAAATATCTTAATATGTACTTACATACCGTAAGCTTAAAGAAAAAAAAAAGAAATATACGGACAATGCGTACAAGCATGAGCGAGCAAGAAAGAAAATATCGCTTCCTAGTAATAGAAGAAACCCGACATCTTCCCTCTCGCTCGTTAGGCTCGCATTCTTCGTATACTTTTTCTTAAAGTCTACGTACATCAATAAAAGAAAACGCGAATAAAAGGTTTCCTACATTTTCAACGTCTTGTAAGTGTCCGTATTCAGTAGAGGTAAATTTATGTCTGGGTGATGAATCCAAATCCGTTAGATGGATATCCGTCGCAAAGGTAGTCTAGATACATTGGTTTTCTATATTTCAAAGGAAGGATATTTTAAAATTGTCCCTGAGGAAAGGTATCTTGGAGAGAAATGTCCGTTAGAAGAGGTTTCACTGTATTTGTGTTTTGAAATACGAACTGATCTTACATACTAAAGAGAGG
Source organism: Protaetia brevitarsis (assembly GCA_004143645.1). NCBI lineage: Eukaryota > Metazoa > Arthropoda > Insecta > Coleoptera > Scarabaeidae > Protaetia > Protaetia brevitarsis. Next base: position 675,597 of record RXPK01000092.1, on the reverse strand, counting down.
TATTAGCTAGAAAGGAATGGTTAAATATCAACTGTAACAGAAATAGAGACGGACGTAATTTTTTGGAGAAGCATCAGTTTTAATGTTTCTTTACTTTTATTTTGGAAATTAAATGGGTTTTACGTCGATTAATATCACATATAAGTTATTTAATAGTATATCGGGTAAAGAAAACAAGGTCAACAATTTTTTTATTACAAGATATTAAATAACTTTCAAAATTGACTGGACAAGTATGGAGGTATTCAAAGCTTCACGAAAAGATGTTTTGTTATTTTGATATATAACTTTAAACTTAAATATCCCAGAAACGGCTAGAAGTAGTGATGGCTTGCTACAAAATAGCAGTTTGCTTGTAGCAACCCATCACTACTTCTAGCCTCCATACTTGTCCAGTAATAAACTGATAACAACCGTTATCAGTTTGTAGTAGCTATTCAATATCAAATAAAGCTGCTACTTTTTGTAGCAGTTTCTTAATATAGTAGACAAGTGCGAATGTTGTGAAACATACATGTATATTCGTAGCAGTATAGCAGTAAAGTAGTATATAAAATGTTTCTAAATGCGTTGTATATAAAGTTTGTAAACGGAGTATCGTTCGTCGGTTTGGATCGGAGCCGCGAGAGTGTGCAAATTTTGTGGTATGGAGGTATTTAGATCGTCTTGATCACTTTAGGAGGCACATGGTGCGGAAGGGATTATTTTTTTTTTCAATAATTAAAGTAATTATTTTTTCATAACACCGGTGAGGAATGGAGATAATAATAATTTAAATGAATAAATTGATTTTTTTTGATAATTTCTTAATTGAGTAGTTGTAATTTCAGTGCTTATGTAATAAAAATATATATAATAGCGGTAGCAATAAGGCACTATAAGCTGTGTGCAAAGTTGATGTAGAAATAGATATTCTGTTTAACGTATTTTACCGCTATTTAATGAAAGCTGCTGCAAAAAGTAGCAGCTTTTTTAAACTGCTAATAAAGTAGCAGAAGCAGATTGTAGCTGCTAACGTAAAGAAGCAGTTTTATACATCACTAGTTAGAGGTGCTCTATCATTCTAACTTCCATCAGAGAATACATTGTACACCAAAACCTCATCTTGATACCCTTAATCGCGGTCTGATATTTCAATAATATGAAAAAAAAAAAATAAATGAAGTTTGCCATTTTTAATACAAAATCAGAAAAAATATAACATAAGCAAAATAATGTTTAAAATCTACAAATATTAGGAGGGTAAATGGTTACTCATGCATAACTTTATGCTTAAAATATAATCATAGCTTATATAACAATAAACAATAAAAATTATTCATATTCAATTAAAATAAACACACCTCCTGTGAATTTCGGGGCTTTCCATTACAGTCAATCACCCTGTACATGTTCTATTCTTTATAGTAGTATAGGATGGTACAATTTCAACATTAGTTGAAAAACGAATCAATACAAAAGGATGTTAAGCAGTGGTAGGAAAGATCTTTTAGACAAAATAATTTTTTAAGTACGTTTGCTTGTTTAAAAAGGAATATCGTTTACATTAAAAACAATCACGCAAATATTTCTAAGAAAAGATATCTGTTTATGGATTATTCCCTTATATCAAGTACACTGACTTTTTAAGATTAAGAAACTTCGGGGTTTCAAACAAGGCCAATTCGAAATTATCATGAAAAATGTAATTGTACAAGATATTATAGGTTTGTTCCAAGAAAGCCTGAAACCCATCACTGACATACGCAGTGACAAATATGCGTTCCAAGAAAGCCAAACTTAAAATCCTCGATTAGTAATCATGTGTTCCAACATGGTTTGCTAACAGTCAGAACGATTTGCGGATTTTTCTCAATCCGATATGTACTGTTACCAACACATGGACATATTAACTTTATAGGCATATAACCTATGCCGAACTCTGGGGCTGAACCAACAAAGAATTCTGTATATTTTATAAAATCGAATCTCTCTCTGACACAAAAATATTTAGACATTTAAGTATTAATAATATCTTTGGTATTCAACAATCCTAAAGGTATCGGTTATTGTATATATTAATGTGCATTCCAACTGGTTCTAACGCCGAATAAGTTGGGGATTTGTTTCAAACGAAGCATATGCATTAAAACAGTACATACCCTTGCCGGCAACTAATCACCGACTTTTCCTTGGAACAAACCTATTATATTTATGTTTCGTTTAGCTGTTTATTGTCTATTCCCACTCTAGCTGTTCTTAAACGATTGCTTAAAGTCAAAAGATCCTAAGCACTCCTTATAGGTAGATAGCAGCACAAGATTCCCATAATCATGAAACTATATAGAAGTGTTTACATAGGTATGACTCGGGATAAGAGATTCAGAAATAATTAGTACATTCTTGGGGCACACTCTAATAATGTATCTCTAATTAATACGTTACGTTCCTTGACTTACAGTATATTATTTTGAATTAAAGAAATCTTTCTATCAGTATACATAGATTAATGAAAACATTTCAAACATGAACAATAACACAGAAACACTGAACACACTGTGTTCAGGGGTCTAAGAGAAGTTTGCAGTATTTTCAGTGCCATAGTTTGGAGTATTTTTGTCATCAGGAACAATAATAATCAACGACATTTACCAACAATTGCAAATACCAAAATTCTATTTATTTCAGTTTAAATTCGAATTTGCCTAACATGATTGTATTATTAGTCAGAATTGTGGTAGTAATTACTATTAACTTACTCATTGATTGCTTGTCAGAACATTAGTAATTACTATATGTTCATGCTCTCCACGGCATCAGGAATTTATTTGCTAAGTGTTTTTAAATTGCTAAATGTACATCTATAAATATGAACGTGCGGTACTCAAATGGCCATTAATTAATGCAATGAAAAATTATCGTCATGTTCTACAGAATATAAGTAGGAGGAAACGATTAAATGGTATATAGGATCCTCAGAGTCAAGCGGCCAAACATACTGTAAAGGTACCTCACGTAATTCAAAGCAAAATATCTTAATGAGGATTGGTCACCAAATAACTCATTTTAGAAATGCAGTTAACGCCTAAGGTTTTACTTTGTTTAGAATTATGTCTTTACCTTAAGTTTGGTTATTTGATTACGGGAGACACTATGTATATTATATCAAAGTTGTATCATTTTTTTGTTTATTTGCATTAAATGTTTGGACGCACTACTCCAATTCCAATATTAAATAATAGAAAAAATATTTTGCTAGATGAGATGAAAAGGATTGAAGAATCGTCTACTTCAAAGTGAAATGGCGGATTAATAGTACTAGAAATACAATGTTATAAATCGTCCCGATTAGCAATGCGAGTGTATGTAGTTATTAAACTTTATCGAAATGGCATCCTGTATATTAAAACCAGACGCAAATGACTGCTGTTAGAAAGCAATAACAATAAAGTAAAGTCAATAATAAAACAGACACGTACACGACATGCACTACCATTCTAGGAATATTTCCCGTTTTATATTGCCTTACCTGATCGCTCATGTCGTAACCGTTGCTTTGAAAGTTCGTCTGTGGTATACTGAGAGAAAGATCAACGTTTTCGGTTCTCTGAAACAAAAGGAAGCTATCTAAGTTTATGCTTTTAGCTTTTATGTGAATTAATTCTACTATTACTAAATTTAAATTTTAACACTCTTATGTATATGGATATTTATACAGACAGACGTTCCTTTTACTTAGTTTCCTTTTGTTTTGACTCTCATATAGAGGGCAGCCACTGTCCATTGTTTTAGAATTTATTACCAAAGTTGGAGCGGTGCACCAGTGCGAACCTAAAAAAAGGGGTCAATTCCCTTTGTTCGAACCACTTCTCGCTGCATGAAAAATTGGCATTGTACATTTTTAAAAATGTATGATTGTTTTGAATTAAAACTGGGATGGACTAGTGGAACGACAAGGAATTATTGAAAATTCAGAGGATGAATGAGAGATTTACTAACGCTTTTTCGAACTAGTGCAGTGTCAATTGTAATAAAATGCGGAGAATGTAAAAACGAAATTGGTGTGATCTATTTCTGCGAGTATGAGAATAAAATCATATTATTTCCATTCCAACAACTGCAATAATTGCGTAAATTGATTCAAATAATTCAGCAGCTTTAAAATATCAGGGCTCGTAATAAACGTCAAAAAATCTATACCACAAAACAGTTACACGAAAAACATTCTTAACATTTCCTTTGCCAAGATTTGTTTTAAATAATTCTTGTTCTTGAAATAATAATTTTTCTCAGAAATACATAAACTCTCAATTAACCTAAAATATGATTCTAAATAGATTTCTTGAACTACGAAATATCAACTTTGCATTCACTAATATAACCGTCAAGGTTATATTTGTTTATTCAGTTTGTGCCAGAGGAACATTCATATGTACATATTTTTGGTATCATAAAAATTATTTGGCAATGTTTAATTTGGAAGGTGCTAAATTAAATGTATGGGTATTAGATGTTTTAGAAATTATCTAGAACAAAACTGATTTGTCACGCAACATACATATGCGTTATAATTTGTAAATATCTATTTAGTTTATTAGTATAACTGCATAATTTGTATAGCAGCATACTATTCCATTTATGATAAAATGTTGGCTTACCTGAGGGGGCAATCACTTTGCCACACTTTTTAATCTTTACGGATATGACAATAGATACGTATTTACTGTTTCTTTTTTCTTTAATTCTCACAATCATGAAAACTTTTTTAATAATGGCATGAACTACTACATAAGTCCATATTGTGTAAATAAGAACAATTTTCCTCTTACATGATTTGTCAAACCTAAGACATGCAATATTTCTTCCATTTCCTCACAAATAAACCAATGAATAATTTATACTTCTTCACACACAATATCTTTCACTAATACGTGTACGTATGAACGTCTATATAAATGAACTGTCATGAATATTCATTAAAATGTCATTCAAAGTAGGCACACCACGATGTACTAACCAAAACGCCTTAATTACATAAATTAATGAAGTAAACGATTCCATTCTGAGGGAATTCTCTTAGTTTAGTACCAGATTTAATTTTAAATAAAAACACAAGGTTATTAGAAGGAGTAAATTGAAAATAAGATTAGGTTAATTGTTTGCATCTAGTCAAGGTCTGCGCCTAAAATAGATATAAATAATTTAAGTATAGAATTTCAACTCTGTCAATGAGAGCTTAATAACACATTTTTATCTCAGTATTTTGATATTCCGTCCAATTTTGTAAATATTTTCGTAATTACCCAAAATAATTGCATCAATGGAAAGGATATTGTTAATAGATACGCTAGTCTATTTATGTACAATCCAACGAACGTCAAAATGCTGGAATTCATATTCATTTTTAGTTTATAAAGATTGAAAGTATTTACCATAGGTTTACAGAGCCATAACTCGAGTATACACACAGAGAAAAATCCGTATATTAATATTACACTTTGCTGTTGGACAGAAATTGTAGTAATTCTTACTATTGTGCGAAATTTTAAAATAACGTCGCTTCAGTTTCGTATACGACAGTTACAAAAAAAAGCAATAAATTATTATGAAAATATTGTTAAACGTTTTACAATATTTTACAACTAGTAAATGTAATAAATTACATATGATGACGTGGGAAAAAAAATATAAACGAGATTTTTATATTACAGGAAACTTCATAGCACTCAAACACTAGTTCATGGAAAAAATTAAAAACTATAATTGCAATATTCTGATTTCCGCTAATGTTAAGAAGGACGTCGGTCTGCTAAATCTTGGACATGCCTCAAAATTTACGAATTGTTGTTTCTGAAGCAAAACTAATGTAAGACGTGCATCGACCTGTCGACATGGCAGTATGCCTACAGCCAACATCTTCGACATCCCTCAAGTTTACATAATGTTGTTAATGAAATCAAACGAACAAACCCTCAAACTAATAAAATTTCGTTTTTATTTTATAGATATTTGCAAAAAATTAAGAAAATAATTGTTTAAAAAGCGATCATATTATTTTGTTACTTCTAGTTTACTAATTTAACAAATCCATTAATTTCACTTAAACAATTAACAAACTCTTCAATTAACAAATGATTATTATTAACAAATAAGGATTACGCTAACCACAAATTCCAGTTAATTTAATGTAATATTATGTTCAAATTACCTTTTTTCCAACCTAGCCACACTTTTGTAAACACATTCTGTGATCTAAGCATTATTATTATTATATGGAGAAGTTTTCTACCTATATAGTTACGTTCAATAGGTATATGTAATACATTATGTTGTAAAGATGGCGTTTCTCCTATTTCACTCAAACAGGGTTTGTAAAATGTTGATTTGGCTGCATTTACGAGAGAAACATCCGCCAAGGAGAATTCGCAATGAGATCAAAACTTCTCAAATTAAGGACCGTTTATTTCATTTGATCGTCTAGTTTTACTGTATGAAAATCCTACTGAAAATCACTATTGCATTGCGGCAAGCAATGTCTCCTTTTGCAGGTAGGTTATGTCAACAAATTGTGCAACAAACTACACTTAAGTTTCAAAAAAACACATTATACAGTAAAATATATATTCACAACTAGGTACATTAATTATAGCAACAGCGTATTAATATGTACGCAAAATCTTATGTCACTTCACTACATAGATTTTGTAATAGTAGCCAAAAAATATGTAAATATTTTCTTGACTATTAAGTTGCAACCACTGCCTAAACCCTACTATTGCAACAAGTGATGATGCCATAAATGGCCAGGGGAAAGCTGGCTGGTAGAGGCATACTGTCTGCTATCGCACTCAAACTCAACGAGTTGTTCTTTCTTTGGGTGTACTGCAGTTGTAGATAGATATTTGTTTATAATCTTTTATCATATACCATAGGTAACAATAGATAATTATTCAATTAAATAAACGAATTTTACTTTATTAAATAACGAAAAATATAAATTTTATTAAGTAACTCTCTTTGATTAATCCAAGAATGAAATCTCCGATTGCAGAAATAGAAGTACAAAAAATAATAATACTACTACGGTAAATAATAGTATTTTGCAGCAGATGAACAATAGAAACCTTAATTGTAAAACTTAAGCAAAATAACAATAAAAATTATAAAAGGTCTTCAAAATAATTGCCTTCATTCTTGTAACATCATTAGACCTTGCAAAAATGAGAGTCTAACGTTCAGAGCATTACATAGGTAATTCCTGGAAAGCTTCTAGAATTCTTGCCTCTCATTATCTTGCGTGGATGTTAGTTAGTTCCTAATAAACTTTGTTTTTGACTTGTTCTCATAAAAGGAAATCCATAGAGGAGTTGTGTAGTTTTTTCACAAAAATAATTTTGCAGTGTAGAGTATCTGATCCTTAAAGACTTTCATTTAAACATATTTTAGTTAAGTGATAGGTTAGCATAATAGACCGGCCACAGATTAAATGTAAAAATGTAAAATCTTCTCATTTTATTTGAACTTCTTATATTACTCAAAATCTACCATTAAATAGGATGAAAAATTGCCATGAAAACGCTACATGACGATGGGCTATCTCGTTAAAAATTGCGCAGTGGGTTTCTTCAAACTTCACACCCTTATGCATACGTAATACGTTTTTTTTAATTTCTTTTAAAAAAATATTATAGCTTTAAAAATACTGCTGTGGTATATGCGCCCCCGGGGTTTTAAATTCTGTGTTATGTTATTATTAGAGATCAATCTTTGTGGATGCGTCGGGCAAATTCTCACAGAAGTTAATATTTTATTTTAAGTAAGATTTGTTAATAGATTTGTTTGATGATTTAAGTATTTAATTGTTCAGTTGTTTAAATTTTATTTCATTCATTTGTACTTATTGCCTTGTCAGTATTGTATATTTTGTAATATTCAAGGGAATTTTCTTTGTATTTTATGCGCTGCTTAGTCACGGCATCTATTTTGTTATATGTATGCGTTGTTTGGGCCTCTTAAAGGTAAGTTCTTTGAAAGATACCGTAAGTACATGTGTTTAATTTCTTTGATGCCATTTTTGGTAAATTCATTTTTTATTTAAAATGTAGTTCGTTTTATTTAAAATTTATTCCGCTTCAAGGAACTCTTTCATTAAATAATTGCTGTTGTGTTTAATTGTGCACATATTGGATGTAAGATCAGTTATTGTAATTTGTTTTAGAAAAATTGTTTTTTTTAGTTAAAGAGTTAGTTTTTCCGTTTTTTAGTTTTTTCAATTAGTTTTTTTTATAGTTATCACCTCGGTTTAGGTGAAAAGAAGCATAGTGCTTGAATTTAATTTCAATTATATTAATACATTTGTTTGTCCACGTTTAATTAATTTAGTGTGTTGTAATTTTTAAGACCACGTGGATTTTTTTGTGCGGTTTGGATTTTCTTCTAGAACAATCTGTCTTTTGTTTGATAAAGGATTTGCATCGTCCTTTTTAATTGTAGATTCCTGCAGTTTTTTATTTCGTCCAGGAACTTAAGTCCATGGTTTATTTTTTTATTGCAATTTGTAACAAATGTTTTTTTTTTTTATAAATAAAATTTAATGAATGTAAATGTTATTCTAAATTTCTATTCTTTTATTTGAATCAACCATTTCAATCTTTGGGATTTTTAAGAAGTAAAATTTTTAAACGCCCACATTTTACTTTTCATGTTAGGTTTTATTGTGAGGGTAACCCTGAAGTTAATTAGTCTTTTGGCGCCCTTTTTAATTTTTATCCGCTTGAGCTAGTAAATTTAAATTTTCTTTTTTGTCATTTTCAATTTCACTTTGCATTTATGCTTGTTACCATCCAGTACACAGCAATACGTAATACGTATGCCTTAGTACAAAATTACAGAAAAAAATAAGTGTGCGATGCTGATCGAGCAAGAGAGAAGATAGAGATTCCTAGTAACGGAAGAGAACCAAAGGTTTTTTACTCTTGTAGGTTCGCTCAGAATTCTCACATAGGTATGTTAAATTGCTGATTTGGTTACAATTTTTTAGCGCAAGTCGCTCCCTTGTATACAGGGTGTAACCGAAATACAATATAATAAAATGATATGTGATAGCTGTGATCATATGCGATCGAAAAATTATAATGAACAGGAGGTCTATTTGTAACCATTAGCGAGAAAAATATATATATACATATGCCGTGAGTTAGCACCCGACGCATAAACGTTCTCCCGAAAGTGCCGAGTATCGTTCGGCTGCTATTGTCATGCCTTTAGGTAAACATGCAGCGAAGTACTTTATGGATTTCATACTAATTTACAGAAAAGACGAAAGAAAACACAAATAAAGCCCACAGTAGAAAGACGTGTTTTAAAGTTTTCATATCTGTAATTCACATGTTATTTAATCTACAGCAATGTTTGGTACCGTTTACTAAAAACAAGCTCCCGATCTGGAGAAACAAAAGACAAATATTTACCTTTTTTTTGACAATTATTGAATTCATATATCCTACTTCCTATATTTCTTAGGATATAAAAACAACATTTACTTTTTATAACGGTCTTGAGAAATAAGGAATGTTTTTTTACCAAAAAGAAAAGTATGAAATGCTTAGGTTGTTGTTATTTTGTAGAAAATACTGGCTCACTGACCTTGATTTATTTAGTATAGTTCGATGAACTCTTGATATCTGTATATAGTTAGAATAATACTTTTATAACGTAATGATCCTGTGTAATTCATATCGTAATATTCACCGAGTTAGCAGGGAATTTAAAGTTACGTTTCTTTTGTACCAGGTCCGGACTAAATAATTTGTGGGCCTAATTTTTGTTTTCTTATTTCTTAGTGATAAAAACTGCTTTCAACGAATTTGTACTTTATATATCGTATAGTATATAATACCTGACGAAATTTACATCGCATTTTTTTACATCTTGTATAACACATAACATATAACATAAGACATCTTTCGGGAATATAATTAGACACAGACATAAGAGTTTGGAGTTAATTCTAACACTTTTGGACGTTTGAGAACACTCAGTATAATACTGATTAAGTGTTTTGCTGGAGCATCTTGTTCTCTTTTTAATTCATTTATGATATCTTTATATTGATATGTAAACAAAATATTTAAATCACGAAGCAACTCTCTCTCTTGCGATATCCAAAAATCGAATTCTAAATTGCTGAATAAATGCACATAAATAACGAGAGCTGAAAGGGCTATTGAGCCATTGTTGTTAGAGCAATTATCGAATAATGGGCAAACTATTACGGCGCGAAAACAGGAAAATATTAATGAAAACCTATTTACTGTGAACATATCGCGCCGTTTTTGAACCGACAGAGACTACACGAACTTTGGTGATAACAACAACACCACCGCCGCCGCTGGCTAAAACGGGGCGACCAGGGCTTTGTTGATTAACGTGTTACTAAATACTGGGCGACAAAAGCGCCATCGGCCGACCGAAACGCATAATGAGTAATGACGGTAGACGTAACGGCAGCTTTCGGTGCGTGAACGCACGATACAGCGAAGCCAGTGCATGTTGTATATACAAACAATGTGTAACTATACACATATGTGTATATACAGTATTTAGTATTTGTTACTACAAAAAGCGTTTGTGTGAAAGTGCAAATTGAATGGAATTTATTGGGTTTATTGGAAGTGCATTTATTTAAAATAAATTGTCGAATTGCATTTGTGACATTTAATTCATTTATTTGACTTTTGTATGCGTTTATTTGTCTAAAAGCATTCATCGCAAAATATCGTGATGAAGTTTAATTTTGATTTACTAACAAAGTCGTGATTGCTTTTATTTACAGCACAGATTGATAATGCAATGTCCAAGGTATTAAAAATTTATTGCGTTTGTACAATTCATTAATTTTATTGTATCAGGTCATATAAGCTTTGAAGTGAAATTTTAACTACAGAAGCTAGAGAATCAGCAAAGAGGTAAGACGAGATAGAACACTTGTCAATGGCCGCGTTCAGAGTACGAATATGACACATATAAGTAGCGGTTTCCTCTACACAAAATGGCGACCGGTCCATTGTATGTTATTGATGTAGCGCAAATGTAGCGGTACGTTTTTGAGACGAATTGTCAACAGTTCCCAAACCGTTTGGGAGCAGCTACGTAGCAGTTACGTACTCTGAACGCGGCCATTTTTAACGGGTCCACATGCATGACTTTGGCGTTCTGACGTCACTGTCAATGTACAGAGAGGGCGCCACTGCAGTCATTATTCTGACATTGATCTTGACGAACGTTGAAAGTAATCGAGAATAATTAAATAACATCCTTGGAGTAATGCTGTTGGGTTTTTAATTCAGTTTATCATTTTGTGTGTTTCTTTCTGTGTTGTTGTTACCTAACTTATAATAATTAATGACTATTATTATATATATAGCTGAAAGTTTCTCGCCGAGAAGAGATCGTTTTTCAACCACAAATATTAACGTCAAATTATAAGAATCTACATTGTAGCGCACTATGGTGTGGCTGAATCTTAAACCGGCGAAGAGATAAGACAAAAAGCGTCACCTGTAATTTTTAACGGATCTGTATGCACGAGTTTGGTGTTCTGACAGCACTGTTATTATTAGTCTGCCATTGACCATGAAGTAACGGTTTTAATTTAATTTATTGTTAATTTGATTATTTCTTATCGTATTGTTATGTAATGATAATATCAATAATCAAATTTCACACTTGTGCCACTTACATACCTTTAATGCAGCAAATGACAGCAGATGATAAAGAGCGGCCATGTTGAGTAAATATTGTACTTCCTTCTGTGACACATGTTCTTTATGATTGGTGTAAATGAGAGAACACAGCTGAGGCATCTGGTGCTAGAATAATGCACCACCGCTAAGTTTTTTTTTTATCGAAGGTGCCAACAGCAAGTGATGCTTCTTGTCTTATTAGTTCGGTGGTTACACTATTTGTCATCCAAATGTGAGTATTCTGGACACCGCAAACGCAAGTAAATTCATTATGGTATTATGTCATAGAAAAGGCCTCCTAAAAAAATTGTGTGCACCACTGCCAAGAAGGTTATTTTTCGTCTTTATCTACTTTCTTAAAAATAGATTCGGCCGAAAAAAAGTATTTTTTTTTGCCCTTTTTTTTGGCACAAATAACCAAACTATTCTTTAATTCTATTGCAATGTCATTTCAGTTAGGAAATCATTCAATTGAACCTCAATTGTTTTGATAAAATACCCAAATAACCAAAATGATGATGAATGACATTGTGGTAGTTGTGAAGAACACAATGCGTGTAAGGATTAATTTAAAATAAAATTGCAGTCTGAACGTAGCTCTTTGCTGTTAGTTTAAATTAATTCAAAAAAATCCATCAATTTTGAAGATAACTGCACTAACTTCTGCGAATTTAATATTATATTATTTATGTGGCAAAGATTTAGTAAAATGTTATTATAGAATTATTTTTTAAAGCAATGAAAACCTTAAGAACCATCAACAATGAACGATATTAACGCAAATAGATGAAGCAATGGTAAGATTGACGAAGGAAAAGGTGAGGAAAGAGGAAACCAAGAAACATAGTAAGAAGGAGTAAAGAAGTGCAGGAAGATTTAAAAAAAAGGGAACAATATTTGCAGGTAATATTGATCAAACATCTACAAAAATATTAAAATATACAGGAAGGAGTGGTTTAAAATTTGTAACAAGGATTTATAATCGTTGTTTGGAAGAGGGAAAGATACCACACGAATAGGAAATAGGAAATATAGGGATATAAAACTCTATGTACAAATTATAGAGGTATTACCTTAGTGAGCATTCCTTGAAAAGTGTACGAATGGTTACTGGACCAAAAACTAATAGGTGAAATAATACAAGGTATGGAGGTATCGCAAAGAACCACTTTTTTCCACCAAATCTCCTTCCTAATCATCATTACGGCCCCGGAAAAATCGGTTATTGTAATTGACCAGAGCGAGATTCGAACCCGCGACCTCTTGCACTGATTGAAAACCCTTAAGGCATTCGGTCAATGCAGAATATATAGAAAATACTGGAAGTGCGCAGAGTAAAACTACACAGAGTGAAACAAATGACAAGAAAAGAAAAGGAGACAGTGGTCAAAGTAGCTTTGCGAGTAGGATGAACAGTGAAATAGAACTTAACAAGATTATTTTATTATTTACTATCGTAGTAGCAACAACAATACTCTTTTTGAACATAAATGTGTTTCAAGTAAATACGTATATAAATTACTTGATAGCAGATACATTCTATTCCATTTAATACATACTTTTTTACTTTGTTATTAGTCTACATAAACACTCTCTGATCGATAAATCTTTAATTAACATTTTTCATCCAACTTCTATCAATTCCGGTAAATTGAAAAACATAAACTAGTTACACAAGAAACACTGTTTTCCTTATTAACTCCTGCAGTGCAGGTATTGGTAATATGCCAGCGATAATTGTAAGATAAGGTTATATTTTCATTTAGTGTGCGGGGCGGAATTTGGCCTTCGCTTATTTGCACAGAATAACTTTATTCTGTTTAGTCTTTCACGTCGGTCACCCGACGTTGCTGATGTAATAATTACTTCCGTTAATGCCTGTAAAAGTTTAACAGAAAGACGTATACACGCCTTCTATACATACATACGTATTATACCGTTTCTCTTGCAATTTTTCCAACATGAATCATTCGCAGGCAGTTTTCGTTTCGAAGTGGACATTTAACGAGCCTAATCAGCGATTCCAAAACGGAAATTTGTTTTATTTATTATGCATGCGCATTCGTTCACATAAATTAGTTGAAATGGTTTTGTCATTTCCTTATTTTGATGTTATGATAAAAAAAAAAACCTTGAACACAATAGAACACATAGAAATAGCTATTGTCGACATATGTATATAGAGTATGTCATGTAAGTATTTACATCGAAGGTGTATATAAATACATATACGTACAGGCAAGAAAATTAGAGATTTAAAAGGTTGTACTACTGTCAATTCAAATGAAAACTAATGTTGAGTTCGTTGCGTACAATTTCTCATGTACCACTAATATATATGTACTCCGAATATAAAGCTTACATTGTATGCTTTCAATAGGCACATGAGCGGTACATTGAGTACATCTATTAATTGCGTACACAAATGGTATCAATTCTTTTAAATGAGCTACTTGTGCAGATCGTGAACACGGGAGCAGTTTACGGCGATATCAGCCCCCCGACTTTCTCAAACGTATTCATATATTCTGGTGTTTTGCTACATAATACAATAAACAACCGAGTATAAATAGTCTTTTCACTTTATTACATTTTCTTCAAGTACAATAAGAATCTGTTGTAACTTGTCTGCTGTCTTTTTTATGATTCATGTAAAAAAATCATTTTTATGTTACTGTTATACTTTTTTTTAGATAGTGATGTAAATAATAAATATAAATTGCAGTTAATAAAAAAAAGAGTGCAAAATTAAGTTATTATTAATGTGTACGTTTGAAGTCACTTTGTCTAAAAGAAATTTTAGCTAAGGATCTTAGAATTCATTTAATTAAAAAAAAAAACGTAATCAGTCAGTTCATGACCGTCAAGGAATTGCAAATTTTCAAATACATATTTTTACATTAAGTATGCAGTATTAATAACATTTAAATTACTGTTTATTTTAATATTTTACCTCTAAATGCAATTTGATTCGTAAACCAACATTTTTATTAAATAAAAAAAAAATCTATCTAAATTTCTTATATATTATAAGGAAACGGATCGACAAGGTATAATGGAATATACTTGTGCATCAGCAGTGTACATGTACACTAGTATTGTTCATGTACTTTGATAAGCCTGTGAGTCCGTAGGCTTCGATTATCTTGAGCAAAAGTATGCGAACGATATATACACATGTGCAAACCTATGCCGAGGTACGCGCTGAAGGCGTACAATATACGCTTTATCTACGGAGTACATATTTTTAGTAGTTTGTGAAAAAAATGTATGCGCTCATGTACGCGACGGGCGCAACATTAGTTAAAATACAGTGAACCATCTAATCTAATGGCTCTATTGTCTATAATCTACTTTGCACTATAATATAACCATATAACGACATCTTTATCTTCAATAATGAAGCTGTCTTGTAGACAAAATACTCAGAATGTAAAAGTTGAGGAGATAATAGAAAAAAAATACATAACGCTAACATAAAATGTATACACTTATTTAGAAACAATTATCACATACGTAGTTACAATTACTAATAATCGAATAAGAATGAAATAATATGCGTAAGTGTCAATTGACAAATGATATGTGTGTAAACAGATAAGTAGGTACATATTTGATTACAACGTCCATGTGTTAAATACAATGAAGGAGATACTTTCTAAATTTTGTTTTATTGTAAGTATACGATTATCCGAAGCAAGTATATAGTATCATGTAAAGAAGAGATGGAACTTGAAGAGCACCTATCATTTGCAGTAATAATCATGCATTTGATAGATACGATACAGAGAAGAAGAGCATAAAAAAACTTTATAATTAGTGCAAGGAAAGATAAGTAAAACGAAGCAACTCAACAAATATTTGTATTTAAATATGCTGATACTACTCGAATGTTCAAATAAATAACGCGGAAGTAATTCCACTAATGTTGTTGGCTCAATCTACAATGGTAGTTCATCAAATAATCTTTTAAATATTGCCTGAAGAAGTTAATCCGTTTGAGTCAAAATTATTCTCATAAACAATGCAACGTATAGGGGAACATGCAATACGTACCTTTATTAAAAAAATGCTAAGCCACACACGACGTCGGGGATGTTAAACAATGCTAAAAGGTAAATTTGAACTTTTGTTCATGATATTACACATGAATTGCTTCTGCGCATAAGTATAATAAGTAATAATAATTGTGATAGCAACTTTACTATTCATTATTAGAGAAACACAGTTTCTAGATGGCAAAAATGCTATGCCACCTTGATTGACTGTTTTACTCCAGTATGGGAAAATGCGCATCTGCCTAGATTATTTTGCATGATTGGCTGGTTGTCCATCATCTAATTTATAAAATCTTCATAATGTTTCTTTTTTTTTTTTTGAAAATATAGGAAAATATTAAAATGTTAGTAATTAAGTAATGAAAAATAGTTTAAATTAAAAGCAATTCATACCTGTAGCATTTAAATGTAATGTACGTTAAACATTACTAATGCTCACCATCTTTTCGCATTTCTAGTTTTGGTGTGAAATACCATCAAAGGTTGTTTGAAAACGAAAATAACTATTGGTCACTCATAGATTTAACAAATCAGTGATCTAATTTTATAGTGTTCCATTGCAATTTAAACCAAATGATTGTTTGAATTGGCAAATATAATTTAATAAAAATGTAACCATTTCGTGTATATTATTTATCAAGGTATTTTTTTTTATAATTAATATCAGAAAATAATAAATATTAAACAAATTCAAATATTTATGTGCACAATTAGAATAACTTGGTAAAATAATAAGTATAATTATAAATGACATCAAAGAGAAATGTCTAAATACAATGAATCGATAGAATATGCCATCAGGCGGGGTTCATGGTCTATTGTAGGAATTAGCATACTAGCAAGGGCAATAAAAGGGGAGTAACACTAGGAAGGAACTCCAGTTTTTGCCTAGTAGGCGTTATCAGCGCCTTTCCGAGTGTATAAACCTACTTCACAACTCAATCTTTACGTACAATCATCCAGTAGCAAGCCATCTAGCGGGACTAATAGTCCATGAATTATTATTGTCAGCGATGCAGTCATTGATCTATAACTAGATCAATGACTGCATTGCCAGCTTTATGCTACAGTCGCTTTCGCGTGAGAGTTTAGTTCCTAGGGGGCGCGCAAGCTAAACTCTTTTCACCTAGTGGATGATTGTGTACGTAAAGCTTGAGATGTGACAGCGATGGAAGTAGCTTCTTACACTTGGAGGAGCGCTGATGACTCCTGGCAGGCAGGAACATGGGTAGCCTGTTCTTAGTGTTCTCCTTTCATTGCTCTTGCTAGTATGGTGATTCCTACAATATACTATGAGACCCGCTCGGTGGCATACACTATTGGTTCATAATTGTAAATTGTATTTCTTAATTCTTTTTGCTTATATCCTACAATTACTACTACTGTTTGAAACTAAGAAAAACGAGAATGAAAATCTACCAATTGTAATTTTTTGTACAGTGTCTTATGGACCCTCTCTGACGTTGTGCAAGAAATTCATTGACAATTACAAAAGTTTTGAATAACCTGAAGATGGCAAAAATATAGTTGAAACCTGTCAGTGGACAAATTGTTAGTAACAATCTTTTTTCTAACAAATTAAAGGCGAATTGCAATTTTTAATTACTGTCTCAGGGTAATGTGGCTTCGATTGTATTAATAATCAACGATTTGTAGAGCTTGGATTCGCAATTAATTTGCTAAAGATGGTACATACAAATTAAAAAAGAAATGAAGCATCACATATAATCACCGTGAGATTATAGGTATTTCTTATCAATTGTAATGGTAACTGTCTCGTTCATTTAAAACTAAACTCGTCTCATATTCTGAAAATAAGCTTCGTGTTAAACATTGATGTGTAATGTTTATGTTATTACGAAACGTGAATAAATTTATAATGCACGGCCATTAAAAAAATTAATTGATGTGATTTAGTTGGCCAAAAACTCGTTTATGAATGTTTTGTGGATTATATAATTTTCTTTAACTGTAATAAGCAGTAAACCCCATATTTCTTTTAGAATGAATACATAATCATTAGTAATTTATTTCCTTGGATTTCACTGTGATTTGATATCACAATGTGTCATAAAAAATGTTTCAATAAAGTTGTTGGTCAGGATTACAAAAATGAATTAAGACCTTAATTTGGAATGAGACAAAAGAAGTATTTGATATTAATGATTATCTTGCATGAACGCAATAGAATCCATAATACAGTGTTCGATGATAGTAAATAAATAATTATGGATAACTAATATAAATTAAGGTTAATCACACAGCTGCTTATATAATGGTACAAGAAATGAAATAGGAAACATACAATGTACATAAATATAATATTAAGGCATATTTAGTCTATGTTATCATTCTAAAAAATAAATGCCGTTATTCCAAATATGACACAGCCATACCGTTTTCGATAATCCTTCACGGGTACTTTTACGCGTAATGATAATGTAAGTTTAATTAAATGGTCATTAAACAAAATTAGATGTGATTGGCCGGAAAACAAATGTCGAAAGTGAATGGATAGATTTTATAAATCTAGGCAAGAGATACGATTGGTTGATTGGCTAATTGGTCGTTCCACAATTTTGAATTACCCAGAAATTAATAACGGCACAGAATATTGGCAATTAATTATCTACTGTATTGTGGTTAATTAGTTATTTTAATAATTGGGTTTTGGTACCAATCTTTAATAATGTTTCACTGTGATAACTTTCGCTAATTTAAATGAATAAAGCTGATCATTTTTTTTAATTACGACGTTGGAAACATGTATTTTATTTAGCGCAATGCATTATTATAGTTAAAAAAACTAATAGTGTAACTAAACATTAAAAAGCGTACTTTCTACAAGGTATACTTTCTTTTTGTAGAAGTTAGCAATTAAAATGGTAAAAATAAATGCCATAAAATGCAGCGTAACTTGTATTAGTTCTTAGTCAAATTAATCTGCATTAACAATGAGGTAGTTTTTGAAGAACTATTTACATACTTATAACCCATTCGAATTCTATTTAATACATTTTTTATATCCCAAACAAAGACTTGTTAAACTATGATATAAACTGCTACTTCATTTAGAGGAATAAATTCATTTTTACTTCTAGCATACTTGACGCAAATAATGCAGCAATAATATACGTAATTCTAGTACATTTTACTTTTTCTCCATGGAGTGGATTAACATTTCTTATGTTATATTATATTAATTCTCGAACGAATACTTGGTGGCAATATTATCAACGCAACATACGAATTATAGGCATTGCAATGAATATTCTATTATGGGGAAAAATAAACTTATATCAAAGCTAAGCGCATTATCCGATACTATTGACTTAGGTGTAAACTTGCAATTATCTGTATATAAGGGGCATTTGGATATTTAAAAAAATTACAGATGCGATCATTTAAGAATATTGTAGATAATAAGGCTCCAAATTACTACCTTGAGGCATGCCGGATGTTACTTAAAAAGGTTCGAATGTGTATTTTTGGAAACACTATTTATATTTTCTATTGCGTAAATGGCAGTGAAAAGAAAGTAATTGGCAAGGAACGCCTAGTCTACGTAGTTTTAAGCAAGAAAGTTGGATGATTAATTTATCAAAAGCTTTACCAACTATCAGTTGATGATCAGTTTTCCGTTCACAGACTTTTGCAGGGATAGCCTCAGGGTTAACACAATTAAAAGACTTCAACACCAATTTTATAATCATTAAAATATAGCAATGTATTCATGAAAAGATGTGAATATTAAACAAGAGATTGCTTTATTTACTAAGGCTTCAATTATCTAAATATTCTCGATAATTTGGTAGCATTTATTCATATCCTAGAGTGATAACATTCGTTTTGCCTTAGGGTACATTTCACATCATACCATATCCTTGCCTTACTGCCTCTTCCAAATAAGTAACTTTAAGCGGCTATGTTACCTCCTGCACGGAAATAAATATTTCGTGTAACGCAGTCGATTACGGTTTATCTCCGAAATTGTTAACTTTTGAACACATTAAAATATTAAAATACATTATACCCTTGTCGTAAAAGCCAATTTAAATTCATATATTGAACCACATCAATAACCAACAGAGGGCGCTACAATATCTCTATACGTGCTTTTATGTGTGCTCATTTCGGAACATAACCAGGCGAACCACGTCCACGTATGTCGCGGTAGTATACGAATGTACAACACAATGGCATTTTTATTATACCGTGTAGTAGGAGCATAAATGGGCGAAAAGGCTATTTCAATGCAACACAAATGTTCGGCACTATTATTGTTACACCGTCACTATTCTCGTTATGGGGCGCCACTTTAATTTTCATCTTATCGTATTTAATTAAAGTAGAAACTTTTGGATCATAAACGGGAAAGAATAACGAGAGGCATGGGGGCGCAAGTGGGAAATGGAGGAGGCAAATTTAAAAACGCTGAAATTACAAACATAAACTAATTTCAACTTTTAATTAAATCTCGCAGACTTCCTCTTCTCTTGTCTCCGCTCTTTGCGATCCCTGTCTATCTTTTCGTTTTTTTTTCTCGTACCAGTGGTGAAACCAGTCGTGTTGCAAATAACTAAACTTATTTAATATATATCTCTTTATGTGTTATTTTCTGTGTATTGTTGTTTATTATTTTCCTGCCTTCTGCCACTCCTAACTTAAACCGGATCAGATTCGGCTTCTCTGCTTTGTTGTTCGTCTTCCGTCCCCTTTATCTAATGGTCCGTCTCCCTTTATGTTATTATACTGTCATTGCGAATTCCAGAAAGTTTTAAAGAGGGGATAATTTAAAATTAAACGACCGTTGCCCGGGCGTGTTATAAAAGCGGTTATTATTGTAACGGTGATTTTTAATCTTCTAATTATGTTTGAATTTAAATGGGCTTTTAATGTAATTTTCTGGCGAAATGTTTTTAATTGCATTTGAAATTTTAATTAAAATTGTAGCCATTATTAAAACAAGTTGGAGCATAACAAGTTTAGACTTTTCAAATAGCATGCACATTGCACGGTATAAAATTTACAGGTTTTGAGCAACTAGTTTTTACACTAAAAGAACGGGAGTCTTTCGGATCTTCTATTAAATTCCTTTTGCTTTGAGCGGTATTTCTTTGCTTACAGCAATATTGTTCAGATTAAAAAAAATGATATTTTTTCCCTGAAAAATCGGTAAACAGAACTCATAATTTCATTCAAATTCGTCAAAAAGGGATAGGTTCTGGACAGGCTGGTATAATAACGGTATAAAGCCTGAATTAAAAGAAATCTATGGATTAGAGCAATATATCACATACCCAACGGAGAGTGTTACTAATAAAGACGTATGCGCTGCAGAGCGTTAGAAACACAATATAAGTACCACCAAGACGATTCGCATCCTATTGGACTTACTATTTCAACAGATAACCTTCAAACTGGAAAATACTAAGAACCTGGCTAAATACCAGAAAGTTATTTTGGCGTTGATTTTGAGGCATACAGGCACAGCAAGCAACGAAGTTTGCGAAACAAGCTAGCGAAAAAGAGTCTGAAACAATATTCACCGGGCCTGAACCGATTCTGGCCGTAACAAAAGTTGTAGTATATGATATGGAGACTGAGTGGATCACAAAAAACACCAGGTTTACTGGAACAGTATCAAAGGGCAGATGAGCAGTAAACGAATGATGAGGAGGACATTCCAGTGCTTAGCTGTGGCTGTGCTGACTCTTAACCGGGCACAGCTTAGAATGGTGATGAGTCTGCTAACAGAATACGGCTGTCTAAGTAAGTCATTCATAGAATAGGAGTTTTTAAAGATGAGCTTATATGTAGACTACGCAACAAGGAGGAAGAAATAGTCTACCACGTTATTAGGAGGAAAGAAGAGGTTTACCATAGGTTACTAAATCTAATTAATGGAATTAACTGAAAAAAAATATAATCACTAGTTATGGAATAGGGTAATGGGCCATTAGGTAGTGATGTTAAGGATACCTGATTCATACCCAATGATCAAATTAAATTTATCTAATTTCTTTTCTTGCCACTTGAAGAAATTCTGTCTATTTGATTTAATATGCTACAATGGGAGAACTGGAAATTATTACGTTCTTATGTTTGTCATGAACAAGTCTGTTTTCGACGAGACAACTTTTGTATTAATTAGGTAGCAACGGAATGAACAACTAACAGAGACTAATAATAAAGGCTAGTTTGCTCTTCGTCTTTAATGAGTTCAAGAAGCGCTTGACAGTCTAAAGCACGAAAAAGTAAGGGATAATATTAGAACAAATCAGTATTTCTTCGAAATTAATAAGATTGATGTACAGAAACCCAATCTGCCAGGATTCACATAAAGAAAAGATCCATAGAAAGCCAAAGACATGCAGAACATGTTGGCGAGAGCCATTGGAGATTCAGGGGAGATGCAAGTGAATGTGCTTAAGACTAGAGAGGATACGAGTAGGAACTGTGGCTAATGATAAACTATATATCGGCTAAAGTCGAATAGAGAGTTGCAGAGTTCTGTTACCCAGGCAGCATGCTGAACATGCAGTACAGACTAGCTTATGGGATGTTAAACAGGATAAATAAGAAAACTATTGTTAAACAATCAATTTAATAGTGATATAAAATCGGTGCTTTGTTGTTGATGCATTAGAAGGAAACCTAAACTTTTGTTAGCAAAAATCTGTGCAAGATCGTAAAAGTTTACTGGCCTAACATAATAATAAAGGAGGAAATCTGACGAAAAGCTAACTCAAGCCCTATTAAAAATGAAATTAAAAAAAATAAGATCGATGTGAATTGAGCATATTCTAAGAAAATAATTTGCTGGAGGAATCATAAGGATTATCATCAGTGAATGGTCATTGATCGGTCAGCCAAATTGAAAAAGACCAACTATCTTTTGGAGAAGAGCAACCCAGGGCGATCTAAGAAAGGAGAGAAAAACTTGGGGAGAAGTCATGATAATGGAAAAGTTTTCTTTTTAGGCTTCCTTTAGCAGTTTGTTGTCCAACTCCAGTTCGTTATTCTCAAATAATTGTCTGAATTATTAATTATTAAATATAGTAAGAATTTCTTTTAAAACTTCCAAAAGTTCCAAATTAATTATTGCCTTTTTTTAGTACAACACATTCGTGAGAAAATCTTATTAGATGAATTAGGTTTGTGGTAAGTGGTTGTAAAACCATTACTGGGTTTGTAACTGGACACTGTCCTCTGAAAAAGCATCTATACAACACAGGCCGTGTAAGCGAACCGTGGTGTAGAAGGTGCGAACTACAGGAGGAAACGAGTTTACATGTAATCTGCACATGTGAGGAGCTGAAGGTACTCAGGCAGAAATATTTCAGGAGAGATCTATTGGAGCCCTCGAAGGTCTCAAGTTTCCACTGGGCAAGATACTGGAGCTTTATAGAGAACACCAAGCTGCTCGAGTGGTGGAAATAAGAGAATCAATAGAGATGGTACAATGAGCACCAAGCTCAAGTGCCCGGACATCAAGTGCCCACCCTAACTTGAATGAATGAATGAATGAATAGGTTTGTGGATTATATTGTCATCAATTTTGGCTGAAAATCTGCCATATTATTTATAATATATTTATTATTAATTTATGTTGTGTGTAATATGTATGTATGTTTGTACGCTAGGAGCCAGAAATAAACCATTTATTGGCAGAAAAAGGTGTCAATGACAACGATATGTCTGAAAAAAAAGGAACATAGAAAACCAAGTTTCTAATTTTAAAACGAAATAAACTGTATGTATAATGTCTCGAAAGAGACAGGAGAGAGAGTTTGGCTTGGTAGCAAAAACCCAGTAAACCACAGTTTGATTTGATAAAATTTACAACAAAACAAATGAATTGTTTTGATTAACATGGGATCCGCCACATTATTTTTTTTCGGTATAAACTTAAACATTACAATTATACCAACTTAGTAATTTTCTGGTGACACTAAGAGTCCAAAGTAGCTAAAGGTTTAAGCAGATTTTGATTCATTGAACGTATATTAAACAGTTTAAATATTCTGTGGCAAATCTATTCTCTATCTAATCTCTCTTGTATACCAAGTGTTGTATTTTTAATAGGTAATAAATAATTTAAAGGAAAAAGAGGAAATAAACTAAGGTCTTGATCCTCACAAAATTCTTTAATGTATCACACGACCGGTTTTGCTCTAGCCGAGCATCCTCAGGTCAGAATTTAAAATCATGCTCGATTACAGCGAAACCGGTCGTGCGATACATTAAAGAATTTTGTGAGGATCAAGACCGTGGTTTATTTCCTCTTTTTTCCTTTAAATACAACTCACACACAGTTAAACTATGTATTTTATTTTAATAAATAATTTTGTCCTTATTTTATTCCGTGTTTACAGTGGTTCAATTATATCCGTGTTGGTTAGAACTGTAATGTGACACATTTCTAAAGCAAGATCTACACATGTAATACCCACAAAACTTTAAGAATCCATTCAATGTGCTGATTCTAAGCGTCGAAGAATTGGTTTTAGAAACACACATTTTAGATGTAGTATATAAATGGATCCAAGAGGTAGGTATCGCATCACTTAATAGTTTTAATATGGCGATTCTCAATAACTGTTGAGACAAACGCCAACCATGTTTCATTTCGCTTTAGTGGTCAAAAATATTTGCGACAGATCTTAAGGTTAGTTATTTATATTAAATTAAAGGATTTCGTACACTGTATTTTAAAAAGTTAGAACTATTATTAATTCTGTGAAAATGGAAAAAAAAGTTAGGTTTATCTGGGTAAAGATAACTTTATCAGATTTTGCACTTGGCGCGCGTACATACAATGAATAATAATAGGTTTACTCTTCCTTGTAATAGAACATGAATATTATATCACCTGGGTTATGACTTTGTAAAAGCTTTTATTTTTGTTTTAGACCTTAAAATAGATATTTGTATAATAATAAGTTAACGCTGGACATCACAATAGACAATTTTAATGCTGCTAAAGGCCACCACCATTATTCACCATTTAAATAAATATACATTGGAAGTGTTAATAGAATGCTATAAAATGTCAATTATCAGTTACAATCCTTGGGTGAATGTTTTATTTCATTTTTATTGTAGGTTGGTGCTATTGTGTGGGACACAGTGCTGCATTGTGTGTGTATGTATAAATGTAAATCAGCCTGACTGGCTGCGACCAAGCAAACAATGGACTTGTAAACTCAATGTAGATACAATGATGGAAAAAAAAGGAGCACTGAAAAACTAAAACTTTGAATAACCCTGGGTATACGGTAGTTGAACAAATGCAGCTGTAAATATTGGGCAATTAGAATCTGGACTAGAAATTTGAAACTAGTTTTAATATAACCTTGAATTCTATATATAAAATATCTAAGTGCTTCAGAGAAATTAGTTTTGCAATTTGATACCGATATTAAACATTTATTAATGCTTATTACATTTCATGGCAATGAGAAAATCAATGCTGTATTTTAAAATTCTTGTTGCTATCGTTATTTGAGAAACTTTATGCGCGTATGTGTAAGTAATTACAAAAAGTGAGTATTAATATACCTATTTAGAAAGTGTTGTGTGATATTTTTATGAAGGTGAGTGTTTAAATTTCGTAAGAAGTTGACTTTCTCTTTTATTTAAATGGATTGAATAAATGTCGTATTGATTTAATTGAATTTACTTCCATTAAATACCTTTTTTAGATTATGTATCTATCAAACATGGAGAAATATTGTGGATCTCGTTCAATTCTGCACTTATATACAAACAGCTGGAACTTCTCTGTCCTGCATTATATCAATCCGGCTTTGGAAACGAAGCAATTTACATCCATTTCCAACGGTTGGGGCGTGGCAACCGGGTTTTCTCTGTTTCGTAAACTTCGCCAAACGAGCGCTGCTAAACACCGCTAAACTCAGAGACATATCTAATTATTCAGGGGTTAGAATAAATAAATTGAGTTCGGAACGCCGCTCAATGTAAATAGTTTTGTTAATTTCTATTGTTGATATTTAATTATAACTTGTACGTCCTCTATTTCTCTTTATCGAAACAACGGCGCGACTGTAGGACATTGTTTTAGTTGCCGAGTATGCAATCTAAATTGTAAAGAATGTCTTATTGTATATGTATAGTGCGTTG
Source organism: Protaetia brevitarsis (assembly GCA_004143645.1). Lineage (NCBI taxonomy): Eukaryota > Metazoa > Arthropoda > Insecta > Coleoptera > Scarabaeidae > Protaetia > Protaetia brevitarsis. The sequence continues at coordinate 649,670 of RXPK01000092.1, read as the reverse complement.
TATTATACTGCTGCTTAAAATAATGTTGGCGCTACCTTAATAAAATGTTCAAACAATCCAATTAAAATCGCTTATAGGTGTCATTTATAATAATAAAAAAAGAAAGGTTGATTATAAAATTTAGTCGTTAAATGTAATTTATTATCAAAGTTTTAAAACAATAGAAAATTGTATAGCTATATAATATTAGTAAGATATTATAGGTATATGTTGAACATTGTGAGATGCCACGAATTAGTATACTAGCTTATTGGAAAAAAAAAACTTGTTCCTCACAGTAGGTTTATTTTAAATGATGGACATTTCAATAGCTAGGTAAATTAATTAATAAGAAAATTGACTTATTTTTGTTACTGAGACTTCCACCAAGATGGAAAAAAGTACCTATACTAGAGCTATTTAAAACCGTAATTTTAAAGCATTGATAGTTGCACCTACTAAGAAATACTTTATATAACGAATAACTGACTAAATAAATATAAACAAGCACACATTAATTCCTAAAAACATGTGTTTCTGTAAAGCCAAAAATGTAAACAAGATTATAGTGGATGTGATATAAATAAGGCTCAAACCACATCTTATCAAAATAAGAGTAAAGAATCCTTAAAAGTATGCAATATACAGCAGCAGCTACCTCTATTACAAATAGAAGCTTACGTTTTTCTACATAGGTATAACCATGTAAACTAGCCCGATTTTGCATTGAAAAGTAAAGCACTTAGTCGAGTTGCAAACCCTCAGTTCTACTTCCAAACAAGAGGAGCGCTACAATCGGAAAGTTAGTATTTTTATTTTTTTAAACGTTTACGTAGCGTAATAAGTTGGCAGTCCCTACAACAGCTGTACTCCTTCTCCTTATCTATTAGGTCGACCAAAATGGCTCTGCAACTACGTGTGAACTCGGTTACACCGCATTAATTTCTGGAATTTTACTGAAATACGTCGGCAACGCTAAAAAGAACTTTTGTTGTAATAGAATATAACATTCATGTTATTAAAGTTACATCGACGGATCGACGTGAATATTCGAGTTAAAATTGGATAATTTATTGCTAAACAAGAATACGTCAATTTGGAAGGAGACGACGATGATTTTTGTTTTTAATGTTGAAACATCTCCAAAATGTGTATATAATTCTATAGGATATGTTGCACCTAGTCATTAATATTCGTAGGGATTTATATACACATTTTCCGAATGTTTTAGCATTAAAAATAAAAATCTTTGTGACTGTCTTCTTTTAAGTTTAAGGCGTATTTTTTTATTCATCGAAAGGTATATTGATTATAGTGTTTTCCTGTTTATATATTAATTGGATAACGATGAATAAAAGAATGAGCCTTATGCAGCATGTTTTTGTTTGGCCATAAATTATCTCCTATCAATAATAAATAATTTGAAGACCAATAATTCCATTTTCAAATTAACGCGGTAAAAAAAAACGCCGTTGGTGTCTGGATACCGAACTAATTCCCAGATGCACAGGATTTCGGCTGAGTTCAACATGAATTCTTAGGTGATCTGTGGGTATAACGTTGTATATAACAGTCTGTGTTTGGGATGACTCGTGCGGTTTATGATTTAAAAACGTGCTTGTTCAAATGGTGGTGCATATTTATGAACAAGTTCATTCAAAAGTTAAAACAAAATTATTTCATTTTTCACGTACATAAGTAAAGGTTCCTGCCAACAATAAAAATATTTTGCTCCACTCTGCAGCGGTTTGAAGGCTACAATATTAATCGCTTCCTTCTGTGTACCGTAATAAAGTTCTAATCTGGGCCCTCTTCTTTTGATATATACATACAACTTCTTGTATAAAATAGGATTTAATTTGATTTTATTCAAAGTTCTATATTAGAAATGACAACTTATAAATAATGTAGCTATGATAGAATAAAAATCAGCATTAAAATGCTACATAAAGCAAAAAAATATTAATTTTACGTATATAATTCATGTACTCTAATATTATGCAAAAATCCAAACCTTAGTAATTATTTTCTACCAGAGTTTATAATAGAACCATAATTTCATTATTGGCAATGCTGTATCCCAAAGCTCTTAATGAACTGGAGACTCTGTAAAAGCTTTTTGAAATGTGTAAGTATTGCTAAAGCTTGTAGTGACCCAGGCAACATTATACGTCACATTATAAACGGTAGAATCTCCACGTCCAAAAATTCGTATACCAATTATTGGTACATATATGGATATGATACATAGTATTTCAATCGGCTATTTTTTATATATGTTATCTAATTGTATTGAGTTTATAAGGCATATGTTAGCACATACTTGATGATATAAAAGGTTTTTCAATACCATTTTACAAGAATAGTACAGATTATCATTAAATATCTTATTTAATTTAGCTAGTGTAAGACACTTTGAGCCAGGATTAACTCCCACACTTTAATTCCTATATGGTACTCCATAATATCCTCCTGCATATACCCAATCCATAATAAGTCCGTTTAGAGTATTTATATCGTTAAACCTTAATATATTGATTTTAATGAAAGGGAAGATAGGCTTATCTTAAATTTTATTTACTACAATCAATGAATCACAGAGTAATGTAGTTATCCTTGAATACTTGCCTATTGTGTCAAAACACAGAGAGAATGACTAATATAATAAAAATACCAGTATTAAATAGAATTTATTGTATATGTAAGTATATTTCCATGCTATCTCTAAATTAATTTACTAATCAATGGATTTCAGTCATCACGAATATAAATATACATAAATATGCACAGGAAACAAATCTCATTCAATTTGCATATTCTGTTTTTGCTTTTCAAACTAATTATGCTGTAAATTGAATCCTAGGTTCATATTTTGTTCATCAATAACACATCGTGGATTAAAAATTTTAACATTATGCGTTACAGTTTTTATATTCCGTATTGCCTAGAGTGCAACATATTGAAAATGTACTTTATTCCCTATAAAAAACTCTTTTTATGTTTCTATCAAAACGCACTTGACAAACGTAAATTACATTAGTTATTTCCAGTTTTAATTTATGCCAACACCCAAAAAATTAATGTAAAGTCAGGTCAGAATTTTAAACAGTTAAATCTGACAATGTTAATTGCTTAAAAGTTTACCCTGCTGATGTCCTGTTGAAGACGAAACCGGTGGCCTATACTTAATTAAAGAATTAGTTATAAATTAGATCATTTTCGCATGCAACAGTTGCCGTTGGTCATAGGGTATATGGGTCTGCAGTGCTACTAATACTAAAAATTAAATGAGATAGAAGTATGACCTTAAAACTTTTTTTTTAACTCAGATATAATTCTGGCATAATCAAGATAATTAAAAGAATTTGTGAGAAAAACAAACCTTTTACATATTTCCCATCTAAACTTTACGTAGTAAATCCAGTCTAAACTGTATATATAATTTATAAACAGTAGTTTATTTTAAATCATTATCGGTATTCTTTATCTTTGGTGTGCAATACGACAAAGGTCATCAACATTATTTCGAAAAGTGCTATATCATGACCCGATTGGTCAATAGGGCAGTTATCAGAGATAGTAATGTAATTAATTGTTGTTGAATAATAATAATTAATTTTCTAAATATAATCGAGGAGATGTAAATATTTATATGTTTTAGGAGAATAACCTTGAGTAATGAAATTTCAATTATTTGTTACCGTATTCAAAACTGTGTATTCTCTATTAAATAACTAGAGCCACTAGCACACACAAAAATTAATGGATTGTATAGAATTTAAAGAGTTATCTTTTACCAACCTATCATTACACCTAATTTGATCATGACAAAATAAATTAGTATTTACTGTGGCAACACAATTGTAATTTCTTTTTTTGTAAAGAATTGAAATTCGCTGTTAAAACCGGTTGGGAATTGGTTTTCAAGGCGATTAATTATCACACACAAAACACGTTTAACATCCAGTTTAAATTTCTCGGCCTATTTATTATTAAAAATGAGAACTCTATAAGTATACACTTGCTTAAAGCACAAATATTATTCATTATTATATCTAAAAACGTAATGTTTATTAAATAATTTATAGTTTTACAATTACATATATCTCTGGAAATATATAACCACGTTTAGAAATTACTGAATGATTAATTAACAGATACAGCCGTGAAACCAAAAAAGCTACCCACCTGAAAGGAAAAAGTGGTAATATCTCGTAACAACTGTTCGTTTATACTAACTCTAATAAAATATTTCACAACTTCTTCTCCACATGTCGATAACTTTGAATGCGTCACGGCTGTACATGAATATCGTCATATATACATACATATATAACCAAATAAATTGTTGCTTTTGAGCTTGGAAAATTATCTTTTTAAAGTAGGAATCAAATCAGTTTTAGAGACCGATTCTACGCCAATACGTTCAAAAAAACCTGTGTTCAACTCGGTTTCGAATTGAAGTAGTAAGAAACAAAAGCGTACACTAACTGTTTTGCATGTAAATGAGTTGGGGTTAGGTTGTGGTAATCTAGAGTTCAGACTGTTTAGCGACACAAAATTCTCTTTGCAGTTGTACCTTTTTGCTTCTTACCCCTTCAAATCTTGTATGTTGCACTTTTGTTTTGAGCAAATAATGTAAATCCGACCTCAAAGCTGAATGAAGCCATTTTGGTTCCTCAGCAACGTGCAACTTCCTGCACAAAACCCTCTTTATTCAACACGCGGCAGTGATTAAATAATCAAACATGCGACAGTTCTATACCAGATTGCTTTTCGGACGTTAGCATGCTCAACGACTACTTTAATAACAGCATTCCTAGCAGTAATAATCATGTAGTATCACATTTAATAATGCGTTTTCTTTCGTTGATCCAGCATTAATTGTTAGCATTGTTCAATGTATTGATTCAACAACTCCTGACGTTGATCAAGTTAATATATCAATGATTAAATTATGTTGTCTGTATATCGTACTTTACATAACTCACTATTAACTCTTTCATAGAAGTGTTCCCATTTACCGAAAATATGCCTTGGTTAAACCCTTACCAAAAATAAAAAAAAATCCTTGTAATTTAAATGACGGAAGACCCATTAACATTTTTTCGACCATCTCTAATTTTTCTTTACGCAATTGAATGATTTTGTTAGTAGGACTAATATGTTTTCGCATATCCAATCTAGTATCAGAAAGGATTATAGTTGTGAATAGTGCGTTTTTGGCAGTTTCAAACAACATACTATTTGTTTTGACTTAAAGTGAAAAAGCCTACTATAAATTTTACATTTCCTTGGCATCAATTAAAAACCACCATAACTTCTTTATTATTCGTTTTAAGACAATATTGTATTAAAACTTTTGCATCACAAATTAAAATATCTTCAATTTTTTTTAACAATGTACAGGGTATTCTATTTAAAAAAAATATATAAATTTCAAAATTTCTCGTCATGCAATTGTTTTTTTCATGTATTGCATATTAATCAGCGTTAAAAAACACTAATGCTTTGCTAATTTACTAGAATCAATAATACGAGAGATAGCACTTAATTTGAATCAGCTTGTATATCTAAATAATGGTTTTCTTGTATCTATCCGCTCATTTAATAAATTTATGTTCTTTCCTTTTACATCTCTCAATTTCATGTGCCTCCAGTAATTTAAGTTTAATACCTTTTCTGCAGTTATGTAAGAGTTTGATATTGTGAACATTAATGCTTGTACGTATGTCCCGTATTTAGAAGGTATTGGTAAAGATCAGCCTGTACTGCTTTCGGAGTTCTTTTACCCTTATTCTTAATTTTCTTTCAGTTTCACAAATGTATGTGGCGTCACAATCACGTTATTTTATAGCACAATTTTTATCTAATATATCATCTTGGTCTCTATTGTCGTGTAATATCTTCTGTAATGTATGTTTTGATTTAAAGGCTGGTTTTATTTTATATAAATTAATATAAAAAGTGTAATTGTATGTGAAGGGTTTGTGTAAATTTTTATTAAATTGTTCATATGTATTGTTTACTAACGGATCTTGTTTAATTTTATTGTGTTAGGTGGAAAACCTTTTTCTATGGAAATTTATTTGATGATGTTAAGGTCATTCGTGTAATCTATTGGCTGTAGTGGAATGTTATGCAAACAATTTATGGAGAAATTAATGCGCTGTATTAGAAAAAGGTTTTCCGGAATATTTAAAATGATTATATTTCTGTGTATACAGTTAAGTCTATAAAAAAAACAATATCTTACATTTTTTTGACTTCAATACAGAATTTTGTTTTAAGATCGTTTTAAGTAAAACCATAAAAGTAAATATACTTTTAATGTTCTTTTTTCATGTCATATTTTCAACGTGGTCCACACTTACGTGAAATTGCAACGGGAGAATGCCGGAAATTCCGATAAAGCACAAGTATATCACCCACACTGCACGTACACTATCAAACAAATCTGAACAATATCCAAGTGAATAATGCGGAATAGTTAAGCACACAATATCTAATTTAATTTTACCGTTCCGAACGATAAATCAAGCTATAAATAAACCGTACGTGCAGATACGTGTAGGCACATACATAGGTATCGGGCATGCATCCATTCAGCAGTAAAGTTGTCAATAGCCGATAAACATTGCCTTTTTTTTCCTCCGACGGCGTAATCTATTGAATGAACATTGGGTATTACGAAATTACGGCGGATTTGCCGTGGCGAACAGTAACCGGGGAATCGGACAATGCGGCGATAATTTCACTATAAACGTGGCGGAGTACGTGTCGCTTCGCGGCCGATCCACAACGCGTCTAGCGCGGACTATGGAATTGTTAGGTTCCCCCGGTACAAATACATTTTATACGTAATGTGCGCTTGAAGTGATGAGAGTGACTTGACGTAACCGACCTCGATCGCGTGTCGTGTCACCGATGCGTGCGCGCCGTTGAAGTTATTCATAAAATCGAAACGACACTAATAATCTAGATAATACATATGTAACAACAATCCTATGTCTATTTACTTTCTTTTTATCTCGAAGCGTCAGTTATATAGGTAAAAAAAAGAGCAAAAGCCGGGTGATTTGTAAAACAAGAAGTGCACGCATGTTGTAAACCTGCTACATGTAGGTGAGAGGTTACTCTCACACGATAACCTAGATAAATTTGCAGTAAAGAGTTCATGATTACAACGGAAGAGGGAGATACTGTGACTAACGCTAAATAAAATTAAATTCATTGTGTAATTCCGTTTAATAATAGTATCGTTGCGAATTGGATGGTCGCGTTTGAGTACCTCAAATTATACAATAAAATACTGAGTGCTGGGCGGAATTAGACAAGTTACGAGCGAATGCTTGATTTACATTATACTTTTCTTCGACTAGAAAAAATTCTAAACGAGATCGTATACAAATTTCAGCTAGAATTTTCCGCTTCTATTTAAACACAAGCTATGCCGAGTACATTCTCTGCGCATGCGCAAGTAGTGAAGGGTAACATGTATACTAACATTTAAGAAATAGCGGTTTTATTTTTGACAAACAAATACAAAGTTGTTTGTAGTTGGTAGTTCGGAAAATTGTTCTAGTGGGCATGTCTAGTATGATACTTGGATAAAAAAATAGGACCGCATCTAGTTTGAAAATTTTTTTTTTTCCAAGGCGGAAAGTTGTACTTTTCCTCCCTAGGGCGGGAAGTTGTACTTCTCCTTTAGTTAAAATTGGACTGGCTGGGAAAAAAATGCATTCAAACCGCGTGAGGAAAGTGCTATTGCAGGCCTTTCAATTTTTGCAATAGAGCACTTTCTTCCCTTGGTTTGAAATATACTATTCTAGTATACGAACTTGGACGGAATTTTCTGATTTACATTATCCAAGTCGATCTAGTTTAGAAAGTAGTTACGCATTTCTAGACGAAAAATGTATACTGTAAATCAAGCTTTAGACAAATAAATTAGTGAAAAAAGCAATATTATTATATTTTACATATGGACAGGGCGTATCATTTAATGCTGCCCCATTGATTAGAGCTTTCTTATTCTTCTCCGTTTTCTTCTTTCTTTGCTGTTAAAAAACGCAAATAGGTTTGCGGCCTTCATATTCGCTTATCACATAACCCTATGGTATGGCGTACCAAGTCTTTGGTTATCGGGTATTAAAAAATATTTGGATAATCGGCTATTAAAAAAAAATAAGAATCCAATGTTAAATAAAATCGTTTCGACATTTATTTATGTCTTTTCCAATTGTGTCTACTTTTAATAGATAATGCGACAACAAATCTTTATCAACAATTAAATTTAAAAATATATTCAAAATTCTGTAAAGTGAATAATACACAAACAGCACATAAATAGATAAAGGAAGTGTTCCGAAATCTGCTAACAGAACTGACGTCACTAAATTAGCGTTCCGTAATCTAATCTGATGCATTGAGAACAGTAACTGAAGCGCAATGTCAAACAAGTGTAACGTCATAAGTTACTGCTGAGATTGTTGGTGTATTGTATTAAGAGTAAGGACAATGGATAAGTGATCGAGCTCTGAATTTCGAAGCTTAACTTCATTTCAAACAACAGCCTTCTAATATGGCAGTTTGTTATTATTTACATTGGTACTTACATAAATTAGTACTCATCCATTTAATCTATTTATATATTTTACGCATTTTATTAGTTTTAAATTACCTCTGCAGTTTTAAAAATAATTATGAACCTTGCATTGTGTAAAAGGTAAGGTTAGTGGCCATAACATTTGCATACTTTATTATATATTCTATTGTTAGGTTTAAGTGAAATAAGACGCCAATGGGCATCACGCTATTGTGCCATTCGCAAGATAAATTCTGAAGTTAACGATGGTCGTAATTTCTTTGGATTCCTAAATAAATCTATTATATATACAGGACAAGAATTAAGAAAGTACATGGATAAAATAACTATTGTCGTTGTGCAGAGGTTCCTAGGTCACATTAAATCAATTTGTTAGATACACAGTGTAAACTGTATCGCTATATATCACAATAACTAACTTAAATTCATTTTGTATTCACTTCTTAAAATATATGATTTTGATCTAAACTGCACTATACTAGTATAAATTTTAATCCTCACATTTCACATTTATTCACGTTATAGACAATTCGATATTATTTAGTCTACGTCTGAAACTCTATCCACTTGGACATCATTGTTGACAAACCATGAATGAATTAGTCGAATAAAAATGAACAGTCTTTGTATTACACAGAACGATATAGTCATAACTCTTAAAACCCTAATTATAATATAAGTTGATGTGTGTTTGTGTCAGAAATTTGAAAGTCTACAATGAAACTCTTCCACCAAAGTCGTTGCATTTTTATTAATTTATTTGAAAAAGTACCACAACATATTTATTCCTGGAAGAATATTTTATACTATAAAATATATAAATAAAGATTTACCTTCTTAAAAAGGAAAGAATGTGAACTCAATTACTGTAAAACACTTGCAAAATATGTATCACTTAACAAACATTTTGTTGCTAGGAAGGTTCAACAACAGGTTCCTGATTACAGCAAAGCTTTGAGGGATTCATAGCGAGAATCCTGGAGGAGGCACTGCGAAGACATTGAGAATGTTCCGGAAAGCGCTATACTCACTAAGATATTATCCAAAGAACCTCAAAGCTCAGTACATACTCTGAAAACAGAAAGCGGAAATTACATCAATGCTGGAGATGAGATCAAAAGAGAATTCTTTGGGTGTATTTCCCGAATTATAGACATATTAATTACTGTAAAACTGCAATAAAGCAGGCCTGAAACCTGTGAAGCAGGCATTCAGGGAACACTGGCACGCAACAAAGAAAGTGGTAAATGTAAAAGAAAGTAAAAAGGGCAATTAACTCATTCATAAATACCCAGGGTCAGATGGCATTTATTCAATCATGCTATAAAAGGGGTCCGAAACTTTTGTTGCAGAAGTATGTTATTCAGGGGAAGTCTCGCACTTCGGTATATATCAATGACTGGAGGCTAATCAGAGTTATTTTTATGCCAAAAGCTGGCAAAGAATGGTGCAAAGTTTCTGAGACCAACAAGTCTGAAGTCATTTATGCTCAAGAGATGATGTACTACCACACCGGCCACTACATCAAGGATAATATGCGTATCAAGTAGAAAAATCTAGCGTTACACGACTCCGTACCGAGGGTTCTATGAAACAAGCTGCAGGTGGCTAGATTGCATGCTCAAAAGGAGATCAGTTTACACAATCAGACACTGGTGGATCAAGTTGAAAAAGAATGTACGCAGGGTGGAGTTTTGTGGCACCTGATCGTGGACGAGCTACTAATAAAGCTGGACAATGAAGTACTTTGAAACTTTGGAGTACGTAGATAATTTTGTCATTCTGACCCAGAGTAAATTAAACAGCGTAGTGCGATACAAATTGTTGATTGCTCTTCAAATTGTATAGGCATAGCCCGAAAAGGAGGGAGCCCTCCAAAACACCCACAATGGCATTCACGAGAAGAAAGACCTTAGTCTTGGTCCTCTAAACTCCAAAGTGAAGAAATAAAACTGTCAGAGAAAGTGAAATATCTCGCTGTCATCCTAAACTCCAAGCTTACTTGTAATCGACGGCTTCTGAGGATTAAAACTAGGGCGAAGGCAACACTTATGTTGGCTAGAACAGCTAGTGGAAAAACATGGGGGTTAAGATTTAATATGATGTACTGGACATACATCACAGTGGTCAGATCTATGATCACTTATGCATCTCTGGTATGGTGGACAAAGGTACAGCAGCAAACTGTCATAGATAAACTTAGCAGGAGGAGGACTGCTCCTACAGAAGCAATGGAATGTCTCTTAGACCTCCCCTCTCTCCATTTGGGGGCAGGGCAAGAATGGGACATCTCAGATTGCAAAAACTACCAAGTGACAGATATTCGAGATTGTTACACAACAATATTGCGTATCATGTGGAAGGCAACCTTTTGGGAATGACATCAGACAACATGATTTCGATATATCATCTTTTTAACAGAAATTTCGAGGGAGAAAATACGGATCAGATAAGCTGGAATCGATCCAACTACAGAGAAAGGGTTCGTAGAATTGATCTGGTTTAGAGACCAAAACCGAAAACGGGATTGGAGCTGGAATTTATAGCGGGGTGAGAAATGCAATAGCAATAATCACCCTTCTACAAGGAAAATATGCCACGGTCTTTTAAGCAGAGGCATGCGCATATTACATTGTGCAACTGAAATCATTTAGAGGGCTTCGGGTTTATATTGTGACAAACAGCTGGGTGATACTGAGGGCACTAGTGAATACACATACAAAGGCAGGTTTGCATATGTATTCGGGAACTGTGTGGCCTGACAGGCCGCAATAAAGTCACTTTGCTATGGGTGCTTGAATATTCAGCAAGCGAAGGAAACGAAAAAGCCGATGAGTTAGCGAGAAAGGGATCATTTGCTTCATATATAGGTCCAGAACTTGTTTTAAGAGTGTCTAAAAATACAGTACGACAGCAAGTAAGAAGTTGGGTTAAAGAGAAACATAAAGAACATTGAGAATTACTTCGATCACTCAGCCAGAGGCCTGTACAGTTTAGGGTACTAGGACGCTGGAATGGCTGGTATAATTTTTTGGGTAAAAGAAATGGTAGACTAAATACAAAAAACCAAAAGGCTGCAGTGTTTCCTGATACTTCATATCTATACATCCTCTATGAACGTAGAATTAAGTTAAAATATTGTTTGAGCATGTAACTTCAATGTTTTTCTTATTTCTTTCAATCTACAATGTTTTTGCTTAGAAGAAAATGTGTAAAGTAGTTGACAGCAATTTTATACCCTAATCTTTTTTTTCCCGTCAATCACCCTCGTATCATTTGAAATTCGATTCGATAATTCGAATCTGGCTGGGTACACACAACAATCGTCGTCGCAGAGGCATTTACTTCCTAGAATTTGACATTTGATTACGCGCACGACATGGTCGACGTGTAATATCTGGCGAAGCAGTGAATACTGCATGTTACGTGACAATTTTCTCTGTGCCATCTACTCGTATCTGTAGATAGCGTACAGATGCACCTGCAGAGTCGTTATTGCGTTGTTGTTGTCATCATCGTTGTGGCCGTCGTAATATTCGCCTCGTCATTATAGACAGAATATTTTGAATAGTTTCATAATTGCAGATAGAGATGAAATTTAATAAATTTATGATAATAACGTTGGCGTATGCGTTAATATGTCTGCATATATAAATTCTTTATCAATCACTGCTTTAGAATTAATTACTGTTTCATTTGATATTATCATTAATGTATACAACCTCAGATCTCAATTTCGATCCAATCGGTCATAATTTTTAAAATTCTAAGTTAAAAATAAATGAGTGATTACCTCATCGCACGGAAGGACCATTTCATGATATAATTTCCAACGCTAGCATAAATATAACACGAACGGCTGCATATTGAATAAAGTCGTTCGATTCTCGACTTTATAGTAGGTAGTTCCTTATTTAAATTGAACTTAATCGTACGTTTTCACGGCAGGAAGAACACATGCTGAAGTTGTAATTTTCTATATATGTAAGTACAAAATCGATGAAGAGGCTCAGTAATTACAGAGCGCATTAGGTAGTTATAATCCCCATAATGAGAATACCGAAGGTATAATGACACAAAGTGGGTATCTCTTTGAATAATATGTCCTTTGAGAACTTCTTGTAACTCCTGAAACCTCATGACAAATCTAAGAAATATATAATCTTAGGTAAGAAATGCTTTAAAGATTAAGTTATGTTTAAGACACGAGTATTGCAAGGTACTTGAGGATGGAAGTTATTTAGTTCGAATATGAAAAATAGTTTCGAATTCATGCATAATTTGTTGCCCCTATAAGAGCTATAAGAGAATGAAATAAAAAATTACAATAATGTAGTATTGATGAAATATGACGGGAAAATGATCAATATATTAAATAGATATTCGACAAATATATCGACAATGAAAATGCCAACAGTTAGATCTGGAAACATTTAACTTTAATCCTAAACAAATGTATAAACAAATTTACATACAGTTTGTCTCAAAAATGTGTCTATAAGTGACAGCGCTTCTTATCATAATTTTCTTGAAAGTGCATTAATAATAACTCTTTGGAAAATAATGGAAACCTATAGTGGAAAATCAGGAACTTGTAAATTTGATATAATGACCCTTCTACACAAAAGGTAAGGTAGGCTTTTTTCTAGAAGTAATAAAATCATGTATTTATAACATTGTTCATGAAGCGCGGCTATTCTATAAATTTAAACAATTATGCAGATGTTCAAGAAATAAATAAATGTATTGTTGTAACAGGCATAATAAAATACCTTAAAATAAATAACACGGGGGAATTATAAAATATACAAAAGAGGATTTTATAGTAATAAAAACTATTAATTATGGCTAATATAGGAATCCTCCCAATAAATTTTAATAAATGCTTGTAAATACGTTCTTGAAGCATATGTAACCACTTTGAAAGTTTAATACACGAAAGAAGATTATTGACAGTAATAAAGTAAAACCCGAAAAAACCCTGAATTATTAAACATCCTTTATCAGTATGAGACATAAAAGATAACCAGCTGATGTCAATAAAACTAAAATTAGGTATATTAGTGGCGTTCTTTTTACAATAAATCTCAAATAATCTCAACTCAGGACAGATATTAGAGAAAATTGTATAAAACGTTTAGGAAAATTTAGTGAAATTTTCTATAAATGCCTAGGGAATTAATAAAATCTGGCAGCGGAAAGTTTTTTTCTTGCTTTATTCTTTTCCAATTAAATAGTCGAATGACAATGAGGGTACAAAGAAGCTTTAATTTACACAGACAGTTGGTAATATTTCTTTAATGAGATATATGTGAAGGTATATATTAGTAATTAGTAACATTTTAATTACTTTGGTTGATCGCAAATAATAATTATCGAATTACCATTAGTTTTCCGATAGCTTTATCAAGAAATTATACAAATATTTCTTTTAAAGTCAATAAGGTAATTTATAACATTTAAATGTATTTTCGTTAATCACATTGATAATTGTAGGATTATAATTAATTTATTTCAATTATTAATTTTCAACATTACATAGGTGTTTATGATTTTTGTCGTTCTAAGACGATATAAAAGTTTAAAATTGACCGCAATAAGCACTACTCAAAATCATAGGTATTTGTCCTCTATGAAAGATCGCATATAGCTGACCCCACTTTTAAAGGAAATATTTGTATAGTCTCTTATTGTTTATTTTAGCGCCATGAATTAAAGGTAACTCGATTATTACTCAATGCATTCAACCAAAATAACCTTAAATGTTACTAATTACTGATAGTTACTTACTACCACGAATACCTAATTGAACAATATTACTAACAGTCTGGGCAAATGAAACCTTATTTTGTACGTTCATTATCATTGTAATATTTAATTTGAAAAGATAAAGCTTAAAAAAAAAACTGCATTGCTAGATTTGAAATCAAGTATATGGATTGTAACAACATTAACATTTGATGGGTTCTCCTTGTGAGCGGTGAGATGAGTGAACATAACCATATGCAATGCTTCTCTTTGCTTATAGTGTTATTAAGGCATTTCGGGTTTTGAACGAACAGAACCTTTTACCAAGAACATGCCATTGTGTATATGCATTATGTTACAAAGATAAGTAACATAATGCAATATAGATCTAATGCACCTTACTGTAATTGTTATTTAAACGGATACAAGCTTTCTCCATGAGGCTAAAAAGAACATATTTTTCGTTATAATTTTATGTTCACACACTCTCAACTAATTCCTAATACTTGCATCGACACCAACAGCCGCTACCGGCAGCACTAACATCAACAATTTAATTCAACACGGCAGTTTGATTCTTCTTCAGAGAAGTAATCTACTTTGAAGTTTGATAAACCGTTTTATAGCGTAGGATCAAAGGATCGACCAGGATAAGGTCAATAATTTTGTGTTATGTAGCGTCACGAATCATTCGAACAAAGCTGAAGCTAGACAGCACTCCTGAAGTTTATACGACTTTATTGTAACAGAAATATCCCTTGTGAAACGATATACTGCGAGTAGAGAATACACAGAGTGTAATGTCTTCTAATTTAGCACGTCGCACGATATTGTTCTAGGGTAAAAGTTATCGTCCGTTGCACGTGTATGGCAGCGAACAGGAACGATCGTTGTGTAAGTATATTAGGTGTATAGCATATATAAAATTGCTACATTTACGCTTGGTTTATAACTGCTAAGCGAGAATAAATCATAGGATTTTTGCAACGGCACGTTCATATTTCAAATTAAATTAATTCAGAATCTTTACGCGAACCGGAGATTCAAACAAGGTGAAGCATATAAATTTATTACCATGTTGTTTGAGATGCAGCAATAGGATATATCATTGTTTTTGTCCCGTTTCTTCTAGTTACGTCGCATAAATCAACTGTATGTAGTTATAGGTATCCAGCATGGCTTCGCGGTCACTGATTTTGCAAGATGCACCTTGGCGAAATAAATCAGTTTCAAACTGAAAGCAGCTAGTAGATCACTTGGGTGAACGTCGAGTCATACCGTAACCAACGACAACTACGTGTCTGCGATAATTTTGCAAATTTAGTCAATAACAAGATCTTGTTGTGTACCATCGCACGTTACAGCGGTAAATTTAATATTCGTGAGAGCAAAGTGGTAAATGCATATAGTTTGGATCAAACTAGTAATCAAGCATACTTAGTCACATACCTGCATATAAATGAGATGAGCTCATCATCTAGAAATTCTTTAATTTGTTCTAGTTCCTTTTATGTTGTTCAGCTGATTAGCATATACTTTGTATGAATATTTGAACGTATTAGAAAAAAGAGGTTAAGTATAAAAACGAAGTGTGATTATTGACTTGTCAAAATCAACACATGTAAAGATAATTGCTCCCATTTTCTAAGATTAGCTGAACTTTTTTTTTTAAATCAAAAGAGACAGATGCAAAAATGACAGCTTGTAAAATCATGGTGATTAATAATATTTCGGTAAAGATATTTTTGTAAGTAACTTTATAATTATATAGCTTCAAGAAGTGGTGATATATCTTACCAAGCAGATGGATGTAATAATCTTGCGAACGGGTATTTGTTTAATATTGCTCCCTGATTCTCTTACCTGCAAATAAAAAGATTAATATAATTAGAAGGGATATATCCCAAAAAGAATTGTTATGAAATTATTGAAACATGTAAAAATATTCTATTCTATAAGCGAAATTTATATTCCTAGGACTATCATTTGAACCACGTACAAGAACAAGCATGGAAAAAAGTTGTGGAGGAGCTAAAAGAAGGAGGTAAATCAATAGCATTCTACTTGATTTTTAACATTTATTTTAATTTAGTTTTTTAAGAACATATAATATTAGTTACTACCTGTACATAAAGGGATTTTTCGTGCGATGTGTTTATGGCCCTCTTTTTCACTTACCCGGGAAGTGAAGGTAATAGACACTAAAAGTAATTCAAACGCCATTAAGTGAGCCATTTATAGTAATCAAAAGTCACATAGTTTTTCTCTTACATCTATAGCGAGGTTGGTCGCTCTTCTTTGATTCGAAAGTCTCAGTTGCTGCTGTAATTCTTGATTTCCCACCTGTATATCTGCATCTCCTCCTTTCTCTCCTCAAGGAGAAGAGAATATACCTTCGGCGCTTTTAATAAAATAATACAATACGCATAGTGCCTGAACGATAGTATCTGCTCTGGATACACTGAGATTTATTGTTGTGTGCAAGATTCTAAACTTAGACGACATCATTCCAAAGGCACTTTCAACTGATTTGCGTCTTCTTGGCAGCCTTCCATTAAACACTCTCTTTCTATTTGTGAGCACCCTTTTGGGATAAGGTCTCATCATGTTACAAGACAATGGAATTGCTTCATCAGCAGCGCAGTCAAATGGAAAAATTCGTTTCTTGGCCCCGTAGTGGTGACGGTTCTGGCAAGTCTAAAGTACCAGCAAATAATAGCTTTTCAAATGCACTTAATTTCAGTGCTCTACCATCGCTATTTCTACCATACTCGCAACATCAATTGCCAAAAAACGTAAATCTGCATCTGCTAGTGCCATCAAAATGATAGAGAAGAACCCTTTGTAATTAATGAACTGAGAACCCGAGTTTGATGGATAGCGAATTCTGATATGGTTGCCGCCAAATTGTAACCGTTGATCTATTACAAACGAAACCAAGCTGCTCTGCCGTAATAAGCTGGTTGATTTGGGGAAAAAGAAGTGTGACTAGTGCAGACTCGAATACTTTCGCAGTTGTTGAAAAGGATGGAAATAGGCCGGTAATTAGATATATCGAACTTGTCATTCTTGAAATATATTATAGTTAAATAAATAAACAATTTTGCTCTCTCTCTCTCGACACTGTATTGCGTACAGTGTTGCCAACTTGGTGAATTTTCCACTAAATCTGGTGTATTGAAAGCACGTCTGGTGTACACAAATCATATTCTAGTGGCTAGTGAAAAGTTTAGCGTATTTTCTTTAATTTTAATAATAAATCTAGTGAATTTATTCAACACGAAGACCAAATTATATCAAAGTATAGAAAAACCAAGTAGCGTCACTTTCTCTAAGATAAATCTCAGTCGCCATTTTATTTTGTACCGTATAATGTATGTTATGTATTCTATGATATGGAATCTAGACAAGTCTTTTGTAATTTAGCTTTTAGCCTTCTTCTCGAATGTTAGAGTGTATTTTCGTTTATATGGGAATGATTTTAATTCTAACATACACATACATGTTTAAAATTGTGCGCACAATGTACAAAACAAAATGGTAGAAGCTCACCAAAAACTTTCCCTAAAATCCTACTTATAAAAACGCGATTGACGCTACTTAGTTTTCCTATACATTGATTACATATATAAAAGTACAGGATAAAATAATAAAATAAATAAGAATATATATTATGACTTTATAAAACATGGTTACAATTGTATTGTTGTATAATGTTGTAAATTATTAATATTTGACAAC
Organism: Protaetia brevitarsis; assembly: GCA_004143645.1. Classification (NCBI taxonomy): domain Eukaryota; kingdom Metazoa; phylum Arthropoda; class Insecta; order Coleoptera; family Scarabaeidae; genus Protaetia; species Protaetia brevitarsis. Next base: position 631,594 of record RXPK01000092.1, on the reverse strand, counting down.
TACCTGATAAGTGTTGTATTAAATTCATGTATAATAGACAAAATGTATAAAAATATACTTTGTGTAATAGTTTTGTAAAAGTAGCATTGTGTGAATTATAATAAAAAATGAAACAAAAGATAATTTACAGTAAAAAAACTATTAAATACATGAATATATACATTTTTTTCTTTACTTTTGTTAAAATACTTTATAAAGTAATTCCTCTCCCAATTCTAGTGATTTTCTGGTGGAATTATAATCCCGTTCTAGTGGAATATGTTTTTCGTTAATTGGCAACACTGATTGCGTACTTGTGTTAAACTTTAATGTCACATACATGAAACTTACTACTGACCTGGCGCGCAGGCGAAAATTGACCACTCTAGTTATAACTATGTTATTGCATCGACTTAAACCCAAACAAATGTTCTAACAAGTGAAAACGATATATGCTCCTCTTTTGTTCTTTACTTTTAGTCTCTACTAGTCTCGCGGGTATTCATATTAATATATAAATCAGAATTTGTTGTTTTATTTTGAAGGAGTTTACTGCCACTATTTTTATTATATGGTCTTCTTTGTGTATGTTCGACAACATAAAGTCCTATGTGCAGACATTAATAGTTGTAATTTCATGACATATGGAAGCACTAATAGCATAAAGCCATACATCGAACATTAACTTACTTTAAAGATGAAGCACAATCATCCAGCAGCACGTAAGAATTACAGAGGGGGACTGAGTCGATCAAGAAAAGGATTCATTCTGCCATTCTGTTCATTACGGGTTACAATGACCCTTTAAGTCTACAATTATTTTTTTCTTTATTATATTGCAGTACCGGAGTACTATGATTACATCTTGTAATAAGTAGTTATGGGTTCACAATAGGGAACGGAATTTAAATCGTAGCTCCGTCGGTTTGAGGAATTAAGGTAATTGGTAGGAGGGCAACGACGTAATATAGAGATAGGCCGATTGCCACTTTTACAGATTTATAAAATAAGACCTACAAAAATGTATAATTACTAACGTGAACCTCTCCGGTTATTCTTCATCCTATCAACATTATTAGCTTATTTTGTATAGTTTTACGTTCTTTTTTTTACCGTTCGCGTTATTAATTCTTATTGCCATTACTGTTATTATTATTAATGCCTGTTATTACGAATCGATCAATTTGATTTCACAACGCGATCGAAAAAGTTTTTAATAGACTAATAAAGGGCCGACTACAGCTACATTATATAAATAATTAAGTGATTACCATTCATAAATTGCGAAAACATATTGGTATGGTTTTATGTTAACTCTAAATAAATAAAAGAATTTATATGGTGGTAAATGATAATAATATACATACAATGACGTACAGAGAAAAATAGGCGTTAAATCAACGCGAAATAGGTTGATTACAAACAACAAATTTATCTAACAGAGGATTTGCAGTCTCGTTGTAAAAATTTTGTTATTTTCTCATTATGTTACATTTAATTAAACAGAACACTAATCCTAGAACCGTACATTAACGAAAACGTGAAATAAAGAATATCAAAGTGGAACTAGTGCACTTATATGGTATATAGTTAGTATATTTGATATTTTCTTTTCTAGTCTTCTAAAATTTATTTATTTTCATTTTTCTTGATCATCTTGTGCGAAATAATATTATTGTTGACAGACAGTCTGGTTTTCGGCAGGACCATTCTACTATGACAGCGGTTCACTCCTTTATCAACGACATTGTGCAGTTGGAATTGAAATGGAATTTATATAGATGACACTTTAAGCTGGGAGAGACATTGTACCTACCCTGTTATTACTAATGACTAAAAATAAATACTAAATACTAAAATGAATAAAGCTTGCTATCAAATTCTTCCTTGAGCCATTTATTAGGAAAATGGATGAAAAATGATCACGGCAAATTAGTATGTCACGTTCTGTTTGCATTAGTGCATCCTCCTTGAACGTTTCCTCCTCTGAATCAATTTGAAAGATGGATGTATCATGGGCACATCAGGATATCTTGCTGTTTGTAATATTGTTGCTCATTATAGGGTCATTCACATATATAATAAACAGAACAGGGCTCAGTAAGGAATACTGGAATTCTCGAAGCGTTACGTCTTCTATTTCAGATAGGCTGTTTTGCCATGACACACAGTACTTCCAATTATGTGTAGATAAGATGTTATGCGTTCAAGGACTGTACCGCACCATAATGCCACATCTCTTCTGACAATTTGCTTTACCGCAAGCTCTGATGATAAGGTCGCACTCCAATGTTTCTGCCAATTGACCATAGTTTATCGCTTTTAGGACAGGCTGAACTTTCTCTATCAGGGCTATTGGCGTAGATCGACCAGCCCTATATCCATGTTTTAGATCAAGAAATAAATGAAACTCTTATAAGAAGGTCACTATTGTGGATATCAAAAAGAATATTCCAACAATCAAGTACTATTTACTGGTTTAGTAGAATTTGTAAATTTGTAGAATAGCCACCTAATAACCAGTGTTTGCTTTTACATTATTAAAAGTATTCAATTCTCCTGCCGTTATGCAAATATCTTTAAATGGAGTGACATCTATCTAAATTAACTTTTCGTATTGAAAAAAAAATATGTGTTAGTAGCACTTGTTTACCTTAAATTCAGTTCCATAGCTTTGGAGGTGTCTTTTCGTCTCTTTTACTGGAGTTGAGTGCTTAAAAGAGGAATATAACTTAAGAGAAATTACACATGTATGCATATATTATTATTATTTTTAAATAAACACGTTGACCATACCAAACCATTAAATTGTAACAAAATACTAGTGCTGTAAATATCTTTAATGACATTTGAAAATTAGAATCAAACATAAATAAAACTATACATACTTCGTTTCTAGATTCTCATATACACTCGTATAGTTCAGAATGCGCAATAAATATATCATATAAAAGCTACAGTTCGCAGAAGAATTTTAAAGATATCGATGTATAATAAATTACAACTATGAATTCTAGGAATTTGTTTATTACAGCATATGGCTATATAAAATCTCTAAGTAGATTTTGATGACATCACTTCTAAATTGTAACAGTCATCTCATAACGATTTTTGCTACTTATGAATTACGTTATTGGATATAAAGTACATATAACTGATCGATAGAAAATAAAAAAAAGAGGAAACTTTGGTTACTTCTGTTCTTAGCCCGATATATTTATTCCAGACGACGTGAAAGTTTAATTAAGTCCTTAGCAGCCCTCATAGAAACTAAATGGCATATTTCATTATTAATGCTTAATGAGAATTAGTCTAGTATACACATAAGAAATCGTAAAAAACCAGACCAGGTCATAAAGTTTTACGCATAAATACCTTTTTATGACCGACTAAAGGATTGAAGGCCAATAAAGTCGGCTGATTCTTAAATTCTGTTGAACTGAATGAATACTGTAATAACTTTAATTATGTAGTGTATATGAACTAGGTCTCCGGCGCCAATGTACTTAAAACGGGGCTTAGTATGTTGTAAAAGAACATTCTTGTATTTATTCAGGTGCTAATTTGCCTCCTTTATTAGTTAGTAGTTGTTATTAGAACTTTTCTCGTATACTAAAACGAATGTAAACCAACGTTTCAAAAATAGAATAAACGATGTTATGAATGTCCACAATACCTAAAACAAATACATTCATAAATCATTTTTCGTAGCTCTGACATCTGTATTTATGGCTTCTTGTTTTAACGAGCTAAATTCGTTCTCGAAATATTACTTCGTGAAGCCACGGCCCAAAACAAAAGGGCAGAAATCGAATAATTTACAGTCACTGTAGTTATAAATTTCCAGAATGGCTCTTCCTGAAGCACCAGGGCTAAACGTCAAATGTTTACTGGCTCGGTGGATGGGAAATGCCGAACATTTTCGACTGCCATATTTCATCTTTACGATCATTATAAATTTAAAAATGACACTTTTACTACAACAATATCAATCTGTATGTATGCTCTGCACACAGAAAAAAAGATTCAATTTCAGAAAACGTATTTATTTCAAACAACACCGTTATGTACACATATCATTTTCCAAACAGTTTTATCGGTTTTTTTTAATCAATCACCCTGTGTGAATAAGGAATTATGACGTGTAGAGGAGACTGGGGCTGGTTGTGACTGGGGTAGATAGTTACAGCTGCAATGGTGGCTAAATAGAGAATGTTACATTAACGTTAGAAAGTGGCAAATAATCACACCACCATCGGCCGATCATTTGCCACTTCCTCACGTTAATATAGCGTTCTCTGTTTAACCACTGTACACTGTAACAGCTGTAACTACCTACCTATAAAATTGTACTTTCATATTATATATTATATTTATAAATAAACAATACATATTAATTTATAGTTATTTACTTTTAGTTCAAGAAATTCAAAATAAGTAAGTTTTGTAGAGTAACTGGTAGATAGCTTCGAGTATGTATTCTGTAATTTTTAACGTAAAATGTCTCTACTCTATACAAGGTTTTCCAAGCAACTGGGTAGTTGGAAGTTTTCCGGTTTAACGAAACTCTTAAAAAACTCTTCCTTTTCTATCGAAAAATTTGGGGTTTGTAAGAATTGGAAAGTTACTTTTTTCCAAAATATTTTCAAGTTTTTTACATTTCTAGTTAACTGAAAGTCGCAATAAAATTGGTAATTTCAAATGGAATATCCTATAAATTATTACATTTTTGAATTCAGCATAAAGTTATATAAGGGTTTCCCATACTTATTTTCAACTGCATCTAAGATATTAATTATAATTTTTGTGAAAATTTGAACATTTACGCTGTTGAACGTAATTTTCACTTGCTTTAAGTGCCAGAGGGATCATAAAGGGTGTTTAAAAATTAGTATTAGTAAATATCACAGAATTTTGCAGCAAAATTATTTTTTTTTCGATTAGACATAGATTAGATTGTATATTTTATATTGTTGAGTGTAGATTTAGATTCTACATCGTTTTGCTCTAATATTCCCTATAGCCACCTTTAATAGTTTCCTTTTTTTTCTAGATGTTCTAGGGGCCCAATTAAAATAACAAAGTTCATGGCAACTTCCGGTAAACCGGTAAACAATTGTTATACAGCGAGTAGAGCTAAAAACATAGTTAAATAAGGTTGTTGTCCTATGAATATACAAGTAAATCATATTCTATACAATCGTAAGCTGATGCTTTGAGATTTAGCTAATTTCTGTAATAAATTTTGTTTGTAAATAATAAAACATTCCCTTATGAAACTATTTTTTATTATAAATCTGTTTCACCATTTTCCGATTTTACTCTAAGCAACCGTAAACGTATTCTATTACCAGTATATGTCATAATATACAAGTGTACTCCAAATGCTATAGTGTGTAATTAACTCTATGTGTAGATAGAGTAGAGTCACATATATTGTTATCAATCTTTCAATTTATCATTTTAAACACATTAAAAATTATCTTTTTGCTTCAAAAAAATATAAAATATATAAACTTTGACATTCAAGAAATTTCAAAATCATTCAAAATTCAGAGAAAAAACATCAACAAATAATAAAATATAAACTACGAAAGATTATTTACAACGTTTTGTTTAAAATTCATCAATTTATTTAGAAAACATTCTAAAAAAATGTAAAAAATATTTAAGTTTCAGATGACGTTGGAGAACGCCAATCACATAGTTCATGTACGAAATGAATGAGAACAGATGTCAAAAATCAGTTAATTCAAACAGTGGAAATGTAAATGTTATGCATTTTGCAATTAGTTAATGCATAAGAGCTTATTAATTAGTTTTTCAAAATTAATTATCTTTCTAATTCAAAATCTGGAAGCTTGGGCAGCACTGTATGCTATCAATCATTGTTTAAGTATAAGTTCGAAGGCAGAGTTTGGATCAGAACATTACGGTAATAACGTAGCTTTACGAAACAAATCAATGTAGAACGAAACCGACCATCAACCAAACAAGATATGAGTTAGTTGAGCGGTGAAATATTGCTTTAAATAGCGAAATTTGGTTGTTAGATTATCTTACCAAAATTAAAATTTCACAGATCATAAACAAAGTACACATTGGAAGAACGATACATCTGATTGGCAGATGTTACGCATATAGTGTCGCAGGGATCTATCCTAGGTCCTACGCTATTTTTCATATATGTAAATGGCACCTTCTTCCGTGCCAGCAATATCGAAGTATGCATGTATGCAAGCGGCACCAACGAAGATCTAACGCAAAAAAAAATTGAGGTAGCGATTGAATAGTCGAAGAGTGGTCGTAACAAAAAACTAGAAGTTAACCAGGGAAAAACACGAGCCAATTAAAATTTTACCCATAAATTAAATTCTCAAAAGATAATAAAGTCATACATTTCAAGAAGATTCCTAATCGATTAGCGACTATATTATTAATATCAATCACCTAAAGGAATTAAAACTGTTTACTCCAGTACGTGTTTTTTTTTTGTTTTAATCTTTAGTTTGCATCTTTTGGTTTCTTTTTGTTTTTGGCTCGCCGTTAATAGTTGATAGTGCTTCGCCGCCTCTAGAATCTTCGCATTTTCCTCGCTTTATCTATAGCTCTCCCTTTACCTTAAGTTCCTTTTTTCCGCAAGTGGATAGATGGACGGGACACTTAGGGTAACTGGCTCTGTTTATTTTTTGTTGTTGTTAATTTCGTTTAATTAGATTAAAACCGTTTCTTTCACATACAATAACATATAGGTATGATTTATCACAAGAACTAGTTAATAGGGATTAAAATAAACAAATATTATCTGTAGTAAACGAATTAGAAAAACTAACTATTTGTTTCAATATAGGCAAATTGGCTTTTTTTATTTGTTCACCAACACCAAGTGACATAGCCTTTTTCAGATTTCGACAAAACACGTGTTCTTTCAATGAGTAAACCAAAATACCATAAGTATAAGTAATAATAAGTTTTGTGACTTCAAAGGTGGAACAATCAACCTTTTAATTCGAAGCCACACTTCTGTATATTCCAAATTTAAAAGAGCCTCATGTTCAACCAATGCCTATTATTAATTATTTTTTTATTATTGGTGCTGTGGTAGACACCCCGTTCTTCGCGAGTGTATTTTTAGTTGCATAGATTTTGTCTTACTCCGGTCAGCCATTTATTAATGTTCCGAGAGGGTTTTCTCAAATTTAGATTTATTTTATTTAATAATGAAGTTAATGAGTTTATTGCTTGATTTATTTAATTAAATGTTCAGTTTTTGAATTTATTCCATTCATTTATTGGTTTTTTGAATGTTGGCGTATTGGTTGTACGTCTGCGTTGTTTTTGTAAGAAAAAGAATTTTGTCAGGCAGTTCCTTGGTTGACTTCAACGTGAGTACTTGTATTTTTAAATTTTTGCTGCCATTTTGTAATCCATTTTGATTTAGTAAATTTAACCCGTTGTTGAGGGTATATCTTGAATTTTTCGTCCATCAAGGGAATTCGCTTTATAATAATTGTTATTATATTCATGTGTGCACATTATAGATATAAGATCTTTTATTATTTCTGTGCAGGAAGATATGTTTTCAGTTTAATTTTTCTCATTATATTTTAAAGTGTTAATTTTTCCGTTTTTCTATTTTGCTGTTTCGTTTTTAATTATCAATCACCTCGGTTGGGTGAATAGAAGCATTGTTCTTGCATTTAGTTTTCATTTTTGTATAATTTTGTGTATTTGTCCACGAATTTATTTTATTTTGTTAAAACCACCTGGATTGTATTGGCAGAATTAGGATTATCTTCCTGAACAAACTAAACTTATGCTTTGTATAGGAAATAGCGTTGTCCTATTGTAATTTTGAATCAAGTGCAGTTTTTTATTTTTGGCCAGAACCTTCAGTTCACGGTTCTTTTTTTCTGCCATTTTGTAATTTTACCCATTTATAATAAATTTTGATTGTTAATTATCTTCGTTGGGTTAAAAATTCTGTTCTTTTATTTTTAATTAAACCTTTTCAATTTTTGAGGTAAATAAGAAGGTCAGATTTCATTCACTCACAAATTACTTTTTGTGGTTAGATTCAAGTTTTAATTCGCGAGGGTAACTCTGAGGTTAATTGTTCTTTTGCGCCTTTTAAATTTTTATCCGTTGAGCTAGCTAATTTAATTTCTCTTTCTTTTTAAATTCATTTTGCATTTCCAAATTCAGTCAGTACACAGTACACTTAAGATCATTAAGGAATTCTTTACATTTTGCGCTTTAGAGTGTCTAGTTATTTTACACCAAAAATATAATATATTAATAGAACCTGTATACGCACTAACTAAAAAAATTCCAATTTTGAACTAATTATTACGGACAGAATTTTGCAACTAACTATTTGACACAAGAAACTGTTATTATAATTAATCGTAAGCTCGGTCTACTTATATAAATCATACATTGAAAATGAAACAGTTATGCTAATGTGTGAACTAAATAATGACTTTTTCGTTTGCATAAGGAAAGGATAGTTACACAATTTCTGTTGAAATAAATATCACTATTTCTCAAACCAATGTGTGAATAAATAAAACACACAAAATACATCGTCCAAACCTTTTTTGTTTTCTATTTCTGGAATTTCCATTTTTTAAAACGTTCATAGTGCAACTCCTTTCACCAGAGTCCGCTTTCCCCCATCGGTTTGTTCCCTCAACCCCCACTCTCTCATCCAACAGCACGAAAATGAATTTCCCGGAAAGTTGAGCTCTCCGCGAATGTATTATTCAAATTTATCGAATGTTCTCTGCCCAAGTTTCGGCAAAGAATAATTCACAAAGTTTCTGAATAACGTTAATTTTCATATTCGTAAATTTCAGTCGGGAAAAGAAAGGAATATGGGCACGGATGGATGGGGGAAATGAATAAAAGGGAACGCGCGGCGAAGGAAACTGGAAAGATATTTTATGGATGGGTAGGGTGCGGCGGACAGAGGGGATGGAACGCCCCAAAGAGGATCAAAAACAACAATAATACATTATACAAACAAAACCCTTCTTAAGGAGAATTAATATATTCGTGCACGAACATAATAATTTCGAATGAAAGCCGGGGTCTTTCGTGATGATGATGGCGGGCGCTTTAAAATTCGTTTTACGCGAAATTGATTTCGCAATGAGATAAAATAATTCCGGGCCTCGGAAACGTAATCTTCGTGAAGCTTTTGTACCCACCTATTTCTGACAGTTATATGAACCGTTTTAAAATTCGCTTCAAAGATAGGATCTCTTATGGGTCGGATTAATGGAAACAGATTCATAAAGGAAAAGAATTTGTAATTTATTTTTGCTAAAAACAAATTCTCACATAATAGAGTTTAAATTTAATAAGATCTAAATGTAATTATTACATTTTACAGATTAATTTAAAATATCTCTGAAGAAACCGAAGACGCTGAATTAAAAATATAGATTAAAGAAAAGAGATGTGAAAAAAAACAAAAGTAAATGTACATAACCCAGTAAGTATTCGTAGTAATGCTAATTTATGAGGTTTCGTCAGAGTTAGATTTTGACAAAGAAGATAGAGGGTAAAATATACAACTCATAGATTGTAGCTACCCTTTACATCTTTGCGAAGACCTAATTGTCGCAAAACTTCATACGTGAAAATAATATACGAATATTATATTGTGTATATTTACTTTTGCTTACTTTCTCATCTTGCTTTCTCTAACTTTAGACGTTCTCGAATGAATTTTCTGAGGAGAATATTAGTCATAGCGATAAAAACACAATAAGGAATAAATACGTCAGAGAAAATATGGGAATAAAACCAGTATAAAAGAAAATCGACGAAAATCAGCTAAGGTCGTACAGCAAGAGAAAAAAGTTTCCCCATAGCTTGGTAGTAAAGAAAAATATGACGTTAACACATTTTTATGGGATCTATTATGACATCCGATTCTATTCAATAGAATTAATAAAAAGAATGTAGACATCGTTTTCGGCTGCCGGCAATAGACACTGCCAGCTGTTGTTTGTTCGCGGTTTTGACATAAGGTCGTAAAGAGATGTAAGCACCCGACTATCGAAAATCTTAAAATATATCTATTTACCGTTACTTGATAGAAGTATTTTTACATTCTGGATTATTAAATATTAAGTTAAATTACCAATAAGGAATAAATACGTCAGAGAAAATATGGGAATAAAACCAGTATAAAAGAAAATCGACGAAAATCAGCTAAGGTCGTACAGCAAGAGAAAAAAGTTTCCCCATAGCTTGGTAGTAAAGAAAAATATGACGTTAACACATTTTTATGGGATCTATTATGACATCCGATTCTATTCAATAGAATTAATAAAAAGAATGTAGACATCTTTTTCGGCTGCCGGCAATAGACACTGCCAGCTGTTGTTTGTTCGCGGTTTTGACATAAGGTCGTAAAGAGATGTAAGCACCCGACTATCGAAAATCTTAAAATATATCTATTTACCGTTACTTGATAGAAGTATTTTTACATTCTGGATTATTAAATATTAAGTTAAATTACCTAAGGAGAAAAGAAAACAAATAAAAGGTTTGATTCGTTGCATTTTTTTTACTATAATTGAGCGTGTTAAGATTGCTATAAATTAAAATAAAATTTAATAGTCGTGGTTAGTTAAATAACTTTACTTTACTATCTACAACAGAAAAAAAAGGTTTCTAAAATCAATATCTTACTGCCTTTGTCTATTGGTAAAAAGATAAACTTTCAAAAAACTTCGTATGAAATCGAACCATTCAAATGTAGGAATATTAAATGAGAACGCAAGTATTTCATTAGTGTTTATGTGTTTATAAGAGAAATTATAAAAATTAAGACATTTTCATTGGATAAGTTTATAAATATTTTACACAACTCGAGAAACGCTCACTGCTCTATCACTGCTAAATGTGGTGATATTGATAACAATAGTAATAATTCAATTTATGTCTTCTCTACTAATTTAAGCTATAGATATTAAATGCAAACGTAATATTTGCTGATAATTCCTGTTTTATTACGCTGTCCTATTTGCCTACTTGTATTTGAATTTATTCATCAAGAGCAGAACCCTTTTATCTCATATTCAATAGAGTAAATATTTGCAATATGTCCCGTAAAGATTAAAGAGATAATGACAGTGAGGTATTGATTTTAGAAACATTTTTTCTGTTGTGGATATTTAAATTAAAAGTAAATTTATTTAAGTAATCACAAACAATTAAATTTTACTTTAATTTATGACAATCTTAGGTCGCCAAATTATTAAGAATTTGTGAGGAATCAAACCTTTTATTTGTTTTCTTTTCCTCTTCTTAATATAGGTAATTTAACTTAATAGCCGAAAAGAAATATCCAAATATTTTATTGAGTGGAGCCGGATGTTATATCCCATAAAAATTGTGTTCACGGTGTATTTTTCTTTACTACCAAGTTACCCGGAAACTTTTTTTCTTGCTGTACTATCGTAGCTGATTTTTCTTGATTTTCAAGGGCAAGGATGAGCAATGCCAGACCGCTGAAACTGATGTAGTGGCAAAAAGACCAGTAAAAAAGACAAGGAGCAAGGAAAGTAAAGATAAATCATTAACAACTTGGAGTTCCACCATCATAGGGATTCACCAAAATAGGTTATAATTCAACAAAATCTGCAGCTAACGAAAAGCTAAATAATATTTATAATCATGTCATCATTGGATGAAACTGCTTCAGATCCTCTACAGGTCTCAATTCTCATTTAATTTGAAGCAGAACTGTAGATATGTACCATCTTTTTGAAATTAAATGCCTAAGCTATTAACTAAGCTCTATAAATTTTCGATTTGTGAAGCTCATATTTGCATTTAATTTTAAAAAGATGGTACTCAATCCATAACGAGTCTTATTGTTTGTCTTTTTTTTTTGTAATTTTAAATATTAACTTTCAAACACCAACAATTGCTATAATGCAATGTCCGTTTTATCGTATTTTATAAGTTTACTACCTTCTTAGTTTGATATTTATAACATAGACAGGCCTTAGCCATTAGATTATAGTCTTGTGTCAGTGAAGCTGAAATTAATGATTTGAATATCAACTTTGTATAACTATGCAAAGTTTGCAAGTTTTTTACAGTGAGAAAATAACGAAATAATGTATTTCTGCTATTAACTGTAATAATTAGGAGCAATTTTTCCCAAGAAATTATTTTTCAGACAAACAGACAAACAGAATTATCTGAAAGCACAACGCAATTTCGTGTTTGAAAATTCTGGCAAATCGTGTCGAAATAATCGAAAGCTAATCTACAAAACACGTAATAAACGAAAATTAGAAAAAGTTATTTTCAAAATGCATTTTATTGAAAAAAGGACTAAAAATAAGACGTACTATATATGAAATATATAATCATCATTTTATAGTATGTATTCTAAACTATAACGACGAGAATCGATTGCAAAATGCGACTGCAATAAGTAATAACAGAACACATAAACCTGCATATGCAGCAACTTACAATCGGGATATATATCGAATCTATACTATTGTGTAACAATTTTGCCCGTAAACGTATACATCTCGGCTCTGCAGTACACTTTCTAAAACGAAAACAGAACAACAGCGTAATTAATTGTGTTGTTTATATTTACGACACGACTGCCAATCATCCGGTTGCCTCTCTGATACTCGCGATAAAATGCATTAAAATGTCAATGCATAAATATATCAAATGTCTAGATTCGTATTATTTTCTCAAGTTGCAATCTCATACAGATTGTTTAATGTATTAAATATATGTATGTGTATGGGTAGGCATTTCCGTTATGAGCAGATATCGGGTTGCAAATTCGTGCTCATTTTGTCCAAGATTAATTTTGAATTAAAGTACAACCAAAATTTTATTTGTACGTAGATAGCACTGGCTTGTTTCCAATGCAAGATTCTACATTTACGTAATTTGATTGTCCGAATTTTTTTTAAGTAGGAATATATGAATAGTAGAGTTTTGGTATAACATTTTTTTTCAACATATATACCGGGTTGTTTCTAAATTTCAAATGCATACTGGAAGTATTTGGAGAACTTTGTACAGCTTTTCCATATACTCCTTTACACCTATCTTAAAGCGTTTTCAAAATAGAAATTAATTTGAATATTTTTTTTGGAAAATCAGTTCGTTTACATATATCTTTGCTATCTAAATACTAAAATTTTCACCATAGCTTAAGAAGGGTGGGCTACCTTTATATGATATGCAATTTAATTAAAATATACAAGTGTTACATTTATGGGTATGTATGAAAAAAAAACACTTTTAAATCATTTTTTTAATGGAATATTAAGCCTTTTTGCACATTTTGATAAATTCTCTTTTCAAATCCATACTGTTGTTATTTTGAGTTAAGCATTAGTTTTTCTATTTCACATATATAATGTAGCACTTTGTGTAACTGCAGAGATTGAAAGTTTCTTATAGTATGAAATCGTTAACAAATTAATGTACGTCTGTTAATTACTGCAATAATTATTTAAGAGGAATTTTTCACATAATAATAATAATAATAATAATATTTGTTTATTGCCCAACAGTAAGTACCAATAACAGGACAACAATGAGTGCAAGAATATATACATACAAATAACTAAATGTAAAAGGCAAGTTTATAGTAAGTGGCGCAGTAATAGCACATAAAATAACTACAATAACATAATAACTACAGAGGGTTGTGAAAAATATCCACATAGTGATGTCTGCTAATTTCACATATTGAAAATAGGAGATTCACCAAGCAAATTAGTGTTTGGTATAGGAAGCGAGAAAGTTGTTGCAAATCGAGTCGAGCGAGAAGGTACGTGAAAATTCAATTTAAATAAGAGTTCACTAGAATCAATGAATCCGTTCACCAGCTTCCACACGAAACTCGAGGAGTGCTTCTGCCTGCGTTCGGTCAGACTTTCGAAGTGATGCCGGTCCAACATAGTCCTGTAGTCAATGCCCCTCAAGGGTATTCACCATCGATCTTGAAAGAATAAGTATTTTAAAAAACGACGTTGGATACGTTCAATAGTCAGTTGATGAGAGATATAATACGGCGACCACACCGCAGAACAGTACTCCAAACAGCTCATAACGAAAGAATAGTAAAGGGTCTCAAAGTTTTAAATTGTCAAAATGTTGCAGCTTCTTATAATGAATCCCAGACGTTAAGAGTATATGGTGATAGGTAGTCAATATGGTTTCTAAAACTCAGACATTTATCGAAGACCTATGCCCAAGTCTTTTATTAGTGTCGGTTTTACACAAGACATTCCATTGATAGAATAAGTAGCGTTGATTACGTTAGTTCTGCGTGAGTAGGAGACTACCTGGCATTTAGCGACATTCAGCTTTAACATATTAGCGAGCACCATTGCGACAATAAAATCAATACTATCCTGCAGAAATTCCGCATCTTCCTGGGCAGTAATGGTATGGTAAATCTTTACATTATCAGCGTAGGCCAATACAGAGCACTGGAGACTGCAAAGAAGGTCATCAAGATAGAGTATAAAAGCAAGGGACCCGAGACTGGAGCCCTGAGGTTACGCCAGAAGTTTGAAATGAATTGTGTAGAGTAGAATCCGTTATAGAACACTTGATTTATCTGTTCGATAAGTAATTCTTCATGAAGTATGAAAGCTAGTTGACATACCAAATAAGCCAAGTTTTCCCAACAAGATATTATGGTTAATCGTGTCAAACGCTTTAGATAGATCTGTGTAAATTATGTCTACCTGACTTTGATTATCAAGAGCTTCGCTTATATATTGTGTGATGGTAATTAGATTTGTCTCAGTGGATCTCCCCGACATAAAACCGTGCTGAAACCCAGAGAGGTGAGACTTCACGTTATGATAAATCTGGGAATAGATAACATTTTCAAATACTTTTGCAAAGTTTGAGAGTATCGAAATTGGTCGGTAGTTCACATAAAATATATTTCTTCTCACACAGGATTAGAACCTACACATGAAAGCCACTGCACCATATAAGGTAGCGAGGAGGATGTTCATATAAGAATCGACTTATATGAATTACAGAACTTGAAAAGGCCGGCAGTTTGGCGAATTATGCAAGAATTGCAAGCTTCTTACAGCATAAAATTATTTTATTAATTAATGTTTTTTTTTTTTGCAAATTACGGTAATAATTTTTCCTGTCCGGTAAACTTAGTGTAACTGTTTTGCCAGAAAACAATATCACAATGTTTTACTTTGTAACACTGTGGTGATACTTTATGTGAGGTTGGTGGTGCAACTGATGGTTTGACATTTCATATTTTACGTTATATAAGCTTTTGCATGGAGATGCGCATGATACAAGATTTAGAAACATGGAAACATTGAAATGTTTGGACCCTGCATGGACAAGAAAGCTCATTTTAAATAATGCGAAATACCAAAAAAAAAGTAGTACAAAAAGCACGTGTTTTAATATACCATTTTTACACATTAATTTCTAGTTTTTGATATTGGCCATACATCATGCATTCCACTAATTTATTGTATTATGCTAGGTGCTAATTACTTTTAATACTATTAGTACTACTATTACTACATTAATACTAACAATAAGCACCATCAATAAAAAAATGATAGATACGTGTACTAAGTTTTTCACCGCAGCAAACATTTGCTTTTTATTAATCTATCCCAAGCTTTTATTGCTAAATTGTAATATTCGATCATTCGATACGTTAAACATTTTTGAAATTTCCCGAAAAAGGTACATTTAAAATTTCATACAAAGTACATCAAACAGAAGATTTACACATTAGAAGATCCATAAGAATATACAGGTATTTTGGTTCGATGTGGTTTATAATATTAGTTATAAATAACATTTTACATTTGACATGTAGAGTATGCAACCGGGCACATACTTCATCATATATAATCCCGATGTTTTACTGGAATCTGTTTAAATAAACATCAAATAGACAGTAGCATTAATATTGATTAAAAGAATATAGCAATAACGCAATAGAAACGTGTACATAATTATAATGGCATTGAAACGGGAAAATAATAAACACCTCATCTTCTACAGTGATATAAGAGAAACAAACACCACCATAACGTTCTGTAAAATAATACATTATGCAAGAAAAATTAGTTATACGGCCCAATATACGAACGGTTTACAGAAATGCGGCAAAACGCTGATTGGAGAAAGTGTACTTATTTATCTTCTGATTTATTTAAAAGAGACGTAATCAATCCCAAGTAATAGATGCGATAAATTATGAATAGATTGATGTGATATATACATACTAGTGGGCTGTCGTTATGGTAAAATGTATTAAAGCGTATTAAATTTCCATGCATGCTGCTATCTTTGCTGTAATTCTGAAAACCGTCTGTAAATATACTGGTACTAATAATAACGTTTGCTGTTACTAGAAATACTCTAAATTTTATTATCTATTTTTCTCAGTCTAATTAATAAAGAGAGCTAACTATTAAAAATCATTCACATTTCCCTAGAAACTTAAAATGATTTCCTGAAAATGTTTAATTATTACTAATTAAAGGAATGAGCAGATATTAATTCACTATATTATAATATGATTTACAAATTGTGTAATTTATAATCCGTGGTTGCAGTTTGTATAAATATTGCCCTCTCAGTGGTTGAAAATATCCATTTGTTTTTCATTTATCCATGGAGAATTATATCAACAATTCGGTAAAGATGAAAAGAAGGTGCATTTCTTGCTTTCAACATTTATATTTTGTTGTTTATTTAGAAAAAAATAATCTTTCTATATAAGAAGCCCTTGAAAAATTTGTACCATAAAGTAAAGTAAATAATAAATTATTTATTTATTTAACGAATTAATGTATTTCCACTAATAATTGTAATAATTACATTTCCCAAGAAAAATTCCTCTTAATTATTACAGTTATTAGCAGAAATACATTAACTCGTTAATTATTTCATAAATGTAAAAAGCTTGCTCTTTATTTATTTTTTATTTGATGTTTATCTTAATACTATTTGTTGAATATTGAATGGATATTCCAATCGATGAGTTATGATATTAGCGGTTTGCTTCAATGTACACTTTTAGATGTTCTACCTATCGTAAATATAGGATGAAGTATTACTTTTTATTTTAAACTACACAACCAGAGAAATCTATTTCAATAAATTCGAATGGAGCGATTCTAAATTAACGCCCTAAACTAATGGAACTCGATTGTTCGTTTAAATAAACATCCTCTTTATGAAGAACGAAAGGGAACAGGAATGTGCTTTAAAATCTATTTTATTCATCGGTTTCATTAGCGCTCAATTAGTGGCCGCATAAAAGCAAAAAAAAAAGCTTTACGAATCAATATGGAAATAATAAATACCAGAGAAGAGATGTTAGGAAATCCTGACGGTTTTTACAAGCGATAGTGAGATGGTGTTACTAATTAACATGGCCGTATCAAAAGCTTACGTATAATAAAGTACAAAACGTTCGGATATAATTAAACCCTAAATAAAGCCATAAAGGGATAAAAATTGAAAGAGATAGGTCGTTAAAGATGAATGTATCAGATATTACTTCAGACATATTTCAACTGATTTAAAAAAGTAAATAAGAAAGAAAATATAAACACACCACCAGGTAGAAACACAGAATACCAATTTTAAGCCCTAGTCGCCCTA
Source organism: Protaetia brevitarsis (assembly GCA_004143645.1). Taxonomy (NCBI): domain Eukaryota; kingdom Metazoa; phylum Arthropoda; class Insecta; order Coleoptera; family Scarabaeidae; genus Protaetia; species Protaetia brevitarsis. The sequence goes on along the minus strand of RXPK01000092.1, from coordinate 613,924 downwards.
AAAATAGCCACAAACACATTATGTAATGGCCTAATTATTATTAATGATTTTCTTCATTGGTACTCACATAACCTGGTTCATGAGCATACAAGCCCATGTGCAGGCCGTGCATGTATGGGGGCCTGCAGTGTATAAATAGAATTATAAATATTTACATGTTAGATATCTAAAACCACATCTAAAAATGTAAATCTTCACGAAATACTGCTTGGGATACGTGCAGTGTGTATTTAGTTTTACGTGCCTATAATTCTTTCTATATGTAAATTTATATACATATTTTTTTCAACGTTCAATAAATATTTTTAATAAAATGTAATTTTATCTCGGTTAATTGAGGATTATATTTAGTAAAGTGGATATAAACAGAGAATTTTATAAGCCACACGTAGTAAAACGAAGCATCATCGAACTATAAGTATAAAACGATAAATCAAAAGTAGGTGCCTATTTATACCGTATGCATCATATATGCATTAAAAGTGGCCATGTGTTATTTCTAGAGTAATAAAATGTAGTACATAAAAAATTGAAGCAAGATACCAGTATGTAAGATACCAAATATATTCTGTAAAAACTGATACTTCTGAACATAAAAGGAATATTGTATCAAACTAATTAGGAACAAGGAAACAAATAACTGAAGATAAAATGGATAAATGTGCAAAATCATAATACAGTGTATTTGAGAAAAAATCAAAATGGTAGTATTTAGCATTTTACTAATCTAATACAATAAGAGTAGAAATTATTTGTTCTCCATAGGCTTCATACAGTTTATAAAGTTAATTCAGTAACCCATAATACGTAGACAACAATGAATTAATTAGAGATTTTTCTGAAGAGCCTTTTTTGGAGGACGGAAGCTTTTTATACTAGAACAGAAATTCTATTTTGTCACAAGTATAACAATCAAAATAAATAATTGATGATTACATTAATACATGTACTTTTTGCGGACCTACTTACACAAATGAGTACCCCCACCATACTTACTACTATTGAATGATACTGAAGTAAGTGTGTTAGAAAAATATTGTGAATACCGAATTCAAGAAGAATGTTTCTCTAGGTTCAACATTTCCGTAAACCTCTTCTGGTTATAGGTTCCCACAAGAATTTTACTTTGCCTCATTCCCTGGAGATTCCCCCAATAATTAGATTCTCGCTGTTCTATTTCTCTTTTCAGTTTATTCAGTATTGTACTAATCCCGCAAAAGGGTTCAGACCCTACAAAATATAATCCAGCTCCTTTTTTTGCGAGATTATCCGTTATCTCGTTTCCTTCCACGCCTGGGTGACCCAGAACCCACAGGATAGTTTAATTTCTTTAGGCATTCTCAGACCATCTTGGAGCTGAGGTTCTCATAGCCCCAGTTATACATATGCATGCTAATTTTTGCACTTTCGAGAGGTTAATTCTCGCGGTGGCCAGATTAGTTCGTTTGGTCCAATAGTTTACTGACTTATGTTAGCTTTAAAAAAAATTAGATCATCCCTTAAAAAAAATCTTCTTTTTCTTAATAAATTTTCTACATTCAGAATTTTATTATTACAATTTCCGCAAAACCAAGATATATTAAAGAAATTCTTAATAAACACCTTCATATAGTTTATAGGCCGTACTAACCACCATATAATTCTCTCTCAGGGTTTATAGATTCAGATGACATATCCGCGCTTTAATAGCTACGTGTCTCATAGAACTATTATAACATGACACTTTTAAATACAGAGAAGGAGTAGCGAATTGCCACATGTTTAATAAACAGATGATATAATATTGATCATGCGTGTTCACTCTAATATATAATAACTTACAATTATGAATAACGTATTGCTGTGTACTGATGGTACCAGCATAAATGCAAAATGAAAAATAAAAAAAAATGAAAATTTAAATTTACTAGCTCAGCGGATAAAAATAAAGGGCGCAAAAGAAGACTTAACCTCAGGGTTACCCTCACAATTAATAATTAAAATAAATAATTAATCATATAATTATCATGAAAAGTAAACTGTGGGCGTTTGAAAAATTTGACTTTCTTTAATTACTTCGAAAATTGAAATGGTTGATTCAAAAATAAAAGAACAGAAATTTTGAATGACGTTAACAATAATTAACTTTATTAAAAAAAAAAAAAAGAAAAGAAAAAACATTTAATTACAATTACGCAGGAAAAATAAAACCATAGACAGAAGGTCCTGGTCGAAAACAAAACCTGCATGAATCTACAATTACAAAAGGACAATCCAAATCCTTTAACAAAGCAAAGAGTAAATTTGTTCTAGAAGAAAATCCTATTATCACAAAAAATCCACGTGGTTTCAAAAATTAAACAAACTAAATTAATTTAAACGTGGACAAAACAAGTAAATTTATAAAATTGAAATTTAATTACAAGCACAATGCTTCTTTTCACCTAAACCGAGGTGATTAACTATAAAATACAAATCAGCTAACTAGAAAACGGAAAAGTTAAATTCTTAAAACAAAAAAAAACCTTCTAGAACAAATATAATAAAAGATCTTACATCTAAATTGTGCACACAATAATATAATGCCAATTATTATTTAGCGAGTTTCTAGATGGACGGAAAAATTCTAAGAATCAAAATTATGAACAAAATGGCAGCAAAGAAATAACAAATTTACAAGTACTTACACTTAAACGTCTATCGAGAAACTGACTCCCAGGATTAGACACGGTCGCATATATATAAAATACAACATTTGCATGCGCTGCACTAACGCACAATGATCATAGAAAACAACTATACATACTGGTGCACACAATAATATGTACAAATGAATGAAATTAATTTCAACAACTGAACAATTACAATAAATTCAACAATCAAATCAATTAACAAAATATTATTTAAAAATAAAATATTTGTTTCTGAGAGAATTTGCTCGACACATTGACAAAGATTAATCTCAATACATAAAATATCACTTTTTATTTTTTCCTTTTTTTGGGTATTCCGGTTTTTTCTTATTAATTATACACTGTTTTTACGTTTCGGAATTTTGTTTTATTCCTTTTTCATTATTTCAATCCTACAAATTCACAATTTATTAAACATTACAATTTAAAATTTACCAAGTTACGATTTTAAAATTCAAACTAGTAATTATAAGACATAATTGTTTTCAAACTTACATTTAGGTGTTTTCATATTTATTAACCTTTACGGTGTTGTCAAAATATTCTTTTAATTACATTTTAAAATTGTAAACGACACTTTAATACATTAACAAATATCGACAAACAGACGTATACTAAGGCGCAAGGCCGTTCAGTTTTGTTTTCAATACCAGAAAACAGGCCGTTTTTTATATTTAAAAATCGCCTCTACATTTCCACGATAAGGTGCATGACGAATCAATTCGTTTTTCCTTTAGAATTTGCTATAATCAAATTATTATAAATGTGACTTATTTATATCATTTTTATCGTTAATTGCATTTTTATTGTTTTTAATATGCCACATTTCTTTGAAAAGTCTTTTATAATAATTATTTTCAATCTCTAAAATTTCCGTTTTATTAAAATTAAATTTATGGTTATTATTTAGTGCATGTTTTGCCAGAGCAGTAGAGTTTACATTTTGTGTATTTATGCTATATTTGTGCGAGTAAATTCTGTTCTCTATGTATTGTTGTGATTGTCCAATATTCACCCCTTCACAGTTTTCACAGTTAATTTTGTAAATTGTATGTGTTTGCTTATTAAAATCTATTGGTTCTTTAGTTTTTGTGAACCACTTTTTATTTGTGTAATTTGGTTTATGAGCAATGTTGATTTTATATTGTTTCAGTAATTTTTGTAAATTCTCTGTTCTGTGTATGGTATGGAAATATATTTTTTGTTCTCCTCTTTATTTTGGTCCTTATTTTGTGGGTTGGTTTTAGTTCTATTTTCATTTTGCATCTTTTTTTTTATATATTTATCAATAACATGAATTGGATAATTATTGTTACTTAACATTTCTTTTATTTTATTAATATTTTGTTTGATATTGGTTTTTTCTGAGAAAGCTATGCACCTGTCCACTAAGTTGTCAATCGTACTTATTTTGTATCTTGTGGGTGTTTGTGATAAAAAGTTTAAATACCTTCCACAATGCGTTGGTTTAAATACCAATTTGTGTAAATTTTTCATTTTATGTGAGACTGTTATATCAAGAAAATTTATTGATGAATTATTTTCATTTTCTAATGTGAATTGAATACGTTTATGATAGTTATTGAATTTTTCTAATATGTACTGTTCTTTGTTTTGAGGTATTGCCAAAATGCAGTCATTTACATATCGTTTAAAAAATATAATATGTGTATCAATTTTGTTTAGTATATCTTGTTCAACTTTCTCCATAACTAAATTTGCTATTACTGCTGATATTGGTGATTCATTACTACACCATAATATTGTTTAAAGTAGTTCTTTTCAAAATTAAAGTAAGTGAAATAAAGACGACTTGAATTAACTATCAATATCTTTCACTTAAAAGAATAAACTGTTTCAACGAAAAATATAGATATTATTTCCGAAGAAATGCATGAATTTAAAATTATATTCTTTTTCAAGGAAACACCAGATCATCTTGGCCATATAGAAAACGCAAAAACTTTTGGTTTAATGCAATTCTTTCCAAATGAAAAGGATATTTCTCTCAGTGCATGGCGGCCCTGAAATATCTTATTTTAGCTGTAAGGAAAACTCACACCTATTCGTCCCTACTAACTAAATATGGCGGTAATATATATGACAGATTGACTAGATCATTAATTTCTTTCAGAGGTGTGCGCATGTGCTAGTTTGTCATACATCCGTTAGAGGCGCTGAGAAAGATGGCACTGAAGTGTATATAAATAAACAGCACCCCTATCTTACTGCTAACACACAATGTAACAATATAGTAAATAAACACGAAATTTAAATAAGCAATAACTCTATCACTTTATTTCAGCTTCGTTGTGTTAGCATTGGTGTCAATTTAATCCGAACGAGATCGTCTATTCATTGGATTCGTCGAGCCAAATTGAAACAGGGACTAAACGAGTTTCTAATCATTCGTAATGTAATACACTGCGGGATTATAGCGCGAGAGGGGTTAAAACTAATTTCAAATTACAAACGTAATCTCACGCAAACCCCGAGCCGGCCTCCCACTTTCTATCTATCCGTCTATTTATTTATCCATCCACGGCATCGTGATCTATCTCTGTAATATATATGTATATCTATCTCTATATCTGTTCGATTTTCGTTCATTAACAGGGTGGGTGTACAATAAATAAAATGTACCCATTATTTTAATTAGAAAATTTATTTATAACTATAATTCGGGGCCTGTTCATTATGTCATAATTTATGGAGAGTATTTAGCAATGAAATTAATGTTGTGGAATGAGCTATAGGCTGAAATTTATGGATCCGGGAAAATCTCATTAAGAATGAAGTTGTTGGGTTTGTTCGGGGGATATAAAGGGGAGAGGGCCGACTGGGTGGAATAGGCGTTTGCGGGTGGGTCTGGGACGGTTAAGTCTTGTACGTGGAGAGTCGCGGATGGGGCGCGGCGGTAAGGGGGACGTCGAACGGCAAGCGGGAGGTGCCGGGGGAGTATTTCTATACAGAGCATTCGTTTCGTCACGTGATCGATATTGTTACATTTGTTATTCGAAAATGAACGGGAGAACGAGTTTGAAAGACGGCGATTCAATTACTGTTATAATTGTTTGTTGTTTATGGACGGGGAATGGCGACGAGGGGTTGCACTTTCGCGACAGTTTAATCGATAAGAAAGGTTGGCGGGTATTTGTTTTGGCTTTGATTACACTTTGGGCGTTAAACAAATAGTCTTTTACGATTATTAAAAGTAAAATATATTAAAGAGTAGAAAGCTTTAATTAAAATTTTGTCTAATAAATCGGAATAGGATTGGGCCTTTCTTCAACGATGTGGAGAGTTATTTAGCGCGCAGGCGTGAAGAGATTGCCGCTGAAACTTGAAAGTACCCTTTCACCTAGTTTTTTTCCGAAACGCAACCAAAGGGCGCGTTTACTAGTGTATAAAACTACACCCTCTACATGTCAAACTAGGGCTTATGAAAAATTATGTTAAGGCTCTCAACAAAGGAGGCCGTGCTTTTAGTTTTCTTAGGCGAAAATTCCCAACCATCAGTGAGTTCAAACTGAAAAGTGGAATTTTTGACGGTCTTCAAATCCAAGAAGCGATGAAAGACCAGAAATTGGTCCAGAATATGGAAGGTAATGAAAAAAAAATGCATGGTTGGTATTTAAATCCATTGTCCAAAACTTTTTGGAAAACTACCGATGTGGTTGAAGTCCTCTAATACAAGTTTTCAGTCTCTTAGTGCATGCATGTCTGTAAAAATGCATTTCTTAAGTTCGCATTTGGATTATCTTCCAGAAAATTGTGGGTATTTTAGCGAAGGGGGAAGGCGAACGCTTTCACCAGGAAATTCGTGTAATGGAAGAAAGATATCAAAACCGGTGAGATGTAAATATGCTGGCAGACTACTGCTGATGCCTAAAAATATATGTTCACCACGTCAAACACGCACGAAAATCCTTGAAAAAACCTTCCTTGCCACAATAATTTTTATTTATAGCATCATTACATCATTATAACCTTACCTTAAATGAATACATTTTAATTTTTGTTACATTAAATTTGTACGAAATATAATATAATAACGGATAGTAAAAAAAACTTGACCTGATATAAAAAAAAAATTAGTTATATTTTTGAAATCAGCACATAATTTTTACCTAAAGACTGTTACAAAAACTTTGGCCTCAGATACAAAGAAATAAAAGGCAGGCCAGTATTATCAAACCATGCGCATGTTATTTGTGTCATTAATGCTACTTTCGATGATAAATTGCGAAGAAAGTTGAGAAAGAAAAATGACGAGCTCGCAGAATTTAGGGATATAAGGAATTTATGCATGGTAATTTGCAAAGTTCATTATTCGCCTTCAAGATGTTTGACCTTCCACGAAGCTTCATTCTCTATTCAATAAACTTGATGATTAAGGGATAATTTTTTTGTTGGTGCAATGGCAAGATTTTTTATATTTTGGTTGACACCACCTGTGTTCAAAAAGCGCCTAAAGAATAAAGTTGTCACTGCCGAAACAGAAACTACTGATAACTGGTTGACTTTACGCAAGCTTGCTAAAGAACTTTTCTATGGTAGTAGAGTTGCCCAAGCGACGGCCAATGTGCTACTTTTATAGTTTCGTTGATACTGTTTTGTGTATCGCTTATGTATTATGTAGAGAACGAAGAAAATGCTATGTATAATGATGAAAATCACTAACTTCGAACCTGCATCAAACCGGTTATTAGTGCAATTCGATTGCTAGTAGCGATTAGTAAGATAGGGGAGCGAATGCTTTTGTACGATGATTACACATATTCGTGATTTGTCGCCTCTTGGAAAATCGGTAGGCAACACAAATCGCCATTTATTAGGCAAATAAATACAAGTGTATTTACATTGAATTCTTTTTTCTTTGGTCGTAGCGGCTTAATGTAAGAATTAAGTAAAATAAAACTTTCTTTTTACGTTTCGACAAATATATTTGTCTTAATCATAAAAAATCTGCAAAGAATTTATTACATTAAGAAGAGGCAATAAAGAAAATGTGTATATAATACGGTTACAAATGGTGAATGTTTTAAAGTTATATACTTACAGTAAATGTCAATAATAAAATTAGGCCGAAAATGTTAAGTTAAATTTTGAACAAGGTATTACATATTTGAAGAACATTATTTTAAAAGATAGAAATGATTACTTGTAAGTAATATGTTAGATTTTAAATTACTATGTTTGTTTTCGTTGTTTACATGATGAGAGTTTTACAAGTAATGCTTAAATATACGAACATATTTGCCGTTCCTGTCAACAACACGGTTACTTTTTATAGGTTGAAAAAGATTTAAACTGCGAAGGTAAATAGACTGGTGAACATACAGAGGTATTGGAAAGTAACAAGTCAGGAAAATATACAGGGGTGATAAAAATAATGCTGATATAGGTGAAAAGTTGAATCAAGTTACAGGACGGAATAATATATTTTGGATAGATTTTCAATGTCCGATCTGTCATTTACAGCGTTATTATGTTTTTTTATATGTATTGATTCAATTATATTTCTGGCTTTGTTATTTCTTCGTGGACACCATCAACATTGAAAACTCCGAAAAACTAATTTCCCTAGACGTAGTTTTCTATGTACACAAATATTCCCGTAGATTTAGCCCTTGAAATAGTAGAAAAGCACTGGGATACTTTGCAGGATTTTACCGAATTACCGCTAAATAGCTTTTTAGAAGCGCTAAAACTTACTCTGTCAACAACCTACTTCCAATTTGAAAATACCTTTTATAAACAAAATGATGGTTGCGCGATGGGTTCACCGATATCAAGCGTCATTGCACAAATAGTATTAGAAGATTTAGAAACAAACATCATAAACGGTCTCAATTTCAAACCTAAATTCTTCAAACGGTACGTGGATGATTGTATTGCATGTATACCAGAACATAAAATTCATTTATTTCTCAAACAATTTAACAGTTATCACCCCAAATTAAAATTTACTCTAGAAACAGAAAAACAGAACACCATTAACTTCCTTGATATTACTCTAATCCGCAAAAATAACCAAATTCTCACAAGATTTTCCACAAACCCACTTCATCCCGGAAGATTCGTTAACTTTAATTCAGTTCAACCACTCTCGCACAAAAAGAATGTCGTCATAGCTCTCATAGACAGAGCATTACAACTTACAAGCCCATGTTTTAGACCCAAAATTGTAAAAGAGCTAAAAACCACATTACAAGAAAACAGTTATCCAGATTACTTTGTTAACAAAATTATTAAAAATAGACTTCACAGGCAATACAATAGAACAAAATACTGCAATAACAACGGCACGCAACCGTCTGATAAATATGTAGTTGTTCCCTACACCCAACAATTGTCAGAAAAAATCGGTAAAATTCTAGCTCCGTATCATATCAGGGTTGCTCATAAAAACTTCAATACTTAAAATGTTGCTACACCAACTTAAAAGACAAGGTGCAATAAATAAACAAACACACGTAGTCTATAGCATTCCTTGTAATAACTGTAATGGAACATACATAGGACAAACCTCACAACATCTAAACGAACGAATAAAGGGACACAAATACCAACAAAATATCACAGCTTTAAAAAAACACACCTTGAACACAGGCCACACATTTAACTTTAATGAAGTCAAAATTTTAGATAAGGAAAGAAATAACAAAGCCAGAAATATAATTGAATCAATACATATAAAAAAAACATAATAACGCTGTAAATGACAGATCGGACATTGAAAATCTATCCAAAATATATTATTCCGTCCTGTAACTTGATTCAACTTTTCACCTATTTCAGCATTTATTTTTATCACCCCTGTATATTTCCTGACTTGTTACTTTCCAATACCTCTGTATGTTCACCAGTCTATTACCTTCGCAGTTTTAATCTTTTTCAACCTATAAAAAGTAACCGTGTTGTTGACAGGAACGGCAAATATGTTCGTATTATTTAGCATTACTTGTAAAACTCTCATCATGTAAACAACGAAAACAAACATAGTAATTTAAAATCTAACATATTACTTACAAGTAATCATTTCTATCTTTTAAAAATAATGTTCTTCAAATATGTAATACCTTGTTCAAAATTTAACTTAACATTTTCGGCCTAATTTTACTATTGACATTTACTGTAAGTATATAACTTTAAAACATTCACCATTTGTAACCGTATTATATACACATTTTCTTTATTGCCTCTTCTTAATGTAATAAATTCTTTGCAGATTTTTTATGATTAAGACAAATATATTTGTCGAAACGTAAAAAGAAAGTTTTATTTTACTTAATTCTTACATTAAGCCGCTACGACCAAAGAAAAAAGATTTCAAATTAAATAATTACACGGCCAAGAACACAAATACAGTGTATTTACATATATGTATTATACCTATATTGCTTACTAAAGGAGAAAATCATGAGTAACAATATGAGAGCAGAATATATCTCCATCTCTTTTTCATGGGTGCTTAGCTAAAATGCGCATGTGCCGCATGTGGAAACCTGTTGGTCCAAAGCGACCGATAGCCGCTATGCAAATAGGTTGGTTTGTGCTTTGTTCATTGCGCATGCGCATAGTGACACGAGCGAAATCACGCGTTGATTATTGGCGATTAGCGCTTGTAAATAAATGTGCAATTAGTGTGCTAGTGAGGTTTTTAGAATGAGTGCAAACATGCTTTTTGTGTAACAGCTCTAGAGGTACTGCAGCACATATTAATCAATATCTATATCAAAGTAAAATTATAATTGTCATCAAAACTATTCAAGATTTCCCCTTATATAGAATTTGCATTTTCGATGGTTACAATATAAATTTTCTAATTATAATCATGTGTAATCAATTAAATTTTAAAAATTGTCAAGTACACATTGTTGCATTCCTCAAATTTTATATATATTAATTCGTTACTTTGTATAAATTAAAATTTAAACCGTCACTTTCTTTTGATGGAGCATGCCCAGTAAACACAATTCACCCGTAAGAGAAGGATAGAATGATATATGATAGGGAATTAGCAATATAGGTATAATACATATATGTGTATTTAGTCGTTGTAAAAAAGGACGCACTTTCTCCATTTTGCCCATCTCTACTATCCACTTTTGAAACGTCATAACTGGTTTAGCTCAGTGAAGCGTTGTCGCGTACATAATTGTGCTCATTTGAATCGAGACATATACTCGATTCAACTCATCACTAGTTTATAGATATTATAAGCTGATATCGGGAATTAAATATCTATATTATCTAGCATTACATTGAATAATACAACGTATGTGGTTATATTTTTCACTTCTGCATCCTGCACAACTTCGTTAATGCAGTTTCTATAAAGTTAATGACACGAACTTTTCTTTAGATGAAGATCATTCTGTTGCACTGGAGTATCATTAATGATTAGGTACTACGATGGTTAACTTAACCAGTTTGTTTTTATAAGTAAAAAATCTCTTTACTCATACAGAATTGTTCCAGTACATTTTTACTCCATGTTACAGTTACTTCAATAATTACGATTATTATCATTTTACAACCATTAAATTTTCCAGTTTTATTACAGAAAACAGGTTGTAACCTGAACTAATTAAATACATTTAATATATTGGAATATCTTTCCGTGTACCCGGATCAGCAATGTAACAACAAGCGAAAAGAAAAAGCAGTTCGTGAGTAATTGCATGTTAAACTCATTTAGTAGAACCTGTTATTTATTCCGATTATTAACTTTAGGAACGTGGAAACGAAATAAGAATTTAATAAGGTCTGTCAGACGTTGTAATTAGTGCCTTTATACATGCACGTATTGCAGAATGAATATGGAGGCGCACGAGTATTGATCGAGGATTGACAAAGCTATTAGGATCTAATTTAAAATGGCGTACATGGAGTTAATAAGGATTATTGTACTAATACAAATATTTTAATAAGGTGCATTAGCGGTTTTGCATTTGTAGTTGCTAAATGCTGAATATAATCGTGCATAAATATGTTTTTATAAACAATAAATCAACTTAAAAGTGGTACAGGAAGTATATATAAAGGTCAGAAGTTGCTTATTTAATCCTAAAGTAATTATGATGCAATTCTTCTATTGCAAACAGCGAACAGATGTTCTCGGAAGGAAAACATTTACATCATTTTTGTTATTTATTAAATAGATAATCCCAAAGAAACAAAACACGTATCAGAAAGCAAATTGATATCTAAGGAGTTTAAATAAATAATATGATATTGAAGAATCGATTATATCGACCTCCTTTATTGGCATATGGTGCAGTTAGGATCGAATCAACAAACTTTGCACCGAACATCAGACCTCTACCATAATAGTCCCCTCACCCAACAATGCCTAAGAGCCGTCGAGAGTTAGCAATTTACCTCACCGCAACCGTTAGCCGCATTGTTTGTTCCACAATAAATAACAAAAGTGAGTGCACATGTTAATGTTTATTTACGTCGTGTTTTTTGCTATTGTCATTTCTGTCAACGTAACAGCCATCGACAACCGGATAGTTAGATGAGTCTCACGGGGAATTGTGTGTAAACCTGCAAAGCACATTTATGTACGTTATGCTGCTGCATATGCATGAAAGTGCTTGTTAGATGTATTGATTGGTCGTATGGTAATGATAGACATCGCTGACCAATTTCGTGAATGGTGTACTAACAGAAAAAAAGCATGAATGAAAATCTGGGGCCAATGCGAAAAATAAGAATTTGTTATCTATAATTATTGAATACACGGTGTGCGAGATACAAGTTTAGTCAGAATGAACCCGACGCAATAGAGAAAGATACACAGCAATAGAAGAAACGGCGCATCACATATATTTGTCAAGTCACTGGTAAATATTATAAAAAGCAAAGGACCAAGCATCGAACCCTGTGGTACATATTTCCAAATCTAGAATTGCACACCGGCTGTCGATTACTAAAGTATGGTGAGAACAATTTCTAAGTGACCTTCCTCCACCCTTAGCTAAATATTTTATTAAGCAGCAGTGGATAAGCAACGAACTACAGAGCTTTACCAAATATACCAATTGTTTCTTTATTTCCATGATGATCAATCGAGCATAGATAGATAGAGCTTTTATTGTGTATGCCAGTAGCAATACTCAAGACACATTGTCAATGTTTATAAACTACAATCACACAATAAATATAAAACTTAAAATACTACACATTTGACACTAAAGAAATAAATTCCTCAACGGAATAGATGCAGTGCTCAAAAAGCAACGCCCTTAGTTGACGCTTAAATACTCGCAAACCGCCAAGAGACATTAGATGGCTTGGTAGCAGAATAAATAATTTGATTCCCATAGAAGTAGAGGATCGTCTGGTAATTTCCAGTCTGTTTAGTGGCTCCTTATATTTCTCTTTTGCTCTTGTGTCATAGTTATGGATGTCAGAACAGTTTAAAAAAGTTGATTGATTATCAAATATATAACAGAGCAACTCCATGATGTATATACTAGGCAAGGGTAGAATAACCAATCTCTGAAAGTGCGGGCGGTAGGATTCGTAACTTCTAAAACCCACTAAACTTCTCACTACCCTTTTTTGGGCAATAAAAACATCCCGTGATAATACCGACGAGTCCCAGAATACTATGCTATAGGTTATTCGCGAATAGACTTCACTATAATAAAATTTTAATAAGTCACTGGAATGCAACACAAATTTTAAATTTCTAATTTGATAACAAGAAGTGTTAATCTTTTTGATAAGACATTCACAGTGCGACCTCTAATTCAAATTTTCATCTAGAGTCATGCCCAAAAATTTAATTGTTGTTTAACGCTCTATATGTGAACTGTTGTACATTATATTATTAGTAGTATTTATCGAATAGCGCGAAGTATAAAAATACATGTAATTAGTTTAGTCAAACTAAGTTTTAATTTCCTCCGGATTCCAGCCGACGACAGTGGATGATGTATCATCGGCGTATATAAAAAGGGATTGTCGAATAAATAAAACAATATCATTGATAAAAATTAAAAATAAAATTGGCCCTAATATTGAACTCTGCGGAACTCCGATGGTAACAGGAAGACATGATGAATAGACCTTACCCACGCAGTTGCTACTTTTGAAGGATATTTTAACAAATTGGACTACAAGATATGAAACGAACCATTCCGACACCACACCACGGACCCCATATCTATCCAATTTGTCAACAAAGTGTTCATGATTGACACAGTCGAAGGCTTTAGAAAGGTTACAAGAAACTCCTGATGGTAGCAGGCCATTATCCAACGCCCACTGCACAGCCAGTGGTTGTAGAATAGTGTTCTCTAAAACCATGCTGTCTATCGATGATGTTATTTATTTCTAAGTGATTTAACAGCCGAGTTAGCATGGCATATTCATATAACTTAGGTAAAAAAGAAGAGCCCTTCTTATAAACAGGAGACACCACAAGCCACTTTCAGTGTCCTTAGGAAAGTGGCCTTTCTCAACCCGCAGGTTACTCCCGCATCACCCCCCCTACATCCGCTCCTGAGCTCATTTTAGTTTTTAATTTGTTTACTACCTATAAAAATTCAACTTCGCTGAAAGGATAAAGTGCACATGCTATTATAAATCCTTATTATTAAAGAATCCCGAACAGGAACCAATAGAAACCCACCTGAGATGTTATAAACTAAATTATGAGGTTCTTCTAAAAAAAATTATTGAATTTTTCGGCGATATCGATGGGATCAGTAATTTCAGTCTCATTTTCTGTTAGATTAATATTTTGTCGTATTTTTCACTTTTTTTGTTTGGATTCTGAAATAACGGACCACGTTTCGCTACAGCGGTTTTAGGGTTAAATATTCGTTGTGAATAGAACGACCTTTTTGTTTCAATTGCTAGATTTTGATGAAGCTTTTTCATGTTTAGCAGTATTACATAGGCCGGTTCTTCAAAAATTATACTGCTTGGAAGAAAATTTTCGTATATTTACACAAAATCGTATACTGAATAAAAAAAATAGTTAAATTAAAGGCAGATCGAGCGCTGTGAGATATACTGATAACACACGAAATACAAATAAACTTCTGTCTCACAACAGTTTGTTTTAATCTTCACACTATGTATATTTCATTAGCTACGCTAACATCATCAGGTGTACAAGTATATTGTCAGAATACCAAATGTGTATATATAATAAGTATAGGTCACAAAATAAAACTTCAGGACTACTATCTTGAATAAATTCTAAATGTTTATAATTAAGGGGTGTTAGATCTGTATTAAGTAAGCTATTATTATGTTTCTTCATATAAATAGCTTCCCACACATTAAGATTTACAATTTGAAGGCTTAATTACATTCAAATCATTAATTGAAAAAGCGTGTTCTACATTAACAAAATGATATGCGAAAGCGGATTTATCAGCCTTATGATTCTTAGTATGATATCAATGTTCTTTAAATCTAATCTCTGCATTCCTCTTTGTTTGACCTGTGTATACTTTATTACAAACACTACATTTGATCCTATAAATACCAGAACATTTTTTAAAATCAATAATTTCAATAATACATTTTAATTTGTTTCTTAAAGTATTAGAATTTTGAAAAATTGGACTAAGATTGTGCTTTTTACACAGGTTTAATATCTGGTTAAGCTATAATTTATTAAAGTTAAATCTGCAAAGTTTTTCTCTATTATTTTCTCTGGAATAAGTGTAGTTATATTTCTTAATGACCTCTTATTTTCTATTTTTTTTTTTAATTTTATCTACCTCACTTTTCTTATAGCGTTATAACCATTAGTTTCTGCTACATGGTATATATATTCTAACTCTTGATGATGTTTTGTTCGTAGCCGTTAATTATGTATGGTTATTCCTTTTTTTTTTTTCCTAAAAAAAAATATTCTAACTCTTTTTTTTAAATTATCTCCCGCAAGCGGTATGTTCAATAATCTGCTAATTAAGAAAAAGAATGTTGTGTGTTTAGAAGTTTATTTGTACTTCGTGTCCTAGTTAAAAGAATAGTTGTTGAAATACAAAAAAAAAACATTGTATAAAGGTTGCGTGCTAACCGATTTTTTTTTTTAGTTCTCGACATTACAGCCTCTCCTTTTTCAGACAATTAAATAATGTGTCAATCAATTAAGAGATTATTGTTTTCTAACTTGCCTTGTTTTTAATGCTTATTGATATAATTTAATTATAATTAAATTTAAATATTTTAGCTTTCTTTTTTTTTAAGAAATTGTATAATAAACATGCATACGTCTGTATTTTTACTTGAATCCACTCAGTAGATATGATACACCAAGGTTATGAAATACATTCCTGCACATAAGAAGTTCGTAACATATAAATAGCGACACCACTACATCTTTCGAATAAACGTTTATGGCACATGAAGTTACTGAAAGCCAATTTATTTAATTCGGCTTAAGTACCAGCAATAATATAACAATAACTGTTAAGATATTAATCATACCCAGCTGAATATATGAACTTTAATTAATTAAGGAGATATGAAATTTATGTGTGTTCCTGACGGAAATAATTACTCCTTACGAATACACAAGAAACACTTAGAAGCATTCCTAAACCTAAATTAAAGTTTAATAACAATTATACGAAATATTAAATTTTAATTAACGTCAGCCCAGTTATTTCCAAGAAATTGTTAATATAATCTAAGAGATTGCAAAAATATAACCGTAGGTACTATTATCGGGCTAAATTGCATGATTCAGTTCGGGACATTGCACCATTATTGTTATTGTTGTCGTCATTGTCAATATTTCCAATGTGTGAACAAATATATGTTGCATAACATAATGTTTAACCAATTCGGTTCATTGGATTTATTCCACGTTTGAGTAAACTCTTATGTTTAGTACAATAGTATTGTAGTAGTAAGTAGCAGTAGTAGTATTGTTCGCATTTATTGTATATAAAATCCAACACAGTTACAGTAATTACTAAATTTTATTGATGTTAGGATCTGGGTAGAGTTAGAAATAAGCAATGTAATAAGGAACAGCTCTATATAAAATAAATAGTCAAGTAATATATGGTTGCTTTATAATAAACGACAAAATAGCCATTAGTACAAAACGTTCAAATGTAGTTTAAATACACCAATTATTTTGGTAGATAATAAACCGTACTTACGAAAATTTTTCCAAAAGTTGTTGAAAAATTAATGGAACACCCGTATATTATGGCATATTTGATATAAGACTGAATAAGGCAAGTTGGTTTCTTATATAATTTAACCGTGACGAATAATTAACTATCTTCATAGTGTAGACCAAATTTTAAGAAGATACTTGTCATGCATATTAAGCAGATATTTTAAACTGATTATTTTTAACTAAAAATATACTGATAATAAAATAAAAGTCATGCAAAAAAAATTATACAGGAACAAAACATACTTTTATTTTTGCTATCTTTAAGGCAGTAGCTTTCTTATTTTAAAGTGGACATCTGTATATACCTATTTAATTCTAATTTAACGGTCTTTAAGATTGTTTAATGGCTTACCATACCTATCTCTACTTCTAGTTGTTTGAATTTTTTTAAAATAATCCTACTATTTTTTTTTTTTTAAGTAGTTAGACAAAATTTGCGCTTATCATTACACACAAAAGGGATTTACAGTAACAATTACAGTAAATAATTGAAATGCGGTCTCTAAGCTGTATAACCCTTAACAAAAAAATTAAAAATTACCTCTTTTGTATATAAACCAACGCCGAATGTGTGCCACCCCGTCTGCAAACAAAATAAAACTAAAATTAATGCGAAAATATGAATAGAAACAACTGGTTAACCCTAGTTGCAACGTTGAGTATTAGATCAGTAATTTATTCAACCTAAAATTCGGGTCATTCCAGTTGCTAACTATTCTGTGGCAGCTTCCATTTTGGCGAGTATTTAGGTCTGCATATTGATTTGCTAATACTGCTAATCATTGTACCGAGAATTTCATAATTATAATTTAGTTTGTATAAATTAAGTAAGAGTTTAGTATTTGATTTAATGTTAATAAGTTAATTTTTTCTAAATCAATTCCTTTCATTTAGTCCTAGTGTTCGCTAGTCTAGTTGATGCTATTCTACTAGATTTTGCGTCGGTGATTGTGCGTTTGCGTTGTTCGTATTGTTAGACTGCGCTGTGTAGAATTTGTCAGACAGTTCCTTGTCGACTTTAGCTGTGAGTAGACATTTTGTATACATGTTGCTTTTTGTAATTCCATTTTTGATATGTAAATTTCGATCGATTCTTTAAAATTTTGTCCATCAGAATTCTCATTTATAATAAATTGCTAGTAATGATGTGTGCACATTATAGAATATAAATCATTAATTTGTTGTGCAGAAGAATAATTGTATGGTATTCTTCTCATTATCGTTAAAGAGTTAAATTTTTCCGTTTTCTATTTGTGTCATTTTTTATATTATCAATCACCTCGGTTTGTGAAGAAAGCATTGTGCTGCATTTAGTTTTTCATTTCTTGATTTACTGATGAAAAATTCACGTTTAATTTAGTGTTGTGTTAATTTAAAACCACGTGGATTGAAACGATATTGATTATCTTCCAGAACAACCAAATCTTGCTTTGTATAGAAATAACATTGTCCTATTGAATAGAGCCAAGGCAGTTTTTATTTTTTGCAGAACCTTCAGTTCATTTTTTTTCTGCCATTTTGTAATTTTACCCATTTTATAAAATAAATTCGATGTTACTTAGCAGTTTCTGGAGTTAAAAAATTCTGTTCTTCTTATTTTTAATTATAACCTTATTCAATTTTGGGGTTTTAGAAAGTCATTTTCATTACTTCACAATTTTACTGTTCGTGTTAGATCTAAAGTTTTAATTCGCGAGGGTAATCCTGAGATAATAGTTCTGTCTCCTTTTAAATTTATCCGTGAGGCTAGCTAATTTAATTTCTGTTCCATTGTTTATTTCATTTGCAAGTTCTTTCATTAATCAGTCAGTACACAGCAGTGTTTCTATTCATTACAGATGGCCTGCCTAAAATTCACTACATACAACCCGGATAGTCTATATGATACAAAATTAACATTTCATTGCCTCAATATGTATTTTTTATATTATAAAGTGGTAAAATCACTTTAATTTTTACCTACTAGCTTTTAAACAATTTTCCTTTCGCGGAAAACACAACAGCCTCTTGGTTTTGGTCTCCAATTTCTCTTTCAATGGTATATAAGTTCACTTAACTAATAACACAACAAATATTTAGGGAAAAACTTGATAGTTTAATTTAATTTCTATAAAACAAAGCTAAATTGCCGTAGCATATGCAAATCAAACTACCGAAGAAATAATTAAAGCATATTATTAAAGATACATAACAAACAACAAAAGTAAAATTACATGTATTTGTTACAATGTAGGTAAGAAATGCAATATTAAGAGTTTAATTATAAATTAATGGAGACAAACAGGTTATTTAAGACATTATAAAAACATAATATATTAGCCTCGATAGACATTTAAAATAGCATTAGATCTCTCTGTACTCAAACCAATACTTCTCCAGGCAGCCACGTATATTTTGAGGGAAGCTTACATCTATATAGATTCAATAAATTTAAAATATATGCAAAGCGTTATTTTTGCGCGGCACTTGTGCGTAAAACAACTTCCCAACTCATGGAAACAAAGTACATTCTCTTATACCACTTCATAGTATTTCCACATCAGAAATCAAAAAACTTTCTTACATGCCCGGTACAATGTAATTTCGAAATGAAGTTGACACAGAAGTTCTTGTAAAAATATTTTTCTTTATACCACGCGAAACACCCTCTCGTCCTATAGCTAGCACAAAGGCGACAGCAGATTCTGAAGCCGCGGCCGGAAAATTATTAAGGAAAAGTTTATAACTTACAAGGAGAGAAGAAAAAGTCAATCTGCACCCGTCGACAATACAAATTAAAATCAATTTCCGCGCGGCATTTTGTATCTTAGAATCCTTCTTACACCAAACCATCACAGTGGTTGTGGAAAAAAAATAAATTAGATAATAGGGAGGATATTACCGGTATAAAAAATACGCCATACTCGAACAAACCCAGTAAAAGTTTAAATGAGTTTGTTGAAGCTCGGAAATAATTGAATTTAAAAATAACCCGGAAAATTTTCGTTTCATTTCGCTTAACCAGAAATAAAGATTTTATTTCCGCTTATTAAGTAGCGTTATAAATACAGCAATATGCAATTAAAAAATGAAATCTATATGCCGTTAGCTGTATATCTTAAAGAGAAGCTAGTTCAAGTAAGTAAGAGACATAAAAGCGTGTAATTGCCATAATAATAAATGGGAAATCGATGACGGATCTTCTTTAGTTGAATTCCTCCAGAAGAAACCCGTGTGAAACAAGGGTCAAAAGTAACAGAGAAGGAAGTCTGGATATAAATTAGTAAACACAATTATCATTAATCTTTTCAGCCGATAGCATCGGCAGTAATAAATACTTTTATTAAAGTAATTATATGTTTTTGAAAATTAATTTACTCCGAGATTAATACCTTAAACAGGCATTTTTAATGATTGTTTTCGATTTAAATAACTTTCCAATCATGGCTAACATATTATTATAATGCGTAGAAGCAGAAAAGAATGCCGTATCTGAATACCTTATCCAGCAAAGCAGACATTAAATCAATATTCTTTCCGTCATACGCATAAATATAAATTTCAGTAATTATCAGGAGCCAAGTGGTGATTGTAATTAATGTCTGTTTCTTTGTTTCATCATCCTTATTTTACCACATAAAATTCCTCTCTCTAATTTAAAACAAATTGTTTGAGATCAGGATAATAGCCTTAAATTTATATTCCATCAGCGTATGCTGTTATTTTAATTAAAACGGATGCTTTAATCGAGATTTATAGTAATAAGAAATATATATATATAAACGGCGTGATCGTAATCTAATGACATGTAACATATCGCGAACACGTGCTCAATGTTTCTTTTTTAAATTTTATTCATTTTAATTTAGTACGAAGATCTATATATTGCTCGGTGCTAAAATAAATGTGGTCTTCTTAATTATATTTAATTTTATCATACTCTTTATTACAAAATAAATCTGATGCAAATAAGATAGTATCAACCCTATAGAATCTCAAGCAGAAGTCGATTTGCCTATAATAATATAAACTAGTGATGGGCTAAACCGAATTATTAATCCATACGGCAAGAGCAATTGATTCGATTGTCCTAACGATTGCAATTCTTTTGGTAAACGATTCAAGATTCTGTTTGGAGTTGAGGAAGTAAACACCCTTGCGACAAAGTGGTGCTATGGAGCAATTTGAGGACCAGAACCTGCGATAGGCATACGCTATGATAGCTAAACAGCAAATCAAATTCTGGGCAAATCAGAAAGTGCTTCAATATTGGAACAACTGTCCTGGTTTAACGCGTGCAAAGGAGTGTATTTTATCTAGTCATGTCAGACCCAAAAAACTACTTGAATTTGATTGTAAAAGTGTTAAAGGCGGCTCTGTCTTTAACTGTAGATTCATAGAGCACTTACACAGAATAGGACTCTTTGAAGAGATTGAATTCCGACTTTGCTCAGAAGACGAGGAGACAGTTAAACATATTATCTGCCGCTACAAAAAGCAGGTATGCAAACTTTGGAAAACTTTTAATAAACTTAGCAGAATAGGAGTTCTTTATTGTTTCCAATGTTTTCATCTAAGTGATATTTCGGGGCTCTTGTAATATGACCCATTATCAGACCAACTAATTACAAAAAAATTTAACCAAAATAACTTTAAAAAGAACAAAGCAATACAAATTCACACAGAATCGTTATAATGAAAAATTGACATTACAAAATTAGTTTGGAAAATTAACAGCAAATAACGGTGTTCAGTATCCAATCCTCAATTTCTTATTATATTTTAGACCAGTTTCAGACTATGCCATCCTCAGGTACATAACGTCAGTGGAAATACGAAGCAACGTCATAAATGTTAAAATTTATTTTTTTTATGTTGTTTGAAGTAACAAAATGAATTACTAAAATAAAGCTACTATGTTTCAAGCCAAAACTCTTAATTTTATTAAATTTAAAACGTGTAGTGTACTATTGTAATGCCCAGAAAATGATTCTTTTTCCATTTTGGCATTATTTATGTGATGTTTTGTCTGTTAATTAATTTTATTACTTTATACAACATCAAAAAAATAACATTTATGACGTAGCTGAGAATGGCACATCCGAAACTGGTCGTAAAATATAATAAAAAATTAAAGATTGGATACAGAACAATGTTTTTTGCTATTAATGTTCCAAATTAACTGTACAGTCCAGAACTTACATTTATTATCGTAAGTTAGTGATGGAGTAGAAGTTGGCAGTTTAGCTTTGCGAAATAATGAAAACTTAAAATAAATTGATTTATGTGTAAATATTCAATAAAAATGTGGACTAGCTAAATTTTAAACAAGTAACAAAGTCGCGGATTAAAAATCAGTATATTATAATCACCTTAAAAACTAGAACACTAAAAGACAGTCAAAGTTAAAATGAATATATGTTGGTTGCAACACACTCGTGGCCCCAGAAATTAAGGCCGCAAAAAGGATGATTAAAAAGAAAACACAAGGACACACGTTCTAATCGCCTGCGCCGGTGCAAAAATTTTGTAAAAGTAATTTGTGTGGTTTGAGTGAGATGTTAGATTGCTCTTTGTTGTTATTTTCATGGAATAGAAGTTTGAAATGATCGAAACTGACTTGGTTTTTTAATAGGTTTATGTGATTAACCAAAGCGCATTTCTTGGATCAAATTCTACTATTGTTTTTATGTTCTCTCGTGCCATCTCTGTATGGTTTGACCAATTTAAAATTTACAGCAATATATACATCTCACTGCGTGAATAATATGGCTTTCTTGAGATGTCCGTAGAGGGGTTTTGGAGAAAAAAATGTTTACTGCAACGATAGAAGTAAAAGCCATTTCAAAATTGGAATATCCAAAAATATTTTTAGTATTATTTGGTAAATTGAGTATGTAAGTTATAGATTTATATTTATGTTGGAAGCCTCCTGTACGTCATTGACTCGCGACAAAACGTGAATAAACGCAATCATTTGGCGACTGGCAGAAAAATCTATTAACTATCAAATTATCCTTCAAAGCTATCAAATCATTTTGTAAATTCTATTTTTAAGGACTATGATAAGATTGATCTTGTATTGTGTGGAGTTTGATTGAAAATCCAGTGATCTGTTTGAATTAGATGGTTTTCTGTACCATCCCAACCTAACCTGGTTATTGCAACAGTGTATGCAGGTGTCAAGAAAAGACAAATAATTATCCCGTTCTTTTTCAATTGTAAAATTAAGGTTGGGATGAAAATTGTTGAGTGTAACCAGTGTATTTTGTAGGTGAGCTGCAGGTAGGAAGCAGGCCACGTTGTCAACATATTGGTATAAAAAATCAAAGGTGTTTGGGCTTTTTCTATTCATAACTAGGTCAGCAAGGTGTAACTACACATCGAGAATCATTTTATTCAAGTAATGTTTGTCCTCATATATAAAATACACAGACTACTCCAAAACTCATTTAATCAAATTAATGAATTTGGTTCTAGGAAATGGTGATGACTCCAGTTCTGTTCGATTATCTCAATAACAAAAAGTTTAATGGGAATGTTAGTGAACTGACTCACTACATGTTGTGTAATTTAAAGTGTTTAAAGACAAAAAAAGTCGAAAAAGTGTGTTACCAGGGATAAACGCAGTTAATGGTTTGGAACCAGTATTGGAAATAAAGCAGGTTAACTTTCTCATTCAGTATACATCTGACAAATGAGAATAACAAAGTGGGGCATCATCACAACGAAAAGAAGTTTAATTCAATACAATTACAAAGCAACCACATTACAAAACTTTCCATTCAGTACCCGAATTAAACTATTCCAAAGTCCAATAGAGTCCGAACGAGCCCTGGGACGTCTTCGTTTCCCCCAAATTCGCATCGAAACCCATTTTGGTACGCTTTTATGTTAATAGAAGGGAAAACTGCTGCCTGTAGCGGCCGCGAGATGAGAACATCAGAACAAAAGGACCCCGAAAGAGAAATTCGATCCGAAACGAAGTTCCTGAAGTCTTCCACTCATTCTTATTCGGAAATGCTATCGTGGAATACAATCCGCAAACCAAACACTTACGTATAGTACTACAATATACTAGTTTAAATTGGGAATATTATATTGAGATCTTAAGAAGTTTGCCTGTAAATTCAAACTGGATTAAGAGCAGGGGAGGCGGTCGGTCTGGGCTATGGTAGTGTTTATTTCCCCTTTCGTTTATCCTCGTCTAGTCTGCTGAGGTTACATTTATGTCTTCGTCGCACCTATATACGTATCTGCGGTTGAGCGGGTTAAAGAAGAAGAGAATCTCCTTTCCTCCGTTCTCCTCCCTCAGCACTCATTTGCTATTGTTTCCCGCCGGAATTCTAAGACCAGGGAACGAAAACCACAGGAACGAGAGATAGCATTGCAACAATTCCGAAATGATTAATAGATAAGAGAAAGTTTGAAGTGTAGATTCCTAATGAAATTATAGTCGCTCGCGTTGTTCGTTCTAGTTACTATTAGGTAAATTTTGCATTATTAATCATGATTAATAATTCTCAAACAAGCGAGTCGTTTCCTGCTGGGATACGAAGTAAATAATCGCGATTGAAATCATTTATAATTAAAGAACAATACGAAACTAAGCGATCTATGCGCCATTAGGACTTACATGTATTTAGAACAGGCGATAATTATTTTTGAAACACTAGGGACATGGTATGTATTTTCAATTGTATATACCTATTTTTGTAACGTCATTTTTGTAAAAAGAAAAACATAATATTTAATCTCGCTTACCAATGGAAAGGATAAGGAACACGCTAAACATTTACCTGCAACAGAAAGACAAAATAGTTTAGGATATATCATATCATCATTTACGACCTCACTGTATAATAACTGCGTGCAATTAAAAATACGCGGAGAAAATTGTTGAATATTTTACAAATCTTTTTAAATATATTTTCTAAAGTTCAGTTTAAGTGGTGATTATTATATTTTACGCCGTTTGGTTAATTTTCGGGTATTTGTAAGCTATTTTGCACGTGTTATTTCGGAAGACAATTGTTACGATTCGAACTTTGCGATAAAATGAGCAAAATGCATACAGTTTCACGTTACAAAATAATAAATTTATATGATAACTTATTACTGAAACTAAAAAAGACGTTTAATGATAAACTTTGTAAAAAAGCTGCCAATAAATCTAGGTGGTGCATGAAATACAATTAATACAAAAACACATGGTAGGTCTGCCTTGGGGAACTTTGTCTTGAAAGACAAGGGTGAATTGATTGAAGATCTTGCCCTTGTGTGTAGTTTATTTAGTATTCAATTCAAACTGAGGGAATTCATACTAACAATTTGCAAAATCACGTGTGAGGTTAGATGGGGAGTATTCCAACACGTTGCTTTTCTGTCCTATTCGGATGAGAGGGAAATTATCAATGTAATGTTTAGTTATATCAAAGAAAGCACTCTTTTGGAGTGGTGGTATTCTTGTGACACACCCGGGTGCATTGCTGTATAATATAGCTTTCCCCACTTACCAATGATTATTAATCAATCATTTCTAATGGCTTGTTACCTGACATTCTTAAGACTGCGAAAGTGATTCCAGTCTGCAAGAGGAGCGATATGCAGTTAGTTTCTAACTATAGATCGATTTTATCTTGCTTGTCAAAAATTTTTGAACACAAAATTTTTTATGCATATACGTCATTTAATAATAATTTAAAATATGTTATAACCTAGTCAGTTCGGGTTCTTTGAATCGCGATCAACTCTTAGTGCGGTTGTTTCAAACTTTAGACATAATATATGAACGTTTGAGAACGGTAATCGGGTTGGGAATTATTTTTCGATTTGACATAAGCCTTCCATAGTGTGAATTCATGATCTCTTACTACACAAGTTTGTCATTTTATGGTGTCAGGAAACGTTCAGTGGATTGCATCATATTTGAGTGGCCGTGCATAGAGTGTCACGATTCGCGCGGATGATATTTGCGTGTGATTATTGTTACACTCTTCCGCGGGTGTAACAGAGCGTGCGCCAGGCATCTGTTTTTGGACCGCTTTTGTTCATATTATTTGTTAGTGAGTTGAGTAACTTTTTCCCTGATAGAGTTCTCTGTCAGTTTACTGATAACATCACTGTGGCGGTTTCGGGTGTCGATAATGCTTGCTTGTTTCTTTGGCTGGCAGTGCGTTTGCTGATAACTATGTAAAAGACCGTAGTATATTCCTCCTCAATAAAACATCTATTAAATTTATTAATTGGATGCTTCACCTCTTGTTCGTCTCCAGGGTATGACAGTGCTCGTGGTACCGAATTCCAAATTTTTGAGCTGCCCAAGTCGATTTCCTGCTCTCGTGGAATCACCATGTTTTTGAACTATGTTCTAAGTTATATTCTTTAAACTATATTTTACTTAAACTTAGAGAATGTGCTAGCATCTATGCGCTGTTAATGGTTTTATAATCCACATATTGCATCTCATTTGA
The DNA here is from genome assembly GCA_004143645.1 of Protaetia brevitarsis. NCBI lineage: Eukaryota > Metazoa > Arthropoda > Insecta > Coleoptera > Scarabaeidae > Protaetia > Protaetia brevitarsis. Next base: position 587,624 of record RXPK01000092.1, on the reverse strand, counting down.
ATTATGCATTATATTCTGGAGCTAGTCTACCGCTTTTTATCGTTGTTTTTGTTATGCAAAAACGTTATTAAGGAAAATGCTTTCTATGCGAAGAACCGATTATTTGTCAACCTTTTCAAGAAGTCTTTAAGAAGTATGGCATTTTTGACTCTTCTCCTTATTTATATACGAATATAGATTATTTGGTAAAAAGCACAGGAATACTTGCCTGTAATAGTGAGTTTAATAAGACCTATGATACTTGAGGTAAACAAATATATTTCTGTACAGTTCATAAGTCTTGTCGTTATGAGAAAACCCCAAGTCTTTTACAAATTACCCCTCATATTACGCATATTAAATATGGTTAAAATAAGAAGCGTACAACAAAAAGCACCAACCTGTTTGGTGTACATATCAATAAGTATTCTATAGGGAAATTCAATTAGGATTTACAATGGGACTAGTGTTAGTAGTTCTCCTTTCTGTCTTCTTTTTCCACTAAGAAAAATACATAGAATAAATCGTACTTAACGTCATCTCGCTCACAAATCAGTCATGCTTTTATCATAATAAGTAACTGCCTTGCGTGTTCGTTCATTCTAATAAATTTGCACTACGCTTTATTAAAAGAAACGTTAGAAAACGACATGAGAATAATGAATAATTTTACGTACAATAATGCCATGCAACTATGGAGGAGACCACGGCCGGTTGTGTTTTGTTTTCTGTAGCCTATTAAAATTCTGTAGCAACGTCGTTTTCTTTGTCTGACGATCTCCACAGGGAAATCATCAAATAATCATTACGAATATTAACTCTTCTCTCTCTTGCTCTATCTGTATGACCTGGTATGTAGGCATGTATTTGCAGTGATGAAAACATGGTGTCCCTTAATAAACATGCAAACGAGAATCGGTGCATGCACTATCGATGTTTTCTCGCATTCGCATTCCCGTAATATTACAGTAAATTATGGAGTATATCGAAGAAGAAACTGGTGCTTGTATTTCAAGATATTTTCGAAAAGCAAAAAAATTATCTACATTGGATATCAATTAGTTCCTTGGAAGATATAAACAAACAATTATTGCGTCTTAACACAAAAGGACTGAAAAACAGGTGCTGCATGTTTTTTGCAAAGTTGGTGAACAGCTGAGGAACCAAAGAATAAAAAGCCAAGCTTAAAAAATTATTTGAATTGAGGTGAAAATTCTTGGAAAATCTTTACTGAATCCATGGCTTATATTTTGGTTATTTGATCCATGATTACTTTGCAAAAAAAACCAATGCCATTGTAGAGTTTCCAGGCAATAATACGCTTCTTCTTTGGGTTATTGCTTTCAAGAAGGAGGCAAAATCATGCTACCTACACTAACAAATCTCGTTGGAAAGCAAATATTCATTTTTTGAAGAAATTAAGAAACAAATACTTTGTGACCCTGAAACTTACCCATAGTCACACCCATTCACTTAGTATGCTTTCATTTGCATACTGAAAGCGGATATTAGGATAATCGACGAGCTAAAGAAGTGCGGCGAAGACTATCCAAAACGATTGCGAATAGGGTTTAAATTGTCCTATAACTCTTCGAGGTCCTTTCTTCTAATTCCGACGCTTTGGCGCCATGAAAATTTTCACATTTATTAAAAAACGACGTAATCACTTTTAAATTAGGTAATTAGGGCTTTGATATAAGTTGAAGCGAGATAAAAATTAAATATTTCAAAGTGTTCAAGGGAATTGAGAGGAAATGAGGTTCGGGAGGATGGTAAACTTTTATTACGACAAGGCGACTCAAAGTGTAGCGGATTTAATGGCAAAAGTTCTGAAACTTCGACGCTTCTCCAGGTAATTGAAGGTATTTCAATCCTACGTCCTCGTTATCGTATTCATTAGGTCTAATTCCTGAGATTATTTTATTTTAATCGCATTGTTGGATAAAGTATTGGAAGTTTTGATAGTTGGACAGTTTATTTTGAATGTATTTTAATAAAGCAAAATTTACTCAACAAGAAAATTATACATTAAGTGTTTTGTAAAGGTTATAAAAGTGTATCCGTTATAATTAAGAAAATTACAATGTGCTACAATGTAATAAGAGAGCATATTTTTAGCTGTCGGTAGAGATCGCTAAAAATATATGTGTTGGAAAACAATTTCTGTCACATTCTCCCAGTACATATACCATACTAACTAATTCTTCTTTGGAAAACTTAATTTTCTACAAATAATTTAATTACTTGCATTAAAAACTTCAAAAAAAAAAAGACTGTCATTATAGAATCGTCGCCTAGTAAGATTACAAATGTGATCGTGACAATAAAAAATTAATGAAAACTATAATAAATCGAAAAGTAAAAGAGATAGACATAGAGAATGGTCAACAAAAATTAAACTTGTTAAAAGGAATTCAATGGTGTAAATTTATTAAAACTGGACTAGAAGTGCTAAAGCTTGCAGTTTAGCTCAATTCATATCAGATTTCCATATACCTGCTATATTGCAATAATCCAGAATAATAAAAATTTCAACATTCAACTTTTTTCCATTTTAAAATAAATCAAATGTTCTATATTATACACACTATCCTGCGAAAATAACACTAGTCCCCTTTACGAAAAGAACAAAGCTGGATGCCCTAAAACCACCAACTCTTCATAACAAAACAGTACAATTCAGTCAAATGTTAAATTCCTAGGAATGGTTCTTGACTGGAAGATAACCTGGAATCAACACTTTGAACAGATGACAAATAAATGTAAACGGATACTAATGTCAACCCGTAGAACAATTGAAAACAAAAACATGGAGATTGACACCACGCACGATGTACTGGTTATACATGCAGTGGTAGGATCCATATTACTCTATGGCTGCATGGTTTGGTGGACCAAGACCACGCAGAAGCAGGCTATTACTATAAACTCGCAGGAATACAGAGATTGGCTTGCATGTGCATTACTGGAGCTGCAAGAAGCTCACCAAAACACATACCTAGAGAACCATGTTAAATCTACCCTTCCGGGATATTAAAAGGAAATTGCTTAAATGAGGACATACAGACTGAAAAGTAGACTGGACATGCAGATATTTCTGGACATCGAGTAACTGAAATGAACCGCTTATCTTTGAAATGGGGCATAACACGACTATCTCTCAAACTTCCTTGACAAACCCTTAGAGATTATCTCGGATGAAGTGGTAAAAAGCCAAGCAGAAACTACGGATTCAATACCAAAACTGGTATGCAGATGAATTAAAAAGAATCACAGGTTCTGGAGCTAGTACATATGGAGAAACGCTGAATCATAAAGAATATATGGTGTCGGAGCAATACCCCATGGCCACAACAACAGGAAATAATACCAAATTGAAACATGCGCCCATTGCAAAAATTGCCGCAAGAGTCACGAGTAATATTCTACCGGATAGCCAAACTGCTCTTAAGGACACTAGCATCTTAAGCAGATAAGCCTCGAAAGCAGCTTGGGATTGCCTAGAAAACCTAAAACCTGGCCAGACACAAAAAAAGTCTTTAGTGTGAGTGCCTGGATCATAAGGGCATAGCAGACAACGAACTTGCAAACAAGGGCTAAAAAAAAATCACTTGAACAGTATAGAAGGACAGATACACAGAAACGGATGATGAGGGCAACCATCTCAGCAACGTAGCTGAGGATATCTGGCTCTCAACCGACTGCAACTTAGAACACTGAAAGCCTGCCTGACAGGACACTGCTTTTTTATGAAAAAAAAAATATAATATTAAGTATTGAATAACAAAATAGGTCTCAGGTTGTAGTGTTACGGATAATAGAACAACTGATCGTATTCAGTGACTAAAAAAAGAACAATTAATTTGACACACTATCGCAGTTTGTTTGTTGGTGCCTGACTACATTTCACACCTGGTGCATGTAAGGAATGGTAGTAGAATTACTTCTGCGAGATGAACATTATAACCAGCCTTCACTAATGAATAATTGTATAATGTCGATTATAATTCCTAGATGTGTTGTTTGAGACAAAATATTGATATACATTTACATATTTAAAGAAACTATTGGTGGTAGGAAGTATCTGTTTACACAAATAAAAAGGATTCTTTAAATCTTATAAAGCAATATTTTCCTTGCCCTTATTTAGAAGAACCATTTCTTTCAGTTAATAGATTTTTTTTTTAGCCACACGCATTTTTTTCATGGAAATATAATACCAGTTTAATGTCAGAAATATGTATTTACTGAAAAAAATGGCTCTTTTAAATAGTGTCAAAAAAATATTGCTCTGATTTAAAGAATCCTTTTTATCTGTGCACGAATATTTATTTTATTCTTTCAGAACGATTTGCAAGAATAATGGAAACCACAACCTTAACGTTGGTACAGTTAATTAACTAAATTTTTGACAAGTCTTTGATAACACCAGTAAAATATAACCGGATGTAATTTATTAAGTTGTTCTCTCTGGTTCTTTGTAATTGTCAACTTCTTGTTAAACTTGTGTTTCTGCTTCGTAAATTTTTACAAAGAGAGCGATCTTTACCCACCAGAGCAAAAGAACGACCATAATTTAGGCATCTGTCAGGTCGCATATTCATACTACAACCCCATCAGACGCCGAACATTCGCCCACTTCCCACCCGAACAACCCTCACACAGTTTCGCGATTTTCAAGTTCCTTCCTTCCTTCTTGACATAATTAAAGTTGAAAAGTGATTATAAACTTTTGACAACTTTAATGAATGTTTTTCGAGTTTGAGCGCGGCACATTTCCTTCGACATAAAATTCCGTGAGGGAAAAGCAGATAAGTGTTATGTATAACCTAACTACGGGCATGCATACGTACGTAATGAATATAAAGAAGGTCGACAGCTTATGCATATTTAACACTTATTATAAGTCTTGTTTTAAAAGCGGATTATTTTTAAACAATAGGGCGCCGAGTTAATCAATGTTAATAAAGTTTTGTATTGTTTTTTTCTTTTCGGCCATTGTGCTCGTTTTTTTGGGGTGGAGCGAAGTTGTACGGAAAGAAGAAGACTACGGAGTTATCTGGCTAACTTTTCAGAGGGCATTATTATTTTCAAACTTCTCTAAAGCCCAACGTAATGCTCTTAAAAAGTTATCGTCTGACCGCTTCTAGAAACTTTCCCGAACAATATCGCAGAAGAAAGAACGACAGATTATAACGGTGTTAAATAAAAGGACGACTTCGAAATTGTTTGTTATTTAAAAACAAAATTTAAAAGTTTAATAAGCATGGAGGGAGTTATGTGCTGTTTGTGCTAAACTGATATTAGAAACGTTTCTGCTGGAAAATAAAAAAAAAAAAACAAGAAGATTGTCATAATGGTCTACTGTAATAAAACATAATGCCCTAGTATTTTATTGATGCTTTTTATGTTGTAACCTCTTTTTATAACCACATTTACAACTCCTTGAATTACAATATTCGCAATATATATGTATATGTATAAAATCATACATGTGATAAATAGTTACTTTCTGCCTATATATTTCTGTATATACGATCGAGAAATTACGGTGTTTATAATTAAATCAGAGGTGACGACGGTGGCACTCAGTGAACAACAACTAAACGTCCGAAATTAACCCCGAAAATGACGCAGAGAGTACCAGACCACCAAATGAAGGTGGAATAAATACAAAACAAAATTAAAATTCATGGGAATATAATATAAATAAATGGATTAAGTGCGGCGCGGAGTCAACGTAAATTAACAATAAATGAATATTACGCCGGTCTTTCTCATAAAGGTAGCTGCCGGGAATCGCCGTATTGGTTCATTTCCGGCACGTAATCTTCCCAAGCGTTCAACTTGCTGGTTTTTAGGATTGCGACTCCAAATGAATATAAATATAACCTTGATTCTATATAAATGGCAATCTTACTATAGATTGAATTATGTTTTTTAGACTATTTTTGTACTAGTTTCGCTTATTTTACATCATGTATGCAGCGTGTAGAGATTGTAATATTGGGTATTCTAGGAAACCATCGGCAAATCTCATATTTTCAAATGGAACACCCTATTATTTTTCCTCATTTTTAACAGTTGTTGACCATGGCTATGGCGCACCTATTTTGTTTTTTTTTTTTATTTGATGCGTTTGTTTTAGCAGAATTAAGAATTTCATAAAAAGCAGATATTCATTTCATTCATTTTGAGAATACATCTATTAATTGCGTATAAATACACAAAGGTATCAATTCATCAAGTAAATTAACCATGAAATTAGTGTTGGATGAACATGGTTTCATTCAAAACGAATGAAACAAAGCTGCAAGGTTGCTTTTTACGATATGAAAGCAGAGCAAGCAGCTCCGTCAGCGGCTGGCTTTTATAATCAGCTTACAATTTAGTTTTGAGCAAATACCTTATTGAAATAATTTATTGATAAAATAATAATTAAATTATAACACTCCCATAATTTGACTCTGTGTGACCAGCGAAGTGGGTCATTAGAATTTTTTTGAACTTCTGTAGAGAATTTGATTTTGAAACTTGCAGTATAGTCATGGCCCACTGTGGTCTATTTAAGGAAAATATTTCAAACTTTATAGCACTTTCGATATACAGGTGTTTGATATCAACTCTCTTATTTTAAACAGAATGGTACAATTTTTTATCGGTAACAATGAATGTAATGATAATTTGCAATTAGTTTACATGAGGGTTCCTATCCTGAACTCAACCGTTTTTGAGATACTGTGCAATTTTGATAATTTTTTACGTTTTGCAGTTTCAAGTGAAATTAAATAGCTGATGAACTATCAGATATTTAGTGGTTCCTACTAATGTCGATGTAAGATACAAAGATGTAGGTAGAAGAGTGTAATGGCAATAATGATCAAATCACATACAGGGTTCGAAAAATGCATCTCCAATGTGATACCTTAAAACCAACAAAACTTTTTAATCTCAATGAACATAGTGTTTTACTACAGTTTAAAATGCAGCGTAAAATTCTACATCGATTGACATTAGGGGTTTGGTATTACCTTTTTTGTAGTTTGTTTAGAAATTATGCCTAAATATGACTAATTTCCAAGTTTCGAGTAAAAAAAATATTTTTTTCCTAAAACACTTCTGTATATTATTTTTTAGAATGATGCGTTATCTTTCTTTGCATTGTTTGGTTTCCATACCTGAGATATTTATCATTAGAAGTTTTCCAATTATTGGTATATTTTATGTCATGGTAATTATAAAATGTTGACCTGAGGATGCTCGGCTAGAGCGAAACCGGTCGTGCGATATATTCACGAATTTTGTGAGGATCAAGACCTTGTTTTCTTGATTTTCCCTATAAATAGTAAATTGTTTACATACAAACAGGTTGCTAACACGTTTATTCTCGTGAAAGCAATGTAAAGGATTTACTTCATGCACAAGCCCTTCATTCACGCAATGAATGAAGCAGACTGCCTGAAGTCGCATTATAAAGCGGACGATCTATCGTGAATGATGATGAAAGTTTCGTTCTCAACACTACATGAAATGTACTTGCACTGTCATTTTGATTTTGTAGAAATTAACTGTGCTGTCGTCAGTTGTTTTATTATGTTTTTATTTCAGTGTAATATATAAGGCATGTCGAGCAGTGTATAAACCAATAGGACACTCGTGTGTACTTATCTATAAGTACCAATAATAAACTAATTGCCTTACTCTAAGACTGCAAAATATAAACATGCGCGTATACACGAGGGCTTTCATAATTATTAAAAAGGGAGCTAAGTGTATCATTTATCAATGTGTCACAACCACGCCGAAACACCCCAACACTTAAGAGCAGGATAATGCATTTGATTACAACGTGGGGCAAGTATCTATAAATTAACTAAATACTCTAGAACTGAATGCTTACATTTCAGGTTGCATTTTTAAATAGCTATATTAGAAAAATATATTGCGTAAATATTAATAAAGAGAAGTATTTAATAAATGTTTTGTTCTTACTCTAAAAGCATTGAAAATTGTAAAATTGTCCAGTGGATTAGATAATAGACACATTAAATTTAGAGAGCAGTATCATTTTCCATTAATTCCGTATTTAAAACTATACAGAGGGCGTTACTGGTAGGTACGTATATATATATTCCCACTCACTTACCTTCACAATTAACAAATTGGATTTCGACTGATAAAGTTCTATAGCAGCCGTCAGTACTACGTAGAACGAATGCAATGCACATTCGCACATATGCAGGGGCAGTCATATATCACTTTCAGCCGTGTAAATAAATGGAAAACGGATACACAACTAGTTATTAAATATCCGAAATAATTATCTTTGATTATAGCAAATATTGTAGCAATAAAACCGAATTTAGATGCGAATTATATCACGTTCGCGCAATTAATGTTGTTCGGGCTAGGTTTCCAATCCAGTGTAAAGCTAATATTAACGAAATAAACTAATAATTTAATTATAAAGAGAGCTCTCTCTAACAGGGTTAACATTACAACACAATTATATTCGCACCTGATAGGTTATATAGTAAGAAATTTAAATAGTTTAGAATATTAGGTTAATTCAAACCTAAAAAATAATAAAGGAGCTAATAATTAACCGTTCAATATTTAAAAATTTAAAATTAAAATACAAATAAGAAATATAATCAAAGGGGAATGAGGCACACCATAAAATTAAGCGTCATATTAATGATTTAAACATTTCCGGTTAAATAGAAGCAAAGTTTAAACAAGAAATGATAGCCAACTCCTACCTTTTCCTTTATATTAATTATATTAATTGTGACATGATCATTTGATAGAATTTCTAAATGACGTTCTATATAGTGAACGGATTCAAATATATTGTCAATTAGATGGTGCATGTGCATACAATTCCCTAGATATCAGAAATTATTTAGATCATAGTTTTCCAAATAGAATGGCACTTAGGGATCCATACGATAGCGAGAAAGCATCCAGATTTTGCCTCATTAAATTTTTCATGGGGTTTTTATAAACTATGAGATTTACAAATATACTTGCAACACTGTCGGAACAACTGTGTAAAAATTTAGCTAATGCTTTCATAATTAACACCGATTTATATAATAAATAGCATAAATGCTATAGAAAAAAGATGTATTGCAAATGCCGAAAGGCAATTTGAATAATTAAAGTTTTACTTTTTAATTACTTACATTTAACCTGTATTTCCTGTATTTTTTTGGGATATTATACATTTTTATTGAAACGCCCTACAGCTTTTGTCTTAATACACAACCAATCTTTTATAAATATTAGAACCTCTTTATATTTGTTTAATTGTCTTCTGCTATCTAGTGCTTTAGGTAGGCATTCTCATAAAGAAGTAAAACAAAGCAAAAAAGTTTAGAAATGAGTTAAGCTGATATACTATTTTGAATAATAAGGACAGCGCTCTAGCAAGGTGTAAGTAAAGACGTCTAATGGGAAAAAATTGTAATTCGTAGAATTTCAACGTATTACACTCTTGCTCAATTAGTCGTCTTTACTTCCACTTTTACATGCACATATCAAAAAATGTTGAAAGGTTGTCAGCAGGTCATATTTCCCGCTCGTAATTTTTAGTTCGACAGGACTAGATATGGTTAGATTAGATTAGACTGAGGATGGGGGACTTATGCGAGCCTCGTGTCATCACACAACCGCGTTTGACAGAGCAATTTCTTTTGGAGGCCTTTTAAAAATGGATTAAAACCAACAAGTCGAGATTTGAAATGAAAAGGATGGTTAGGTTTATTACAGATCACTTACTGTTACGGCTGCCCATTGTTGAATTAGATTACTAAACTGCGGCTCACAGATGGCGCGAGATCATCTTCGACCATTTAAACCGCTTATTCAGACGGTTGAATTTCATCATCAATTCGCGATCGATAGATTCTAGTAGCAAATCGTGCTAGAAACCATCGCCAAAGTTGTGTCGAAACGCATGTTAGAAACAAATAGTGATTATAAATGCGAATATAAATAGTAATATTTAAGTGAATTTAGTTATTTAGAGCCGGTTTCAATAATAAATGTCACTTTAACGAAAGTCTATGCATTACTTATGAGATTTTAATTAACGTCATTTAAAAGCTTTGAATGATTGCTATGAAACTTACCCATGCTATATTGATTCTGGTAGTGCCCTAGTTTATTATTATTCGTGTTATTTTCGCTGAATTGAATTCAAATGTAAAATAAATACTTTTCAAACTATCGCTGTGTAGGTTATTAGACTCAGAAGACATTTAGGTTGTTTCAGAATATATGTTACATAATTTGTACAAGAAAATAAAGAGTGCGATAAAAGATAAATTGAAAACACATAAAAATACTCTGGCCTGGCCCACACAATTTAAATCATAGGAGGGTATCAAGCAAGTGTGTGCGAATTACGTTCAGAAAGACTCAGTATTTAAGATCTATTTAAGCTCGATTTTTCCTATGCTAATTGGAAAAAACCTTATGATACAAAGTCTGTAAGCTTGACACCGCAGATTAAATTTATTAATAACTGTGCCTATTCATGCATAAAATTAATTGTATTAGAGAGAATATACCACACAAAAGTTATCTGCATATAAAAATAATTTTCTAGTTGATATGTGATTTAAAAGATCGTTTATAAATAATAAGGATATGAAGGGACCAAGACACTACCTTGTGGGGTGCCAATATCAATCACGCCAACTTTAATCACGATTTTACTATTTTCAAGAAAAAATAATATCCACTCGTTCATGAGACCACATATACCGTGATCGTATATACTTTTTAAAGAAGTGGTATTTCCATAGAATCCAAGGCTCAAATTTGTTAAAAAAAAATCCATATTCCATTTAAGAAAAAAACAACTTGACCTTCGTATGACCTTCACGCGCTTTCTTAGGGCGGTGACTGTGTAACTATTAGGTAGGTGTCTTTTGGTATTAAAACTTCTACTTGAAAAACTTTTTTTTTCATAAAACTGACACCTTCCAAATTTTGGAAGGGGTCACGATAAATGGACCACCCGCTATATCATATAAAGATATAAAATATTTTGGCTGTATAAAATTACTTAAACAAAGAAATATGCTTTGTTTCTCTGGTTAAAGAAACAGTTTTATCGGCGAGCATAAATAATTTGAACGCACAAGACAAACTGAGCGCTCATCAAAACATTTAGCGCCATCTGCCGGGCAACCCTAAAAATTCATTTGACTTCGGTGAAATCTAAATTTAAATACAAAACGGGGTCAATGGAATAATTAATGTAATGTACATGAGTTTCTCTTCGCATCTCATCATGATGTATTCGGTTCTCTTGTTATAATGTGAACATTCTTCATAGGTATGTGTGAATGTAGGCCTTTAGTTTTAATAGGGTATAATTGAATATGCAAAAGCTGCACATGCCTATTATACGAGTGTTCAAGTTACAGTAAAACATTGTATCATATGATATAAACAGTTAGATCGATGCTGTAATTGGTGGGTTGAAATGATCGAAGATAATGTCGTAGTTAATTATTATATCGTGCTTGAAGAAACAGTTTCAGTGTCAAAGAAGTCTCGTAATGAAATTATAGCTTGTAATTTTCTTTCGGGAAAATGGTAATATATTTTTTCTAATTGGTTTTTTAAAGTGTGACAGTGAACCAAAAAAAAGAAATCATTTACGTGAAATAATGCATTAAAATTTATTAATTTATTAAATTAGTTTTATTTGCTATTATTGAACACTTTTTGAAAAACGACGTTGACTTGACAGTTTTCAAAAAATATTTGACAGATTAAGCCTACTATCTATCATGTCACTCACAGGTATATCTTTATTATTTTTATTCTATTCCTATCTATTTATTATTTATCTTATTGAACATGTGAAAATATAGTTACCATAACATACATCATCCATGGACATTGTGCAATAATGAAACCTAATTTATTTCACTAATGAATCTTGTTATTAGTTAATCAGAAATTGTAAATAATATTTCGTCATAACAATGACACATTACGTTCTATCGATGAAAATTCACTCAATGAATGTTGTTTGTATTATAGTATTTTTCTCAGTGCAGGGGCAGGTGATTCAACACCTGCATTCAAAATATTACTGCGCAAGACAAATACTTTTTGATACTTGATTGACATAATGAACGTTTTCATTGATCCTGTGAATAATATATGTTATTATAGAAATATACATAACTGCACTTGTATGATTTCTATTCGGTGTCTTCTTTTATACATATATTTAATAAATGCGTTAGCTAACATGGTGTACACTTTTCACCAAGGTATGTTGTATTCTTGCAATAAATTGCAAACCATTAAAATAACAGAGAAGGCATCATTTAATACTTTATTGCATTCACATTTTTATAACAATTGTACGTAAAAATAGCAACGTATACTCGTTCATATTCGTATTATTAACAAAAATATTTATTAAATGTATGCAAATATGGTTACCATAACAAAAAGTATCCATAGACTAAGGTAAAATGATTTGCTATAATAATGAAAACGAATTTATTTCATTAATGAATCTTGTTATTGCTTAATCAACGAATGTAAATAATATTTTATCGTAACAATGACACATTTCGTTCTGTCGACGAAAATTCATTCAATAAATGTGGATTATTGATATTACGACCGGCATTTTTCGCAGTGTGGAAATAGAATTATTTTTAGAGCGATTTTAATATAACAAGCGAGGTTAGTTTTTAATCTTCAATTAACTTCCGTAATGTAACATAACCATGAAGTCACACGAAGATGTGAATTGCATTATTTTAAAGCTAACCAATAAATTTTGGATTTCTCTTATACTCCTTTTGGTAATACAAATATCTGTATGTGTATAATCTTAACAGATAGAACAATAAAATAGAATTAGAGATATCTGACCATTTCCCAAAACAAACAATAGAAATGGATTCAATTAGGACCATATAAAGTTTTTTTATGGTGCTAATGTTAAAGCTGCCTAAACCGTTGATACTGATTGTGAGAGAAATATACTAAGCATAAAGAAAGAATTTCATTTGTTTCTGGAGGCAATAAAGATTAATTAGAACTAATGATTCACTTAAAATTCTTGTTTCCCATCTTTAAATACCGCACTTAATCATAATGGAAACCCATCTCGCGTTTATCGGATATTGTTTGTTTAGATACCATAAAAGTTTAAACATCACTTAAAGTTTATATTTCACACAATTATATCCAATTAGAAAGTAATCTATTGTAATTTTCCATTTGGATTCTAAGAATTCTGCCATCGTTGTACCACCAATATATTATACCTCATTGTGTGCTTGTAGTGCTGCTTCTCTTTCAATCGCATTCAATAAAGATCAGGGCACCCTCCTCTTCTCCTTTATGTTCGTTAGCTATTCTTGTTTCGTCTTTCTTTCGATGAATATATGCATCTCACTCCCTTTCAGCTTCCCCCTTGCCGTTGCTTAATTGAAAACTGTTGGGTAAAACTTCGTCCTTGAAAGTGGTTCACCCCACCCTATGAAGGTATGAACCTCTCTAAAAACTCCGAAACTCCTTACTATATTCAATGTAAATGTAATTGTTTTTTTTTTTTATCATTTTAAAACAAGTTTAAATAAGCTTATTTTCGGTTGGGAATTTACATATATATTATCATTGTAGGGCGTTTTTCACGTTCTTGAATGATTGGAGAATCGACGGAGAAGAGGTAATTTGAAATTCCGTGTGTACATAGGATGTTAAAAGATACATTTTAAACTCTGAAATAAATTATCTTATTCCTCTTTTGAAGAGTATTCGTGTGACTGTCGAGAGTATGGAGAATCTAGATTTTATTTTCTCACCTTTTATTGTATTACATTCCGTATATTCAAAAAAAAAAAACATTGATACGTTAATAACAATATACTTAATTGAGATTTTTTTGCAAATGTTATCAAACTTTGAATATTTGAAAAGTAACTGTGGATAGAATTGAATTTCGTTAACCTTCTGTGTATTTTATCGTTTTACTTATTCAGCCCTGCCCGTTAAGTTTATCCAGCGCTCTTAAATTTCAACGGTAATTCGTTAAAACAACTTTGAAAGGCGAAATACATCTTCCGCGAAATGTATAACAATAAATTTGTAGCGAGTTCAAATTAGTAAATGAAACCGTTCGCCGTTCAGGAATGGCAGAATTCATTATTTAACGTTGAAACTGCAGTCGGTACATTATTTCTGTTGTTGCCCCTTCCCCTCCCCAGTAAATACCCGGTAATATACCATAGCCAGCTGGTCATTAGTAATAAATCAGTAGATAATTGGATTCTGGAACTATAGTAAAACTTCCGCCTCGGCAAACGTCAACCAGTAGTAGAAATATATAGCTACACACGTCCAAACGAATACAAAACGCGTACTACATGCGAATATATGTTGTATAACAACGTAACTTACTTGCAACTTGTATCTAATGCTCTTAACGGCTAAAGCTTTTAAAATGAAGCAATCCCTAGATTAATCCGCTTCGCTTTTCCTCTAATTAAAGCTCCTATTTTATTGGCTAGTGTTTAAACTACTATTTTTTATTTTCGTATTTTAATTGTCAGTGTTCTTTGTGGTGCATTCGTTTTTCTCCATTGTTACAGTCGTTTGTTATCTGTTTGGGCTTTGTGTTCAAGAGCGCTTTGTTGTAAGTGCTCCCATTTCGTGTATCCTTTAGCTCAATTTAATTGTGACGTTATTTTGATTAGCTTCCACACTAAAAAACTGATTAACAGCAGTTAGGTATTGAGTAATACTTGGAACTATAAAACAATTTATTGTTACAACGAACGTTGAGCAACTTCTTAGTGACTATATTTATTATTATAACAATTTAATACTAAATGTAAGAGAAAAACGCATGCATTGATTAATGACGAAGAATTCGTATAATCAATAATCTTTTTCATATATTCAGTAAAAATGTTCATTGTAACCATTAACAGTTAGATTAAGTACATACTTGTATATTAATTAATTCTTTAATTGTAGGAATGAATGACTTTATTGTAATAAATGTTTCAATTATAATAACCAATATCAATAAAAACATACACTATCATATAATAATAAATCATAATTTTAATAACACCCAAATTCAGTTACCTAGAACTATCCTTATAAATAACTTTAAGAAAATGTTAAGAAGCAGAAAATAATACCGTAAACGTCCACAATCCAGAAACTATTAAAGAATAGCTAAAGAAAATTCTAATTTGAAATATTTTTTATCTTAATATATTTATTTATGCTCATAAATAACTATAATATGTATTTTTAGAAGGAAGAAATGCTGCATTTTTGTACTACATAGTTACTTTGTTCTAACCAAATTATTTGTAACAAAAAAAAGGAAAACAATAAATAAGCAAGAATATCAGTTGGAATATTTGACATTTTAGTTTCGTAACCAGATGTGTTTAGTATAACGATTTTGTTGCTTTTATTGGGTTGTAAAACAGTGATTTGGGCGTTTTCTTTTGATCTCAGCAGGGCATTCGACTGCGTCAATTATATTGGATTGATGAATAAATTATATGAATTCTGGTGTTAGAGGGCTAGCGCATCAGTGGATATCTTCCTTTCTTAGTAATAGAGAGCAATATGTTTCCGTTAACTTTAATTTAGAAGGCTGCAATGAAATGATTACCTCGACACGTTTAAAAAATGAATTAGGTGTCCCGCAGGTGTCGGTACTTGGTTCGATTCTCTTTTTACTTTATATAAATGATGTAGAGAATATTGTTGTAGATGCGGGCGCCAACTTTAGTATTTATGCGGATGACACGTCCATAATTTTGTCTGACAGAGATCGAGATGAGCTGGAGCATAGGTGCAATGATTTGTTGTACAAACTGGAGACCTGGCTATACAACCATGGTCTATTGTTCAATGAAAATAAAACGGAATTCGTAGTGTTTCATGATTATCAGAGGGTTGCTCCATCACTGGAACTTCGAGTGGATGATGGTCTAATCGTACAAGCGGATAAAAGTAAATTCCTGCGATTAGTACTTGATCAGAAGTTAAATTGGAAAGGTCATTGTGAACAACTAATTGCTAAATTAAAGTCTTTGGCGTATCTTTTCCGTAACGTGAGATACGAACAACTTGTGATGATCCATTGCGCTTGGTCGAATCTAGATTGCGTTACGGGTTACGTTTCTGGGGCGACTCAACATTAGTGGGAAATGTTTTCATTACGCAGAAGCGCATTTTAAGAATAATTGCAGGAGTGTGTACAACGCATTCGTGTAGGAATATATATTTTAAGAATACAAAATATTAACACTTACAAGTTTACGTATTTTGGAAATGTGTGTATATGTTTTTAACAATATGGACAAATTTGTTAGAAATTGTGACATTCACCATTACAAGACAAGATCGTATGGGGATTTTCGCACTCCTTTTGCTAGATTAAAAGGAAGCAAGAAGTCACCAGAATGTATAGGTTTAAAATTATTTAACGCTTTAAATTTTCTAGATTTTTTGATTTTATTATATAGAATTTTGGTTTGTGTATTTTCGGTTTGCTTTACTCAACTATTTTTATGATTTACGATTAAATTACAAAATTTATTTCTTATAATATTTTTTTATCTTCATTTTCCTTAATTAATTTTATATTTGTTTTAATCGGCAAAACTTCACACATCAGAAATTTCATTGGGAATATTGGCATTTGATAAGTTTTCTATCCATCTCTCATTTCCTACTATTTCGTTTAAATTATTGTTTTTATAATTTAATTTAGTAATTTTCTTCTATTGTTTGTTTTTAATTCTAAGAAAGTGTGAGGTATTTTTTTATGTTATGAACCGTGTAAGACTTAAATAATGTGTGTTTGTTAACATACTCCTCAATTTACAATCATAAGGTAGTATATTTTATTTTAACAATTTTTTATAATTTATGCAATCTGTAATGAAGTAATTATTAAAACCTTTTCAAATCATGGTAACACATAAAAAATAGTAATAACTTAAAGTTCTGTTTTAAAAAATTAACTTTTAGAAAAAAAACTCACAATTAATTTATTCTTCCCTAGTAATAATTGCAACGGCGTATACATTGGTCAAATTAAACAATGTTCAAAAAATAGATTGCAAAATCACAAATCCTCAACTTTAAAGCTTTAAAAAAAACATAAAAATGTAAATAATCATAAATTCAACTTTAATAATACTAAAATTTTAGCGAAAGAAAGAAACTATTATACTAGGAATGTTTCGGAAATGATTTATATTAAACAAAAAATAAAAACAGTGTAAATTTTAGAGCTGACGTGGACAAATTTTCAAAAATATATACGCAGTTGCTTTAATTTCCCGATAATACCTTTATGTTAACCCATTCCCAGTCCTTTCGCTTTAAAAATAACCTTTATAACAATAAAATAAGTTTTTGCGTTTACTGTGATGTTAGCATACTCATTCGATACTTATTTTATTTATTTATGTTTGTCACTGTTCGGTTTTGTCCCATTTACATTATTTTAATCTTATGACTAATACAATCATCTTGTAATTATCACTTAAACAAAAATGTCAAAAACCACCAAATGTTTGTAAGTATAAATTTGTTTATATAAATTCTCCAATGTTATTAATTAAATAATTCATAGATTCTGAAGAAGACAAAGTTTTGTTGCCGAAATGTTAATTAATATATAGAATTTAATTAAGAAGCTATATTTCCAAACAAATGTATACAATTTTATGTTTATTGGCAAGTCTCTTCAATAAGTGTAAGACTATCTTCGCTACATCAATGGTGCTAAGCGGTCCAGACAATCATTGTTTATATTGTGTTCGGGAAGATATTCTAAATATTAAAGAAATTGGGGTATACTTCGACGATATTCGATATAATTTCAAAAATGCATGAAGAGCTGCAGTTATTTGTTTCAAGATAATTTATTTATTTAATGTGGAGTTTCTTCCAGAATATTCAGTGTTTTACAGACCCATACAAACTTTCTTTATAGTTTTAAATTAAAGAATTCAATGCCAAAAGTTTATATTTTAACATTGAAGAGAAATAGAGCAACAGAAAGGTATCTAACAATAACTATCTTTATACATATTTATAACTGAATATTAAAAGCGTAACGCGTCAATGCCAAAAGTATCTTAAAGCACCCGTCGACGTCCTTGTCGGCGTGACGCCGTCTACCTTTCTTGCCGCTAACGCCATCTGCGCAAGCCAGCAAGAAGGCTTGGCGCTGTCTGGTGTTTTTGTCAGCTTGGCGCTGCCTGGTGTTTTTGTCGGCTTGACGCCGTCTGGCGTTTTTGTCGGCTTGACGCCGTCTAGGCGGCGCTATTGTCTATATTTATGTTAGAATGATATTTCTACTAGGGATGTAGTATTTTGTTGAAAGTTTGTGTTATTATTCTTTTGTTTCGGACTTACAACTCACATTTTTTTTGTGCAGTTAAATTATTGTTTTCTTTTCTCTCTAGCGATTACAGTGTTTTAAAAACACTGTATATACAACTCGTACCTTTATGTAAGCTATTTTAGATCTTTTTAGAATTTTGTTACCCAAAAAAAGTTTATTTAACAGTAGGTTTGATAGATATACATATTTTAATAGCTTATTTTTTTTAAATTAGAGTTTAGTATTGAATATTGAAGGTAGTATAATAGTTGAAGATGCATATGTGCTTTTATTTTTGTTTCGTTTTCAAAAGAAAATACATTTTTCTTTAAATTTACTGCTATTTCAATTACACTTATTGGGCATTAAAGTAAAAACTGGATTTATTGGATTTATGATAATTAATATATTGCAAGAAATACCATAGTTTTTGACATTATAAATATTGTTAGCTAAAGAATAAAGCTGATGTAATGATTATTGATTATGATAATTAATATTTTGATCATTTCAACAACAAGCGTTTGTTGAATAAAAAATAATCTATTAAATAAGCAATGCAAACAATAGCACTAATAGACAGCGTTCATGAAATCTATAAACCAAAATAATACATTAATTTACGTTGTTTCATTAACTCAATGAACGTGTTCACTGAACAAATTATAACATATCATCATATTCGTTGTCTTGATGTAATTTTTCATTGATATTACGTAACTTTTTGGTTGAGGGCAAAAAGAAACATATTTATTCAAGCAAACTCACTCTATCTGTTAATAACTAAAATTTATGCGAAATAATTACAAAAATAACTCTAATTTACGTGTATCATTAGAAAGAACATCTTGTACGTACGATAAACTATTTGAATACCATAAAAAATATTTTTTAGCGGTTGTTGCATATAACATTTTTTAACTTAAAACCCAGATAATAAGCCATTATCCACTCCGACAATGTCTTAATATTGAAATATACTACCATTTTTAATTAGGCCTATTGTAAATGCGTTGCCGTCAAACAAAAGATCTGCGCGAATAGAGTTCACCATTTATTTACCGAGTTAATATACAAATCGGTTATTTCAAAACGCTCAGTTTATTTTAACTGGACAAACACGCCGGCGATATCGGCTTTATAACATCAGACATTTGCTCATCACGACACTAACAAATGGCCGAAGAATAACAAATAATTAGAATGCAGACACGGTGAAAGACTGTGCGCCCATTAGTGTCAAAATAATCCGGCTATTCGTGTGAAAACTATAACATTATTTTGGGTGGTCATTATATCTACAACAATATTGTAATTGATATGCCATTAAAAAAATGTGGTTACCTATTGCTAGTCCAGTACTGATTCTTGTTTTGAATTGAGACAATGACCAGAAGTTTTCTTTTCAGAAATCAAATTTGTCAACATACAATATAGAAGTCATAAAAAAAAATATATTTTTCTTTACTATCCACACTTTAACCTAAACTTAAATTGGGTCCTAGTGAGATAAAAAAGGAGTATAGAAATGGTTTTACTAGTTAACCAGGACGATGGCAGTTTTATCATTAGAAAATTGAAACAAAATCTAGAAGAAAAAAAACGATACATATAGTAGGAAGTACAATTACGGATGCAACTTGTCGCGATGTTTCTATTTTGGCGGGTTAATTTACAGTAACAAATATTGTAAAATGAAAATTAAATATTTTAAAATAAAATTTGTTTATTTGTTTCCTATAACAATAAATCAAATATTTGTTTGTGCAGCTTTCCATCCTAGCCAAACCAAACCCTTGGATAACAGATGGCGATGCAAAGCAAAATACGTAAAATGAATTAATGCAGAAAGACAAGACAAGCGTGTGCCCGAGTTTAGCGTTTTGACACTGACAGCACTGTCAACTTACAGAGAGACGTCACTGCAGTCATTAGTTTTACCTCAATTCAGTTTTGTGCTGCAAATGACGTAACTTGGTCACAAAATGAGTTTGACGCGAGCAGTTCGTAACTTAATGCACAAAACTGAAGTGAGGTGCCTCAACCAGTAAATGGAAAGCAGCTTTTTTCTACTACTCAACAGTGCCGTGTATATTCGCCGAAAGTAATTGGAAAAAGCCAAGGTATAACTTACTTTTCAAAGACTATTCGCAAGATAAAAATATCGAGAACCACTAACTACATATTTTACTTTATTACTTTGTTGTTTATAATTCATAAATTACATACTTTATTTGACAATCAATAGAATTAAAATATCTTCAATGTACATAACCACTACACCACTGATTCTCACCCAAATTGTAATCTGTTATAGATAGATCTCTGTTATTAGGTGTGGAACTTTGCTAAACAAGTTAACGACAATTGAGCCTAGCTAGTAAGTAGGTTTTATTCCTTATTTTTTTTTTTAACCATAATTATGTAGCTTTGTCGCAGTGTATTAGTAGATGCCTGATTGGTTTTGAACTCGATTCAACATCTAAACACAAAGTAGTGGAAGTTTTGATTTTGATATATTGAATGAGGTATGTTGCAGACAAACAAATCGAAGTGATTACATATCTACCTATTCAATATCTTTGATCAGACTTAACGCCTCTTGACTTTTTATACGGGGGCATCTAAAGACAGTAGTGTATAAACCTGAACCTCAAAGTATTCGTGATGTTAGACGTAGAATGCTGGAGGTGTGTGAGTAGATTACCCAATGGACGTTTTATAAAGGGCGGAAGGAGTTCTAGCAGTGGCTTTACCATTTGCCTTACCAAGCATTTTGAACATCTGTTGAATTAAGTACAACTTCATTCTGACGTTCTGAATATAATAATTTTAACTAAAATGTCATTAAAAAAAATAATCCGATTTTAAAAAAATAAAGCGCCAAAAGATTGCTAATACATAATATGATCTTTTCAAAGACTTTTCGATATGGTTTTCACCCCCGATTAGGGGTTGAAACTACGGGGTCGCAGATATATGTAAAATTTGACCGCTCGTAAATCGAAATTGACCTGTTTTCTTGTTAAATTCAATTATATATTTCATATTTTAAAAGTTATTCCGGATGGATAAATTTGAAATGAAAACCCGGTATTTAAACATCAAAAAGGATTACGGTTTACAGAAAATGTTTGACGAATAATAATAATAATAATAAAGTTTATAGCAAAAGTAAATATATATACAAAGCAAAAGTCATAAATTAATAATTAAACTATTTAAATTAATTAAGGAAATCGGCAATGGTGTAAGGTTCGAGGTCACACAGAATTGTAAATATTTTCTTTTTAAATAAGGCAAAAGACCTAATTGATTTAATTTCCACTGGCAACTTGTTATAACATTTAAGTCCATTATACACTAAATTATTTGTGTAAGCGAAAGCCGGTGTCTGGGTAAAATAATTATTCTTATCCTAGTTAAGTGGTTATGTGAAGAAGTGTTTTCTTCAAACAAATATTTATTCTTAAATAAGAAAAGTAGAAGCTCATAAATGTATATAGCTGGGATAGTCAATATTCGTTTCGCTTTAAAAATCCCTCTACAAGATTGATTAAAAGGCAAACCGTATAAGACCTGTAATAATTTCTTCTGCGAAATGAAAACACGTTTTAGCTCACTGCTTCCTCCCCATACAATGATAGCATATTCCATAATCGAGTAGCAGCTGCCGAAGTAAGTCACATGCAACGTATCCTCATCAACTAAATTACGCAGTCTGCGAAAAGCAAAAGAAAGTTGACTAACTCGTCTCACTACTGAATCTATGTAAGTTTTCCACTTAAGATGCTCATCGATTTTAACTCCTAGCAATAGAACATTATCTTTAACATTGTATTCTTCCCAATTAAAAATCAGAGAAGATGGGTAAATTTGACCCCGAGTCTTAAATAATAATACGTTAGTTTTGCTCTGATTCGTAATTAAGTTATTATTTTTCGACCATATATTTAAATTAATTAAAAAAGAACTACTGATCTCAATAACTTCCTTAATAGAATCCCCTTCCACAAGAAAGGTTGTATTATCTGCTTAGTTAATTTGAGATATCTTATGATCAGACCAGGGACATCCAACAGCATATATGTCATTAAAATATAACAAGAAAAGTAAGGGACCAAGAATACTCCTTTGAGGAACTCTGCTATTTACGGTAAGTACATTTGAAGTAGCAGTTACATAGTTTGTACGAATACGAGTTACTTGTTTTCTGTTCGAAAGATACGAAGCAAACCATGAAAGGGCAGTACCTCTAATACCGTAGCAATTCAGTTTATACAGGAACCTTTGATGATCTATGCTGTCTATGCCCTTGATAGATCTAAGAAAAGACCACAAGGGATCTTTTTTACTTTCAAGTGCAGCTAGTACACGCTCGGTTTAGTCAAATAGGGCCGTTTCAATATTTTTTTCCTTTTAAGAAACTATGTTGATTTTTGTTTATAATATCAAAAACAGAAATGAAGCGATATAACCGATTATACACGACTTTTTCAAATATTTTTGAAAAGCTTGTGGAAAGACCAACACGATATCGTCAATGGAAAGTTATTGCATTGTATTCCCCGTTGTTAGTGACTTCTTTTTACCGTCATATCTATGCATCCTTTACTTCTCGAAGTGACCGTGGGTGCTATCAGCATCAACCGCGGAAGAAATCGAAAGTCTTCACACATTCTCCACTCCTGGCTCCATTAGGAGTTTACAAGCAGCCTTCGGTACCATAAATAAACTACCTGTTCCACGTCGAAGAGCCCTTCCCTTTTCCAGCGTGCGTAAAATTTCTCGCAGATTAGCAGACAAAGCGGACCAAAACGCCCGAGTATTTAGCAGTGGGAATCACGGAGGTGTCACGACCGCATTCTTCGGGTTTATCTGTTTAACGCGGCGCGGAGCCAGAAAGGATTTATTGCCCGTGTATAGATCGCGGGAAAGCCGCTTTACTTAATTCAGTAATCCTAATGCATTTAATAACGTTGCTTCGGTCTAGTCGACGCATCCATCTTGCGACCGAGCGTGACTCCGCGGGACAAATTGCGGCGTGTCGCGCGACCAGTAACCGCAAGAGCATTATAAATGCGTCGACGTCGGTTGCCCGCGGTGATGTGCTCGTCACCGATTACCTTCTCGGAGAAGGCGATTTTGAGATACTAAAAACGCTGGAGGGATATTTCCGAGAAAGTGAAAGACTAAGAAATGATCGCATTACTCGTTGCGGTGGGCGTTAATAATAATAATAATGATAAAAGGATCGTAATGTAACAGACGTGAAATATTTACGGGAATCAAAAGAAATTGTATCAAAAGGAATGATATACCGGACTCGCTAAGGTCGAGTGATTTTATTCGATTCTTATCCAGAGCGTTAATAAATTTAATTCGAATTTATTACCTCGTTCTCTTGGAATAAAACGACTTATCGTCGATAATAACTCCAAGAATTATACACGAACATCATATTTCTCGGAAATTCGTTTAATTATAATTAAAAATTTATAAAAACAGAAAAAAAAGTTCTAGAACATCTGCACTGTATTCACTTCCCAGCACACGCAAAAGTACAATACGTTTCTGGTCGACTGCTTTAATTGAAAATCAATCGTGTTATCACAGACATTTCAATCAATACAAGTAAGTACAGTTACGAGCATCTAAAGCGACACCGAATTTGAATTTCATAGCGCTTCCTAGCAATACGGCAGAGGATGTCGTAAACTTACACCGTCCTATCAAATAGTTTCCTCATCAGAGTAGACTGTTTTATAAGCAAAATCTTCAGTAAGGTTGATAACACTGAGCTACTTTTAAATAGTATTTCTAATTATGACAGCTGTCAGTGACAATCAAAAATTAGAAACGGTTGCATTTGATTTCATTTTTATATTATAACATATTAGAAATACAACACAAAACATTTATTATGGAAAGTTACTTTAGAACTGGTCGAAAATTAGGCAATGGAGGATTTTAAGTCACGTTCATGCTTGGATTAACAAATTTAATTTAAATTCTTTTTTTGGCAAACACAATATTATCACAAATAATCAACATGGGTTTAAAAAAGGAAAGTCTACCTCCACTGCATTAATTGAATTTTATTGCAACATCTTAAAAAAAATATCTATCAATATAAAGCAGCTATTATTGGTGTATTTTGCGATTTACAGAAAGCCTTGGATTGTGAAAAAAATGTACATTTTGAATTTTTCATTTTTTTTTAAGTTTTCATGAAGTTCTGTTACAAAAGCTGGAATTATATGGAGTAAGAGTACTTGGACACTGATTTGCTTCATATTTTATCAACAGAATGCAAATGGTAAAGGTGGTTATCCACAGATTCTGGAATTCCGCGAGGTTCAGTGCTAGGTCCTACACTTTTCAGTTTATACGTAAACGATATAGTACGATATATACTTAGCGATTAATGTTGAAGTTGTTGTAATGTTAACTGCTCCTAAAATAATAATATTCATATTACTGAAAACACAACAAATTCTCTATTAAATAACTTATGCAATTAGTTTTTGCAAATAAACTGTCTTTAAGCTTAGAAAAACCAAAATACGTGGAATTTCATGCGAGGCAAAAAAGTATTGAACATTATAATTTAATTATAAACAAAAATGAATTATTTTGCTGTGATAGTACTAGATTTTTGGGAGTTATTTTTGACCACAGTTTGAAATCTCGGTAAGCATAGTGTCAAGACCCTTCAAAATAAGATTTTTTTTCATAAAAAAAGATGTAGTGTAAAATTCTAGTTCGTCAAAAACTAAGTGGGAGATGTGTTGTATAAATGACTAAAATATGTAACAGAAATATGTGTGATATGCTCATGTATTGGTTTTTACGTCACAGTACACTTGTATACAGGTTAATTTAATAACAAAAGCTATAAAAGCATCGAAACTTTTAAAATTTTATTATTTCAACGAAAAATTTAGTTATTAAATCTTACATTCTCCGTATTTGTAGCCATCTTTTAATATACTAAACGGTTAGTTTGTGGATGTATTGACATCGTGAAAATGTACTAATTCATGTAGCAAGATGTTTCGACAATACATATATTTGTCTTTTTAGTTAGGTTTTTTCTTATTTAAAAAAAAAATATGCTAAATAACAGTATTGTTAAACAACAATTTAAAATGGTCTGTGACATTAAATTGTTGTAATGTTATTTTAAGTACTTAATTTTAAATTGTATTTATTTTGACAAAAATAACAATGCTGTTATTTAGCATCATATTTTAAAAGAAAAAAAGAAATCTGCTTTACTCTTAAGTACATAGCGTGGATAAGGTCGACGTTTGCTTACAGAGGTCACATTTTAGATGATCATCGCTGTACATATGTTATTATATTGGTAAGTCGTATAACAAGGGATCGGCAGCGAAAGTGCGATAGCTTCCGGTTTATTTATATGTATGTACCTACTGCCTATGTATGCAGATCCGATGTAATACATCATCTCGTCCGACTGATTTTTAATAAGCGAAAATGGATCGGCCAGGATTCGGAGAAAATGGTGTAAATGAGATTACGGACGTCAGAATGATGGAAAGGTCTATCGTATCATATCTAAATTAACCACCTGATAAATTGGTCGTAATGTAATTTAAGAAAAGTGCATGAGAGAAGAAATAGTGAGTGGTTTATTTTTGTCCTGTGTATGACCAAAAGATTAAATAAAGCAATACGATTTGAAAAGTGATGGGCGAAATGAGAATGTTAATTCAACAATTATTATAGTTTTGAATGTGTGTTGATATAACTAATAAAAAATATTATAATGAGTTTATAGATAGTCAAGTACAGTTTAAATTGCATAAAGATATCTTCAATAGGTACTGAAAAAAAAATACTTTAAGGATTGTCACCCCCATTTTTCCCTTACAATAGGGGTTAGGGATGTGACATTAATTGTATGGCTATTTTAGATGACGAACAATAAAAACAAGGTAATAACCCTTCATCAGATGCGAGTGCAGTTTTCATATGCTTAACCGACTAGATCATTTGCCCTTGTATTGTAGCGTGACTTTCTAATTATTTTTACTATTTAACTTAAATGTAATTAGTTGAAATTTTATAATTAGCCAATTATATTCTAATTCTATAATAGCATGTTTTGTGGATTTATGGGTTTAAAATAAGACACATTTTCAGATCATTAACAACGACATTTAAAGTTCCTGTTTTGTACATGCTTGTCAATAATGTTAATGCGATGTCGTCATTTACAACTTTTTAATGCTTTTATATGTTTTGACTAACAACATAACTGTTGTAATGTAATAATGAATGAAAATATCAACCGCATCACAGTAATTATTTTTCACTACTTCCTTTAACTTGAAAAAGACCTCGAAACGTCGTTGCTATAAACAATCTTTCATTTTAAAGCCATAAATCCACAAAACTTGCTATCATTAACTTAAATATAATGTAACTTTTAACTCCTAATTTTACTTGGATCATCTGCTTAGGTATGACGTATTTTTTTACTGATATCTTGCTTTTTATATCTAATTAGTCGATTTGTTACCGAAATTTGGAGCTTGAAGAAAATTAATTATTTTAATTGGAACGTCGTTTGAAAATAGATGGATATTTTATTTATTTTTTTAACTTGTTATCCTACTCAGATGTCTCAAGTTGTATTACAACGATCACTGAGAATACGACGACACAGATTCCATACATGTACATAAAATTAGTGGAAACATACCTACATGTTCGGTATTTCAAATGCTGTTTAATTTTTTTGCCCACTTCCTTATCTTAGTTCTGCTGTTTTCAATGTATCTATACGAGTGTATGCATATGCATTGTCATAACAGAAGGACATACTTCTTCTGTTAAGATGATATAGAGGTCACAACTATACAAAGAAAATTATTAAATCTACCATGTGTACGGACAAATATAGAAGCAAGTAATTTTAGCATATAATTCAGTCACGCCAAACAGCCTTCTAGCTGACAAGAAACCATTAAGAAACTAATCACATCATTTCCGTAGGCGCCAGATACTGAAAACGGCGCAGAACAACGATCACAACCGTATCAATAGAGCCGCTAAAAATTAATATTCAACCGGCAATCACAGCTATATACGATATGATATCCAATATATTTATTCACAAGGCGATTCGATTATTCGGTAATGTAAAGATCAATTGATGAATGCAAATATGTCTGTGTACGTATGCAGCAACGTTGTAACGAGCATTACGTCGCGACGTTACAACGCGTCGCTGGTTGGTCCTGCTGAATATTAAAATCAATAAATTACATTGTATTATTTAGGTAAATTGATGTTTGGCATGAACGTTTTGAATAAATGATCGAGCGTTGTAGTCTATAATGGGACATGTAATGATACCGTAATTGCATAATAAATTTAATTTTACAGAAGATTACCTTAATTATACAACATTATATTTAATATTATTACTCATTGCTATAAACAACGTGATTTTAATAATTTGTATTTTGTGATATTTTTATACGAAGTCGTTATTTTTGCATGACAACAATAAAAATGGGTCAACCCTATTTTGTATTCTTTCTGTACTACACTGAGAAAACAGTTTTAATATAAATTTATTATACCAGTATTATTTTAAGTATAAACATTTTTATTTTTATTTTAAAAATATGTTTATTTTACCACTAAACATTATTTTATTTTATATATGTTTATATTAAAACTTAATATATATTATATTAAAATTCCGACAATCGGGAAGCTTCGTTCAAGTCCGAAGTGTCTCGCTTTTTTTTACCAATCACAAGCTGCGTTGCTGTCGGCCGAATGAAATCGGAAATCATCGGTTAACGCTAGCGTTTTGTGAAAGTCACGTACACCGTGCTGGCCGCCATTACACAGTGAAATTTAAAAAATAATAACAGCTCAAACACGTGTAACTTAAAATGAAGTTCTTTTTACAATGAACGGATATCCCAACAGACAATGGAAAATCTACTTACCACCTGGGGATTTGAAAATTTGGTGGAAAGATTTCAAGGTTAGTACTGAGCATATACATATATATATATACCCCAGCTTAATACTTTTTTATCTGGCTACCATTGCTATTTCGTTGTTATTGGTTATTGGCAAATAACCAATATCAATAGTAAACCTACCTATTGTTATCTCAATGCACACATCATTTTTTATCGAAAATTTTGAAATAACTCCATAAATTACATAAATTATAATTTGATCACAATCAACTTTTTCACCATATTGTGTATGACTAAAGATCTAATAGTACATCAAAATAATTCTATACTTCTGCTACGTTTTAGCTACAGTCACAGAAGTCCTTTCACTACCATCTACACTGAGTAACTCATCATTGGATAGTACCATAAACAACAACACGAAAGGTTTTAGAAATTTGAATGACGAGTAACATAATACTTTAATTAGATCTAAGTTGGATAGTGGAATCATTAATTCTGAAAAAGTTTTCCTGAGGTAATCTAGAAATTTTATTTATAGAACATAGTGACTTGAAGTTAATGTTTTAGGGTTTTAAAGCACTATTAGATACTACACGTAATGGGAGAGCCATACTACATTCAGTGCAGCAAATACAACAACTCTAACACCTGAAGAAATACGTATTCTTACGGAAAAAGTATGTAACAAGATATAGATGTAAAGATTGATCCGGTGCATGTAAATGGTACTTTGTATAAAATAAAAGATGTGATACTTGTTTCATCAGCCGCTTTTTCTACATATGGTAAGATAAAATATATTTTTTGTTCTGGACTTGTATTGTATACTTTGTTCGGTGGAAAATTATATGTCTTTAAGACACAGTCATTTCTTTCATATTTTTGATTTCATTGTTATTTTTCATTTTCTCTCTTTTGAAATAAACAGATACATAATTAAAATTACTTTATTGTTTGTCTAATATACAATGTTTAATCTAAGAAATATGGCAAATTACTTTTTTATTTATATATTACCAGTAAACATTATGATTTATGCAACCCGAAATTTGTATGATTATACTCGATAAGACTAAGTTACTTAGAATAAATAAATGATGAGTAATTGTAGTAATTATACATACCGAATGACAACAAAAAATTGGGTATTGAACTTTAATAATATAATAAATTTTAACATGTCAACGTGTTTAATTTAATCTGCTATTTCAGCTGTTGAAATGCAGTAAATATTAATTTGAAGTTGTAACTAACAAATTAATATGTACTGTGTTTTATCAGTTTACAGTTAAACGATACCATAATTAATGTAAATTAATATAAATTTCCATTAAAACTACGCAAATCTTATTTTAACAGTAAGCAAAAACTATATTTATACTACAGATATATACATTTTAAAGGTAAGTATGATGGTTTTTAATTAAAAAAAATATATTTTCATTTCAAATATAATTTTATTTTATGTGTTACAAACAATATTTTAATAAAAGACATAAATTATGTTAAATTTAATATTTTTTTTATATTAAGCGATAACATAATTATTTAACGTTTAAAAATAATATATTATTTATTTAAAGCAGTGAAGCCAAATATAAATTATTTTTATTTGCTTAAAATAATTTTATATTGGATTTAAACAAATATTGTTGTTGTCCCATATATAATAATAAATTATGTTTATGTGTAATAGAATTATATTTAAAATAAATATAAATTTTTCTCAGTGTAACAGCGAGCTTCAATCTTTCTACTTACATTATATCTCCCAATGTATCCTTTTTATTTTCGTTTTTGAACACAGAACTGGTTCCAGCTACGTTTTATTTTATTGATTTTGGAGGTTTTAATTTTCGAGTTGTTACACCATATTACGTCAATGGACAGCCTTATTTACGTTCTTAAATTATAAGTTTTCTCGAAAATCTTATAACGTTATATTATTACGAATATAATTTTCAAATGGCGTGCTATTGAAATGCACCTATGTATGTATGTATATTTGGTTCGTGAACGCTAAAATTAGGAACCGTAGCTCAGCAGCAGGTCGGAAATTTTATTTTATAATACAGAATACAGATATTACGTAATGCGCGGTGTTTTTATTTTAATTCCGAGAATTTTATTGGTAGTGTAGTCGCTTTAGGTGGAATTTTAAATAGTTCAGTGATAGATATATTGTGATTCTTAAAATTTCTACAGTGAAAGACAAAATATCACCCATGGTGATTGAATGCATTAAAATGTTGGTAATAACATATGTTAAAAGCAATTGAAAATAAATGTGGCGTAGATACACTGACAATAAGAGACGAAGACGTGTCAAATTTACCAAAAAAATAGGAATCTAACAAAAAAAAAAATTATAGATAATTATGTAAATTTGATAGTATTTCTGCCATCGAGGTAATATTATTTTAAATCTCCAATATTATTAGAGCAATAAGTGTCCTGAGTAAAGAGCCATTTCATGTTAAACGTATCAAAAGAATTGATTAAAATAAAACGTAGAACTCGTTGTAGAATAAACATTTTGAGTTGAAAGAAGCAAGTGTTATCTGTTATATCCAAATAACTAGTGATAGGCATAATTGAATGACGGAAACGGCAGCATTCGATTATTCGATTATGACGTTTGAATGATCATTAGATTATAATGTTAAATATGTATAGTTGATGAAAATGTAAAATACAGATAAACTAACCAAAAAAAGGGTCATTACATTAGGACTTTGGGGGAATAAAGTCGTAATAAAACCTTGCCATAGTAAATGAATGCTTAATGAATGCTAATTTCCTTATCACACCACTCGATTATCGAAGTCATTCGAGTATGTCTATTACTAAAAATAACTATCCTTGTAGTGTTAGACAATAAAATTTTGTTGAGACAAAAGCAGATTTTATTCAGTTAATAATGTTACGTTGTTGCAGCAAGTTATACGTCTCTTATCATATCACCTCGTGTTCATAATGTAAAATAACTTTAAAATGGGATATTTATTAACAAAATAACAGTTTTATTAACATCTTATTGGATGTTTAACTGGTAAATACACTAGATTAATATTTCATAACTCTGACTGTTGTGCTTTTTAAGAGCAATATGCATCATTACTGGTGTGAAATAGAAGAAGCGCCATCTTCACGGCGATTTTTATAATACAAATATTTAAAGTATTTGCTACTATATGAATTTATAGGGTTTGTTACATTACGAAAACAGTATGGTTACCTTCACTATACATTTCTTTTTGTCAAATTAACTAAAATTTTGGTTAACTCAACTATATTTTGTTAGCAAAACCTACTTCGGTAATTTTTAACATTTGTCGTTCCTTAGTGTGTTAATTATTTATGTATGCAGGTGTCATCTTAATACTGCATATGTTAATTAGAGGCATTTTTATTTGTATTTGTAGGCTGAAGTTTCTGCAGTAAACATTTTCACAAGTTTAGTGATAATAAGAATATTTTAATTTAATCATTAAGTATTTTAAATCCTATATAAGCCCAAACCATTTTGATTTACTGAAATAAACGGTTACTTTTTCCAGTGTTAATGCAGTATTTTATGCTTAATTGACAAAGCATTTAATAATTTGTTTGTTTAACCGAAATAGATTATCTCATTAGACAGATATACGACTAGTTGTTATCCACGGCTTGGTAAATGTGAAATTAGCAGCTATTAAAAATTAGTCAAATTTTAATTAGTTTAGCATATTATACTATTAAATATAGTCCAAGCTACTGCGCGTCAGTTGCTTTCCGCAAAGAGGTTGATTCAGAGGGATTAACCCACCATGATAGAAGTCAGCGTTTTGATGTTTACAGTTCGTATCAGATATTTACTTGCCAAATACATAAATATTTTATGGCCGTGTCTGCCATGTATTTAATTTGTTGTCGAATATGTATTGCTACTGTAGTAAATGAGGGGCACTGCCATCTTTACGGTAGTTTTCTGTACTTAAACAATATATTTAAAGTATTTGCTACTATAAGGGTAGAAAACTTTGCTATGATAATGTTTACAAGTTGGGCGTACAAGTTGGGAAAGGGTTAGGTTTTGAAAATAGTAATTTATGGTTATTTATTCAGAATGTCGGTATAATTTAAGTGTTTTATATTAATCGAAAGTTTCTTTTCACAATATATAAAGATGCGTTATTGTATGTGAAAAAGATTATGAAATATTAGCACTTACAGTAAATATATTAGCAAAGCGTTTAAAAAATATTAACAGTTGAAGTTAAAAAAAGTATCCCCATCGATTATCAAGTGCGAATGATGAAAAGTTGCTGGAAATAATTGAAATTATATGTCAAATTCCATTAGCGGAAGAGTAGTTAAGTAGATTTATTGCGAATTAGGTACCTAAGCCGTAGCTTTAGATCTAAAACTGCTATTGAACAAAATTGAATTTGTAGAAAAGACATGAAATAATACACCCTGTATAGAATCTGTTAAATAAGGCAAATTATATTGCATTTCTCTAGAAAGAGAAATATTCCCAAAAATGGAGGACAATTTGTTATATTGCTCTTATGAGTCAATTTTATATCTACCGTTAAATATTATCATAGTGAGATTTGATCCAGTAATGAAAAGCTTATCAAATTGCAGAGGAAATTGTATTCCTCGTATATTTTACGTCCTAAGCAATGTTACATTACAATGGCAAACAATATTTTCTTGATATATAAAGGCAGCGAGTAAATTTCATCACATATGGGAATTTTCTATGGAAAAATATAAAAAAATATATATTTAAAAAAATTATAAAAAATATATTTAAAAAAATATTTTTATATAATTTTATATCAGTTATATATTATAACCGAAGGTTTAATATTAAATTTAGACTCAGAGTGGAATATACTAGGCGTATTTGTATTTATCGTGTATGTGGGTATTTTTTTAAATGTACGGGCATTTTTCCTGAGTGAGTAATTAACATTTGATTTTTTTATTGATGGTAGAAAAACTGTCCTCCATTCTTGGGATAATTTTTTCGTTTTTCTTTTTGAGTTATTATTGGTTTTTTGAATATTTACTGTTCAACTAACCAATTCTTGTAATAACGTAATTTATACCGTTAGTAAAATTGTTAACTAGGAGGAAATCATATATCAAAGCCATGTGTATAATTTTTTTACGTGTTATTAATTGTGTAAGCGTCGATATTTCATCATTTAGTGAATGATCATATTACAACAGTTTCACAAGTTGAACTATCGATTATATCTATTGCCAGAGGGTCCTGCAATCCGTGAACAACGAATTTAAGAACAAAAAGTTTAACTATTATTTCCTAATATACCGACTGAAAAGGAAAGGTATGCCAATTTGTTTATTTATAGCTTTATTTATTTCCATGTCGGCACGCGTGATCTTGGGGCCATTATGCAAGAAAAAATAGACAAATAAGGAAAGAACGTAAATGCAACAACCAAAATAAAAAATAGGTGAATAATGGTTGCTAATGTTGATATTGCGCACCGATCTATCTGATGTCAATTAAGCCTATTTTACTTCATAGTTTGGAATCAATCACGCGTTACTTTCTACTCCGCGGATTGGTTCGACAAAATTCACTTTCGCTTTTTGGATTGATTAATCGGAATGCCGACGGGCCCAGCAACACCACCGTGGTTGCCGTATAACGCGCGTTTCATAATTTTAATTAAATAAACAATAACTAACGCCGAGCGTTCCGTCAGTGGCAATGATACAATCCCGGGGGAGAGTATACTAACAAAGGCACGTATGTGTTCATGTATAATACATATGCCATGATACGGTGAGTAAAATAGCAATAATATATCTATTTACCCGCTCATATTTGTAGTACTGCGGTAATGGTTTTATACAAACGTACTTTCGATTTTGCAACAGTCAACAGAAGTCCACTTCTACGGCATTCTATCTTTTTTACCCTTTTATGCAACGACACGCGAGTGTTTTAAAGAAATACTCATTAAGTTAAAAGCAGATTGAGATCTTAAAAAATCAAGAAAAAAACCTGTTAGCAGCCAAACCTATGTTTCGAAAACATTTGTATTATTGTCTGAACTTTTAAATGATCAAAATACCCTAATACGGACAGTCGTTATGGTTAAGAATTAACATTTTTTTTCTTCAAGTTACCGTTAATTTTTTTTTCTTCTAATGTTGATATTTTTTTTCTGAACGGTACTTTACACGTGTAGCGTTTGATGGTGTAATGAATTAATTTTAAGTGAAGGTTTAAATTATGTGGTTGTGCTCTACTTAAAACGTTTCTCCTTTTTTTTGTAAAACTATACTTATTCTATAATTAAATATATATTACGATATTTCCAGTTCAATTACCACTTTCTGATTTCACTTAGATACACTGGAATATATTATTATGTAAGATGAAATCTAAAATTTAAAGTAGATTATGTCTTAAAATTAAATGTCATATAATACACAGTAATAACGAGATTGTTTCTATTTTTTTTTGGGAATTTAAGACGTACATACATACACTAAGCCAAGATCATAAAACCTAATAAAGGAAGAGACTGTGCGATATGTATTCCACATTAGAACAAACTCTTTTATTAAAAAAAAAGCGGTCAGTAGAGTCAGAAAAAACAGAAATATAATGAGATTGAAAAATAAAAAAAAAAAAGGTTGAAGCACAGCAAGATATAATAAAAGAGAAAAAGATTTTTTTCCGAAGAATAATGGTTAAATGAATAAAGATGAAAAAAGTTTTAATGTGATGAGTGTAGTATTAAAGATTCGGATGAGCTTGAAGACTTGTGTCTCTACATTGGAAGAATGCAGATGGGTATAAGAATGTGTTCTGCATATCCATGTTTCGTGTGTGATGAGACCCATATATATGCTCAAATTTAGAAATTTGGGTACCTATACTCCAGGTATTTGAGCTGATTGTGAGCGCTGATTGTACCGTCCCTATTAAATCTCTTACTTCCACTCGAGCAACTTGGTGTTCTCTATAAAGCCCAGTATCTTGCCCAGTGGAAAGTTGAGAACTCTTGAAGGCTCCAATAGTCCCGAAATGTTTCTGCTTGAGTACCTTCAATTCCTCACATGTGCAGATTGCATGTAAACTTGTTTCCTCCTGTAGTTCGCATCTTCTGCATCACGGTTCGCTTACTCGACCTGTGTTGTACAGACGCTTTTTCAGGAGACAGTATCAAGTTATCAGCCCAGTAATGGTTTTAGCTTCTTTCTTGCTGCGTCTGAGTAGATTATTAGAGAATTTAGCATCCCCATTCCCTATTAGCGCTTTGGTATGGAGTTGACTTTCAATTGACCTCCATTTCTTTGTACTTTCCTTATCTAACCAAGTCCGAATCTCCCTTTTAGCAGAGTCCTTGGTAATCCCACATACGGGTTCGGGACCTACGAAGTGTCTTTTAGAACTCTCCTTGGCTAGTTCGTCGCCTCTTATATTGCCCTTTATATCCTCATGTCCTGGCACCCAAATCAGAGACACCGTGTAGTCTCGTGCCAGTGTATTGAGGGATTGTTTGCAGTCTCTAACTAATTTTGACATAGTTACAGGGTTCGACGCTGTCTTGATAGCAACCTGGCTGTCAGTCATTATACTTATTTTTCTCCTCATGCAGCCCCCTTTGCAATCATTTCTACCCAGGCTACAAGGGCGAATACCTCTGCCTGGAAGATCGTCGCATGTTTCCCCAGGTTTATGGGTATACTTCGATTAGAGCTCGGTCTACAAATACCGGCTCCTCTGCTCTGGCTAGATTTGGATCCGTCCGTGAAACAGTCATCAAAAGTAGTGATATCATTACGTGCCTGGTCTCTGTTTGGTGTGAAGATTCTCACCTTTTCAGTGAAGATAATTTCGGGTGCCATACTATTCATGGGCATTTGCAACAATGGCCCGTCCACTATCGCACCCGTAGTATCAGTATGCCCTTTAACTTTAGTATTGGGATGCCACAAGTTGTTGGTTTTCAGTCTAAGGACCGCTTTCACATAAAGCTCCAGCGGGGGAAGGCCCACAATGGTCTCCAAAGAAGCGGTGCCTGTGCTGCTGATTGCACCAGTGATTCTCAGCAATGCGTCTCTGGACAGCGGTTAGCAGCTTCACTGCGGAGGACACTTCTGTCCTTCTTCACCAAGCTACTGCCCCCGTATGTTACCGCTGCTTTTATCACAGCAGTATATAGGCAATGGATCACCTTCGGTTTTACCAGCAACCCTCCTGCAGCGCCAGAATAGTTGCGTAGCCCTGGTCGTTATTTTGATTAAGTGATTTTTCTAGCTCAGTTTCGCATCAAGTGTATGTATGTATGTAATTAGAAGGGTGATGTTACACTGCGACCTAAAAGATCTGTTGTGTCCCATATTCTTGCTGCTTTACAGCTGGCCTTCCAATCCAGAAGAAGTGTAACACCCAGATACTTTACTTTCCTGGTTAATTGCAGCTCCCACCGAAACATTTTAAGGTCACCATTGAGTTTCCTCATGTTGGTGAAAGCAACCAACTTGGTTTTTTTTTGTGGATTAACTGAGAGTCCTTGTGAAAGGCACCATTCCTCCACCATTCGCAATGCGTTACGCATGATATCTGCTACTACGCCCGTGAACTTCCCTTGAGCTACTATTACATTGTTATTCGTGATCAGTTTAATATTTCGTACTAGATGGATTTCTTAAATTAATATATATACCATTAATTATATCCTATCTTCATTGGATAATGATACTATTGATGTTTAGTACTTCTTGTTACTGCGTTAATCACATGAATTAGAACACCTTTTTACACTTTCAGCTATTGTTTATTTTATTAAGATTGTTTATATTTGTCTTTATGAAGAAAAATTTAATAACAGTACTTACTTATTTCTTAATCTTGCATAACCATTAAAGTTGGTTTTGGTATGCATATCTTATGTATATGCATATAGGTAGAACTTATATTTACCGGTTAAGTAATAATTGTTTAAGAGAAATTCCTCCCAAACAGTTAATAACAGCAAGCGTTTTAAAAGCGTTAAACGATTATGAGCTTCAAACACAAAAAAAAAGAAAATATAATAATAAATCAGATTTAAGTATCTCGTCGACACGAACATGAGTGGAGAAATTACTCGCACAGTAGTCGAGGTATAATTATGTAACCATTCAAGCATCTACTTTTGTCGTAAATATATACACTTAAAATGCTAAAACTTATGCTAGAACGTATATAAATGCAAAAATATGCACATATTCATCAGGGTTTCATACTCTATATACATAACTGCTATCGTAAAATAAATGCAAATTCGCGTCATTTTTGTACGCTAGTAAACATAAATTTAAATAACACAATTAGGGGAACAAAAGAACGCACTTTTAAGAAACGAAAAGTAATTATTTTAATGGAATCGCTCCAACTAAGAATGCACGAATGCGCCTGGGGAACAATTCTTTGGATTTGAATCCATTAGGTAACAATGAGCATAATACCGTTATATACTCTTTGTCGGTGCGGTGTAAATTTTCTTGCCTTAGATATTTGAGGATTCTTTTTAGAATATTCATTTTAATTTGTAACATGAAATAATGTTATTATTATTATTATTATTAAATATACTTACAAAGTAGTGGAAAAGGCGTTTACCTGCAACAAAAAAAAATGCGGGATTAGATTAGCAATATTTAAATCATAATTTAATGTATTTAAATAAAATACAAAATTAAGATACGAAATTGTACAAAAAACTCAAAATACTTTAAACGTTTTATACATATATTTTATATACTGTAATTTAACTAAATATTTTTTAAGAATTATGTGTTTTTTATGTTAAATCATAAATACAAAGTACCAATTAGTATAGCAATGGCATTTAAATTGCGCGCCAAAAAAATAGTACGAAAACGAGAAACAGGCGGCGCTAAACGCAGTTTCAATTAGGGTATGACATGTAAGCTTCTGGTAGGTTATGTTTTGTGCTGTAACCTAACTGTCATAATTGACATATTTCTTGTTTTATATCATGACACTGAAATAAAGTGTATTATATTTATTTCGTAATGGTTCATGTTTAGAGGAAGAGTTTGCTACGCTATTGTGGGAGAACACAACACAATCATGGCAGCGAAATAAATATAAGCTACATACAAGAACGGTGAGTAAACATCCTCGTTTCAAATTAATGTTTGTATGTGCGGGGGAAGATTAAATGATTTTGTGGTAGAAAATTGTAGGAGTTTCTTGACGTAATTTATACCCACCCTACTGAATGTTACTTTGCCATACAGTTGATTACAGATATTAGAACGTGTATATTACTTTTTTTCTATGATACACAAATTATCTTCCAATAAGTAAGGGAATGCTAGAAGTTCTGTTTGTTGCTTTCAGGCTGAAGATATAAAGGATTATATTTCAAATTTCTTTACCTGAGAAAAATACTTCGTGTCAATTCTACAAGGCATCAGATCCCTTCATATACACAGGATATCCGTGTTATTTTTGTCGACTTTATCGCAGTTGAAACAAGTTTCCCGTATTATGTAAATTCTGCCTTTTATACGCAACCTTTATATCATTTTTATTGCTGTTTATTTCATAGGCGTTCTCGTATATATGCATAGGAATACGTATAGCAGAGATCCATTTCTGAATGAAAATATCTGTAGACTGATATGCGAGTATAATATTACGAACACAATATCTATATGTATACCTTTCCAAGTTTTACCTCTCTCCGTTCTTGTTATGACATTATTTTACAACATGTCTAAAAGCACTTAAAATATATTTGATAGTAAAAAGATATGACGTAGAATAGTATATAAAGTAGAATATTATGTCACAAAAATACTAAAATTATGCTTAATTTTATTTATTCGCTGCCAGTCAAATAGAATGTTCCAACTTCCCAGAGTTTATATTTATTTTATTTCTGAAATGCTGACGTTGGATAAATAAAGCACTAAAATGTGCAAGCAGCAGTGAATATATAAGAAAATGTAAATGCACAATAGAAAGAAAAAATACGTGGGTCTCCCTACTAAAATTCCTTGAATTTAATATATGAATAGATTAATTACAAATTAATAAGGTATTGATAAAATTGATTAATTAGGTATTTATTTATTTAGTTATTTATTTATCATACGTTTAGAAATAAACATTGACATCGTCCAAAGGTAAATATTACATTACATTCAATAAAATGGTCAATATAAATATAACATATATAAACTTTGCAAAATGTCACGGTAACATTCAAAATGACGTTCAAACAACAAACAACACACAAAACAAATGTCGCACATCTGAAAGTCAGCTGAAAAGATACTCTGCTGCGTTGTAAAATGAATGTTCATGCAGATAGACTCTTAGTTTTCTTTTAAATTGTGACAGTGTAGTGCATATTTTTATTTCGTGAGGGAGTAGTAGTTTGTTAAAATATTGTAGCGCTCTATAATGTGGATTTTGCTCAAACAAAGTGGTTCTGTGACGTGGGACACTCAAATTTTGTGAATTGCGAGTAGTTATCGCATTAGACACATCGCCGTTACGGACAAACATCTGTTCATTTTTTTATAAAATAATAGCACTTCTTGAAGCAACAACGAAAAGTTCTGCATGAGATTATGTGAGTAAGCTCAAACATATATCATACAATACATTAAAGTAAATGGCAAATATTCGGATCCCGTCAGTGTAAAATCGGACCTCACACAAGAAAACCCGCTGCCTACTTGCTTCTGTAACTTAGTTTTGGAAGCGATATTGAGGAGAAAGCCATATACATCGAACAGGGCTAATATACGACAAAAAAACATCAATGCCTAGCATTCGCCGATGATTATTGAGATTAAGATCAGGACAGCAAAAATAAACAAAAGCGTAGGAATGCTACAGAGGTTCCTAAAAAGCAAAATATATCTAGAAAAACCAAAGTAATGGCATACAAAACAGTGATGAAACCAACTGTAACATACGTTGCAGAGACCTGGACCTTAACCAAGAACAACGAAAATAGTTTGGAGGTACGGGAGCGCAGAATACTGAGATGAATTTATGAGAAGTGAGAGAGGAGGATCGGTGGAAAAGAAGAAACCAACGAAGAACTGAAGATGGTTTTTGGAGAGCCCACAATAACGCAAGTTTTTAGAGCGCAGCAGATAGCCTGGCTTGGACATATAGAACGTTTACCAGCGACGGCAGGCTGACGAAGCAGGTTGTAAGCACGAGAAGTGGAGGAAGAAAATTGAAGAGGAGGAAACCGAAGAACAGGTGTCCGTAGGAGGTTGAAGAGGATATTTGGTCGAACTAGGGGTGATGCAGTGCAACAAAAGACGAGAAATAGAACTCTTTGGAAACAAATTGTAATTAAAGCCAAAGGCTTAAATGGCCAGTAGGGGTTCCACATATATATTGGGCGACACGATTAATAGAACCATGCAGATGCCGCCTGATGCTCAACTCAAATGCTTAAAATACTTCATTGTACTAGTTTATGCTTATTTATATGATGAGCTAAGTCTCAAACTTGGAATGACCAGAATAAATGTAATAATCCTTCAATATGACTTTTATAACTTCATAGGGATTAGTGATAAACTGGCTGTAGCCTTAATTAAAATTGAAACCTACATATAAAGATGTCATACTCAATTCCTCGTCGTAAAATGATGACGACGTGAGACGCGGATTTCGACTCTCGAAAATCAAATATTCATTCAAGTACCCATCGCAGTCATTCCAGATTAACTTGTTTCTCAATAAAGATATTTTAAATTGAGTTTCGAAAATACCAGTCAAAAGAGAAAAACGTAAATAAAAGCGAATTAAAGAAACGTTATTTTGCATCAAAAATTGCTTTCCTAAATGGGATCCTTTTCTTCTCAAATTGGATACGACAGCGGATAAATTACAGTTCCTCTTCGAGATAGAGAGTATCTTTTACCATTTTTGTACTTCTAATACATCCTCCTTTTGCAATATAATCCAATCTTTACCGACTCGTATCTACTTCAGCTAGAAATGAGTTTCCGTCCCCGTAAAACCTCACAGCGGCCTCCCCCCAACGCCCATTCATCCCTTCACCGTTCCATTCTACCCCTTATTCCGCCATACATATATATATATAGAGAGGCACTCGTCCCGCGATTCCATCCCACTTTTAAAAGCTGAAACTTCGGCCGTAACTACTTTTATAATGTATATGAAACTCGTAAAATTTCGTTTGGTTTACATTGTCTAATTTAACTTTTAAAAGTTTGTAGGTTTCGTCCATCCTCGTCGACGTGACCTGAACACCGTTTGATAGAAAAGGATGGAACTTTTAAGAGCCAGGAAAAAGGAAATTATTCCGAAACAAACGTAATTTTCACGAACAATGAGAATTTAGAATTGAACGTAATTCTGGACGCTGCTAGCTCGCCCGGCGGCTTTTGTACATGCCGTCGCTGTAATGCTTCGTGCACTAAGCATTGTTGCCGTTGAAGTTGGTGCAGATGTAGTTCACTCTACGTCGTATTGGTGACGTGTGTTACATGTGTAAAATGCTCATGTTCGTGTATGTGAGAAAGTTGCATTCCAGTGCTGATTAAAGATATTGCTGTGTTTGTGGAAAAGAAGTGCATAGATACACACGTGCACGAATACATGTGCGAAGACATGGTAACAATGGCATATTTTTCGTTGTAATTAAGGAATGTTATTTCTAGTACGTAGGAGCAAATGAACAGACCATGAAGGCTTTAAAATTTGCAAGAAAAAAAGCGAAAAGTAACAACAGTACAACAGAAGACAGCGTCAGAAATGCAACAACGAAGCTGATTGGAGAAAGAATATAGAATATTGGAATAAAAGCGAATATATTAGAATAAAACAGAATAGGCCACTCTAAGAAGACTGCATTAAGAGAAATGAAACGGCAATTTCAGCAGTTTTGTGGTAGTAAATAATAATACAATTAATCTTAAACATTTACTTTAATAGTAATTATAATTGTAGTTACATGATTCAGTCTAAAGAGGCCATCTTCAGAGCTATCTGCAAAATTACAATTATAAACCCTATTCGTTAAATAACATTCTTACTATACTACTATTAAAATTACATTAAAATTAAATGTGTCATAATTATAAAATATTAATTAATATGAATTAATAAAATAATAAAATGAAATGTTTTTAAAAAGAAAATATTTATTTTTAAATTTAAAAATTTGAAA
Organism: Protaetia brevitarsis; assembly: GCA_004143645.1. Taxonomy (NCBI): domain Eukaryota; kingdom Metazoa; phylum Arthropoda; class Insecta; order Coleoptera; family Scarabaeidae; genus Protaetia; species Protaetia brevitarsis. Next base: position 545,019 of record RXPK01000092.1, on the reverse strand, counting down.
TTTACCAAAGGCGTTTAGTATATTTTCAGTTCTCTGTAATTCATTGTTATTTAATAAATATCGTTTATAGTTATACTTTTGCAGATGGCTCTGAAGATGACCTCCTTAGGTCGAAACATGCAAAACTAAATTACTTACTATGTATTTGTTTTACTACAGCTTTTACTAATTGTTCTTTTATGAAGGTTGCAATTGATTTTTTATTAGTAGAAATCCTTTATCCTTATTTTACAGAAGTACTCTGTAAAATAATAGCCATAGATAGCCATCCACTTATTTTTCAGGACCCTATATAGTTCAGCCTATAGTATGTATATTAGAATACGAAGCGTTATTGCAAGTACTTATTACACTAGTCCAACGGCGAGTATGGCAGCTTATTTCTAAATTATAAAATTATTAAATAATATTATTAATTAAAATAAAGGTGCAATAGAACTTTTAATTTACACAGATTACGCGTAATATTATTTAATTAGGTGTATGTCACAGTAAATATCCGTAATTAGTACGTTACAATTAAATGCAACATACAACGTAATGAAATTTGCTTCCAACTCCATCTAATTAGCTTAATGTCCAAATGCCATTGCTGAGTGTATTTAGAGAAGAATTGTTTTATCCATTATTATACGTATCTAATAATGGTTTTAGTTCTGATTTATGATTCTTACATCAAGTGTTTCGCAAGAATCCAATCTGGATCTGAAACCAAGGATTGTAACTTTCTGATGCTTGCTAATAACGTTACAATATATACTTAAGTTTCATTCATTACCATAGTAGATTTTGGCTTTCAACATAGATAAATACGGTATTATCATTTTTGTCGGAATGAAAAATCATATCTTCTTTATTATGGTATTCAATTTATTCCCTGACTAAACAACATAATTATTTATGTTCAACTTTCGTTTATAGATCATGGTGATGAAACTGGTTTCTTCTCAATTAGAACATTGGGTTTTTTATCTTTTATAACACGAAACTCTTTGCTTGGAAACTCTTGTTTTTACAATTGATTAGTCGAAGTTAGAGTACGTTTCAGTTATGTTTTATGATACTCATAAAAAGATCCATTGTAGGAGTGCAAAAGATGGTTTTTGAAGTGCTTGTGCCTTAAAGACCATCATATGCATATTAATTTCAATGTTTCTCCAATAAAATTCTTTTGAATATTTTTTGAATGTTGTCGCTGATGCATCCTACTGACTTTCTGCTGACTTTCGTGTTTGCACAAGGTGCCACATTAGAAAATTGAATTTTTTCATCTATTAGACAAGCGTGTTTGAATGCCTTGAACCATTCCGACATTTTATTATGTGCGTACGTCCACTAATGTAATGCTTCGTTTCGAATCTGTGAGAACTATGATATTTCCAATTGTTCTTTGCAACAGTTGCTGGGCGTTAAAACTAGTTCTTTTGCACAATCAAGGCCATGTTTTCCTTTTTCGACTCATTCAATATTTCTACTATTTTGCTTTGTAGTTAGAATTTGTTGTTTATTTGGTTTTTGAACTGTTAGACGATATATACTATATTATTAAATTGATTTTACTTTATTTTGTCAACTAATTTTTTTCTCTCCTGAATTCCCTTTTATTCACACATTCAGATGAACTAATGAACAACATTTTCAAAAAAAATTCTTAGTGGTTTATATTTAAGTATAGGAAATAACGATAAGTACGCATAATAGCAATTATTGAATAACTTAGACATACTTAGAACTTCTAACAAATACATGACAAAGTTTAATAAATTAACTTAACAGTATTTCTTCCATTAATTAATATTATTTCTTCTGACAACACTCCGCCGCCATCAATAGTCAATTTCGTCATTACCTAGTAGACGCGCATTATACGTGTATTTTGATAATCCGTCAGCACTAATATGATTGATTAACACCCCACGTCATTATTGAACGATGTATCATCGAATATCAAACATCATCCCCGCACGTTCTGGCAACCCTGCCGTATTATCAATTAGTGAAAGCTAAGTTTTCATCAGCAAAATTATTAGTTATTATATTATTATGGGTATTATTAAATCTTGCGGGGCAAAGTTTACGTATAATCTATTTCTTAGAAAATAGGTTTTTGCTTAACTATATCCCCTATCGATGTAGCTTAGATGCTAATGTGANCTCATCACATGATCATAATAGTTCACTGATTTTTAATTAAACAAAGTTTTGACGGTTTGCCTGAGGATGATCTTAATCGAAACATGTAGCAAAAAAGAAAATAAATAAATGAGATGGACTCGAACTCCTTAATATTGCCAATCACTAATACACCAATCCTTTTGGTAAAATTTACTTATTAACAAATGTTGTTGTTATTTTTTTAAAGCGAACGTACTAAATGACTCACAGTACCTGACTGCATCTTTTATTCTGAACGCGTGTCATCTGCATGCTGTATTGGAATTGTGGTGAGATTGATCGAACTGTAACTCGTTCGTACAGACTCAGCAACCGAACTCCTTTTTAAATAACCGCCAATACGCACGAAAACATAACAAGTAACACGTAACATACACATACTGTAGTCGTTCAAAGATTTGGTTACCACATTATACTAATGTTACAAAAATCATTTGAATACACTTTAATGCTTATAAATACTTGATGTGTCACTTAGGCGTGCAATTTATTGTTACTCCAAATATTTTTTTATTTCTATTTTTGAAGATTAAAGAATCTTGACAAGAGCAAGCGGTGTGTTTATAAACTACCATAGTGTTTGGCTAAAAATCGCGAATGAGCGTGAGTAAAGATTCTTGCGACGTAATGGATCGAGTGGAACAGTATATAGATAATATATTAATTACATGAAGTGAAATCAGATTAGGAAATAGTACACCGTAATCTATACGCACTTACACTTGCCAAGAACTAGGAAGATTTTTCATGTGCAATGAATCTACAATCGCAAGAGGTTAAGTCAGCAAATGTGGTTAAATTTAATCTACTGTAAGTTGAGCGTAATATATTTCGTTGGCAAAGAAAAAGTAGATTATACAGTGACATGGAAAAACTACCAATGCATAGCACCACAAGGTTAAGGAACGAAAATAACAAAAAAGTTCCTATACACTAATGTCCGATTGCTTTTTTATTTCAAGTTACAACTGTTTTATATTATTTGGTATTTAGTATTACCTAGGCAATAAAAAATATTTTAAAGGTAGGATTGATTTCATGAAACAAAACATTTGGTAAAATGTCAAACAACATATAGCATAGTGGCTTCAAAGTTTTATTTCAAAATGGTGCGCTATACTTTCGTAGAATACAGGACAATGATCATGTGTTACGACGAAGCTCGTTCAAATTCTTGCCGAAATCAACGGATCTATAGAGAGAGATACCCATTAAGAAAAGTTCCTAATATTAGGACATTTGATGACGTACTAGGCGTTGTGGAGAAGATGGTTGCTTTAAAAAAACCAAATTTGATTCTTGGGGTTAACAGAACTCGTCGTACTGTTGCAAATGAAGAAGCTATTTGCAAATAGTTAGAAGCAAATCCTAGAATAAGCACCAGAAGATAAGTGCAGCTGTACCGAATGTCAATCGTTGAATCTGTTAGGGAAGTCCGCAAAGGACAACTTCTTCATTCATTCATTTGCAAAAATCCATCACTATTGCAACAGATTTCCTACCGCGTTTACAATATTGCGAGTGGTTGCAAAATAAAGGGCAAAAGTTTCTGTCATTAATTTTATTTACCGATGAAGCAGGTTTTAGTCGCGATGGCATTTTGTATATTCACAATATGCATTATCGGAGCGATGAAAACCCTCATCAGAATGTAAGTACGGAATCACCAGTATGGGTTTCCATTAATGTGTGGGCAGGTATAATCGACAATTATCTAATTGGTCCATTCCGAGTGCCCAGACGATTGACAGGCGAACTCTATCGATTTTCTTTTGGAAAATGAACTGAATATTTGATTAGAAGATGTTCCATTGAATATTATAAGAAGAATGTACTACATGCATAACGGTGCGCCAGCTCACTATTCTAGGAGACTAAGGGAATTTCTGCAAAGAAAATTTGGAAATAGGTGGATTGGTCGTGGGGGACCTCCTATACCATGGTCAGCTCGTAGTCCCGACCTTAATCCCTTGGATTTTTTATTTTCGGGATTTATGAAAAGTGAAATGTATGCCACAGAAGTAAATAGTGAAGAACAATTATGGAACAGAATTTTGGAGTCTGATGACAGATTTCGTGTAAATATGCTAACATATTTCAAAGATGCCATCAGCCATTAACACGAAGATTGGAAATGTGTATTCAGGAACAAGGTCACCAATTTGAACACCTTATGCAGAACTAATATATATCTTATATTTGATGAATGGTTTTTGTTTAATCAAAAGCTTATAAACTTTTGAAACAAAAAGCAATCAGATATTAATGTATAGGAACTTTTTTTATTATTTCTTGGTCCTCCTGCTATGCATTGTAGTTTTTTCTATGTCACCCTGTATATTATACCTGTATTTTGCTTCAAAAAATTACTGCATAGGTAGGTTATTTGTAATTTTCATTTATCTACAATATTGACTAATAGGTATGTGATGGTTTTATCTTCTTTAGATTTGGAAGTAGACTTTTTTGTGGAAATAAGGTCCTTTAATTAAATTCTAATTATTTATTAACGTTTCGGCATTAATTGAGCCTTCTTCAGAATAAAACATATTTTTTCCCTTCATTATATAGTCACAATTAAATCGGTGAATTAGAAAAGGGAACATGTCTTATGGCAAAAATATAGCACATGTTCCCATTTTCTACTCACCGATTCAATTACAAATATGGGTTGAAATACTCAAAAAATTCTTATAAACAAATTAAAGTATTGTAAATGGGACGTAAGAACCATTTAAACATATAAATAAATAAAATGATATATTTGCAATTATGACTATCTAAAGGGAAAAAAATATGTTTTATTCTGGAAGAAGGGAAATTAATTCAAAAACGTTAATAAATAATTAGAATTTAATTAAGGAGCCTTATTTCCATAAAAAAAATCTACTTCCACATATTGACTAATCAAAACTATTTGATCATGTGTAGCGTGATTTAAATTTAGAAATTGTAAAAGTGTAAAGTTTCTAATGGATCAATTATGTAGAATATCTCAGTTATAAATCTCGTTCTTATAAGGAGTACATCTGGAGTTCCTAAGGATCTGTCTAGAGCCCGTTGTTATTCACCGTTTCTGTTAATGATATTACCGGGATTGTGAACTATTTTAATTCTCTTAGTATGCACATGATTTAAACATTTTTCAGCAGATTAATTCTCTGACTGAGTCCACTGATAGTTTGTACTCATCTTCCAACACTTACGTATTGTTAATATGCATATCGCCACAATGAATTTTTTTTTTTGAAATAACTATATAACCTTGCTACTTTGTTTAATACTTCGAGCTATAATAAAAATTCTGTTGGAGATAAATAGTAATTATTTTTCTTCTGGTTTAATGGGGTTTTGGTTTATAATAAAGCTCTTAATTATATTTTGTAAGACGTTTCGACTTTATTGTAAGTCTTTTTCAATTACTTAATTGCAAACATATGTTTAGGTATTTTTTAACAACTTCATGTTGTATTGTCTTTTTAATGCAATGGTTATAAATATTTGACAAATACGTATTATTTGAAAAAAGAAAAAAAAATTAAACTCAATTAAAAAAAAAAGAAAAAATCTTACAAAACATTGTTCTGAGAGTTCACTAACGAAAAGTTCCACAAAATATCATCAAAACCTTTGGGAATTTGAATGACTATTGGTTAGACGAAGCCAATAATTTTCCAATACCAGGATATCAAGGAATGATCCTGAAATTTTATTTTTCTAAAACCTTAGATAAAGGAAAATCAAACATTATATGAATTTTGGTTCGTACTAGCTATTGCAATTCCTTCTTTATGATTTTTCGTTGCTTTATATCGAGAAAAACTGTACTAAAACGGTTATTGAAAGTCAATAGTGTAATTCATCATCAATATTTCTAAATAGTAATTAAATAGCAAATTAGGCAATTCGTCTGTTCTTTGGTGGAAATCGTTGAAATATGTTTGCTGTATAAGACAAAACTATCTCAATAAGATATTCTTTACAAAAAAAAAATCTATAATTACGTCAGGGGCTATCCCTATTTTCTAAAGAAATCCAACGTTATTTTACCAGAAGCTATAATTTGAATGTTATTATTGTATTAGCTACACAATAGTTACATCATAAGGTTTTTTCCGAAGCAATTAACACTTGCTTCATAATTATTTGTATAATGCAAACATGTATAGATATTTGCTAAGAGATAGGTGAATTTGCAAAAGGACATTCCTAAATTGCTGTGTAACTGAAGTAATATTTGTAGTGAATACGTAAATGTTTAACTACATATCTATTTCAAATAGAAATTAATGATATAATATGCAAATTAAAATAATTAAAAAAAAATTAAATCTCACCTTTTAGTTCCATATCCAAATATTTGTGTATAACAAACAACGGCATACGTTTACCAAATCCAGGTAAACAAAACTTTATAAACAACAAAAAAATCGGACAAAATATCTTCCAAGTATAAACGGGGGAAAAAAAATTATTATATTCACAACAACCAACTGAGAACAACTTTTACGTGATGCACTTTTCCAAACTTTATCTATTTCTATAATTCCCTTGCGCTTTTCTTGAAACCTTGCAGACTATTACCTTGACAACACTTGGGCATGGAATGGCTTATACTGACTTGTCGTTCTCGGTAAATAGGTAGAGGAAAAATGATTATGGAGGGATATATGAGCTACACGCTTGCTGGTATAAATTGCTAACATGACACTTATGCTATTGTAAATACTTACAATAGTTGTAGTTTGTTGTTAAGCGGTAAATCTTAATATGACTGCTATACATTTCGTCATATGCTGTCATTATTATTTATATAAATGTAACTACGTTTCTAGTTTCCGTAAGCGAATAAGCAGACTTATCTTCTCAGCATGTGTAGGTGTCCTGCATAAAATAAATGCAGCATCATAATTTCAAGATTTCCTACTTGTTAAGAAAGATTGTAACACTAAGGATAAAATAGATAATAATAGGTATATTAACATCTTGTTTTCGAGTTAGATAAGTGTTTTTTTTACATAGACATTTACATATCTAGAGACACTTCAGTATATACAAAACATATGTATTTATTTACGTCTAATACTGTTTATGAATTTTGGCACAGTAATTGTGTATACAGGAAGATATTTATGTGCGAGAGAATGTTTATTCTTATCTAAAGTGGATGTGTTCTTTTGACAATATGTAAGAATTTAATTTAAATAAAAGTATTTTGTCTTTTTTCTTCACAAGGTGTGTGTGTTCCGAACTTCGCCAGTGTGTAGACCCCATGGAGTGTTCCTCAAGGACACTTTCTGTTGCTGCCGAACTTTAGTTTTAGGGGGTACAATTTGACTTTGAAATCCGCCTCAAAATTCGTTTACCCAAAATAACTTTTAAACGGTGAGAGATAGAAAAAAAGTTTCTATGGACGACTTGTAGCGCTTATGTAGACCTTTCGTTTGGTATAGCTATTTATATACAGGGTGTTACAATAAGCACGGAACGACATATGTTATGCTTTTTATTATAATCACTCTATTTAGCATCGACTACTGTAATATAGACCTGAATTAAATAATCATACAGGGTGTTCACAAAATTATGATTTTTTTTCTAATTTTTTTTTGTATTCTAATGATTGAGTCCTCATGTTGGTGAAAGCAACCAACTTTGTTTTTTGTGGATTAACTGAGAGTCCTTGTGAAAGGCATCGTTTCTCTGCCGTATCAGAAGTAATATTACAGCGCAGTATTTCTTTACAATATTATAAAAATCTCTCGTGATTGTAAACTCTTTTGGTTTTTTAGTTTCTGTATTAGAAATTACAATTAGTATTGCGGATCTCAAAACTCTATGTCGGAAATTTTAATGTTGTATTTAGAAAACGAAGAAAAGTTGTTTAGAATAAAAAGCAAAATTTCAGAACAATCGGTCAAAATCACCGTTTCAGGTGGCCTTGAGGCTAAAGACAAATTGACAAACCGTTCTGAAGTTTCGCGTAACTTCATAACTTTTTATTCTAAACAAGTTTTCTTCATTCAGTCATTCATTCAAGTTAGGGTGGGCACTTGATGTCCGGGCACTTGAGCTTGGTGCTCATTGTACCATCCCTATTGATTCTCTTATTTCCACTCGAGCAGCTTGGTGTGCTCTATAAAGCCCAGTATCTTGCCCAGTGGAAACTTGAGGACCTTCGAGGACTCCAATAGATCTCTCCCGAAATATTTCTGCCTGAGTACCTTTAGTTCCTCAGATGTGCAGATTACATGTAAACTCGTTTCTTCCTGTAGTTCGCATCTTCTACACTACGGTTCGCTTACACGGCCTGTGTTGTATAGATGCTTTTCCAGAGGACAGTGTCCAGTTACCAACCCAGTAATGGTTTTAACTTCTTTCTTACTGCGCTTGAGTAGGTTATCAGAGAAACTACCATCCCCATTCCCTATCAGCGTTTTGGTATGGAGTTAACCTTCAGTCGACCTCCATTTCTTTGTACTTTCTTTATCTAACCAGGTCCAGATCTCCCTTCTTGCGGAATCCTTAGTGATCTCACATACGGGCTCTGGAGCCATGAAGTGTCTCTTAGAGTCCTCCTTGGCTAGTTCATCGGCTATTACGTTGCCCTTTATATCCTCATGTCCCAGCACCCAAATCAGAGACACTGTGTTGTCTCGTGCCAGTGCATTGAGGGATTGTTTGCAGTCCCTAACTAGTTTTGACCTAGTTACAGGGTTTGAGACTGCCTTAATGACAGCCTGGCTGTCAGTCATTATATTAATTTTCCTCCTCATGTAGCCCCCTTTTGCAATCATTTCTGCACAGGCTGCAAGGGCGAATACCTCTGCCTGGAAAACCGTTGTTTCCCGAGGCTTATGAATATCCTTTGATTAGGACTGGGCCCACAAATACCGGCTCCTGTCTCCTGGCTGGATTTGGATCCATCCGTGTACCAGTTTTCGTTAGCAGTGATTTCACTACGTGCCTGGTCTCTGTTCGGTATGGAGATGTTCACCTTTTCAGTGAAGATAATTTCGGGTACCATGCTGTCCGTGGGCATTTGCAGCAATGGCCCGTCCAGCAACGTGCCCGTAGTATAAGTGTGTCCTCCCACCCTGAAGTTGGGATGCCACAGGTTGTTGGCTTTCAGTCTAAGATCGCATTCATTTGCCTCCGCTCTCACATAGAGTTCCAGCGGGGGAGGCCCACAATGGGTCTCCAAAAGAGGCGGTCCCCTGTACTGTTAAGTTGCGCCAGTGATACCCAGCAATGCCTGTCTCTGGACAGCGGTCAGCAGCTTCGCTGCGGAGGACACTTCTGTCCTCCTCCACCAGAGCACTGCCCCGTATGTTATCGCTGGTCTTCTCACGGCAGTATATAGCCAATGGATCATCTTCGGCTTTAATCCCCAGGTTTTGCCAGCAACTCTTCTGCAGCGCCAGAATAGTTGCGTGGCCCTGGTCGTTGTTTTAACTAAGTGATTTTTCCAGCTCAGTTTCGCATCAAGGGTAACACCCAAATACTTTACTTCCTTGGTTAATTGTAACTCCCGCCAAAACAGTCTAATGCCGCCTAGGTCATTGAGTTTTCTCATATTGGTAAAGGCAACCAACTTTGTTTTTTTTTTGTGGATTAACTGAGAGTCCTTGTGAAAGGCACCACTCCTCCAAGTTTTCTTAATAATACTTTAGTATAGTGACAACTGAAAAGATACTTTATCTGAACGAAAATAGTTTTGCTTAACTGTAAAAGCCTGCTTAATTTTATAAAATCGAAAATAAACTAAAAATAAGTTTCAAACCAAGTAGGGTTTATTTCCCAAATGTGAAATTCCTACCCATTTTTTTTTTGTCGATTATACCTATTGTGAACTCAATCCGGGGACACCTGTATAATTGCTCAGCACAAATTTTGAACCCCCTTGCTAATGACTGTCAATTTTCAAAACATATCATTAAGTATATTTGAGACAACCAAAATTAATGGTATTACATACATACATATAAAGAAAAGTTGGCAATGCATGTTAAAAACAAAGATATGATTACTATCTTAAAGCCTATTTCTAGTAACACTTGATAAAATACAAAACAACGAATGTTTTATCGCCCGTTCTGTGTATGGAAAAACATAAAAAATAACTTGGATGTTACACAACACGTAGTTATTAAAAAACATTATCGATAGGTATAACATGGCATTAAGACCAGCTCATTTTCTTGCATACATAATTGATCCAAAGCCCACTTGCAACGTATTAAAGACGAGGAAAAAAAAACTGGTTTGATTTTGCAAATTTAAAGTATACATCAACTTTTCCCCTCTCATTGATAATTAAGTTTCAAGGCAAAGCTTCATGGAATCTGCATTAGCCAAATGCCTTAGGAGATTTCGGTAGATAAGCTATGAGAGTTCGAGGCAAAATTCCCTTAAAATTCCCAAAATATTGGCCTTAGCCACGTCCACTTGGCGTCTTCTGATTGGAACAGCTTCCACGACTCCTGAATTAGCTTATATAGCTCCTAGAAAAGATTAAACAGCTCTCGGAATAGTTTAAATAGCAGTACCAGAAACTGTTCCAGAAGCTGTTTAAGCTGTTCCAAGAGATGTTAAAACAGGAACAGCTATTCCTCTTCATGGTCTTATCCGAATATTCAAATTTCTTATGCTTCGAAGCCGGAATTCTCATGAACCAATCAGAAGACGCCAAGTGGGCGTGAGGCGAAAGGCAGGAATGGTGGGGACACAATGTGAATCGGTACCCCTATGTTAAATCTGATGGGAAATTGGCGCCGAATTCTCATAGCTTAGCTACAAGTTTCGACTAGTGCGAGAGGTCACGAGTTCGAATACCGCTCTAGTCATTGCGGTAACTGATTCTTTCTGGGGTCGAAATGACGATTAGCAGGCACATTTGGAGGGCACATACGGGGGTGCTTGATACATTGCTTAGGCTTTATCGATCCCGATATTAATTTATCATCAATACAAAATCCCAGAAAACTCAACTCGTAATATCATCCCTAAAGACATGTGTACCAAATTCGGTATTGTTTGGGCATAAATCCTCTTATACCACAGCACCAAAATTTAGTTAATAATATAAGTCATGATCAATACAGTCAAAGGCAAAAGAACCAAGAACCCAACAAGTCATTAATTAAGATAATCTACTTTATGTTAAGCTAAACTAAGAGTGAACAGGAGTAGATCCAAGACATGCGTTTAACGTATTAGAAAATTTAGTTATACGAACCGTATGCTTAATAAAGTAAAATGCAGATGACACAGACATTTTCCAGTATACTTGCTGGTTGTAATATCTGTAATATCGTAATGCATATTTTTTTTTATACTTGACTTTCCTATGAATAGCAAATCGTCTGCATTGCAAGCTTAACATCATCAGCGGAATGTTATTTTTGGAAATCTAAGCAGCCTATGAAATTTAATTAATCCAGTTATGAAAACAATTTTTTATTTGTTATTTTTGGCAACCGTTCTATTTCCAGAACACTTTGCAGGTAATCGGACGAGAATTCCTTTAAGAAACTTTAGCTTGCACATTGTTTCAACATGTGCACCTTGCATGTACAGAACCAAAATAAACAGCCCTGACTTTTAACTGCGTGTTATGGTTTGTATATCAATATTTATCAAGAAGTTTCAACTAGTATATGATATTCCCAGATTATATTTTTTCATCAGAAATACCTCGAATAGATTTGTTTTTATATAAAATATGCAACTAACACATTGCTATAAAGAATGCAGAATATTGTAAAATATATGACATTTTTAACAATGTACTTATGTGCGATTACAAAAACATATTGCATTGACAACCGCACATTTTATAGTTTTCGCAATAAAATAGTTAGCAATATTTCTTTTTTACGGCGCTTTTACTATAATTAGCATATAAAGCTGCTTTTGTAATTATCAAATATAGACGAATAATTATGCAAACCAACACAAACAATGCATTGCGTATTTGCCTATATACAGGTGTCCCACCGAACTGGGTCATTAGATTTTTTTGAACTTCTATCAGAAATTTGATTTTAAAACTTGTAGTGTAGTCATGGCCCGCTGTGGTCTATTTAAGGAAAATATCTTCAATTTATAGCACTTTCGGTATACGGGGTGTTGATAAAAACTTTCTTATTTTAAATGGAATGGTACAATTTTTATCAGTACAATAAATGTATCGAGTCATTTGCAATTAGTTTACATGAAGATTCCCTATCCCTGAACTCAACCATTTTTGAGATATTTGCAATTTTGTTGATTTTTTGACGTTTGTACTGTTTCAAGTGGAATTAAATAGCTGATGAGGTATCAGATATTTAGTGGTTCTACTAATGTCGATGTAAGTACAAAGACGTAGGTAGAAAGTATTATGGCAATAATGACCGAATCACATACAGAGTGTTCGAAAACGCATCTCCAATGTGGATACCTTTAAACCAACAAAACTTTTTTTTATTTCAGATGGAACATGGTATTTTTTACTACATCATTGAATGCAGCGTAAAATTCTACATCGATTGACATTAGGGTTTGGTGTACCTATTTTTGATAGTTTTTGATATATGAACATTTATTGCCTAAAATATGACTAATTTCCAAGTTTCGAGTAAATAACATATTTTTTTCCTAAAAACACTGTATATTGTTTTTTAGAATGATGCGTTATCTTTTTTTGCATTGTTTGGTTTCCATACCTGAGATATTTATAGTTGGAAGTTTTTCAATTATTAGCAAATTTTATGTAGTTGTAATTATGAAATGTTAATAAGCCATAATTATTCTGCGACAGCAAATTACATGTTAATATTTTTGTCTGCTAATTAAATACATAGAAAATAAGTCAAATTAAAAAAAAACTAAAAAACTATTATTCTGAAAGAACATTTATATTGGGCGTTCTCGAAGACTTTTAATAGTTTGTTCCTGATTTATGTTATCTGTCTGCATCGCTTAATACCTAGTTTAATACAAAAAGCCAAGAGGCTGCATTGTTTTCGGAGACTCCATCTCAGACGGCTCCCCTATATACAAAGAAAATACCTGGTCTAGTAAGTGAACAATATTTGAAATATTATGGGTGTATTTAGGATATCTGCTTTAATTTCCCTTTGTATTTCATTTTTTTTTTTGAGGTTTTTATTCATTGCAAATAAGTGTAGGTATCTAATCATTGTTACGTTCTTCATGAATATAGAATAAGTCGAAAATGTTATCTGTGCATGTAACTTTCAATGTTTTTCTTTCGATTTACAATAATTTACTTGTTAGAAGAAAATGTGTGAAGGAGCTGACAGCATTAGGACTTACTATAAAAGATATGACTTGTTAATACTGCATAGATTTATCACTGCGCAATTTGGTAAATTACCAACAATGGATATCACTTGTTTGTTAGCACATCTCATGGCCTACTAATATCTAATAATTAATGTACGTTCTCTATGACTAAGAGACATTACTATTAGTAAGAAACTAGTGAACTCTTAGATATCTGAAACATAAATATTTAGATAGGTTATGCAAATAATGTACAGAGTGTTTTATAGGAAAAAAACTCATTTTATTTGTTTGAAACTTGAAATTTAGGCATATTTTAAGAAATGCTAAGACCTCAAAAACTATTAAGAATAGGTATATCAAATCCTAATATCAATCGATGAAGATTTTTGCGCTGCATTCAATGCTGTAGTAAAAAAATACCATGTTCCATTTGAAAGAAAAAAGATTTGTTGACTTAAAGGTATCCATATTGGGGGCGCGTTTTTGAACACCCTGTATGTGATTCAGTGATTATTGCTATAACACCTCATAGCCGCGTCCTTGTATTTACATCGACTTTAGTAGAACCACTAAATATCTGCTATCTCATGAAATATCTGATTTTATTTGAAAGAGTGCAAATGTAAAAAAATCAATGAAAATGAGTTTAGGGATAAGGAACCTTCACATAAACTAGTTGCAAATGACTCGCGAAATTCATTAGATCGATAAAAATTATACCATTTCATTTAAAATAAAAAAGTTGAAGTCAACACCCTGTATACTGAAAGTGCTATAAAGTTGAAAATATTTTCCTTAAATAGATAACAGTAGGACATGTTTACACCGCAAGTTTCAAAATCAAATTCCTGCTAGAAGTTAAAAAAAATCGAATGTCCCAGTTCGGTGGGACACCCTGTATATTAGATCATTTCATAAAAATATTGCAGTTAAATATTCTAGCATTAATATGAATTAACCTTAAAACCCTCACTGGAGAGAAGTTTTTTCCCCATTTTTTCTTCAGGTTGTCACAATGCGTTTACAGCAAAATATTTGTTCTACGTACAAAAATATTTTGATCTGTGTAGGACGAAGGTTGCTTGCAAGATTGGAACACCCATAGATTACAATACACTGCGACAATTCTGCGCATGCAAGGTTGAAAATCGAATTCTTAGTTAAGAAAGATTTCAATAAGCCGCTTCGGTAGGACAGCCTGTATATTTGTAAGGTAAATATATATATTTTTATATAGGTAATAATGTTTGTATATATATAACACTTTAGAATTTTGTAATAGCAGACTATATTTATGTAGACTGATAGCATACATATGTACCTCTTTCTAGAAGCATGCCAAAATCTAATCAAGTGTTTTTTTTTTTTAATTCGGTGGAATTGCCCAATAAACTATATGAAGGTAGTGTGAAAAATTAGAGCAGGGTTAACAGGATCATTGAGAGATGAGAAAAAACAGTTGTTAGGTAACGCAGTTATCTGTGAAGATAACGAAAAAATGAATGATTCTAAAATTACAAGAATTTTTCTCGGTCGAAAGTATTAAAATTTACAAGCGTTATAAAATAGAAACAAAAAAAAACATCTGGTTTTAAATCAACTTCTTCTAATTAGGTAAGACACCTTATACTTACATATGACATCTGACCCAAATTGAATTTTCAAAAATTTCAAACATTGTATTTTAGGTATGTCTATAATGTTTGTAGACCACTGCGAATGAAATAAATCTAATCTTCCTCTAAGAATTACTGTAGGTGACCAAAAATGTAAAAAAAGAAATCTTAGATCAGTATATTTTCTTTTGCAATTGACGACCAATTTGTATTTGCACTTCAAAACTGTATCCAGAATCCTCTCACGCATTTTAAGTGACAAAAAAGTTATTTCGGGCCAAAGAACAAGTTCAAGAGCAAATTCACTTGTATGAGTATCGTGTCTCAAGTATTATTCTCGATTCGCCCCTAAGAGATCAGAATTTAGATGCACGCCCTCTAGGGGTCACACGCCAAATTCCCATTCAGTCAGCGGCCGCATTAAGCTGTGCCATCTGTTCGCTCTTACAATAAATTACAAACCATTAAACTAACGAAGAAGGTATCATTTAATACTTTATTGCGTTCATATCGTGAATAATTTTATGAAAATTGTAGGCAAAAATAACAATGTATATTCGTTCATATTTATATTATTAACAAAATTATTTATTGAACGTATGAAAATAGAATTAACATAACAAATATTAGGTATCCAATGTACAATGTTTTGTTATAATAATGAAAACTCATTTATTTCACTAATGAATCTTTTTATTATAAAAATGAATGATGAATAATAGTATATTAAAGTACGAGTTTCATAAGGCATGATTTTGTCCCACGAGTTCAAGTTTAGAAAACGAGCCGCAGGCGAGTTTTCCAATGAACGAGTGCGACAAAAAGCCTTATGAAACGAGTCCTTTATACTATTTTTTCTATTTTGCATTATAAATTGATAATAAATACTTAATAAAAATCTCATTAAAAATGTTGAGTTTTATTTTATATGAAGTTGGTCACATTACATACGATGAATTTGACGAATTCAAAATTCAAATTCGGCTATTTAAATTGTTAAACAATAATTCATAAATTAGTCTCTGTAAAACTGTAAAAAATTGCGGATAACCCGTAAAAAATTCAAAAAGCAGCAGTATATGAAAAATGCTACCATCAATTTGAACTATGGGCTGTACAGAATAATGTCAACACAATATCTGAAACATTTATTGCATATTTTAAATTACAAGGTAAAAATAAGAAATCTTCTACCTTATGGTCTATGTATTCCATGCTTCGTTCTTGCTTTTCCATTTATAAAAATACAGACATATCAAAATATATTAAATTACAAGCCTATTTGAAACGATTCTCTGAGGGATACGAGGCTAAGAAATCTAAAATTTTATGCATTGAAGGATATTAAAAATTTATAGAAGACGGTTCTGACGCATTGTATTTAGCAATAAAGTTACGATATTATTTGCAAATGTAATTTTTTATGAATGGATTAATAGTTAGACGTTTTAATAATGGTTTACACAGGTGCCTGTAGACGAGATGAATTAACAAATATGTCCATACCATGATTTAGAATTTAAGAGTGATATTATTTTGGTGACAGTACCTAAAACAAACAATAATATCGTAAGAGTTTTTGCAATTACGGATGAAAGATGGATTACTTTAATTAAAAAATATGTCGCCCTGCGACCAAAAAATTATTATCATTCAAGATTCTTCCTTACATTATTCGCAATGGTTATTGTATATCGTGCCCGATTGGAATTAATACGATTGGCAAATTGCCTAAATTATAGCTGATTTTCTAAAATTGCCCAATTCAGAGCTTTATACTGGACATTGGCTTCAGACGTTCTAGTGCTACACACTTAGCAGACGCACGGCAGTGATTTGCTGACTATAAAACGTCATGGTGGATGGAAGTCATCTGCGGTAGCTGAGGGTTACATCGAAACATCTATGAAAAGTAAAGTGGCTGTAGCGCACAACTTATCAGGGCCAAGTACATCTGGTCATTCTAGAGTTATATCATCGAATGATTCTCAATCACAAAAGTCTTCCATTAAAGCCAATAACATAACTCAGCAAAACTTTGTTACGAAGAATTTGCCTGGCATAACAATACATGCTCAGATACTTGTTCCGTCAGTGTAAATGTATACAGTAATTCCACGTTTCATAACAATAACAATGTAAACTAAATTTGTATAGAATTTTTGATTAAAGGTATTTACAATTTACATGCATTAAACGTCAATTTTGCTTTCTGTCATAATGTATTCAATACAGCCAACCTATAGAAATGAAAAAAGGCGTATCACAATGAAGCACTTTTCGATACGCAAAAGCGTGTTACAATTGCGTTTTTATGAACGCAAAATAGAAAAAGTCATTTCCAATCTTGTTTTATTGGGTATAATCTTTTACATGTTTCGGCCTGTGGCCATCTTCAGAAAAAGATACGTAGCTAAAAAATATACGATGAGACAGGTCCGTAAATTCTTAGTCATACAAATATCACGTTGCATGTGTTAAAATGAATAAAGTAAAAGGATACAAAATTGAAAACTATTTTAAAAAACAATTTTAAAATTAATAAAATATTAAGACGCACACAAACATATTAAAAATTAAAAATGGAGGCAGTCAAACGTCGTATGTATATATTAAACCGAATGCAAATGCATTGTCTGAAGATGGCCACAGGCCGAAACATGTAAAAGATTACACTCTATAAAACAAGATTGGAAATGACTTTATTTATCCTTCATTTTTATACACATTTATCCAATCCAATGGAGGCCAATAATAATCTTGTTATTGCTTAATCAAAGGTAGTAGATTATTATCAATTTTATCATAACAATGACACATTCCGTTCTGTCGATGAAAATTGACTCAATATAGATTATTAATATCACGCCCAGTATTTTTCTCAGTGTGATGACGTAGGGCTTCTTTTAATGATTCTGACTATAAATAATTACGAAATTTCCCATCTGGCAAATATTTTAAAGGGTTTCTTTGGCAATCATAACGA
This sequence comes from Protaetia brevitarsis, assembly GCA_004143645.1. Lineage (NCBI taxonomy): Eukaryota > Metazoa > Arthropoda > Insecta > Coleoptera > Scarabaeidae > Protaetia > Protaetia brevitarsis. The sequence continues at coordinate 526,947 of RXPK01000092.1, read as the reverse complement.
CGACGTTCAACAACCACAAGAATAAAATGATGAAATATTCTCTGTTCATATTTTATTTTGTAAAATTCAAATTTAAATATTCTGGAAAGCACAATTATCTGAAAGCGTCGAAAATATTTGGGAAGATCATATAAAACGTAGCAGAATGCCAAAACTAATTTAAAAAAAATGTAGATAAAATAAAATTATATAAAAAAATAAATATAAATAATAATAAATAGAAAATATATCTTCTTTGATAGTATTTTACGACCAGGAAGCTCATAAAAAACAGTACTCTTTAATCTCCAAACAGTTATGACATCAAAGCACGTAGTATCATCACGTATATGGTCTTCAAGAATCAATTTCGCGCCATGCAATCTTCTAATTGCGATGCAAACTGCAATAGTGCGCATTACCTGTTAAGCATTTGACAATCGATTATTATTAACGGCTGATTAAACGGTAGCTTGATGCGTTGAACTAAATCACTTTTCGAAGCAAAGACCGTGAACGATATAAGAATTGTCAAGCTATAAACGACAGCAAAGGAGAGGTCCGTGCCATTATAACCATCCAGTTTTTAATAATATACCTGGTAGTGTGTCGAAAAGGCGTGATGCAAGCAAATTGTGAACTGCGTTTGTTTGGGAGTGACAAGCAGTGTGAAAGATTATATGATGAAGAATTGAGGATGCTAGATGTAGTTATAGAGTTGTCATCTAGACTGGGATCGTCTTTATTAATGATGACATTAATATTATAAATTCTTAATTAATGTTGTTGTAAGGAGTACTTATTTATTGCATAGGAGAGGTTTAAGAGATTGGAAATGCTTGAACGATTTTTGAATGCAATATGTTTTACGAGTCTGTTACGCTTGGAATTTCAATAACAGCTCTCATGTAAGGTTCGGCAAATTAACAGATCATTTTGTTATTTTTAAAACGTAATATTCTTGGTAAATATTTTTTTTTGACAAATTTTCTATTACTTTGAATCATTTCTTCATGGGGTACAATAAAAATATTGAGAAAAAGATTAAAACATCATAAAAAATTAACTGAACACGTATCGATGAAATCCGTAGTCCAATAGATTGGATCAATTACTATAAAGATGAAAATAAAATGTCTTTATTTAAATTTATGTTTTTATTTCTTCATTTATATTTTTTTTATATCATGCAAATGAGGGAAAACATTATTTAAATTAGCCAGCTGTTAAAAAAAATTAATCTGCTCCTAGAAAATTAAATTCATCATTTAAAACATTTTTATTTCTGCTTCTCTTTTCCAAGTATTTAAAACAATATATAATTTAATTTGTGTAATTCTCCATAATTAGGTATTAGGTAGAATTAAGAGATTAAAAAATGTACCTACCTACTAATTTTTATATTATTATTATTATGTTTGTATAAAGAATTAGGAAGTGCATTTTTTCAATCTTCTCATTTCATATAATTTAATCATTAAAATAATCTTATTATTTTAAATAATCCCCTGCCCGACTTATCCATTGTTGTGAAAAAAATAATTTAATTATTTAAAAGTAATTCATTTTCCCGGTTTATTATAGATTGCATATACAGAGTGATTCACTTAATTGAGATGACGTCATTGTTTTATTACATCTAATGCCAGCCACTTCGGTGTCCCACTACATTGTAGCTGTCAGAATGACAAAATAATTATTTTGACAGCTTACATGCAGACATTTCTAAAAAATGTCACACAAGTTATATGTGTTTTCAATCAGAAAAATAAAAAATGACGTCACTATACTTACATGGTTCACCCCGTACTTTCAGATACTGAATACATTAAAAAGAATAACAGAAAATGGAAATTATCAACGTGATTTTGGATTTTTTTTCAAAAATCAATATTTACAGCTTTATCAATTTTTTTCTTTACTTTTTCCTTACACGTATATTTGAGTGTTTAACATTATTTTTTTTAAAGATTTCTTGATGTAAGCTGTCAAAATATTGTCATTTCCACAAACATGTAGATGCAATATAACATAAAATATATTTAAATATCTATTACAGCAGAAAACAAAGAATTGAAAATAAAAATGTACATAATTCCCCAAAAAAAATGAATAAATACCGTATTGACAAGATATTCGTTTGAGTGTCGAACATATCTAATTGTACGCGCATTTTATGTATAGTCTGTTGCCGCATTTGTTAGTAAAGTAACACTCCACACGTTAGGTCTGTAAAGCCCGATAGAGAATGTAATGCTGTGGCAACCCATTTACCGCGAGTGTATTTTGTGTTGCATATTTGATTTGCTTAAAACTGCTGAATCATTGTATCGAGAAATTTTCATAATAATGTTTAGTTTTGTATAATTTTAGTTAAAGGTTAATTGTTTGATTTATTTAATTTAATGTTAAGTTTTTTAAATTAATTGTAAAGTTAATTGTATGTTAGCGCCTTTTCTGTTTGTTTGTGTCGGTGATTTGTGCGGCTGCGTTGTATGCAGCGGTTGAGATTGTATTAGGCAGTTCCTTGGTAGACGTTTGCGTGAGTACATGTATTTTTGCATCTTTGTTGCTTTTTTGTTAATTCAATTGATATCGCAATTTAATTTGTATTATTTGTCTTTTATTCTGTCCATCAAGGAATTCGCTGTATTAGTTAGTTAGATTCAAGTTTTAATTCGCGAGGGTAACCCTTAGTTTAATTGTTCTTTTGCGCCCTTTAAAATTTTATCCGTTGAGCTAGCTAATTTAATTTTTCTTTTCATTGTAAAATTTCATTTTGCATTTTCAATTCAGTCAGTACACAGCAGTAGGTTTGCCAACAGAATATACTGGATGTTATCAAAACTTACGAAAACAATATACCGTGCTGGTAATTTTTCGTTTAGACGCCAAAAAAATATAGTTTTCTAGATAAGTTTGATCCTATTTTTAGTTTTAGTTGACCTTTATTGCGTAATTATAATAGTAATTCATTAAATTTGGGAAGTTTAGATCCTAAGTGAAATACTTCAATACATTGCTATTGTTGTTGTTTATTTCTGCAATTTTCTTTCGTTGCTTTTTGTAACAACTTCTTCAAGGGCAAATACAGTGAACCATCTATAATAATAAATAATTGTTCCGCTGAAGACGTACTTTTCAGTTTTCGCCGTGTTAATTACGCAAAACCTGACAAAATTGTTTGAATATCAACCTAATTATGAAATATCACTGGAGTTGAGCTGCTAAAAACGAAAAAAAAAATAGATATATGTGAGTTTTAAAATATAAATATGTTATTTTAAACAATACAGTGGAACCTCGTTTAGTCGGATCCCATAAACCCGGATCTCCGGATTACTCCGGATCAGTTTTAACGGATATTTTTTTTTTATTTTTTTTTAGAAATGCGCGTTGTATCAAATAGTTTTGTCCTTTTTGTTTAAAAGAAGTTTAAAAATATAACTATTCGAGTTGTTTTGTGTGTGGATTTATTTATCTACGAAATGAAGTTATTTTTCTGTAAGTACACACTGTCTTATTTTATTTTTTTTACCCTAGTGTCCGTGTAACCCGAATCGGCTCTGGTTCCAAATGATCCGGTTTAAACGAGTATTCACTGTATATAGGGTGATTCTCAATATATGCGACAAACTTTAAGCGCTGATTCCTGGGGTATTTTGATCATAAAAGTTCATAAGAACATATGTCCAAAATCGCTTAGTTCTAAAGTTGTACAATGCTTAATAGTAAGTTAACATAATTAATGTTTTTATTATAAATTAACAAAATTAACTTATACTAACTGTTGAAAATGACCGCCCCAATTGCAATACAAGCCTCTATCCTTCGTCGTATTGATTGGCGAGTCCGTTCTAAAATACCAGGCGTATTTCTAATTGTTTGAAAAGCTGCGATAATACGATTCCTCAGTTCATCGACATTTTCAATGGGAGTCGTATAAACTAATGATTTAAGGTGACCCCAGAGAAAAAAGTCCAAAGAATTTAAGTCTGGAGACCGAGGAGGCCACGATTGTGGACCTCCCCGTCCTATCCACCGATCTGGATACGTATTGTCCAAAAACTCGCGAGCAACTAAACTAAAATGCGCTGGAGCACCGTCATGCATAAAATACATTTGTAATCTTAATTGCAACGGAACTTCTTCCAGCAGTAGTGGTAGCTCCTCTTCAAGAAAATTGCGGTATACCTCGCCATTTAACGGCATCGGTAAAAAATGTGGACCTATCAAGTGATCACCAACAATTTCGGTCCACACATTGACAAAGAATTGATGTTGATGACGGGCATTCACTAGTTCGTGCGGATTTTCTTCGGCCCATATGTGATTATTATGAAAATTAATAATCGCGTTTCTAGAGAAAGTAGCCTCGTCGGTGAAGAATATTTGAGCCAAATAGTCAGGATTTTGTGCGATTTTGTGTTGCATCTATTGACAAAAAGCCACTCTTTGCGGAAAATCTGCCGACAAAAGTGCCTGCACCCGTTGAATGTGATATGGATACAACAGTTGATCTTTCAACATTCTCCAAACTGTGGCCTGACTAATGTTTAAAGCAAACGCAATTTTTCTGGCACTGGTAGTAGGATGTTCCTCAATTTCATTTAATACCATTTCTTCAACTTGTGGAGTTCTTACTGTAGATGGGTGCCCGTTATCAGTCGTCCGTTTTTTTAAATTTCCCGTTTCACTAAGACGTTGGTGAAGACGGGTAAATATTGAATGATGCGGGATGATACGCTTCGGGTATCGTTCTTCATAAAGACGTCTAGCAGCACGCGAATTTCCATTGGCAAGACCGTAAACGAAATGCATATCACACATCCCAGCATTCGTATAATTCATTTTAGAAAACAGAAACTGGCAATAAACTGAATGAATACTCTGACAACTATTGACAAATGTTGAAATGACAAATAAACAATTCCCTCTCAACACAATAGTTTTTGAAGAACCAACTGTGATATCATATCGTGTAAGTCATAGTTCATAATTTATTATTAAACAGTCAATAATTTAAAAACCAAACCGTTTTGGACACATACTCATATGAACTTTTATGATCAAAATAACCTCAGGAATCAGCTCTTAAAATTTGTCGCATATATTGAGAATCACCCTATATATATGGAAAAAATCTAATTTTTATTTGTTTTTAAATATATCTACAAAAATTTGCATACAGTCTCAGAATTGAATTCTAAGCAACTTTTTTGGATATCAAGTCATCTAACCTCACTTTTTGCAGATTCATAGCATTTTTTTTAAATTTACCGCCATACTAGTGGTCACATGACGTGTGTCAAAATAAATTTTCGAGTTCCTAGACATGCACAACCTATCTCCCCAAAAAAAATTAATATATTTTAATAATAATAAAAAAAAGCATATTTGCAATATTTATGCCGGTCACTATGTACAGGGTGGATGCAAATTGCGTGAAGAAAATTCACACAATGCATCTTCATCATGAACGGAGAAATTACCACCCTGATATCATTTTGTCGTGAAACCGCTAAAAGCACCGATAAAATGCGTTTTATTTTTGTCAGCTGTCATTTGGAAAATCTTACCGCTAATCTTTTCCATGGTCATCCTCGATGACTTAGAGCATATACAAACACAAATTAAAAAAAAAATTCAAGCACGCAAACAAATCCGAAAATGCAAAGTATAAAAGATTAATTAGTGACTCACTTTTGACAGCTGTCATTTGGGGTAAACCAGGCTTCTGTTGACCCAGGCACGGCCTACCAATCCGTGATACTCCACTCGTTCCTCCTGTTGATGATGGGGGCCTGATTCCGCTAGGTTTCGGAATACCAGAAGCGCTACTTTTGACGCTGGCCGCTTTTTCGGACATGGCGCTGTCACTCGCGACGCTTGCATTATCGTTATCGTCGGTTTTCGAATCACCAAGTGTCGGATTCACGTTTTCCATTTCGAAAATGGAAATTTGGCAACTCCGCACGCACTGAGTTTTATAAGGTCAACAATTTTTCACTACGTAGGTACACGATTTCCGTACTAACATTATGTAATGTAAATAAACGAAATCTATTTTTTTTTTCGTGATTATATTTAAGAGTTTACGCGATATTGTACAAAGAAACAATCGAGTGACGATGTTCGCGTAGTAGCGTGCGTCTTACGGCCGGGTTATTTTCATACCACACAATATACTTAAAGTATAACAATACAAGTGGTACAGTCCGTGCTGTAGAGATATTCCCAGTTCGATATTATTCGACGAGCGTTAAAACAAACGAAGGCGACCTAGAACAAACAGAAAAAAAAGACAACTTAGAAATAACAGATGAATCACACGTAGTAGATTGCTTTGGCTATGGAGTTATAAATCTTATAATTGGACGTCGTTATTTCGGGAAATTTTAGCGCAGGTATATAAGGTGCGTGGGTGTGACTAGGTGGCTTTTCACGGAAAAATATCGATTTTCTCTGTAAATACCGATTGTTTCTGCTTAACTCTGTCATGCGGTATGAATGGAGACTTGCTTACGTGTTACGGCTTTGTATCTGAATAACTGTAGAATGTGGCAACTGTTTTACAATACCCGATTTGCATGGCTTATCATCTGGGTACTCGATCTTCTTTAACAGGAAGAAAGAACAGTAGTCGAAACTGTACTAACCTGTTGATTTTCTTTTGTTTTGTTACGTTGAATTTGTAGTGAGAGTGCTAACATCGGTTTAAGAATAAAATTTGTAAGTTCTTTTTCGTAACAAGAAAATGGCTTCATTAATTAAATAAACGATTTTGATCTAGTTTTTTTGAAACTACATATCTTATACATAATAATCCTTTTAGAAATTGTATTAAATTTTACGCTAGATATGTAGAAGATATTCTTATTATATGGTCTGGAGACTATGTACAATCGAATGATTTGCTTCTCCACATCATTTTTTTTAAATTTACATTAAAAGTACAACTAAATAATCATATTGACTTTCTAAATTTAACTATTATTCACTCCTACATTGACAGTAAACTAAATTATGAGATATACAGGAAACCCACTCACTGTGGTATGGTAATTAATCAAAAATCTGGCTAACCATCCCTTCAACCATAAATATGCTTCCTTCATAATTACCTTCATAGACTAGTTAACCTTCCTCTCACTCAGTGGCGGCTGGTACTAAAGGACGTAAGGGCACGTGTCCACCCAACCACCAAGATAAACACAGAAAGAAATTCGCATGTAATTCCGTGAATTATTTTATTTTATTATTTTTACGTATTTTTATAACGATGGTATCAAAGTGTCCTTCCCCACTGCAGACGCTAGCGCATATGCGAACGCTATGGGAAGTGAACTATGGTCCGGGGCACTCTTTCCGATGTACCTATTTGGAGTATGAATCGGGCGGCTCCGTTTATCTTCACCATATGGGCTTATACGATCGCTTTGGGGCACGCAATACCGTGTCCCCAGTTAACGTCTTGCATTCGTTGCGACTGCATCGTTTTCAACGCGTACCGCACATGTGTGATTTCAAGGGCTTGAAGAGACGTTTATTATTAACGATAGAAGTTAATTGAGTGAAAAATCTTAAAAAAAAAACCGCTCTTATTTGAGGAAAAACTTTTAATTAAGGAGAAAGGCCTTATTCCTGATCTTCAAATAAACTACACTTCCACAAGTAAAACTCGAACCTACAATAGAATATTTAATAATCATATGAGTGGATGTTTATTAATAAATAAACTATTTTGTTTTATCTGCTTAATTTTTAAGAAAGAGCTTAGTGCGTGGAATAGACAAGGGTTAAATGATTTAAAGCATATCGCAGAGAGGGCAAAGAAACACAAAAATCCGTTTCTCACATGAATCCATGCGTGGATTTTAATATTCTAGGCAAAGTGTACATACGTGAATAGTTAGATAGTGCTTATTTACGACATAAAATTAAGTACAGCGAAGGTGTGGAAAAAATCGTCATATTTTGCGTCGGTTAATTATGTGTATAAAAAAAGGTGAAATCTTATCCTATGTTGGACCAAGCTTACCTGGTAACTTTTCAGCCAAACAAGAGAAAGCGCGCGAACGCGTCATCATGTATGCTGTTTTTAATAAATAAAGTGGCGCATATATGTAAAAATCAATGGCGATTTGTACTCCCAAACTAAATACTTATTTTTTATAATAAAAAACGAATTTCTGTTATTATGTAATAGTAAATCTAAGTAAATCAAGTAAAAAATATTATATAATTTTTTTAATGTTTTTTTTTTCTTTGCAAATTTGCGTCCTTTATATTTAACTTCTCTCTTTTCAGTGATTTTTTTTTTCTTTAAGTTTAAATATTTAAAAAAAAAATCTTAATTTAGAAATTTTTTTCAATTAATGTTTTGTCAACAAGAACGTGTCTTGCAATATACTTTCAAGTTCTTTTTATTATAACAGACTACTGATACTACAGATACTCCAATACTAACCTTTTAATGTAAACAAACACGAGAATGATCGCGAGGCGCGTCATCAAAGCGTCATCGTGTATCCACCATTTCCTTTTTCCGGGCCTCACCTACAACTTATGAGGTAACCTTATGTATACGGACCTTCATGTTTGACAGCGTAAAATTGAAAAGTGAACTTTCAGTAATTTATGAGCGCGAGGACATGTGTGACGTAGATGTAGGTGGTGTTTTGCCACTTTTAGTGTTCATAATACACAACAACTTAAAAAAGTTTTGACGGAAACATATAAACTATTGGATATTATTTGTACAACCCCCATGTCGACAGCAGAATGTGAACGATGTTTTTCCACCCTCAAACGCATTAAGACTTTTCTGAAAAGCACAATGTCAGAAGACCGACTGAATGCATTTCTGCAACAAAGTCATAGACGTCTGTTCCAGCATGAAAAATACGAGAATGGATTTTATGTACAAAAAATAGGCAAGTTCTTATTTTGTATCCACCCTCTTTCATGAACTCACGAGCCGCCACTGCTCTCACTGAAGAATCTTTTAATAAGAAACTGAATATTCTAAAACAAATAGCCATAATGAACAATTATAATTTAAATATAATAGATAAATTATTACACAAAATTAATAATAAAAAAAGGGAAAATGCAGCTTATTTAAACATTACTACAGATTCTACAGTTGATAAGGACAAGTACTTTATTTCGATCCCCATATACAAGTATCCCGTATCTTTATGTTCAAATTTGGTAAAGTAGACTTCATTTCAAGTAACAAAAACGCAAAACTTGTATATGCATTTTTATTTGTTTCAAAGTTACAGATCTATGGATGTGATTGTTGGATCATGAAAAAAAAGTAATCCTAAAGTCAATACAAACTGATTTTATTTAAAAAAGTTCAATTAATAATATTTTCGAAATGTCCACCTCCTTCTGCCCGCAAGCCAACAGAAGAAGTAGTTATCCGAATTTCATGCTTGTTTTGTTGGATTTCAAACAACTCTTCTCGTGTGTTTGAAACTTGCGCGTAGATTACATTTTTCATGTACCCCCATAAATAAAGTTAAGGGGATTAAGATCGGGTGATCTGGGTGGTCATGCAACAGGCCCACCTCGACCAATCCATCTTGGATAATTGACGTTAACCCAATTTCGTATAGCAATTCCGAAATGTGCTGGTACCCCAGCCATGTGGAACCACATGTCTCGTCCAAACATTTAGTGGGGCATCCTCTAAAAGACCTGGCAGTTCGTCAATAAGAAATTGAAGGTAATTTTCAGCATTTAACCTCCCAGGAAGAACGACAGGACCAATCAACAAGTCATCGATTAGGGTCGCCCAAACGTCGATAGAAAATTCATGTTGAAATGTAGATGGGCGTATAGCTTTGGGATTTTCTGATGACCACCTGTAGTGCAGGTTTCTTAGATTTGTAACACCACTTCTCGTGAACGTAGATTCATCTGTCCAGAGGACTGTTCTGCAGAAATTAAACTGAAGCCGTGACTGTCTTAATATCCAGCTAGAATAAACTAGACGAGCATAGTGGTCTGCCTCAAGCAAACCGTGTCCCCTGCGATAGCGATATGCAAATAAAAATTCTCCAAACTGTTATTCGTGGCACTCCTACTCGCATATTCATAGTCCATGCAAAATCTTAAGGAAAAGTATGATTTACGTAAGGAGACCTTACACCTTAAACAACTTTCTATTTCATAGTCACAATATCGACTCATTTCGGCTATTCTCGGACAAGGATGCTTCCTCTAGAATTGATGAATAGAATTCTATTAAATGACATTGCTATAAAATCAGCTGCGTACCACATTGACTAACTTCACGTGCTACTTTTGTACTTATAATCTTCATATTTATAGTATTTATTTTAAATTTGTTGTTGACAGTTTACGACTGGTTTGTGACGTTTATGATTAGATAGTGGTTTGGTTCGATTTTATTTGATTAGTATGGTTAGAAATTTGTGTAAACTGATCAGATAGACCATAATATAAAATATTTTTAAATTTGAAACTTCTTATTTACACAATAAGAGCAAATTTAAGAATCTTTTTTTTCCGTTTCAAAACATTTTTCCAGTTTGACCACCAAGATCTGCTAATGTAAATATTTTGTCATTCTTCATACAAACTGTCTTGTTTGTGTGTCAAAGCAGCGCAGTTAAAAGTTTTTGAATGATGCGGATAAACCTCGAATCTGCCGTATCAACTATTTGTATGTTGGGCAAATATAATATAAATACGTATATTTGGTAATACAATGTTGTAGGACTTTCACAAAAATTTACTTACCTACCTTGAAACTGTATATCAGCGACAAAAAAAGCACAAGAAGTTAGTAGTGCAAAAAAGTAGTCATATGGGTAACCTATCAGGATTTTCTATGCTCGGTAATCGTCCGTTAACAAGCCGCAATAAAATGTATGGAATATTTTGTTTAGAAAAACAATACCTCTCTTTCTAAATTCTGCATTACTAAAGTATTTCAAGAGATTTTTGTACGTCCCTGATATACCGTTTCGGTTTTCGGTTGTCTATTACTATTATATTTTATATCTATATAATCCAAAAAATTTCTCTATATCTGCCATTGCATCCCATTAATTAATTAATAAATGACATCCAAAATGACAACGTGTCAAATTTATATCAAGTATTTTTTCCTAAGGTATCCTTAAGGTACCTATGGAGCTACCTTAAGATTTTCCTTAGGTAAGGTAACCTTAAGGAAAAAATGTGGTCTATGAAACAAAAATTTTTATGTCAAGGAGAATCTTAAGGAAGCACTATGAATATGGCGGCTAGTTGTCTCGCGATTCGACGTACACTGAGGGCCGATTTCTTCACGCAAGGATAAAAGTCCCGTATTCGTATCTGTTGGATAACGTTATCTATAAGATATGAACTAAATAGATTTCTTCAGATAACTACAAGTAATTTCATCCGAGGGATAGAAATCGACAAGATGACATTTGACAATGTTGTAAAAATATGTGCGGCTAATATCACTTTATTTAGGAAAATCGAATACTACACGAGTGTGTAGTGTAGGATAAGTAACATTTTTATGATAGTTAAAAATGGACGTAAGTAACCTATATGTTTTAATTTTTACAATATATAGCATTTGTATACCATACATGGGTACTATAGTACGTTTTATATTTATAATGCATCAAATTTATGAAATAAATGTTCGTTTGTGTCCATTATAATTTCACATTGTTTTCGAATACAAAAAAAGACAAAGAAAAACGTTGTCCGAATTTTACAGAAGTAGAAAAGGAAACATTAATAGATGTTGCATATAAATTTAGAAATGTCATAGAAAATAAAATAACAAATGCAACGACTTGGAAACAAAAACAGGACACATGGGACAAAATTGCAAATGAATGTAATGCTATTATGGGCACAAATAGAGCTACTAAGACGATAAAAGCAAAATATGAAGGCATGAAAAAGGAACTAAAAAAGAAATGTGCAAAAATGAAATATGAAGGAACTCAAACTGGAGGAGGATTACCTGAAACAAAAACAACGTTAACAGCATACGAAGACAAAATATTAGCTACAACACAAATATCATGTTAGGCTTACCACCTCGCTTGATATGATCAAGAAGAAGGTTAGATACATAGTATGAATTATTCCATATATTCACTTCAATTTGAAATTATTTCAGATATAGGGGTACTAGATGCGAAGGTAGACAACAATCAGGAAGAAGAAATAATTATACAGTTTATGCCTTCCGATGGTATGTAGTAGTTAGTTATAAAACAAACTCTTTATCTGGTAACCCTTTTGTAGATATATTGAATACAGAAAGCTGTACCAGTGTACCGACTAATCATATTACTGATACCTGTCAAGATCCCATAGGTTTGCATACAGATAGAGAGCAGACAGGTAAATATTAATTTTTTTATATTTATAAAACATACATTTCTTTAATTACAGTTAAACCCGTTGAACAAAGACAAAGGAAAAAACAAAAAGCAAGAACCGAATACGGCCAAAAATTAATAGAATTAAAAAAGAAAGTATTAGAATTACAAGAGCAATATATTGCAAATGAGATCACTGCGAAGACTGAAATATATAAATTAACTATAGAAAACTTAAAAGCCGATTTGGAAATCAAACGCAAAAAAAATATTTAATTTTAATATTGTATGTAAAGTATTCTGAATAAATAAAACACTTCTTTTTGTTAATGTATATATTTTAAAGCTTATTTTTGTGGTTATACTTTCACAAACATATCCTATGCAGAAATATAGAAATTATTTACAAAATATTTATCGTGTAAAGTAATTAGTGATGAGTGCACGTCTAACAGCATTGTCTTCATAAATTGAAAGTTGATAATCATTATCATTGTTTTCAACATCTTCAACAACATCAAGAAAATTATCTTTTTCATTTGCACAAATGTTTCGCAGAACTGCTGTAGCAAGAATAATATCTTGAATTGTTTCAATTTTGAGTCTTACGCCAATACTTAGAACAGGAAAGCGACGTTTCCATACTCCAAATAAACGTTCTATACTATTCCTTGTACGTATATGAGCGGTGTTGTAACGCTCTTCAGCTGCTGTTCCAGGATTTTGTAGCGGTGTAAGTAAGTAATTTTTAAGGGAATATGCACTATCACCAAGTATTAGTGCCTGGTTAAATTCATTTGCCTCAAGCAGTCTACATAAATTACTTTGTGAAAAGATTGTTGCATCATGAGCAGAACCAGGCCATCGACTTACAACGTCAAGTATTTTGATCTCATAATCACATACAACTTGTGTATTTATTGAAAAATATCCCTTCCTATTTCTAAAAACTTCTGCATTTACCCCACCTATATTCAATTTAAATCACTTTATATTTAATTCATAATAAAGAACTGATATATCTACAAACCTGGTGACTGAATCCTGATATGAGTACAGTCAACGCATGCCATAACTTTGGGAAAACCATGCATCCTATGAAATCCAATTTGCAGTTTCTGTATTTCTTCATCAGTCGATGGCATTTTTATATATTCTGGCCGAAGTGGTGCTATGACTCTTGAAACATGTTTCACAACTCGACAAGCAGTGGCAATACTAACCCCTGAGAAATCTGCTATTGCCCGCAAAAATTCACCAGTAGCATAGAATCTTAATGTTAGTAATAGTTGCAGTAAAGGTGTCAAAACTCTTGTTCTTGTGTTTACATAAAACATGTAGGTACACTTATCTAATAACAGTCTACATTTTTAAATGAGAATTTAAAACTTACCTATTCCAATTATCTTAATCTTTCTTCGATAATTAGCATTAATGACAAGACAGTCTCCTTCTTCATTCTAAACCGATAAAAAAATCTGTGTCATCCCAAATATTAAAATGGTCATTCCGCATCCTCAAATTATAAGGACGTCTAATCATCAACAAAATTTCCTCATCGTCATCCTCACTCGAAAATATGTCTACATCCATTAATAAATCCATTTTACACACTTCCCTCTTCGTTTTTTACATTCACTTCACCAAGGGTTTCTGTATGCTTTTCCACCGTTAAAAATAAAAGGAAAGAGGTTATGTTAATACCTATTAACTTGAGGATAATAATTTATCGGCAGGGTTGAGTAACAGATAACTTATGCGCCACATATCCGAAGGATAACATTTATCCATAGGTGAAGAAAATAAGTTTTATCACTTATCTGTTAGTTAAAGTTATCGTATAGATATCCTTGACTGAAGAAATCGGCCCTGAGACTTGGACCCCTTGTAACAATAGCTACTGCTTCTTCCTCTAACTCTGCTGGCAAATTTACTCCTCGGTCGACAAGATAAGCGCGCAGTCCGCATTTCGCGAGTATATAAACTAGCCTTAATAATCGCGACTATTGTTCGTCCAATTTTCGGTAAATATCTTTGTCGTTATTAAAGTTAGGTGTGATAAACCTTAATACTGTACTCCTGAATAAGAGTTCCATTGAAATTCCTAAAAATATACAGGGGGTTTCATTTAAAATAAAAAAGTTAGAAAAATTATTCAAATGTGAAAACCCACAGTTAAGGTATTCGAATGTATTCATATCCATACATTGTTCTAGCCCTGTATAAATGCGTAATCGAAATCAGAAGTAATTCTTTCACAGCTTCATGAGTTAAAACAATGTTTGTTGAGTCGGCTGTATAAAAAAAAAACCTGCTGTCTCATTAAGGACTCAAGTCGTCTCAATTGGTAACCTTTGATATAGTACACGTTCTGCGACAAAATAGGGAAACACAGCTGTTATTCCTGACACGAGCTATAAACGCAAAAACGCACTAAATACCTGAAGATATGTTTACACATAGGTTTCGTCAAAAACATAGCTGAACGTCAAATATTTACGAACCGAAATTAGTCAATATACCAGATTTACCGTACCATAAGCAATTGCGAACGTACACGTTCAGAGTAACTAACCATTTTATTGCCTACAAAAGTTCCCACGCTCTTTGCAATTAACACCAGCCGATTTCTTTCGCATACATGTGTATGTATGTCTGTATATAACATCTCGCCTGGTATTTTCATCGCAGGATAAACCAGTAATAATTGCGCTAGCGATAAAAAAAAAGCTATACTATTTACAAATAAAACGCGAGAGAGGAATTCCTAAACTCGGAACCTTATTAATAGCGTCTCACGTACAGATAGGCGTAACGAACTTTCATTTTTTACGTTAATCGCGAAAAATTAGAGGTCTTGCGTATGTATGAACATAATATTAACCGGGGAAAAAGAGTAGGTGGAAGCTATGCGAGGAATCCTCGTTAGGTAAATTCAGGAGTTCCTGATGGTGACGTGTGTTCGATTGTAAACAGAATAGTTGAGACCGAAAAAGTCGATTTGGAATCAAATGAAAGATTGTTCGTTCAAACGCTGTATATTGGTTAAAGTCTAGCCGAATAAGGATAGTGGAATGGCAGAAGAGATTTTTTAAATAGTATTCCTTGGGTACTGGCAAATCCTAGATTTCCCTTTGCTATTGAGAAGAGAATAATGAAGAAAAATTTGCTCCAAGCATAGTATTAAATTTCCTTTTTCTTCGAAAATTATTCCACACAGTAAAAAATATTGTAATATTACAACAAAATATTTCATAGTATCCTTACGGTAACATCATTTTTAGAGTAGGCTTGCTGTATTTGTTTGATATGAGCTGCAAATTTACAAACATCAATATATTCGGAAAAATTTATTCTATAAATTTACTTCACAATATGTACACCAGCGACACATTCTAATTGTATGACCTACAGCATAAAATAGAGCCTATATATGTATGTAGCATAGATAGTAGACGGCTTATGCATTCACTGCCGGCTTCGAAATATATAAGCACAGATGTGCGATCTCTGTGTTTTTTTTTTGTAGTAAATCTACTTTAAATGTAAGGAAAGAATGCAGTAAGCAAAAACATTGAACTTACAAAATAGGGAGAAATAAATACATCAAAGACGCATACATATGCCTGCCGACTTATCTCGGTTAGCACAATTCGAACTTTTTCAATTACTTACCTTAAATATATTGTATACGAACACATGCTTTTTTTTCTTTACACATCCCTACCGCTTTACTAAATATGTTTGTTTTTTAATCTAACTGACTCTTCATTCCCTGATCTGTGTGAATTTCAACAAAGTAACGTCAAAATATAAACACAAGCAAAGCATGATAGTATATAGGACATCTAATAAAGAAGTTGCTTCATGTTCATCATTATATGTTTTGCTATACATATACGCTGGCGGTATTTTCTAAAAAAAAACATTCTTTT
This sequence comes from Protaetia brevitarsis, assembly GCA_004143645.1. Classification (NCBI taxonomy): domain Eukaryota; kingdom Metazoa; phylum Arthropoda; class Insecta; order Coleoptera; family Scarabaeidae; genus Protaetia; species Protaetia brevitarsis. Next base: position 510,656 of record RXPK01000092.1, on the reverse strand, counting down.
TCAAAATAATGTAACAACTATATGTTAATAAAATCTTATTGCGTCTGTATAACATGTGTGGATTTAAATGTTTCAAGAAACACGAAAATTCCGTTTTTCACATGAATGGGCGAAGTGGACATACGTGAATAGTTAGACAATGCTTATTTGCGACATAAAATTAAGTACAACGAAAAAAATCGTCATATTTTGCGTCGGTTAATTATGTGTATAAAAAAATGTGAAATCTTATCCTATGTTGGACAGCGTAAAATTGAAAAGTGAACTTTCAGTAATTTATGAGCGCGAGGACATGTGTGACGTAGATGTAGGTGGTGTTTTTGCCGCTTTTAGTGTTCATAACACAACAACTTAAAAAAAAAGTTTTGACGGAAACATATAAACTGTTGGATATTATTTGTACAACCCCCATGTTAACAGCAGTATGTGAACGATGTTTTTCCACCCTCAAACGCATTAAAACTTCTCTGAGAAGCACAATGTCAGAAGATCGACTGAACGCATTTTTACAACAAAGTCATAGATGTCATTTCTAGCATGAAAAATAGGAGAATCGATTTTATGTACAAAAAATAGTTCTTATATTGTGCCCACCCTCTCTCATAACTCACGAGCCGCCACTGCAATTAAGTAATAATAAATGCCGTGATCGCCTACACTTTCTTTAGGATATCGCCAGTGAGTGTTCTTATATGCACTGAATTAAGATAATGTACGATGCATCACCTTCATAACGAGTTTACTGCACATTATTTTAATTGATAAATACTTTCTCATAATGTTTGTCTGTATCATTACAAAATTAACAATTACTATGTATATATAATAAATAATAAGCTATACTTACTAAAATTAAGTTCTAATGCAACACTCACTGAAACGCAGTAGAATATGAACACAATGACATGTGATCTATACACAAAGATGTGATGTACAGAAGACGCATGCGCACTTCATTGTAAAAAATTAGGCAAGATTCATGTCACTGGATAAAATTAATATTTACTAACATGAATTTAACGTATTGACCAAAAATTTTACGATCGCTGTGATAATTTTACCACTGAATATTACTTATCTAAATCAGTTAAAATGACAGATTTAGGTACATGAATTTTCACATGAAATTCCATGGTACCTTCCATATTTCGAGTGAAACTGCTTCCTTATGTACGAAATCAGGAAATATCCCAGATGATTATTACTTTTGGTACCTGAATTTTACATACATTTTTCCCACTGTATCCACGCTAAACTTATAGGCTCTATTTTACCCTGTAGGTCGTACAATTAGAATGTGTCGCTGGTGTACATTATTGTTAGGTAAAGAGAAGAATTCGTGTTTGGAAGTAATCAAACACAGGTACACTACCAGCCATTGCAGTTAGGACAACTAGTATAAGTTTTAATTTTTTTTTTGAATATTTAATACTTTTAACATTATTGTAAAAATGTCTACAATAAAGTAAGCATAATAATAAAGTATTTAAGGCGAAAATTATCATTAGAATAAGCCAATTAAAGAGAATATTTAATTTAACCTAATAGCAAGTGTTAACACAATTACAAACGATATTCAAAAGAACGCCGACAAGCATGTTTACAATAGAGGGGTGGGTCGACAGGGTAGTAAAATTTCATGTGGGTGTCTCCTAAAGGTCTTCGACTATAGCAGGGCATAATTAATATCGTACTCGTTGTGAATTATTCTATTAGTACACCAGCTACGATACAGTTATTCAATTGCAGTTTTTGTCAAAATAATATTTAAAAAAAAAGCCGTAAGGAAAGCCGATAAGTGTATAAAGAGAAGGACATTCTATCTGTGTGATAGCAGAAAAATTAGAAGTGACTGAATCTACAGTCCATTATACTATTCGTCGCTACCGAGACACCAGCTTATTCGGTTGCGTTGTAGTAAGAAAACTGTTGCTCCGTCGCGGGAGACGTCAAAAGCGATTACAGTGCGCCGAAACTCATAGAAATTGAACCACAGAAAATTTCAGAAACATTCCTTGGACTGACGAGTTCAAGTCCGAAGTGTTTGAGTAACAGCGCAGGGTTTTTGTAAGACGCACGAAGGACGAGCGAATGTTGCGCAATTGTGTCGTTCCCACAGTAACACACGCTGGTGGTTCAATTATGGTTTGGAGTTGTTCTAGCAGTGCGGGGGCCGGAGATCTCGCAAAATTGACGACATTATGAGGAAAGAAAATTATAGACGCATATTAGAACAAACGCAGGGTTGCGGTTGATTGGGAAGAATCTCGTATTTGTGCATGATAACGACCCCAAACACAAGGCACGGATCTGCAAAAATTATCTCTCCTCTCAAGTAGAGGATAATGTTTTGGCAATCATGCTCTGGCCTCCGCAGAGTCCGATTTGAACCCCATCGAATTACTGTGGGATGAGCAGGACAGGCGAGTAAGGAAAGTCTGCCCAACTTCGAAAGAGCACTTGTGGCGGCTCCTCCAAGCCGAATGGATTAATATTTCCCAGGAAACTCTGACGAAATTAACAGAGCGCTACCACGAGTGGTCTGGGCTGTATTGAGGCCAATTTCGCGCTAATTAATATTATTAGAGTTATCTATTGAGCAACAGCTAAAGTAACTTCAAAAAGGTCAATGATTTGAATGCCAATAGCGAAAAATTTGATATTGCCACAGAAGTTAATTATGCCAACTTGAATTAAAATCACAAATAAAATTAGCATCGTGTTACGTGTTTAAGTCTATAATTGGGTAAATTTGATAAAGAAAAAGCTAGCACTATTGAACAGGCCAACGTTTATAGGAGAAGCGATTGACTTTAATTTAGAGATACACTCCGATTAACAGTGGAAACCGTCGCGCAATCATTATCCTGTATTACGCACAATTACACAATCATGCCAACAATTTCGTCAAGTGGACGACTAGTACCACCCCTGTCCCCCCCCCCCCCTTCTGCTGTGTTAAAATAAACAATAGATCAATCTGAACTGAATGTGCAAAAAAAAACTTTTTTAGGCTTATTAATATCAGAGAAACCGACATTACAGTGTCTTAAAGATTGGTTTACAGATATCTTTCTACCAAATACTGAAGCTGATAACGTTTTATTATTGGATTCGTGGAGTGGATATTGTCCGAGTGATGTGAAAAAATTAGTAGTAACGAACAAAAAAGTCGACATTTTTACGATCCCTAAGAAAACAACTTCAATATTTAACATTCTCAGATGAGAATACACTAATGGGATACAATTTAGTTCTACATCAAAGAAGCAGTATATATTCGGTTACAATATTTGATAAATAATAAATAGTATCATGCGTACTTAAATAGATTGAAGATTCAAAGATTGCAAGTTTTTTACAGTGGGAAAATAACAAATTAATAATAATAATACTCTTTATTTCAACTACGCTACAGAAAAAACGTACAAAATAACATCATAACAAAGAAAGAGTTTGAATGAATTTAAAGATAAGTCAAGGCAGCTTAGAAAGTAAGAAATTCATTAAGTGAGTAACAGTTAATGCTTAATAAATATTTTTTAACTTGTATAGTAAAACATTTGAAATTATTTATAGACTTAATATTAGTTGGTAGCTTATTGAACAACTTACATCCCAAGTAGGTGATGTTTTTTTGATAGAGAGCCGTCCTATGGACGGAGGTAATAAATTTAGGGAATTTCTGATATCATACGTTGATGGAAGATTTGTAGAAAATTTAGATTTATGTTTAAAAACAAAACATAGTAATTCGTAGATGTAGCAATCATAAAAAGTTAGTAACATATTTTCTTTGAAGGTTTGTTTACAAGATTCTCTATACTCTAAATCATAAATTATTCTAAGTACTCGTTTTTGTAAGATCATTATGCGATCAACATTTGATCCGCCTCCCCAATGGATTATTCCATATATCATTTTAGAGTAGAAGTTGGAAAAATAAAATGTTTTTAGCGTTAGCAAATTGCAAGATTTCTTTAAATTGTAAATAGCATAACAAATTTTCGATAGTTCCTTAGAAAGGTAATCTACATGATAGTTCCATTTTAAGTTTTCATCGACAAAACACCAGCATCAATTTGCTGATTTAATAAGATTGATTCTATTCATATTCAAAAGAAAATCATTAATATTATATCTCAAACAATTACGAAAGAGTAGGCATTGGGTTTTGTCCGAGTTAATAGTTAAATTGTTATAAGAAAGCCACTGGCACAACTTCGAGTATACAACATTTACATTTTCAATTAAGTTATGAAAGCTAGTGCTTCTAAATAGAAGAGTAATGTCATCAGCATAAAGAATGATATTGTCAGAATTAGTTATGTAACGTGATAAGTTATTTATATAAATTAAAAACAAAGTAGGGCCAAGGATTGATCCCTGTGGCACACCTCTTCTAACATCAGATATTTTAGAATGATAATTATCTACAATAACTCTTTGTTTTCTGTTAGACAAATAGCTTTCAAACCATGATAGAGCAATTCCCCTTATCCCATAACACTCAAGCTTATGTAGTAATATTTTGTGATCAACGCTATCGAAGGCTTTAGACAAGTCGATAAACATAGCTAATGTAAAATAGCCGCCATCAATATCACGAGAAATTTGGTTAATAAATTGAAATAAAGCAGTATTTATAGAATGTTTAGGCAAAAAACCATGTTGGCAAGTCGAAAATAAATTATGCTTATTGAAAAAGCTTATTAGTTTTTGATTCATAATCGATTCATAGATTTTAGAAAAGGTCGGAAGTATACTAATGGGACGAAAGTTGTCCAAATTATTTACATCTCCTTTTTTATATATGGGAATGACATGGGCAAGTTTCAGAGAAATGGGGAAAATACCCCCGTTAAATGAAATGTTAATGTAATTCTACTTTTAAATGTAATAATTAGGAGTAATTTTTCCCAAGAAAAATCTTTCTCCTCACGCAGGATTCAAACCTACATCCTCTCGTTTACCGGACGAGTGCTTTACCAATTAAGCTAAGAAGAGATGTAAATTCGAGCGTTTAACCGAACATACGTCGTTATTAGATCTTGAAAGGCCGGCAACACGGCAATTATGTAAGGATTGCAAGCGCTTCACAGTGAGAAAATAACTAATTAATGTATTTCTGCTATTAACTGTAATAATTAGGAAGATTTTTTCCTAAGAAACATTTTTCTCCTTACGTAGGATTCGAACCTACATCCTCTCGTTTACCGGACAAGTGCTTTACCAATTAAGCTAAGAAGAGATGTAAGTTCAACCGTTTAACCGAACATATCTCGATATTAGATCTTGAAAGGCCGACAGGACAATAGATTGAAGATTATCGAAGTTCAGCCACCAAGGTTTGGAGATTCTGTACAATTCTGCTTCCCGAAGGATTCGCAATTTAAATTGCTGAGAGACACTTACCTATAGTGGTCACATTAAACAGCTTTAACAATTGTCCGGTCATTCCGCTTTTATTGAAATAAACCACATTTTTTCTTAAGCCTCTTACTAATTTATTCCAAATTTAAACCACGATAATTCAGAATTATTTTTGCTTAAAATTAATCATTGGCTTCATTATACGAAATATTTCTGATACGTCAACGGCCAGCCTGTATAACGACATGAAACAACAATGCGCACCTTTTCGACACGTTGCATCAGATCAAAGTTTAAAAAGTTTATGATACATGTATTTTTTTTTTGCTCATAACGTAACAATTATTTTTATATATTATGCTACCTCGGCGTTCCAAAAACACTTAAAACGAACACAACAAAAAAAAACTAATTTCAGACCATCCATCAAGCAATGTCGACAATAACCACAAAAACGTTCCTTTATCTCAACAGTTACTCAAGATAAGCACCCATCAACGCGATTATCTGCCCCAAATCGTAAGCATATTGCAAATAACGTGCACACATAATCTCCCGCTCAAGTGGCAACGATATTTTCCCAATTCTTTTCCGAAATTCCGTAATGGAAATTATCCAATTTTTACCGTATCGCAATCATAAGAGTGTAAAAAATTACTAAAAGATGTTTTTAAACCGCCGCTACTGTACAACCAGCATCCTGTAATAACTTTCTTTTTACAAGTTATTATGCACATATCTCAGTTCTGCTAGTTTAGGGGACACGGCAAGTAATATAACTGTGAAAAACAATACGTTTCCGGTGCGAATACATTACGTGGATTGCGTAGTATAATAGAGTTAGGTTGAGAAAAAAATTGTATGTTTGATATATTTTTTGAAACACATTTCTAATTTTAACTAAGCTAAATTTTCTTAAACACAAAAAAGAGAACAGAAATTAGAAGCATCAAAATGAAATCTAAGCTTCTCCATTTCGTTTGACATAATTAATCATTACAATAATACGTAATATTAAAAATAAGAATTCCAAAGGTTACGATGATATCTCAGCATAAATTTTGCTTTTCTTACCACCTCCGTCCATAAATTACCCAGTAGATTTAATTAATAAAAACACATCTGCCTTTCCTTCCTCTTTAAAGCTTGCAAGAACAACTCCCGTACATAAAGATAATAATTTCGCCCTATTGGATTACAAACCTATCTTTGTGCTTCCAACATTGTCGAAAAGTATTGGAGAATGTTGTTAATTCAAGACTCAGGAGGGAGTTCTTTGAGGCACACGGAAAAAAATCTCTTCGAAAAATATACAACAATATTGTAGAAAAAATATTGTGGCAGTAATTAGCATAATTATGTAACCTTATCACAGATTTTTGTTAAATTATTACATGTTGTTTTCGCAAATAATACTTTAAAATTGTGGTTAAACTTTTGTTGTATAATTTCACACAACTGTGATCTTTTTTTCAACAATGTTTCTGTCGAGACGTACACGACAAGATTGTGCCAATTTTTGGCACAATTAAAACTTCCTATTTTTTCGATATTTTTGTTTCTAAATAAGTGGTCTAATTCAAATACAGCAATGGCGAATTAGAATGGCAAAAGCTAACAATGAGATACTGCAGTCGTCAGTGGGCGTTGTTCGAGTATAGCGCCATCAAACTTTTAACGGATAGTCATAGTTTACACGGCCATTTGAGCATTTTGAGCTGCTGACGTGGTTTATGCACCTATTAGATATACCTAATTTCGGAGCGATGGAGGGGTTTGTTGTAATCAAAGTGCAACAGTGGAACCTGGAAAAACTACTGGATGTGTTTAAACGTAAGACAAATTGAAAGTTTAATATTATAGCATGGCATAAGTAGGCACATATATCTGCAATATATGTAAACATATTTGTCTTAACTGAAAACGATATAAATTTAATTTAATCCAACAATAAGTAAATATTTCTACTAGTGGCTGTATCTTGCTGGGTGTGTAACTTATGGTTATATAAGCACAACATACGTCATTCCACGTTTATTAGAACACTCTGTACATAAATATCTATACCAATCGAAAGGGCTGACTAAACGGTACAAGTCCGCCATTGAAACTTTTTTTCTATCTCTTACCGTTTAAAAGTTATTCAGAAAAAAAACCAAATTTGGGCCAAATTTCAAGGGTAAATTGCACCCCCTAAAGTTGAAGTTCCGCAGCAATGGAAAGCGTCCTTGAGTAACACTCCATGGAGTCTACAAACTGACAAAGTTTCATTAAAATCTGCGATTTACAGTTCGCGAGGTTCCCTTGTGAGTATAATTTCTACGCTATTTCCAATTACTTATGATAGAGAACACATTCGTGTTATCTAATTTTAACTCATTTTTGTTTTAGATAACGAAGTAAATGAAGAATACTTCAAGAATTTAACTTCAGATGACATTAAGCAGCTTTCCTTGTATTGGGTGTTCGAAAACTAATCGAGGCCAAGTTCAAGGAATACTTTTAAATTGTACAGGTATCTTCTGAACTCTATAAGTAAACACAGTTTAGGTCATCATATCAGAGTCATGTCATATGCGCCTGCACATCATACCACGAGTTATTGCTGATTTGCTGAATGCTAACGGCCGTTTGCACCGTTCGTGATTAAGTTGTAATTAAAAATTTAATCATAATTAAAATTTAAAATCCTTTGCACCGACCGCTTAACTAATAATTAAATCCTTAATTCGTGATTATCTTTAATCATTACCCAAGGTACGAATTAAGTCATAATTAAAGTTGGCGCAAGCGTAGTTTCTTTGTTTACAATCGTGTTTATAGGCGATTATAGGTTATGTTATGCGGTTTTTGGTTATAATACAAATATCTGTGACTGTAAATAGAAATAGCTGGCTAATTAAAGTGTTCACTTTAAAGATTAGGACAAAGAATAGCGGCGTGCAAGAAGTGTATATTTGGCAGGCTTTTAGAAAGTCCAAGGTAAATCAAAAATTAATACCCGAAATAAAAACTGACAATAAATGTATTTGAGGATTACTCGTGGTTTCAGGTGGGAATGACCCGGAGGTATTTCGTAATAGGAAAGGATATCTTTCTATAAATTCCCAATTTTTATATAATGCTAATTTAAAAATAATGAATATCGTAGTACGATGGCCAGGGAATACACACTTTAATGATCCATTCTTTTCCATAAGCGACAGTGGATATGCCTCAAAAACTTATTTATTGACCCTACTGTTAAATTCTGAAACAGTTGTGAAAACTCGTTATAATGAAAGCCATATTACAACACGGAATGTTATTGAAAGCATGCTTCTAAGAAGAATGTTTTCCAATACTGGCATATGGTTGTCGCTTAAAGCTGGATACCTTTATGGCAGTTATAGTTGGTACCTCAGTATTGCACAATATAGCCATAAATGTGGGTGAAGAGGAAATCAATGAATGATGAAATGAACTTCATGAGATTAATTATGACGCTGTTGATGATGTACCTGCTGCGACACAGGCATTACTAATTAATGATTATTTCAATTTGTAATTCATTGCTATACTAACTTTTGAACATTTTTTTTTTGTATTTGTTTTCTTTGGCTTTTGAAATGAAATATATTTTATTTACTCTAAATGCATTATCACTTTGATTTTTTTAAAAGAAATATTGTGTATGTAATTAACCATTTATTTATTAAATAAAAGGAACAAAATATCTAAGGAAATGATGGTAATAATAAAATAATTCTAACAAGTAATAGCAGATGTCAAATAAAGTATCAAAAATTAGAGCATTTGCAGAACAAACAAATAAAAGAATTCCATAATAAAAAAAACCTGCATTCACATATTAATTTCCATTTTAAAACTACTACTCAACTTTTTTTATTTCAATATCCAATTCTGTAGCAATTTTCTTCAGCTTAAATTCCAATAACTTCCAATAAATCGCGCATTCGCATAGCAGCAATTTTCATTATGATGGAACAGTGTTCCCAATATAAATATGATTTTTGACTAAAAACTAAACTTAAGGCACTACCAACCTATATTTCTGTCGCAAACTTTTTAATTAACTAATCATTAATTAAATTTGTTCGGTGCAATCCTATTCATATTTAATTCGTAATTAAATTTAATCTTTGATTAGTTAATTAAAATGTAATCACAGACAGTGCAAAACGGCCGTAAAATGTATGTTGTTAAGTTTTTGTTTTTTTTCGCATAATGTATAAAAAATATATTTACATGTCATATGTATATCACACTGTTATATTTTAATACTATATTATTTATTCATATATGATTAAAATTTTGCATTTAAATGCGTCATTATTGATACAACACCTAGTACTCTTTACTACAAAATTGTAGTGCTATCTCTGAAACAATACTGTTGTGTGTTTTCACAGAGAAGTGTAGTAAATAGTAAGAAAATAAACTTCCTTCTTTTATAGTAGATTCACCTAATTTAAATACATTTCGTCATAAATTGGATGCTGTATTGCTGGAGCCACCATTCTATTCATTTGATGCATTTATTTAATTATAAATTTTGAGTCGTTCCCTGGTTGTGAACTACTATATTTGTTAACGTACATTTTTGTGTATCCTTTTGCATTTAATTTACATTTAAATGTATTTTACTTAATTGAAATAATTATCTTATATTATTGATATTTAATTAACACCATTTTATCATCATGTCACACATTAAGTTTGATGACAATATACAATACATTCGTATTCTCAAAACAAAATAGTTCTTTTACAAAAGTCACACTGTATCTGCTGACAAAAAGAACATTATTCAAGATTTTATTACGTTATTATCGTCGATGAAGTTAGGACGTTACAATCGTTAACCGAAGCAAAAAAAAAATCTAAATTCTTACCACGATACGTGATTCCGACTTTGACACATTTTCCAAAGATTCTAAAGACAAATCCGCGAATTTACTACCGAATTTTACGGCCCGTTTCAATGACGAATTCGAATATCGCCGTTCCAAGGTTAAACTATTGTTGTTGGGCCTCCATCGTTAAAAGAGAATCCAAATCGAATTTATTTTCGCTAGGATTGTAGCCATAATATTTATTAAGCGTTCCTTAAGAGATAAACTTTCCGCTCGAATGGGAGAAAATATGTTTTTGACTTTTGTTTTATTTTTGGAAAATGCAATTTATTTTAGATAAATCCCGAAAATTATGTCGTTAGAAATGTTAGAATACAATGTGACGAAGACATGAGTTGATGTTGCATGTGTACCTCTTTCAATGCAGAAAGTTTGGCCAGCCAGCATAATAAAGCCTATTTATAACGTCAGGAAATTCCAGAGGTTGACTGAATGAACTCTGAAAGTCTCTTGTCCCGGCTAAACACTATTATAATATTATCTGCATCTCAAAATGCTGCATTGACTCAATCAATTTGTCAAAAAAAAAATTATAATAATATTAACAGAAATTGCTTAAATTAGTAAAAATAACTTGCCCCAAATGTTATTCTCTTAAAGTGCATGCAAGAGAAAAGTTTGATCTGACGTATCACGTGACGCAATTTTGATAAAATTGTTTTGCCAAAATTATTCCTTGGATATTTTACATAATTCAAACCTTCACTGGTATATTTGCTAAAAATATGAAAAAATTAAATTAAAAAGGAGTACCCAAAAACAATTAACGTTTACATGTTCTTGTATTTTTAATTTTATGTTTATCTTGTCTTTGAACCGCTAAAAAACAAATGTATCATCTTACTTCCGCTTGTTTTCCTTTACTCCCACTTATACATAGCTTTTAGTTGTTTGTAAAAAAACAGCATGAGTAACTATTAAACTACAAGATTTCCAAGAATGATAATTCATCATTAAACAGATGCAAACAGTAATGCTGAAACAATTTTGATGCTTCAACTAAATATATAGCACGATCGTTATTTTTCATACAAATCAAAATAAATAGTCTGTCCAACTGTCAAACTGTAATATGGGATAGATAATTTAAGTCCAAATTTTTTTTTGACTTTTTGGTAATATCCAAATTTTTGTTTAGATTTTACAATTTTTTATGCCTTTATTATTATATGCGCAAAGTGGTAACATATTTTCATTTTTTTTTTCTTAAAGGTAATACAGGTTCAGAAGGACCGCATTTCAAAATTATTTTGAAGTATACAAGGTGACTCAAAGAAAGGTTACGCACCAAAATTTAAAAAATTAATGGAACAGCCTGTATATTATGACAATTAATATTTGAAAAAGAAAATTGTAAATTACTAAGAAACTATAACAGATAGGTATAGGAAGCATTAATACAATGTTAAAGACCGTTAAAATTAGAATCTAAATAAGATAATAAATACAGGGTGTTCCACTTACAATAAGAAAGTTACTTGCCCTTAAAGATAGCGAAACTTAAAAGTATGATTTTGGCCACCCCGTATATTTTTTTGCATTACTTTTATTTTATTATCAAATCTAATGCTTTAGTTAAAAAACAAATATAGTTTAAAATATCTAGCTTAAATATGCATGACAGGCAGCATGCCTCTTAAATTTTGGTCTACATTTTGAAGAATAGTTAATTATCTCGTAAACGAATTGAGTTAGGCATAAGAAACCTAATACCAACTTGTCTTTATTTAGTCTGTACTATCAAAATATGTCATAATATACAGGCTGTTCGATTTAATTTTTCACAACATTAGTGTGTAACTTTTCTTTGAATCACCCTGTATACTTCAAAATAATTTTGAAACATGGTCCTTCTGAAACTGTATAACCCTTAACAAAAAAAAATTAAAATATGTTACCACTTTTAGAATATAAACCAACGCGAAAGTGGTGGCCCCCGCTATATAGGAGTGCAGCCATAGTACATATATTCGCTTTATATTATTGCATGTTAAATAGCGACTTCGAATTTCGGGTATGTAATATAATTTAATTAATTCTGATGCATTTTCTGCACATTCTGATTGCATTTTTTGTTGAAACATATTCCAACATATTGGATGTTTCATAAACAAATTGACAGAGTAAAATTCACTTTTTAAGAACACTCTATATAGTTCATGCCCAGATCATAAAAGATACCTGTTTTGTGGTTTTTAAGTTACAAATAATTCTGGCAAAAGACTGTAAAATCAAGAATATCCTAGAAAATGTTGCCCTAAACAAAGATTAGGAAAGGTATTTATAAAATGTGACACTAGAAAGAGAAACTTCAGCTTAAGTAAGATACGAAACCTTCTAAATTAACCCTAAACCTACCAAGGTGTGCTTTTGAGGCACAATTGATTTTGAAATTGCTGGAACTTTGTAAGTTAACTGCCCACAGACTGGAGGATTTTTGTATTCTCAAAATAAACTATTTAACACAGAATGACATAAACATTTTTTAAAAATATTTTTCCTATTTTACTAAAAAAATTAAACATAATTTACCGACACGTCCTACCAAGGTGTGTCTTTGAGGCACATACTGTTATTATACTATAAAATGCATTGCTACGTTATTTAAAACTAGGTATGTGGGTAAATCCCCCGTAATAAGATATGCTTTATATTTCGGAACTTTCCCCTTGTATGTAAGAACTTCCAGTTGCATATGAAGGGGAATTCCCTAAATGCGTTTTGCTAAAACAGTCAGCTTACAAACTGCATTGCTATCAGTGTATTTGTGACTTTCCTAACGAGACGCATTGGCCGTTTTAGGTGTCTATTGGTTAATTTTATTTCTTTACCTAGTGGAGAGTATAGTATAGACCAGGTAAGCAAAATAAAGTTTTGATTGACCCAGTAAAAATAGATTTGTTGTTTTATGCTTATTTGGTTTTGAAATTTATGCAGAAAGTATGACCGATTGGTTGACTGACCGACGCCGGCCACTAACTGAAAAGGAGTTGCTCGATGCATTGTACGAAAGTGATGAGGATTGGGAAGGAATGTAAATGATGGTGAAGATGAAGAAGAGCCAAATGACGAACCTCTTCTAGTGAAGCGGATTATCAAGAACTGGCGATGAAGAAAGCGATGAACAAGAAGGAGGACGATAGTGATGCTAATGATGAACCGCCCGGCCATTCGCAAACTTTTATTGGAAAAGATGGTACCGAGTGGAATGCCACGCCGATTGCCAAGGAAAAACACGTGCACACAACATAATTACAACAGCTTTGAACAAAGTGAAACTTCCACCTGGAGTGCATGTTGATACTCCTGTGACGCATTCAATTTGTTTTTTGATGATACGGTTATTGGTATTGTGGTTACTTTCACTAATAAGGAGGCTGTTCGTATTCTTGGCGATTTGTGGAAACCAGTTGACGACGTTGAAATCCGTGCTTTCTTGGGCCTTTTGATTACTGCTGGAAGAAATAAACAAGGAATGGTGGACTATAATGAGCTATGGAATCCTTTATATGGAATCCTGTTTATCGAGCGTGTATGTCACGAAATAGATTTACTCAATTACTAAGATTTATTCGTTTTGACGATAAAGCGACCAGAACCCTCCGAAGGCAAAAGGACAAGTTGGCACCAATTAGAGACCTGTGGGACCGTGTTAATACAAACTTGCTGAAATATTATCTTCCTGCAGTAATCTAACCATCGATGAACAACTGGTGCCTTTTAGAGGTCGTGTATCTTTCCGACAGTACCTGCCAAGCAAGCCAGATAAGTACGGTATGAAAATTTGGTGGATATGCGATAGTGGAACTAGTTATCCGTTACGTGGTATACCGTACTTAGGAAAAGAAGGTCTCAACAGAGCAGAAAACTTAGCGCAAAAGGTGGTTGAAGACCTTTGTGAACCTTTTCTGAGAACTAAAAGGAATATTACGTTCGACAACTACTTCACCAGCTACGAGCTTGCATCCAGTTTGCTTACCAAAGGCCTAACTTGTGTAGGAACGCTCAGAAAAAATAAGCGCTGCATACCACCAAATTTTTACCTCACAGGCGACGGAATATTGAAAGCAACTTGTTTGGTTTTCAGAAGACAATGGCTTTGGTATCTTATGTACCTAAGAAAAATCGATGTGTCATATTATTATCTACAATGCACAACGACTCCACCATTGATGAGGAAAATAAAAATAAATCTGAAATCAATAAGTACTACAATTCCACGAAAGGAGGGTGGATACACTTGATCAGATGGTACATACATATTCAGTGAAACGCAAAACTAATAGGTGGCCTTTGTCTATTTTTTCAATATAATTGATGTGTGTGGAGTAGCTTCATTTGTCATTTGGAGAAATATCCATCCTGACTGGCATATTTCCAAAAAACGAAGACTTCGCAAAATTTTCTTACGAGAAATTACAACAGAATTAGTACTGGGCCAAATTAGACGTCGTAGTTTGAGTGGCTTGCATAAAAGTCATACTTCATTGATACAAACTACGTTGAATCAAGTACCAACCACAGGGGAGTCTTCGGCTCGAGAAGTAAGAAAACGAAAACGGTGCTATATTTGCCCATCAAAGAAAAGCAGAATGTCAACACAGTTATGTGATAAGTGTAAGCAAACGGTTTGTGATGAACATTCAGAGAAAATACTCACGTGCACAAATTGCAAACTACATAAATAACTTTCAAATATTTTACTATCTTGTACTATTTTAAATTATATCTTCTGACACACATATTCTTTCTATATGTTTTAATCTTACTGTATACTACTACATGAATAAATAATGCATATTTTGCTATTATTTACATCAACAATGTGTACAAATAGATGTGTGCCTGTGAGGCACACCTTGGTAGGACACGTTACGATAAAACGTTGGTAGGACTAGGGTTAAAGGGCTTAAACGCAAAGAAAAGATAACGCTTTATTTCAATGAATTATTGGTACGATTTTGGCGCTTTACTAACAAGGGCACTGCCAGGTCAGCATATCGCGAAAAAACGCGTTTAATCGTGTAAATTCGTAATTCACATCATTATATTTATAAAAAAAGTAAAATGAGCAACATTTAGCTCTAATAAACTGAAAAAAATCTCGCATAAACTCCATTTGTACTCCCGTGGCCGCACTTATCAGTAATTTCTAATAAGAAACAAACGGGTCGCTTGGTCCAGTGGATAGCGTGCTCGGTTTCTAAAGGCAAAGTCTGGAGTTTGAAGTTTTTTTTGTGAATAATACATGAATAATTGTATGGGTGAAAAGAGTAAAAAACCCGTTCTTTCGTTCAAAAATATATATATTAAGATTTGATTGCTAGTTTCGGCTGTCATTAGCCATCTTCAAATCCCTAGAAAATGCGACACAAATTAATGATTTAGTTATAAATGATTAAACTATAATTGATATTATAATGTATTCTAAGTTACAATAATACGTGAAAAGTTTTAATTATTATGCTATAAAATGTTTTACTTACACGCCAATAGAATTGTTGTCAATTAATGAAAACATCAAATATGATATCCATATTATGTAGATGAGAATTTAATATAGTTTATAAATAAATTTAATATACAATATGGATATCATATTTGCTGCTTTCATTAATTGACAATATTCCTATTGACGTGCAAGTAAAACATTTTATAGCCTAATAATTAAAACTTTTCACGTATTATTGTAACTTAGATTAGATTAGATTAGGATAGGGGTGGCCTATCGACCTGTTTCACCGCGACCTTTTCAGATCTATTGTGATCCCCTTTTTCCTAGAGGACGCTCTCTAATTTTGCCCTCTTGATTAGGCCTATCATCTTTGAGAGCGGCTTCTTTATGTAGCTACTAGCTGTGGGGTTCTCCTCCCCCATTATTAGAAACCTTGTCCTCGCCAGGCCTTCACATTGGCACAGCACATGAACTGGTGTTTCTATTATTGTAACTTAGAATACATTATATTATCAGTTATAGTTTAATCATTTGTTTTACACTAAATTTCAACATAATTTAATCCATATTTATTTATAACTAAATCATTAAGTTGTATCGCATTTTCTAGTGATCTGAAGATGGCTGTTGCAAGTCGAAACTAGTGGGTGTCACCTCTATTTATACTTTCATCCCATCTGTACAACTGTCGCAGCGATTTCACTTTTTTGAATTTATGGCTGACACTATTCAAAGAACGTCGCTTGGATTTACCACTTTTCCAGGACTCTACAGTTCTCGTTTTGTAGTCTACGTCGATAACGCTGCCACTTTCTTCAGGAACACATGCTATATTGTCATAACTGCCTTCTTCATTTTTTTCAGTTTCTTCCACAAATTGAGCTTCGTGAGGTTCTGCGAGTTCTTCAAACCCCAATCCCGTTACATCTTCAAAGGAGAATATGGCGTTTTTTTGAGCAGATATAATGATATTTTTCAGGGCATCATGCAACTCCGTTTCTGGCGGTGTCAAAGGAATTATTGCGATATTGGCCGTTTGAAATGTTGCAAATAGCATGTCCAACACATTAGCCACATTTATAACTGCCGTCCTACCAAACTGTTCTAATCTACACTGCATGAAAAACAACTTCCAATACTCTTATTTCGAATATCTTATACTAATACCTAACCTCAAGTGGCTGACGCGACTTGCTCCATGTATTTGTTTAAATAATACTTCAATTTACGTATTGATTGCTAATCTACACATTATCAAACTCATTATCAATTATATAATTTCTGCATTTCTACGAGATGTTATTGAAATTGAAAAATTACATTTTTAATGTGATTTATCTATTATGTATATAAGTGACTGATTTTGAACACTTCATGCTGTTAGTCACGTAAGTAGGTACAAAAAATAAATGAATATCTGTTATTATTAATTATTACTTTTTTAATTCATTATACACAATCGTTTTCTACACAAATACGACCTATTTTTGGTGAATAAGAGAAAAATAAGTTATAAAAAAAATGGGGCTATAGGTGGCTCGGTCCCCCGTGATTAACTTTTCGAGAAGATAGACGATAGAAAAAAAATACGTACTTCTTATTTTAAGTTCACCCCATTAGGTATATAAGATATTCGAAATAAGAGTATTAGAAGTTGTTTTTCGTGCAGTGTAGATTAGTATAGTTTGGTACGATGGCAGTTATAAATGTGCTTAATGTGTTGAACATAAGCTGCAACCACTGAAGAAAACCAATTTTTAGCAGTAGGCAGTATTCTTGAATCAAAATCAATACCCTCTTATGTACACTGTCCGACAAAATTAATGTCGTCGTCTTTTGCGCAAAACTGCTTATCATTTGAACACGCGCGCGTTCTTCTGCCAACGGCTTATGCAGGTAAGAGGTTTACTGCGATACTACCTATGTGTAAAACACTTGGCAATTATAAAAATCGGATAGGAAAATACGAAAATTCGGTGTGAAAGACGACATTAATTTTGTCGGGCAGTGTATACATACTTTTCGTCAAATGATACATTAATTTTATCTCTAGCTGTATTTACTGAGTAACATTTTGCATGGTGGTACGCGTGTTATAAACAATATTTATTCAAAATGCAAGGCATAAAATTAAGAGCATATAACGAACAACGAACGCTGTAAAACGCAGAATAACACATTAAAATATGCGTAAAACCAGATTTGCGTAAATTGATCATTCTGTATTGTAGTATATTTGTGGGAGTGGCTCACTACTTGATGGGATCATATTTATAGAGATGACAGATGACTTTATGCAACAAAGATTAGCATCAATAAATACTTGACGAACGGCTGGTAGACATTTATGGTTGGTGAGAATTTGAAAGATCAAGTTTGGGGCATGTAAATATGTATTGTTGAATTAATTAAATTAGCAAAATTGTAATATTTCATTAAGCTATATTCTTTGCCCATTTTTAAAAATGATTTTATTTTTTAGCTATTCTTTTTTTCATGTTTGTGATGCCAAAATATCAACTAATAAGAATTAGTATTAAAAATTAATAAATAAATTCAAATATTCAAGAAATAAGAATATCAGAAGGTGCAATAAAAATATTACAGCTGTTAAAAGCAATATTCTTATATCTTGAAATTCACTTTGGATAAATGCGAACATATATCTCGTCATAAATATACATTTCATATTTCAACATTGCCCAAGACAGTTCAAAAAAAAGGAAGCCCATTTTTCACTCGGAAAATCTATGTCAGTTTACACAGAAAAGTATATTCGATACATACATAAAACGCGAATATGTAGGAGTATTTGTGGAACTTTTTAATAACTTATCTATTATGGCAAACATCGATTGTGTTATTTTTAACTAGAATATTTATACAAGTTGGAATATCGATCCATATACTTAGTGAGTGTATTAAAGGAACCAAATGGAAATAAGACCAAGGATAGCTTATCGCAGTATTTATGATTATACACAGTTTTGTAATATTTTTGATGAAATTGAGCATAAAATAGTGAAAAATACCTGCAGATAATTTCAAAGGTTTTTTTTTGTCTTCGATACTTATATATACATATATGTTTACAAAATTCAACTAGAAAAACTCAGTTTCCGAGAAAAAAAAATAAATTTGATTTTTCAAAAAGAATGTTTATTGCCTGGGCTCATAACTTTTTTATTTATTGAAGTTTTTAATCAAATTTAGATTATAGCAATTTACTCGTCAGTTATAATATTCTAGCTTTCATTCACTTCATCAAAATTCGATCATTTTTTTTTTGTTTTAATTTTAAATGAATCATCCTCTATAGTTTGAGATATTTTATTCTATGTAATTTTCAGAAAATAAAAACACCTGATATGTTATAAGTAATTTTTAACAACTTTATTGTAATTTGTTTCGTAATAATTTAAGTGGAGTGATGAATATATTTATTTGCTATATACAGTGGCCGGCAGAAAGTACAGAGCATACGGGAAATTTTGAAGGAAATGGCTAAATCAACGATTTCCGATTATAAATTTCCGAACAAATAGATCGGCCGCTATCCGGAAAATCCCTGGCCTCCAAGAGCGCCAAACTTTTCCCCAACGGATTTCTTTTTTTGGGGTTGCATAAAAAATAAAGTTTACAAATTTCGACCATTATGGAAAAATTGACCACTTAAAAAATGTAATTAAACAATGTATCGCGAAAATAAATCCTGTTTTTTTTTACAGAACGTTGCAAGAGAATTTAATAATAGATCGATAAAATGTTTACAAAACAGAGGGCGACATGTAGAAGTTTAATGTTTATTCTTTACACTAATAAATATTTGCTGTTGACATTATTGTAAATGCATTGCGTTTTGTTTTTTGTTCTACATGTGGTAATTGTCATAACCTAAGCCATATCAAATTAACATTTGGACCTATTTAAAAAGAAAGACGAAGTTAAAGTGATTATGAGTCACAAAATGACTTAGATGTAATTATTTTGTATCATTTGAAAACAAATCAAGGTGTGCTGCAAAAATAATAATCCCATTTTAAAGTTTTCCTTTTCAATGCTATAACATTTTTTCAAACTAATTTTCTCTCACAAATCATACACAGAATAAGATATCACTGCTGAATGCTCTCAATCAATTTTGTATACAGCAGGGTAATTCCCAAAAACACGATTAAATCTCATTGCTTGCCTAAATTAAGCGAAATTTCATATTTGGATACAGCGTTCAATTTAAAATAATATTTATTAATAAAAGAATCTTCTAAGCTCAAAAACTGAGATACTTTACTCTTAGCGTAATTTCATATTTTTGACCCTCCCTCGTATACAATTAAATTTTCGGCAGATTTGATGAGTGTTATTTTAGTTTCAAGACATGCAGAGGTAAACTGTAAGAAAAAAGATTTACTAAATTCAAAGACAAAAAATTTCCCATATGCTGCGCACTTTCTGCCGGTGACTGTATAAAAAAAATGACGTTTGTATATTTTAATTTAACTTTTTCACTTTTGTATGCATCAGAAGATAACAAACTCCCTGGTTACAATTCAGAAGAATGAAATTCCTCCAAATAAAAACAAAAAACCAATGGTTTGGAATTACATTATTACAAATTGATTTGAGGAACAAATGAACCTTATTTTTAGTTTTTAGTTTTTCTTCAAATATCTTGCCCAAAATTAATTTGAGGTTAGGTAATACTGTATTTCATAGACAATAACCTGAGTTAATAAATAATTTTGGGGGTGCTTTCGTATATTACAATATTTTGTATATAAAAAAACCATAAATAATTAATAACAGAAACATATATAAGAATGCTCTTAATATTTTAAATAAAAAAAATAATAATAAAGATATAATGACGCATTACAATTTATTAAAAGACAAATGAACATTATTTGAGAAGAAATAATTAGTTTAGGGCAAGTTGAAGGGGGGCATTGAAAGAAACGAAAATTATTTTATTTTAAATATTAATATTAAATATTTATTTTTATATAGTAGCCATAATAACCTTTATAAGTATCTATAACATAAAATTTATAAATTGGTAAGTGAAGATTATTTGATTAAGAAATTGTAGGTGTGCCTCGAATATAAGAGCTCTTAAAAATAATGTTCGAAAGAAATTGAAAAAATAATACTGTTTTAAAGAGCAAATTTTTTATATTTTAATCATAAATACCCTTCATCAATAACTATAACATACAAAAAATCCAGGTGAAAATGTGAAATTGTTTTCGAAGAAAAAAAAATTAATTTAATGCTTCGCTCCAAACAGTAATTATTTGTTTTAAGATATTTTGTAACAAATATAATAGGCATTCAATGTTACTTATAGACAAAAACTGCCTTAAAGTTCATTTTTCATTACACTTACCTAACTATGGCTCTAATTTTCTTTTTTTCATATTATACGTTTTTTTTAAATTTCTTTTATTCTCAGATATATATTTTTAAGGGATTTGGGATAATACAATTGAATAATATTAATATAAATTAAATAAAACGCAATAGTGTACAAGTATATAAAATATTATTCACATATCATCTAATAATATAACATAATTATAAAATTCAACTTTGTACTATAATAAATAAGGTGTTTATGTGGATTATTGTCTATATTTACATATATCCAATTATTTTTATTATTATACTAAGAAGTGCAAATCGGGGATACATAAATATTGCTGCACATAATTAAAATAATTGCAAGAACTTGACAATCATACAATTTTATAGATTATACAAATTAACGAAAAAACTTAAAATAATATTTTATAATTATTTTTATCTTATTTTTAAAACTACAACTGCGATTAATAGTTTAAATGTTGTTAGAAAATACAATATTTTAGGATGGACTTTCTTTGGACGTTACACGACTTTCTAGATTTCTCCATTTTCATAGAAATCAGAAAATTCCTCATCCGGTTTTGATGTGCAAAAAAATACTGCCGTATTGAGCCTTCCTCCGAGATTTATTAGGTGGGATATGCACAAAGAAGAGGCTCTTCAAAAATTATCCTGGCACCATGTTTCCGGCGACAAAAAAATTATGGATCCAAAAATCGAAGCACAAAAGACTTTAGACCAACAGCATCTTCTCGGGTCGCAACATTTCAGCTACCCCAAAGACACGAGGCACTGGCGAATATGTAGAGCTCCGTTTTGCGATGGAGCATCCTCAGTTTTTGGAACGGGCTTCTTTGGAAGGCCATTGTCTCGAAACTTCGCTATCAGAGAAGTATCAGAAGGCAGATCAAGAACAGAGGGATACAATGGAAACGGAAAGATATATTCTTGACGCAGGCCACCAGGATCTTTTCGCAGGCTTTTTTATAGTGCATCTTCCATCTACACGCCTTACTGGCACGCGATGGTTTCCGAGAGAAACTTTCCACTAATTCCCAAAAGGTACGGATACTTTCACTGCGAGGATATCGCGCCGGATTGCGAACACCAACTGAGGAACTATACAGTTTCGGATCGGTACGGCTTGGACCGACTCCAAGCGTGGAAAACGAAACTTGCGGCGGGATTTTTTTTTGGAACAGACGGTGAGACGACGCCCGACGTACTGGCTGGACGCTAGCGCCTAGACGCCAGTTTATATACTGTCAGCGAAGGAGCGCCGTTCATTCTGACGGACGGTCAAACGCCACTATCGCGAAAGCGCGCAGGTGCCGCGCTTAGATAACGTCATTGCACACGCATAGGGGCTTACGAATGGATTGTCTGAATGAAAAGGCTCCCGATGGTCGGGCGACGCCGGCTGTTTTTCGAAGGGCGTTAACTTTATTCGATCGCTGGATGTCATTTCAACAGCGCTGATATCAAATTAGGTACAGTTTAGGCTGAGAAAAAGTTAACGAAATTTATATCAATCAAACAATATATCATCAATTCCTGTTTTGGAAATTAAAATTAAGCGTATGTATGTATTGATTTAGAAATGTAATCTACAAAATTTCAAAATATACAGTGTGAGTCGTTAAGAATGGGAAATCTGGAAACTGGGAATAGTAGAGCCTAAAACATCAGGGGTGGAACTTTGTACAGTTGATATTGCTTTACTTCGCTTTGATATTACAAATTGGTACCACAGTATAGTATATAGGTAGTAGTGTCAAGAGCTGTCGGCATCTTTGAAGTTTGTGAGTCTAAGTTTTTCTCGCGCAACCTGCCAGGCTCATGAGAGCGGCATTCTTTACTTACGACTCGGGCCGAGCGGAGTCGATTAGTATGCACTTCTTCGATAAATCATGGCGGCATTTAAATGAGAAAATATAAAAACAATTAAAAATAATAGTGCATAAATAAACCGGATGCAACTAGAATGTATTTAAAAAAAAAACCATGTAAAATTCAGAATCTACAATTATTTATACAATTAAAGAAAGGATAAAGAATCAGGAAGAAGTTGAAATCTAAATACCATTAAATTTTTTTCTGTAACATATGCAACTATTTAAAAATAACCGAGAATAGATTATAAAAATATAGTAACTGCTGATTAATATACACTTAGAAAAATAATTACTATTTTTTTTAGGGTTACTTTTGAGTAGTCGAGGATAAATGTTGTTCTTTTAAATAACTTCCATTTCAATACTTTATATGTAAGGAGAATTGTTAGCTTGGTTAGATTTTTATTTTGCCTGGATCGTGGTAGAACTGATTCTCCATGGCTTTCAAGTAGACTTAATTTTAATATTGTAAGCATACACACTTGTTCCTACGTAATCTTCTACTGTGTTTCACATCGGACCAATGTTCTACATACATCCCCTATTTCTTTAATGTGCAAGTATTTCAATAGAATCTAAAATCTCTGATGCTTGTGACATTCATAATAGTTTAAATTATATTACAGAATTTGCATATAATTTACATTAGTCTTGCTCGTAAGAATTTATTGTAATTATTTTATGTAATTTACACATGTGTAATATGTATTGCAGATGTGCGCATTGTATTTTCTTGTAATTGGGTTTTACCTCTCGCAAAATAAATTATTATTATTAATTGTAAAATGGTAAAAATACGCTATGTTGCACAAAAAAATATTTATTTACAAGTGTCAACGAATCAAACACAGATGTACAGTAAAATCCGTGCTGCAACAAAACATAATGTTACAAAATGAGGTTAATGCAGCAATTTTACAGAATCCAGTCACTGTAAAGAGTCGGTGGGCACATTAGAATTTTTATTATTACAAATCAAATGCAGACGTAACAAAAAACCACGCTACAACAAAATCTTATGTTAAAAATGAGGTTATCGCAGTGCTTGTAGAGAATTCACTTACTATAAAAAGAGTCAGTCACTGGAAACAGGAGAATTTTTAATGCCACCAGACACAGACGTAGCAATAAGAAACACTACAACAAAAACTAATTGTTAAGATATTAAATTGTTTTAATGACTAATTTACTTACCCTAACAATTTACAATGAAGGTAAATCAGATATGGAACAGGTTACAGTTAGAGCTGTATCTCCGTACAACAAACAGCAATTGTAATTGCCTTAGTATCAATAAATATAATAAAAAATTAAATTATAGAAATATGTTAAACGCCAGCACAAATACAAATAACGCCATATTGCCGCAGCGATTTACGGCGCATTCCATTATTGCCTGCCTCGCGCAGCTTTCAAAAACAGATACAAATATTCCCTTTCTTGACACTACTGGATAAACACTATACTGTGTTGGTACTCTGTAACTCTGCTCGGGCGTCATTGGGACCCGAACGTATTTCCGATGTTTAAAATCATAGCGACCCATGTAAACAACCCGTCGCTATCGAATATCAACATACTTGTCCTTGTCTTATAAACAAGGTAGCT
This sequence comes from Protaetia brevitarsis, assembly GCA_004143645.1. NCBI lineage: Eukaryota > Metazoa > Arthropoda > Insecta > Coleoptera > Scarabaeidae > Protaetia > Protaetia brevitarsis. Next base: position 486,045 of record RXPK01000092.1, on the reverse strand, counting down.
GCATTTACCTTTCTTTGTTGTTGTATTTGCGAAAATAGGATTTTAGAAATTTGCGATTTGCGTTTGAAATAATATTACAACCTTTTACGGGAGGGTGGGGGAAGATGGGACCACGAGGCATGATAGGGATATCGTCTTATCTACAAAACGCCAATAAGCATCTGCCAAATAATAGCAGTCCTAATATTGACAAGTGCTGTTTTATGTTTGTTGTAATGTAGGAAATAGGAAACTTTACTAGTCGTAATAACAAAGTTGTTGCTGTTTGTGCGTGAACTTTGCAATTTCCAGAATTTCGTTATTATTTTGATGGTGAGTTGAACGGCCCAGTATCGGAAGCATAAGTAAATTATTTACAACTACACTTTTTTGTGCTTATTAATTGACATGTATTGCATGTATTTTCTATAGTGCGTTATTTGTTTATTTCAAATATTTAATATGTTATTACAACATAACCAGAAAATGTCTCAAAGAGGAGCAAGATGGGGCAATTGGTATGGGGCAACATGGGGACGTCACTATCTCACTCTTCAGTCTGGTCCGTTATGCCTGGATATGCCATTATGCTTTCTTGAAGACATAATGCTTATTTCTCATGTTAGGAATAAAGTACAGGTTCAATCAAAGCGTAACAAGGGAAAGACAACAATCCTTACAAGCACTACGTATAAAAATCTGCTACAAGAAAATAGAAGTCTGGAGAATCCCTAAGGCAACTAGAAGTGCTGAGGGAGAGTTAAAGGGAAAAAAATGGCAAAGAAAAAAACAGAAGAGATCAAGAAGCCGAATTTTGTAAGAAAAGCAAAGAGATAGATTTTTAGAAAACGTCAAGTTCTTCTGTTGAGGAAGATGACGCTCAATGTTAGTATTGTAAGGGGAAGTATTGATACAATGCCATGGATGGCGAGGTTGGGTACATGGAGGCTGTGCGAATAACGTGGATGAGTTCGTCTTCTATTATCTCAATTGTGAAGATTAAGTTTAATATTCTTATCGTTATTGTATTTTTTTTTATTTTAAGTAGTTCCGGTTTAAAGAGTTTAAGCTTCGTTCCTGCATGTTTTTAAGAATATTTTAAGAATCTATTTTTTTTTACCTATTACCTAGATTTATAGTACAACCCATTCTTAATTCACCTGGAACCCCATCTTGCCCCCATGGTGGGGTAAGATGGTGTATTTACACATTTCTTTTCAAAATTTTCTCATAACATCAAGAGTACCCATCGGAAAATTGTAAATTCATTCATCAGCAGATAAATGTTTAAAGATTACAACAAACGTACTTAGAACCTTGTATATCAATTTACAATCCTGATGCAGTATTCTAAGGCTTAATGTTCCCATCTTGCCCCACCTTCCCCTACAACATTTTTAACGTTTGGTGAACAGATGTGTAAATGGTCAGTAGTTACCTTAAATCTTCCTTTATTTGGCCTAAGATTGTTAAGACGGCTACATCTTCTAGTTAAATCAATTAGTTAAATACATACAGTGATTAATTTAAAAATATTACAACTATACGACCTTTCATTATGAGCGTAAGTTACATATATTTTGTATTTGTTATTTTATCACAAGATTTAATACATGAATATTTATTAATTAAAAACCTCTTGGGAAGCGGCACTAATTTATTGTTTTTTTATAATTTGCAAAACAAAAACGTCTCGATGTGACTTATTACTTACATACACATAATAATGCATCACATAGACGTTAAAATTGAAAATTTTAAAATTTAAAGTAAAAGATATAATTATTAAAAAATTTGACTATATGTTACTATTACGAACATGCAATTAAATTTTACCAAACATTGAATATAAAATGATCACACAAATTGAAAAAGATGTAATAAGTCACATCGAAATGTTTTTGTTTTGCAAATAATAAAAAAGAATAAATGAGTGTCGCTTCCCAAGAAGTTTTTAATTTATATAAACCAAATTATTACGGCAAGAAAAAAAAAACAGACCGTTACCTCATATTTTAATATTTATTAATATTTTACTTAGAAGCGTATAAAAATTAATTAATTTTAGCTAATGGAGTGTGTAATATTAGCAGACTAGCAGATAGTGCAGATATTCTAGTTCATTTCTTAAGTAAAAATAGAAATACAATAGAATTTATTGTAGTTATTTATTTATTATTGTACCAATATATATACTATATAACTTAAATTGTTTAATTTATTTATTGAATTTATATCACAAATTGTTTCACTAGAAAATTAGCATAATTTAACACAATAATAAAGATTGATAAATATACGTCCTTACTTTTTTATTACTTTGAACTTTTTTTTAACAATTTAATTTGATATAAAAAATAGTTAATAATGATAACTAAATTAAATTATAATAAACTTTTATAACAAAATTCTGAAATTATAAAAAAAAATACCAGGTCAAACAAAAAGGTTAATAAAAATGACAGATATTTAAGATTACTTTATGGCACTTGACTGATCCTATTAGGAATTTCGACAAGATTTAGACCAAAAGTAAGCAGTTAGTTGATATTTTCCGAGCACTACTGAAGTCGGTATCGGTTTCCTTACAGAGTAGCAAATACGTTATCGATACGATACGTACTCGTCGATTTTATAAAACATAATTTTCAAACATATGTATGTTATTACTCTATATATTGATAAAGTATGAGTGAGTGTATATGCCTTATTTCTTTTTATTATTTATTATTTACCTGAACTTCGTAATTTAAAGACAAAAAATTGTGTTAATACGACGAACTGCATTGAAACTTTCGAATGCAAATATCTCGAAAACTGATCACGATATCAAAATTAAATAGGTATGAATGGTTCATATAAAAAAGTTTACTCTTTGAAATTTTCAATTCGGTTTATGTGATTCTGCATACACAAAGAAAAATAAGCTTCGATTTACCTATTCAGCAGAGTGTAACTAACAATGAGCAACGATAAAAGTGATGGCAAATTCCTATTCATCATGCTGACAAACGTAGTGATACCAATTTTCAAGTTGATGCTATGAAAACTTGCTGAATTATTGGTAAATTTAGAAATAAGATTATTAACTTGAACATCCTGTATGTCTTAAACAAGTAACATTTGTGTAAGGCACTTGCGCTCAATCCTCATGTTTTAGCTCTACTATTCCCAGTTTCCGGATTTCCCATTCTTAACGACTCACACTGTATAATGATAATTGAAGGAGCAAGTTCAGTGAGACAATTGTATATTCAGACTAAGAATGCCTTTAAAAACTTATATAATCTCATGTTTTATGAGTTGATAAATGCAGACAAATCCTGGTTTAGTTTTACAATGTATGTATGATGAAATTTGGGTTTTCACTATTTTCGCGTTTTGCCATAGATATATGTTAATCATGCCGGCAGTACGGCTGAGAAGGAAGGGTGCATCATTGCCAATCTTGAAAGCCAAGCAGCAATATGCGGTACCGGTTGTTGGTTGGGTCACCATTCGGACAACGCTTCTCAGTGGCTCGGTGTGTTCCGGCACTCTAGCCAAGGGCCTTCAAGGCCTGTAGTGCTGAGTTATTATTATTATTATATGTTAATCATATTTTAATTTGTTCTTTAACATGATCAGTCTTTGTTTTTAATGTTCGACTTTTTCAATCTAATTTTTTTGATGTTTAGCAATTAATGATGACCACCTGGCGGCCGAAATATCGCGTGGTAGAAATTACCAACATTTACAGCTACAAAATTTATTTTACCTTACATACTAGGCATATCACCAATATCATTGTCTTTAATCAGATTAAAACTGGCTGTGAACTTTTTCGTGGTGAACACTGTACATAAAACCCATCTTGCGTGGGCGTATCGTAATTAGAATCAACGGAATTTCAACGAAGAAAAAAAAACAATGATCCTTCTCGTAAACACAGACCAACATTCTGACGTCAAAAATAGAATATTTATCACGCAAATCGATTCAACATTGAAATTGTTTCGTTCCATAATCAATCTTCCTCGCGCTTTCTACGCTAATTAGTTGCGAAAAAAAATCGGATGAGAATGCATGAATGAAAAATACAAATCAGGTCGAATTCAGACTAACTTACGGGAGAGCACGGAAAACTGATTCTATAATTATTTAGGATTACGGGCGACGGAGACATTAAGACCGGATGTCGAAAGGGCGTTTCGACACTTCACGAAAAACAGCATAGCAGATGAGCAACCGGCATCCCAAATTTCCCACAGAAATAAACTGCTATGCGACAGAAATTCAGAATTGTGTCACGCCCCTCTCTAATGTTGCGTAAATGAAATAAGTGAAATATTAAATATTAAAAAGCAGTTATGTATAACAGGTGCCTTAGCTTATATGAATAAATACACAACTATTTAAATAAAATAATAAAATACGCTTATAATTAGGAATATAAATCCTTTAGCAATGTATTTTCTAGATAAATACATATACTATCAATATCAATAACAAAATGTTTTATAAAACTGGAATCTTATTAAAGCTTTATATACAATAAATACATAATCATTCAAAAAATAAAATGTCTATAACAAAAAACATATCAAAATAAGTTTCAAAATGACTTTTCTTATAGTAAAACATAGCGCTAAGTGCCAAGACACTAAAACTTGACGTCTTGATTCTTTTGTAACACATTCAGATAAACCAAAAAAAAATGATGGCTGGCATTTTCAAGCAATTATCGAAATTTCAAAAACTACTCATATAATAACTGACGTTATAAAAAGTTTAATTGACTTATGTACCAGTTTTAAATTTTTGTAATTAACGTAACAAAAAAAGCATTCTTTTATAAATTTAACATCGCCAAAATTGACAGATGTTGGTAAAACATATACATAGTTGAACTATACAAAACATGTTATTCTATCTATATTACGTATTTTGTTAGTCACCCTTACGTAAACTAAACAACATAACAATATAATCATAACATATTCCTATCTATTTCCCACACAAGCTGCATAAAAGTGCAAAAACAAATTTAATCCAGAATTCTGTGTATTTATATTCAATATTTATTTGACATTTGATTACCGAAACTTTCAGGAATCAATCAATAGTACATCCTAACCTATAAGGTATTAATACAATATTTCTTTTTAATTAGACAGCGCAAATATCACTTACGTCATATATTAAACACAAATTTAATCCTCTAATGCCTTGTCAATTTCCTGTCTGCTGGGTGTAATAATGTCAACAGATAAGCCGGTATTATCATGATAAGGGTGGAATAAAAAGGAACAAATGACCTTGAATTCAATTAACGGATATTGTATAATTAGAAAATTAAAACTTAAGCAAATTGAATCAATAAAAGCAACCCAGTAAATTAAATTTATTTTTTTCACATTTGCTTTTTAACGCCTTTGACATTTCAGCCTGCAACTGCCTAAGAATTTTCTATTACAATGTTCGATATTCTTCAATGTTGAACAGTGAAGAACTGGGGGAACGTAAAAAAAGAAATTAGAAATTATAAACAGTTACCTACCCTACGCGTGGATTACAATACAGCCTCTAGGCACTATTAATTCAATTTAACGATGTTTAGCACTTAACTGAATAATATTCAAAGTGTATTATAATTTCCGTCTACTTTAATGTTCTTAAACTTAATTTTCGATCCAATTTTTTACAACCCTAGCATAGCAATAGTAATCGGATATTTTTAAAATTTGTCTGTTACCATTGAATATTACGGCAGTCCCTTTTCTTATTAAAACATTACAAACTTATAAACAAAATGATAAATTGATTGTAATTTAAAAAAGAAACGCTATTAACATAAATCAATTGAGAATTCCAACATTCGAACACACTTCGAATTATTTATCTAGGCTTTTCTATTTAATTTGATGCTTGTTTACAAGTATAAATAATAAACTTTAGAAAGTGTTTCTAGTCGTTTAACACAACACACGTATAAGTCATGTAAATATTGTGTAAGAGCACAGAAATAACATCTAAAATAAACTGCTTACAATATCCATAAATATACATTAGTTATGTAGGTACAAAATATAAAAACTACGTAATTGACTTGATCAATAATTTTACGTTGTAATCTTTCGTTTTTTTCATCTGCTCTATATTTACCTTATTAGAAACCTGTTTACTGTCATTAATTTTAAGTTTTTAACGCCTAAAACGGTTACGTTAAACTCGTGTAACGAGTTGACTCATACCCGATGCAATTTCAACAATTTCTTGCCCATCCTTGATATTCTCAATACCGGCACGCTATACACCACTCACTTTCCGATTCTATATGGATATTATTAAATCATCAACCGCTAATATCGATGATTTCTCGTATAAATAAAGCGAGAGTTTCATCTTATAAAAGTGTAATGGTGGCTTTAATGAATCTCGGATTTTTTGTATTAAAATAAGGTTAAAGCAGACAAAAAGAATGCTTGTAATGCTGCTGTGTTTACATTGCTCATAAAAGGTAAAAACTCGACCGTAAAACACGAACAGGTAGCAAAACACACAACATAACCTATCGTGTGTGCTCTATTTTAGATTTTTAAAAATAGATAGACGTAATTTTAAATGAAACGTACTGCGACTTGACCTTGCCGTTTTTTGAAATACATAAATACGCTTTTACGACCCATGATCTGCTTTGTATCTTCAACGATAACAGGAGCAATTAAAATATAATTACTAAAGATGAAATGATTGGGCACTAATAGTATTGTGTGTATGAGAAAGGTACTTACGGTTGTTCGAGGGTTCCCGGATTAAACGTGGAGAAGTCACACAGTAAAAAAAAATCGTTCACAGTCATGCTAACAAAATTAAATTTCACGAACAGCTGGACTTTTGTCAAATCAGCGCCAATTTTTACCCTTGCCGATTCTAGCGCCACCCCACCAATGACAGTCGCAACTATGTGTCCAATGGCGTAAAGGTTTTTTCGCAAACGGTTTGCGATTGAAATTCGCGATGAAGACGGTGTTCGTATTTTCGTCCAAGATGATCTTTTCCAAATCAGAATGAAGTTGATCTATAAAGAGCTCGATAAAGATGGGGAAGGGTAAGCTTTTACAACGATATTTTTACGAGCATATTTCTGTAACACATGTGCTACCACCTGCTACGGAATTTGACATGCTATTCACGCTCGCAGTACCATCAGCGTTGTGCCGGATGAACCGGAGGACATGTGGCATGCCTACAATCTCATATCGGAGGGAAATTCAGTCAAAGCCTCCACTATACGCAAAGTGCAAACCGAATCCTCAACAGGGTCTTCCACATCCAACCGGGTGAGGACCACCCTGACTATAACCGTTGAGAACATAGAATACGACACCCAAGCGTTTAAATTACGACTCAAAGGGCGGAACATCGAAGAGAATCAATATGTTAAAGTATTCATCATTTGTATGTGAATTAAACATGATGAAGTGAACTGATTGGGATTTTAGATGGGCGCTTATCACACTTTAGATTTGGAATTGAATCGCAAATTCACTTTACGCAAGCACGAATGGGATTCATGTCGTTAGAAAGGGTAGAAACGGCTTGTGATCCGACGAAGACTGCCGATGTTGCCGCTGTGATTATGCAAGAGGGTTTAGCTTACATTTGTTTGATTACCTCTAGTATGACGTTGGTGCGAGCTAAAATTGATGTATCCATTCCTAGAAAGCGGAAAAACTTTCCACAGCAACATGATAAGGTAAATTATTAATGTAAATAAAGAAAAATTGACTGGCTAATTAGAAGTAAACACAATTATTGTTAAAAATTTCACTGTATAACTGTTTAGAAAGTAGGAAAAAATTTAAATTTTTATAATTAATAATTGATGGCAGTAATGTTTTGATTAGGAACTTTTTTCCAACCAAAATTTATTTATAAGCAACAGAAAGTGTGAAAAGCAATTCAAATTGCCTGTAGAATAAGTTACCAAAAAGTTAATAACAATAAACATTAAAGATAAATATATACAATGCAATACATTTTGTACATGTTAAGTGAAATACTAAAATTAAAAAAAAAAAGTCCTAAATTAGTTTTAAAATTGCAGTTTTTTTTGTTCTAATATGTACAATTTCAGATAGGCTGTTACCTGTAGAGGCATCATAGTTATTTTGCATACATTTTTTAAAGTTTTGTAAGCTGTGATCTAGACAACTTGCACATAAGTTTTATATTAGTTTTTCTAGTGTTATTGCATTGTAGAAAACAATTCAGTGATAACAGGTCTACATAAATTAATTCCATATATTTTTCCATTAATGGTTTCCTTAGAGAACATGATTTATTTAAGAATATCTTATTAACAAAATGGACTGGGCAATTATTGAGTTTGTCTTAAAAAAAATATCTAGAAAATTATTTATTTGTGTGAGTTAATCGACGAGTAACAAAAATGCATTGAAGTGTGAATTTGAACACTTGCTATAATTTATAATGTTTACGCATTTTTCACCATATATGGTAACAATTTCGTTTAAACATGTAAGAATTTTAGAATCAACATATTTCAGTTCTAGCCATGATTAATTTCAAGTTTTTAAATACATTATGAATTTTTACAGAGTAAACCCTCTTAATTATAGCTATAATATCAGTAATGCTATCACTGGTTTCCTTTAATTTAGTTGGTTGGAATTATTATCTGTAACATTATTAAAAAAATTAAAACATTTTTTTTTCGGCCGTGTTGAAAACTCTTATTTGCTTATTCGCTACCATTCATAGCCATCTTAAAATACTGCGAAATTGCAGACAGAAAATCAAATATTTTAAGAGGACCGTTTAATAGTATAAAAAATTATAGGCTGTTTCATATAAAAAAACGCAAGTCTTGACAATATCTCAAAAAGTATGAGTTTAAGAAAAAAAAAAGATATAGCATAGAATGCTCTAGAATAAAAAGCATCCTAATAAAGTTCTTATATTGTAAATCAAGCATTTTCACATATAAAAAAGTTAAAAAAGTTAGGGTTTTTAAGGATTGCATATTATAAGAAAACGCTCTGTATCCCTTATATTAAGAAAGATATAAACCTATTTCACCAATTGATTTCTCTCTAAAAAAGAGCCATAGAAGAATAACTCAGTGTTTGTCGAATTCCTTTAGAAATATGAGTTTCCTATTAAAAGTATTGAAATTGACCCACCTTTTACAGCTGAAGCTGTCGTGTGTCACTATTAGGCAACAAGTTGTGAATATAGATGGTGTAGTTTCTACAACTCCCACTAATGTGAGGGGAGTGCTGCAAGTATCTGTCTTAGGCCCTTTATTATTTATTAGTTTTTAAATATCTTGCTAACATAAATGCTGGGCTGTTTAATTATGGGGATGATGATTCTTTTAGTGTTAAACGCATTATAAAAAGTAGGCAACTCGTTAGGACCAGACGTCATATCATTTTTGATTTTCATGATGCTAATTATACAGGGTTACGCAAATGTGTGGATACACGTGATTTCTAGTTAAATTATGGGTTCTATTAAAAATAGTCTTAAGAAAAGTTTTTGTAGTATTTTTATTCTCCTCGGTGACAGGAGGTAGAGTTTGGTAGGTGTGCGGCTTGAGATATTTATTTATCAGATTTAGCCAAAAATCAGATGTTCCCACACATTTGCCTAGCCCTGTATGAAAAAAAACTTTAAAGAACAATAATATCCTACTTAATGGAGATCCTGGGTTTCCAAAACGAAAGATTCTTATACAGGACTTTGAATGTCTCTAAAACAGAAATATTGAGAAATATTTATTCGCAGCTGTTACCCAAACTTTTACTTTTACAGGGTTTAACGAAGTTCTACGACAACGTAATGCAAGCCATTCTACGTCACGTTAGTTTCGACATCGTTAAATGCGTCTTAGTAGCATCGCCGGGTTTCGTAAAAGACCAATTTTTCGAATACATGTATCAAATGGCCGTCAAAACGGATAACAAGGTGCTACTCGACAATAAAGGCAAATTCATGTTGATCCACGCTTCATCTGGGTTCAAGCACTCGCTGCGAGGTACTCTTCCGTAATTGAACCAATCCTTTTCAGAATTAAAACAAATAATTTGCAGAGGTGCTCCAAGATCCCGCGGTTGTAGCTAAGATTGCCGACACGAAGGCCGCTAGCGAAGTTAAGATTTTAGAGACGTTTTATACGATGCTTCAACTCGAGCCGGCTAGAGCATTTTATGGGAAAAAGCATATAGAAAGGGCGAACGAATCACAAGCTATTGAAACGTTGTTAATTTCCGATAGTCTGTTCAGGTAATATCTAAATTCTATGAATCGTATGGAGGGCCTTTTTATTACTTAATTTTTATTATAGATGCAAGGATTTTGCTTTAAGAAAAGAGTATGTGCAACTGGTTGATTCCGTTAAAGAATTCGGAGGGGGAACGTTAAGATCTTCTCAAGTATGCATTACATCAGGTGAACGTGAGTACGACATAAACAAGTCTATTAGTCAAAGATAATGTTTACGTGGAAATCCGGTCATTGTGCATAAATTTGGTTAATTCTTTTTAGCTTTATATAGAGGGTGATTCTAAATATTTGCGACAAATTTTACGGGCTGACTCCTAGGGTTGTTATGATCATAAAAGTTCATATGAATATGTGCCCTAAACAGCTTAGTTTTAACGATCTACAGTAAAAAGTATTGGATATACCGCTTCGCTAATTTTAGTCATAGTTGTGCAACGACCCCATCAAACGTGATTGTTGATTGTTTTTTCTTAGCGTAGCCTTGGTGTCACTTGTTTTTCCATGGGGTTTGATAACATAATAATAATAATAATAATAATAATAATAATAATAATAATAATAATATCACTTTATTTTCAAAAACACAAGAAAAACGTCAAAAAAGGAAACAAAGGAACAACTCCTTACAAAACTAGGTATTTGAGTAATATAACTTAAATATTTGCAAAAAATCTCCCAAACTATAACAGTTTTTGTTTAATAATAAATTTTTGACAGAATTTTGAATTTCAAAAAATTGCCTGTATTTCTTTATATGATTGCGGCAGTACATTGGTATGTCTACATCCAATGAATCAATACTTTTTTGAATATTGCAGTTTATAGTTGGTGGAATAAGTAATTGTCTTAATCTAGTGATTATAAGTATGATAAACTGATTACAAAATTGATTAAATTTTATATACAAAACATAATGTTCCAATATATTAGATATCGTAAAATGTAATATTTAATGTGTTTAAAAATTGGTTTACACGAAATCACGTGGTTTAGTCCGTAGAGGCACGTTTTTGAAGGAATAAAAATCCTTTTGTGCCTGCACTGGATGCACCCCAGTAAAAACACCATACTTCAGTCTAGAATAAAAATCTGAAATAGTACACCGTTTTCAATACATCCATCTACAACAACTCTGTTTTAGATGGTACAACGAATAATTTATCCGTGCTAAATTCTTCCTAAGAAAGTCGACATGGGTTTTCCAACTTAAGGTAGTTTCAAAAATTAAGCCAAGTATCTTAGTTGTGTCACTTACTGGTATAGAGAAATTTAGCAATTGCAATGAAGATATATTTTGATTTATGTTGTTTTTGGTTTTAAATAGTACTAGATTTCTTTTATCTTTGTTGATTACAATTTTATTTAAAGAGGCCCAGTTATTGACCGAGATAAAGTGTGATTCTATTTTTTGAAATACAATGTTGCTTGTTATTAGAAGTGGTGACAATGTTTATATCATCCGCATATAAGATTATATTGTTTGCGTTTACATATTTAGGAAGTCATTGATGAAATATTAAAAACAAAGTTGGGCCTAAAAACAGATTCCCTGCGGTTATACCAACTTCCATTTTTACTGGTTTTGATTTACATTTTTACAAGCCCACTTTTGGAACGATCAGATAATATTATAAACCAATTTCTCATAAATTGAAAAAGTTTTCTGTCTGAGTTGCATTGCATGAGATTTGGACCAAATGCTCTTACAATTACTTACTCGTAAACAATACGGCTATCCGGTGAAATTTCATAGTTTTTGTCTGTTGAGTGTGGGCTGCCGCAGGGTCTATCTTGGACCCCTTGTTGAACACCATATATACGTCTGAAATGGGTTGAGCTACAATTCCCTTGAGCTGCAATTCCCAGTTTTACGCTGACGATACTAAGGTATATGAATCGTTCACCGTAACCGATACTTTTTCAGCTTTTGAACAAATAAACCAACAAATAAACTTCGCGGATTAGAGTACGTTATTTTTTAAGCAAATTCTTTAGTAATATTGGCGACACTGGGCTACTTTTAAACTACACTTCAAATTGTGATAGCTGTCAGTGACAAACCAAAATTAGAAACGGTTGAATTTTATTGTATTGTAACGAGCGCCAACTTTTTAAACTGGCGGTTCCGATAGGCGCCCTTAGATGGCGCTAGCATAGTGGAAGAAAGAACTACCTACGAGGAATGCCAGAGGGCAGTACCGGGTCGAAGATTCGTGAATATTCTCCTGAAATCTAGAAGGACGTTCTAGAAGTGTCCCGAACAATCTGGAAGTTTCGCGCCAGCTATAAATAACTCGTCGGGTTGGCCAGGAGGCAGTCAGTCGATACGAGTTAGATAGTGCGGATCGCGAGTGAATTAGTACGTGTAATATAAATATCGGTGCAAATAAATCGTTTACATAAATAAAAGACATATAGTGATTTTATTAATAAGCATTTTTAATAGATTTTAAATACCGTTAATTGTGTTAATAGAATAAGTTAATTTAAATATATCGCCTGTGTGTTTTTCTAAACCCCGACAACGTTTTAACAAATCGAAAAACGTTACAGTATGTTAGAATTACAACACAAAATATTATTACCGAAAGTTACTTTAGAACTGGTCGAAAAATGGGGAATAGGTTTATATCATCAATTACTTACGCACAGCTTTTAAGTCATATTCTGGCTTGTATAGACAAATTTCGTGTAATTGGGGCGGTAATTTGTAAACCTGGCGGTGGTGCACCTTAAAAAACGCAACCTAAAATATAAATGCGAAAGTTTTCTCCAGAAGTTTTATCGTTGGGGGAATAAATAGTCAAATCTATGCAAGGACCGATTTCACTGGCTTATCTGATTATAGCTTGTATGTATGCATGTAAACGCCGATTCATGTTTCTCATCATTTTAATACAGAATTAGAACAATTGACGGGGATAGCTGCAATATTACGCTTTCCAATGCCGGAACTCGACGAAGATACGGGCGACAGTGAATCCGATGACTGAAATCGAAATTAGAAAAGTCACCTGCCTGCGCAATCTATGAAGCTAATAAATCGATTGTTTTTAGTTTAATTACTAATTTGAGATTGTTTGACCCTTACTAGGAGAATTATTTATATGAATATCTGTTACGTGTATAAAGAAAGTTATTGCGACTTGTAGTGTAATTATTCTTATCGGTGAGATCGTGTTATTTTTATAACGGAAAAAAATATAAGAAGCATTATCCATCGTAAGAGTTTAAGATCATTGTGTACCTACGTGTTATCCGATTAATGTATTTTTTTTTTAAAGTTTAATATACACACAAGAACACTTCGTTTTCTCATTTTAAATTTAAGTATTTATAAGAAACATTTATGATATACAGGGTGTGCAAAAACTTGTATAATAAACACATTTTTTTATTTTGAATTGTTTTTATCTGAAAAATAATAATTGAAATTTGAAATATTATTGACGTAAGTGTAGTGAACTGACTTAAAAAATAAAATAAAAAAACTTAATAATTGAAACTGCAGAAAAAAACCCGCGTAAATGGAGGGCTTACTGTACTATATAATGCTCATATACAACCTTCAAGCTGACTCAAAAGAAATGTAATAGATTTTTACAAAAAGTAGTAGGATAATGAAATTTACCAAAAAGTAATAGATCTACTACAATTGTAATAAACATGGACATACTGTTTACAATTACTTTTTCTACGCTCACTTGACCTTTCGAAATACCAATAATTAGCGACAAATGTAAGCCATTCGACTCCATAAAAGAAATGGTGGTGACATCGGACATCGGTGACTGGTACAGTGACTATATACAAGAAGACAAACCAAGCTTATGGGAAAAGTGTTGCGCTTTAAAGTAACATTTTGGCGGCCAAATCCAGGTGTCGCTAGTGTTCCTACAGCCAAAAGTGGTGGGGGAGTCTGGAGGTCTAGCGAGAACAAGAACCAGAATGTAAATTAAATTATATAATAGTGCTATCTGCCAGTAGATGGCACCGTTCCACAAAGTATTAAAATGATAATAGGTTTGTTCGTTTTGGTACTAGCGTCACGCAGCTGTAAGTATTTCTGTTCGATTTGATGACAAAACGAACGGCAATCAGAAAATCTAAAGCTGAAGTCAATCCAGCGTTTTACGGCAACGTCTTACGTTGAAACAATTTACGCAGCTGGATTTTCGCGTTGAAATTTAGCAGCGTAGTTTTTCACTCTATAGATTCCTACAGTCGGTAACGAGTTTTTTTCCCATATATTAATTAGGAATAATATAACGAAATTAAAAGAAATTAAGAAGTAAAAATGTTAACGTTTTTATTGTCTATCGACTAATGTTTTTCTTTTAACGATTTTTTTATGGATAAAAGAGTTTTTTTATGAAGAAAATCGAAAGACATCACTCGAACCGGATTCTTTTGTAGATCATTTTAAGAGAAAAGAAATTAAAAAATAAGCCTCCGTTCTAAAGATTATGAGAGTTAAAAAAATGAGTAGCAATTTTCGGCCATGATGAAACGTCACAGTTTCAAGCTTTGCACGTTCTGTTATAGATGGGGCGTGCTTTGTTTGCATATTGGGTTGCGTGACAAAATAATAGTTAAATTCGTCAGAAATTTTATTACCAGGATAGTCAGATAGTGGAACATATGCGTAGCAGCATATAGTAAACGCAAAAAATACGTTTAGGTGCGTACATCATTCATAGAAGTTTAGATTAATAGATTGTCTACATTTTTCACACTTGGCGTTTAAAAATTGTCCTTTTTTGAAAAAGCTTATCAAATAATTTTTAAAATTTAAGATAAATTATAGTAGCCAACTTACGTACACATTAAACTCATGCTAATTGAAATGCAATGAATGAAAACAATGTTATAGCATTAGAAGTAAAGGTGTATGCCAACATGCGAAAATGAACTGCTTTTCCACAATGATTGAATTTGGTATACAAAAAAAAAACAAACACTTGATCAAATTTTGTGACAACAAAAGTGACAACATTAACGATTTTTTTTTATTTCGAATACACTCCTTATTCCGAATTGCTCCTAGCCCCTACTGCGATCACTCCAAGAAGACCATATTTTCAAATATCATTGTGACCAGATGATAGAATTTATACCACCGCTAAACACTCTGCTCCCATATTTGTGCAATACTATATAATAAGGTTTTTGTTTTGTTGCTAACTGAATTTAGGAAAGCAGAAAGAAAATAAACAGAACATTCTTGAAACTTTTTGACAGCATATTGCTATCGGTTTTATGAAAGTGAGTAATAATATTAAAATTTGATATCCGAGATTTCTGCCAATGGAAGTTAAAAAGAAAAACTCGTTATTTACTTAAATTGAATTTCACTTGAAATATGTTTACTTCCCCCACTCTAAAAATATGAATATTTGTAATATAAGTCACAAAATGAGATAACAATCAGAATTTTCACTCCCTGGCGGTCTTTGATATTTTAAATGCTTTATATTGTGATTTCGGACACCATCTTTGCAGAATAGACTTCAAGGAATTGCAATAACGACAATTTGTTTTCACCGGGGCTGCACTAGATTTATTTAAAAAAAATATTTTTTGGACTATTTAATATAAAAATTGAAGTAACATGTAGGTATGTGTTTAACAATTTTTTAATGAAGAAATATTTAACCCTGAAATACTAACGCTTTTACATGCGTGGTTACTAAACGGAATAAAAAGGAAACAAAACTATTAAACGTCACAATTTAATGCATATAATTTGGTTCTATATAGACTTGACTTGTCTTCTTGTATATAGTCACTGGACTGGTATTAAAAATAACTAGAGAGAAATTAAATAAATTGTAAATATATTTAAACAATTTTTATTATAACGATTAAGTCTTTGCATTACCCTCATTTTTTTTATGTTTCTGTGATTTCTTCTGCTGTTTCGCCTTCTCGTCGTGTACTCTTCGTTTCTTCTTCAATAACCACGCTTCCTTACCCCGTTCTCGCTTACCCTGCATCATACTCTTGTATAACTTTCGATGTTTCTTCTTAATCATCTTTTCCCTCAGCTTATATTCCTGCCTTTCCTGTCGCGTTTTCTCCCAGGGTTGTTCCTTGGTTACCTCACCTGGTTTGACTCCTAATTTGGGTTTCTGCGAATAAATATTAAAAATGAACACCAAATACTACAAGAGTATTTAAGTAAACAATTTACCTCTTCTTCTACTGCTGTTTCCTCTTCATTTTCGCTTTCTTCGTCGTTTTCAGATCCTTCAACTTCGGCCTCCATGTTCTGATTTGTTTCTTTATCACTTTCATCCTCAGATTCCTCTTTGTGCATCTGTTCTACAGTCTCAGAATCATATAAAGCTAATTCCTCTGGAGGAACATAACTGTCTTCACGATTCTTATCGACGAACGGTGATAAATGTGGAGGTAAAGTTTCTCCCATGAAATATTTACTAACCGGAAGTAACGTTCTTGCGTTTACACAATCAAATATCCATTGAGGTTGGACGTAATATCTCGAAATATATTTTTTCTCCATAGAGTTTCTATCAACAATCTGGTGTGTGATTGTCTCATCTGTTTCCTCGAAAGTTGCACCAATAAATAAAGATTTTTCCCAGGAAACTTCCCCACAGAAACAGCGGATGATAAAAACTAATGATTCTCGGGGAACTTCACGATTTAAAAAGAATTTTAACCCTTTAAACAGATTTTTGAGTGTTTTTATCGATTCTACTTCTTTCTTAGCGTTTTCAATTGCTTCTGGATTATCTTCCATATTAAAATCATCCATTTCTACTTCATCTTCACCCCCAATTGTTGTTTTCGAAAGTGGAACATTTAAAGCTGCAATGCGTTCAGAAACAAAAACTTTTTCATCCGCAAATGCTCTTTCACTATCGGTTTGATTGTCAGCAGTTGCGAATTTGGGCGGGTAAAATAAATTTAACATGTGATACAGACGGAAATTCACAAACCCAAGCATTATTGTATAAAATTCGACAAACGTGGACATAATTTTAAAATCGACTTCCGTCTTCGATTGCGGTTCAAAGGAAAAATGATGTGGAACAATCCAGGTTATAGTCTCTCCTTTTATCTCTGCTTGGAAGTAATATCCTTTAATTGAAATGAAAACTTTCCGCAATGCTTTAGCTTCAATAACCGCATGCAAAAACTCGATTGTTAATCGCCTACATAAATCGGATTGATCGCGTGGCAAATGAGACAGAGATGGAAATGTGCTGAACAGGAAACATAACGTCAAACAATCATCTAAATCCCGCAACGCATCACCGAAAGTTGGGTACCTTTCCTTCACAATATGATCTAATTTCAACGTCGGGTGATTTTCTAGATACCTGCGTAGTGCTTTAAAATCCTTAACAGCTTTTGCACGTCCAACTTTTCTGTTGAATATCTTATATTCCCTCAACTTCCATATTATAGGCTCGTGCATTAAGAATTGGATGTCTTTTATATGGTAGAGAGTTTTGATGCCAGGAACTCCTTTCTGCGCGCGTTTTCTATTTCTGGGTTCCCTTGGATATATGCCCTTAATGATACAGAGTCGCCTAAAATCGTTGAGTGATAATTGCAGCTTACGTAAAGCATTTCTTCTTGATATAAACTGTGCGCCTTCACCAGTTGAATACTGGAAAATAAGATGTTGCTTTTATTGTATTACTTGTATTTATTGCTTTATGCAAGTGAACAAACCTTCTTCTTCCTTTTTGACACCATTTTATTTCTTAAACGTGTTTAAAATTGCCGTTAAAGGTGTTCTACAACTCAAATGCTAGGTTATATAAAACACGTGTAATTTGAGTGAAGTTTATTATAGTGGGTTTTGCTTCTGTCATAAATAATATAGGTTAGATTTCCGCCATGAAATACCAATATTATTTAGTTGTACAATTAAAATCACTAAAAGTTCTTTATTTCATTTTCAAAATAAAAAGAAAATAATTGTAAATTGTAATAAAGTGTAATACGGAACTCTGAAGCTATAACTGTACAATGAAAATATTTGTTAATATAAAATTATCATCCGTTTATTATTTCTATTTTGAAAATAGTTGTTTATTGTTGATTTTAAAAAGGATACGTTGTATGCCTGCGTTTCAAATCTTACAAAATACAAAAGTAAAATTTTAATTTTTAAGCTAACGTCTCTGGCTTTGTTAATTTAAATTTTTCTATGTAAAAAAAATGCGCAAACGAGCCTAATTATGGATAGAATGCGAAATTTGTTTATTAATACAATACTTTTTAATAAGTACTCTATATTGTGCCTACAGAATTAAACTGAAAACATCCCAAGGTGTTTTTTATTAAAAAAAAAATCAATTTTCTTTTGAAATTATTTATTTATAAAAAAAATATCCACAGTTTTATTACAATATGATAATTATAATATAATACCAAACTGATATATTGACTGATATTATGTTGAAATGATATAGAAATTAAACAAAAATAATAAGGACAGACGTCAATTGCAAAATATAATATTTACACATACGAATAAAAAAATTTATTGTTTTCTTTTCTTACATCAATCGTGTGAGTTACAAAAACTCTAAAGAAACCTTTGGTTTTCTCCAGCTATCACAAAATACACAAATTAAAACAGAGTTACAATACAAAAATGTACAGTAAAAAACATATCTTATTCAAATTTACAAGGGAGATATTTTTTTACACGACTTCCTGAGTGACCTAACGGAATACGGGATAAATAAGAATTAAATTAATATATAGTACGGCGAGAAGTTTAATGTTGTAAAGCAAACAAAATATTGTACAAAGTAAGAGTTTAATCAGTTTTCGTTTAATATTGTGTTAAATAGAGTAAATTTACAGTCTTGAGAATAAATAAAATGAGCGTTTCTGCTCCTTAAATTTAGTTTAAAGATATAAAATATTTTGATATAAAAATATACAATTTACAGATATTTACAATAATTATTTACATATTATATAAAACAAATAGAGATCATCAAAATTTTATGAATTCTGCTCTGTTTTGTTTTGGAACGGAAAATGTATACAGAGAGTACCAACAAAAAAATGCAAATGAGAATTTCTTAGAGGAAAAAGGCATTTGAGAGTTATCGAAAGTTCCAATTTTATACAGCGACTATTTTGCTAGGGTCTACTTTTACCCTAATAAACATTGTGTCGTCTTTCATGAAATGTCGCTTTTTCAACATCTCGTGCGAGACAAATTTCGGAAAACCGAAACCCAAAGAGTCGGGCTCTTTGCTCGGTCTTTGGAAATTCTTCCACGTTGGATCTGGGATGAAGCTTTCGACGATATTGCAGGCCTTCTCCGGACAAGAAGACTGGTCGAAGAGTGTGAATGAGACAGAGTGAGCGAAAGGCCATCTCAGGAGGGCATCGTACTCGCCCGGGAGGATTTTTATGTAGACTGAGATATGTGTGTCCTCACCAGCACCGTTGCCATTCGGAAAAAGTGACGCCTATAACAAAAAAATAAAAAGTTAGAGAAACTTTTAATTTCGAACGAATTTGCGCCATCTATTACGTGATAATCTAAGCTCAAACTTAATAGGTTAAAGTACAGATGGCTCTGATACGAAAAACATCGAAATTTAATTTACCTGGAGTTTGTAACCGTATTGACTAGTATAAAAAGGCGGTGACACCAATTCCATCCCTTCTTTTGTTTTCGCTTCAGTCATTTTCGCGTTAAAATCGCTAATTTTCCAAATAAGGGTGCCGGAATAGTTCAACGATAACCTAGAGAGAGCGCTCTTCAACGACGCTATCTGGTGTTGCTGTTTCGTAACTACATTGCACATTAAAGTTAAATGCTGCTGGCAATTCTCTTCTAAATGTTTCTCCATTGAATATCTAGGCCCCTAGAAAATAAATTAAATAATCGAATTAAAATTTAAATAAAGAAATATTATCAAAAAGATTGAACCTACTTTGAACCTGCACCCCGCGTCCTTGAACGAGCAATTCGTAACAGAAACGGTGCAATGATCTTTCAAGTGGATATCCAACTCTTCCCTTGCCAACAAGTTAGTGTCGCACCTGTTGGGGCAAGCCACCGGCACGCGTCCACACTTTACGTGATGTGCCGCTAGGGTGTCGGCTACAAAGTCTTTGGTACAATATCGGCACGCCAGGAGGCGTTTTGAGCATTCCCCGGCTTTGTGTTGGCTCAAGTGGCGTCTTTGGATCTTCATACCGCATTTGTTTTCGCAATACATGGGTTCATAGCCGCAGGACCCGATGTGGTTCTGTAAAAAAAGAGATTTTGTGATAAAACAGGAAGATAACCTATTTTTTTTTTGTTTCAGGTATTTGAATAAAGTATTTTTCTTTTTTTGGTAATTTTATCATTTTTCAGGTTGGTTACATTGAGCACAATTTAAGTTGGTAGTATTGGGGATTTGACAACTTTAATTTGGGGAAAGAAAGGTTTTTGTGATAGAAGAGTATGGGTAATCAGATTTTAGTTCTTATTCTAAGGAATAAGATTTATTTTTTGGTGATTTTACGATATTTATGGCTGGTAACGCTGAAAGAATCTCGATTTACAATTGGGCAGATTTGTGCGGAAAAAAAGGAATTTTAAGATACAAACAGTAGGATAATCTATTTTTTCTAGTGGATTTTCATTCTAATTTTAATTTCAATAAAGCACTTTTGGTAGCTTTAAGGCATTTGTCATTGGCTGCGTTGAGTGAAGTTTGAGTTGGTAGTATATTTTTTACAACTGTTAAACAGAACCAAATTTTTTGTTTATAATAATACTTTTATTACTAAAAATAATTGCGGGAAATTTGAATTTGGTTCACTGGGATCTGCATTGCGCAAAAGTTGTTGTAATTTTAACAGCTCTATTTAGACAGAAGAAGAGTTTATGATAGATCACCTACTTTTTTTCATCGGTTTTCTGATTTCATGCGCTATCATTTCTTTTTCAATGTAAGGGATTTGTGATTGGTTACATTGGGCGGAGCTTCAATTGATTATGTTGTAATTTTGACAACTTTATTTTGTAGTACAATGATATGGTAATCTTCCTTTTTTTATGAGATTTTAGTTTTGGATTGTTTTTTGAGTAGTAAATAGTACAATACAGTGTATCTCCGGATCGACGAATGAATATAATTATATAAAAAAGTCTGAAAAATCTTGTGAGTTGAAATTTAATCTTCTAGGGTTGAGTCCTGCTTAGATAGAAAGTAATTTGTGCCATACTTTTAGTTTTGAAAAATCAAGCATGCCTTGGAATTTTACAAAATAGTTACTTTTCCCATTGGCAAAATTTAAATTTCCCGCAATTATTTCTAGTAACTTCAATATTGAAACACGAAATTATCAAAAATTTTGTATTAGATTACTAGTTACTTTGATGTCTTTCTGTTGGAGTTACTAAGAATAATTGTGGGAAATTCAAATTTTGCTACTAGGGGAAGTGCCTTTTTGTAGGAGATACGACAAAATATTATTAAGAAAAGTTGTTCAGATTAATGCATTATGCAAGTATGCAAAATTTAAACAAAATTAAAGAATGCTTTGGAAATTTACAAAAAAAAGTGACCCTTCCCGCTAATAATGTATCTTTTTGGAGGAGATTCGAGAAAATGGAATTATGATTGATAAATTATGCAAGTGTGCAAAATTTAAACAATATCGAACATTCCTTGGAACAATAATTTATCAATTTCCACAAAAAAAGTCACTTTATTAGTGAGAAAAACTATCTTTTTGTAAATTTCCAAGGCATGCTTGATTTTTCAAAAACTAAAAGTATGGCATAAATTACTTTCTAACCCTAGAAGATGAAATTTCAATTCAATTATTTTTAATTCTTTTTACCTATACAGCCGTCGATCCGGGAACACACTGTATATTAAGTGCCCCGCTTCAGATTCCAATTTCAACGCCATCTATCAATAAACGAAAAAATATATCAGACAAAATTTTCGTATATTTTTATACGTAGAATCCAAATCTGCAATAAAAAATTCATATTTTAAAGTGGGAAGGAAGGGTGAAGGATCGTGTTTGGTGTCCTTGAATAGATTTTTGAAAATAATTAAAGGTGTGTTCTTTTTTTCGATTCAAGGTGTATTTCTCGAGATATTTGGTTGTCCCGGAACTTTTAGTACACCCAGTATGTAATAGTGTAGTAAATAAGTTATCTAGTTACATTACCTCTTTGATAGAATTTTTTTTTGATTTTTTAAAAATTCTAAATTCAAAAAACTTGTAATTTTATTATTATATTGGAAATTTGTAAGTATTATTTTTACATCTTTCATTACTACTGCTTCATATCCCTTGTAATATTGTAGATTTCCTCCTGACGAAGTCATAAAATATATGACGAAATATTGAGGTGATAAAATAGTTTTATTAAATAGACCGTATTACCCGTACATCTTAGTTTATTCCGTAAATACAATATATATATATTGTTTGGTAATTTTAAGCAGTTTAAAAAATGAGTATTATAATAATTTTAACAACTTCATCGTTGTCATCACTGTTTTGCAGTGATTTTGTGATAAATAGTAAGAAAACTTAATTTTTTCTATAAGATTTTTCGTTTCAAATATAATGTAATAAACTGTTTTTAGAAAGTAAAGCTATATGAGATTCTTTCAATTGATTTTCGCTTTGGGTAGTTTTGGATAAAGTATTTTGTTTTTTCCTGGTAATTTTAAGACATTGGAGTTTGGTGGCATTGGGAAAAAAATTAAATTACTGCTATTATGATTTTGACAGCTTTAATTTCACAAAAAAAGGAGATAGTAGAATATTAAGTTAATCTGTCTATGACTAACAGCTTCTTGCGGGTTTCGCCGTGTGTCAAAACTTTCGCTCGACGTTTCGCTGTTCATACTGACAGCTTCTTCTGGACTGCTGAACTGGTTCAGTTATCCAGAAGAAGCTGTCAATATGAACAGCGAAACGTCGAGCGAAAGTTTTGACACACGGCGAAACCCGCAAGAAGCTGTTAGTTATAGTTACACCGGCCGTGAAAGCCTACGCAGTGTTAATCTGTCTATGAGTTCTGGGTTTTAGGTATTTTATCACTATGAATAATAACATGTTTGTAAATTGTCTACATATAATGTGATTATATGACTTTAAATAATAGGTGTGTAACTTTTGAAACACCGTGTATATATCGTACACTAACATACAAAAATATCGAAACGGCAAATTAAAATTAGAAATCAAATACGAAAACATCCATCTGAAATACCGATGTTACCCAGACCAACATCTACTTGGGATTTCTACACTTGCCGTTCCATTCTATATCGACTTTTATATCTGCATATTCGCCCGCGGGATATCAGATGACATACACACAACCGAGACCCATGCGCATACACGCAGAGAAATCTGAACCGTACTCGACGGAATCGGCGTTAAGAACTCCGCTAACCGGAGAGAAAATACGGCGAGGTCACTCAAGGTCATCCCGGAGAGATGAGAAACACTGGGCGTGGCTTGTAGTTGTGCGGGAAAAGACATGAATGAACTCGTTCTGCGACTAGCAAACGCGATCCGGGCTTTATTCTTGTTATAGTTAAATTTAAATCTTAGGAAGAAGTCACATGCTTTTATGTCACAACGACCAATGACTATAATAAGAGAATCATTTATAGGAGGCTGAGAGTCGCAAAGTGATCGTATGAAGGTCTTGTAGATGCAGATATTGCTGGAGTCTTGAATTTAGGTCGACTTAGTGTTATGTTCATGGTCACGCAGTTTGTGTAACGATGTAATAAAAGTGCATATAGTAGTACCGCAAGTCGTAAATGATACAAATAGAAAATAATAAGAATAAATAAGAACTCATACCTATGAAATGTGGAAGTGTTATTCTAAAATTATTAGCAATTTATCATATTGAGCTATAAAAAGAGTAATTAAAACACTATTAGTGTTACAATGACGTTTGTTGTGATACGAGTACAAGTACAACTTTTACTGAATACACTTATTACTATTACAACAGTCATTATAAAAAGTGTTCTTTTTTAATACTATTTTTCTATTTCACATTAATTTACGTTTATTTATTACTTAAAATGAGATTTCTTATCCGTGCAAGGAATTTCACTGCTTCCATGTCTTGTCTCATGCGCAATTCCATGCAAAAGCCACTAGCGTCTAGCCCCAGAACCGTTACAATTCCTCCCGCCAATCAGAGCATTTCGTAATTGATCATATGTTGTTACAGCGCGCGAAGTACAAAATTCACTGCAAAGAAATATGTAGAATGCATACAAATGCACTCCAAATGAGATTGGCAAAGAATATAAAATTTTGTATTTGAATTGTTAAATATTATATATGTGCTAAGAATGACATAAGATAATCCACCACTTGTAATAAGTGTGAATAAGTCCATTGATTTGAAAAATAAAGATAATAGTTGTGTTGTTTAGATGTCGGTCAGTAATAGTGGTAATAGTAAAAGTGGTTGATGAAAATAAATATTTATTAAAGTTAAAGCGAAGTGAAAGCTGGATGAAAGATATGGAAGAAATTGGGAAATTTAAAGATGCAAATACATTTGATTTATGGAAATTTGAAGCTTACATTATTTTAAAGTCACAATTTATATATGTTGGGTGGATGGAACTGATAAATTACTTGTTACTGTCTGATCAATGAAGATACTAAAACTACATAGTTGAAGGAACACGCAAAAGCACAAAGAATAATACTAGCAACTCTTTTGAAGAATCCGAATCTACACATCATCAACAGGAAACAGCGCAAGATATGTACGAAAAATTGATAAAACATACATGGTGAAAGTCAACAAAACACAAAATTTGACGCAATGCAAAATTTTTCAAATATGTGTATAACAAACAAGATGATATATCAATACATATTAGCAAGATACAGAATGTAGTTATCATAATTAAAGCATCAGATGGAGCAGTTGATGATGTTATGGTGATATCGAAGATCCTATCGACATTGCTGAGTGGATACCCACATTTTCACACTGCCCGGGATTCTACAAGCTTAGTGGAAAAGACAGTAGAGAATTTGGTGGTTAGGAAGTAGCTTGCTTTAATCTAACAGTGGAAGCTCGACAGAAAAAGTATCCTTCAAAACGAAAGAAATTAAGTGGAAAAACAAGTTGAAACTGATAAATGTATATTAAATGATGTGCTTTATGTTCCTGAATTGTATAAAAAACTTATTATCAGTCAGCTCAATAACAGACGAAGATGGTATTGTGGTTTTTAAAACAGAAAGCGTTGAAATATTTAAAGATGGTGAGATATTACTAAGAGGATCGAAAAATGCAAATGGTATATATACAGTGGATTTAAAAGGAGGAAAATGGTCTGATATCTTTAGAAACTCAGAAATGCATATTTAGAAGTGGTGATAGCACAATCATTCTAGCTATATATGTGGATGATGGAATTCTAGTTGGAAACGATAAAAAACAAATAGATATGTTACTTACAAGGCTGTAAAATAAGTTTCAAATGAAAATATATAAAAATTTAAACACTTTCATTGGAATTGAAATTAATAGATCAAATGATGGTTTAATATTGAAGCAAGAAAAATACATTATAAATGTTTTGGAAACATGTAAAATGAAATATTCAAAATAGGTAGAAACACCTATTGCCAACACAACTAACAAAATAGATAATAAACAGATATCTTTGAAGTTTCCATACAGGGAATTAGTGGAAAGTGTATCCTGTAAGACAAAACCAGATTTAGTATTTGCGATAAACTTTGAAAGCCGTTTTGTGGAAGATCCAAGAGTGCTGACCATCATTAATTTGAAAAGAACATTATGATAGTAAGACTTGTGGAGTAAAGTACTTAGCGGAAATAAATACTGTTGCAAGCCTATTGCGATTCTAATTATGGTGGTTGTGAAGATTCCAAACACAGTACAACTGGATATGTTTTCATGTATTGCGGTGGTCCAATAGCGTGGTGTTCCAGATGTCAGCCGATAGTTTTGTTATCAACCACGGAAGCTGAATTTGTTGCAACAGCGGATTGTTAGTTAGAACTAATGTACTTAAAATGCTTAGTGACTAAAATTTTAAATATGGATGTGAAATTAAAATTAAATGTAGACAATTAAAGTGCAATCAAACTAATCAAAAATGGAGTGTTCAATAAGTGCAGTAAACACATAGACGTTCGATGTAAGTTTCTGTCGGAAACGGGAATTTAAAGGATTGAGAAGTAGAATTATGTAATAATATTTAGATAATTAATATTGAATGTTAAGATTTGTATGATTATCATGTTACAAATCGTGGATTAAAGAAGCTAATTCACCACTTGTAATAAGTGTAAATAAGCTACTGTCGATTTGGTTGTTAAAAAAAAATGGTAGTTGTATCTTATTGTTTACATGTCGAGCAGTAATAGCAAAAGTCGTTGATGAAAATAAATATATATTGAAGTTAAAACAGCAGTTTATTAAAAATATAAAAACAATCAAAAAGCCTTTTCTTTATCCTCTCTCTCCAACTCATTTGTTATTTATTGGTTAGTTGATCAGTTCAAGTTAAGTTAAAATCTAAAAATCTGCATTATTTTTTTGCTCCTTTGGGAATAGCATGGAGATATAATTTTTGCTATTCCCGTTTGGAGTGTATTTTGTATACGTATATTTCTTTGCAGTGAATTTTGTACTTCGCGCGCTGTAATAACATGATCAATGAAATGCTCTGATTGGCGGGAGGAATTGTAACGGTTCTGGGGCTAGACGCTAGTGCAAAAGCCTATGTACAAGAGTTGTACTACCAACCACGGGATGGTATTTATCTTGGTTAATATTAGCGGTTCTTATATTTAGTGTTGACAAAGGACACCGAGTACTGCAATCGCTTTAAGTCATATTGTGTTGACTAATTCGAGAAGCCAATATAAGTACTTTTAGAAATATCTTCTTTACTATGTTTGTTAGTTTATTATTTTTTTTTACTGCTGGAAACATTTCGCAATTTTTGTTTTCTGCTCTGTTCATGTTGATATTACGAAACCATGGTGTTTTATTGTTGTGTTCCGTGTTGCAGAAATACAAGCAAGTGGACATCAAATATGAAAGACGATCGTATTGTGATGCTAACTTCGCAATGAAATGAAGTTACGTTTGCAACTAAGAATGAAGGACAAATGTAATGCTACCTCATTGCCAACAAGTTTTCTTTGTTATGAATTGTTGGAGGAGTGTATTATATTTAAATTTTCTTAGGTTACACTGAAGAAGATTGCTTTCTGCTTCTAAAGTCGGAAATATCGACCCCACTTTCAGTGCATTTGTAAATTCATTTAAGACGTTAATGATAATAAATTTTATGTCGAGGGAGCTTTAGCTTCATTAAAACAATATATACAGTCCCCAAATATTATAAGAGTCAATGCCTTTGTCGCATTTGGAGGATCAGGGTTAGAACTTTCGACTGGAATTGTTTAAATTCATTTTGTTGTGAAGTATGTGGCAAAGATAATTAAAAAAAAATTAAAACATGCTATCTTAATTGTTGAAAAAGTGTACGACCCAAATAAATTATTAACGCCAAATAATCCATATTTAAAAGCTCTTGTTAAACATATGGTTGTTTGTTTTGTTGAAGTAAAAAGGAGTATAGATACTAGAAATATAAATGATAATATTAAAAAATTAGCGTTTCAACTGTATAATAAAAGTAAATAGCAAAAAAGATGATTAAAGATAGGTAGATATTTACCATAAATTTTTGAAATTGTCTTTAGAATCAATGTTTGCTTATCAAGATGTATAAATTTTTACTGGTAATTTAAGTATATTATGAATATTATATGTGTATTGAAAATTAATTCATTTTCCGCTTTGTTTAAATTGTTTACATACCTTCAGATTTATAACTATAAGGAATATTATTTCAAGTATGTATTACACTATCATACACTATTTTGAAGATTAACAAAATCATAGCCAATATCTATCTGTTTATCTACCTATTAGACCAGTTTCTAACTTGCCTTTTAACCACCTTTACACTAAGAGATTTAGATTAGATTTATTGTTGTGGAAATTAGCTATTTTTGTAAAATCATCTTTACTATTTCAGACATACAGTATAGTAGAAACTGCTGATGATTTTACACAAATAACTAATTTCCACAATATTAAGTACACTTCTCACAGAAAAAATTGGGACACCAGCAACCGTGAATTTTAAAATTTCTTGGATGTAAATGCAGCTTTCAGAGGATATATGCACTTATCAAAGCCATAAATTACTTTTGTGTGTGTATTATTGCGATCAAAGGTAAAGACTAAGAATTTATACAGAAATATAAATATATAGAGAGAAAAAGGTTTATACATTAAATAAACACATTGGAATTTCGGTGGCAGTGTTTCCTTAGAAATACCGAATACGGAAATATTAATACAAAAAAAATACATAACAACAAAAAGACCTCTTGAGTAGACGGCACCATTTAGAAATAGGCATAGGTATATGTATTTAACTTGTTTGATGTTATCTAGGGATGATTCTTTTTTGGGGTATGGCATACCCCACCACACTAACGAAGGGGTAAGAAAACATATGGCGATGTGATTTTAAAATTATATTACCTATTACTGCGATATTAATTGCTTAGTTTGATTTATGCTCGCGAGTATTGCTTTAGCAATAGAGAATATGTCAATCAGCCTCCTGAGTTTTTGAACAATGTGATTTTCACATTGACTAATTACACTATTATTGATGTATTCATTATTGTTGTTGTTTAGCATTCTTAAATATTGTATTACTATAAAATATTTTTCTATGTTTTAAAAAATTACCAAAAACAGTTTAAGATTATTTATAACATTTTTACAGCAATTAATTTCTCAAAGATATTATTTATTTTATTTACCCTTCGTTTATTGTATTTTCAAGAAATATATCTTAACTATCGCCTATGTAATCCAATGTCGTTCTATTTTATTGAAATATAGCTAACACTTTTAGTCTGTAACAGCTTCAGGCAGTAGCAACGAAAAAGTATTAAATGTATCAAATTCAAAAATAAATATTTTAGCACTAACTGAAATTGACGAATAATATGCTTTCTTACAATGTTTGTTATGTATTATAAATCCAATAATATTTTAAATAATTGTTAATAAACCTGTGCTACATATAGACAGTTGGTAAAGAGACCCAGTGTTGGCCATATTTCAAGAAAATAGATCAACGACGTCAGATTACACCGGCGATAGCTAAGATATATTTCCTGAAAATACAATAAGCAGATGGTTCATAAAATAAATAATTCCTTTGCGAACTTAATTGCTTTATTTAAGAATTTTATAAATAATCTTAAACCTGGTTTTGGTAAATTTTTATAGATAGAAGAAAACTTTACAGTAATACAATATTTAAGAATATTAAACAACAATAGTAATTAATACATCAATAATAATAATAATAACTCAGCACTACAGCCTTGAAGGCCCTTGGCTAGAGTGCCGGAACACACCGAGCCACTGAGAAGCGTTGTCCGAATGGTGACCCAACCAACAACCGGTACCGCATATTGCTGCTTGACTTTCAAGATTGGCAATGATGCACCCTTCCTTCTCAGCCGTACTGCCGGCACATCAATAATAGTGTAGTCAATAAATCTGTGAAAATCACATTATCCCAAAACTGAGGAGGCTGACTGACATATTGTCTATTGCTAAACACTCGCGAGCATAAATCCAAGTAAGTAACTAATATCACAGCAGCACTAACAAGTAACATAATATTAAACAATAAAATCCCATCACCACACGTTTTCTTAAAAAAGAATTATCTCTACATAACATCGAACAAGTTAAATACATATATATTTCTAAATGAAGCCGTCTATTCAAGAGTTCTTTTTGTTGTTATGTATATTTTTTTTTCATTGGTATTTCTAAAGGAAATGCCGCCTCCGAAACTCCGATTTGTTTATTCTATACATAAACCTTTTTATCTCTATATATTTATTTTTCTGTTTAAATTTCTAGTCGTTACCTTTGATCGCAATAATATATATAATTAAGTGATTTATGGCTGTGATAAGTGAATACGTCCTCCGAAAGTTGCATTTACAATCAAGAAATTTTAAAATTCTGAATTGCTGGTGTCCCGATTTTTCCTGTGAGAAGTGTACATACTATATTTTTAAATAATATTTAAATTTGCATATACCGCCATAATGCATTTCAATATAGCGCTCGGTAACTTTTTGTCTTAACTAAACTCTTAAGAAAGTCGTGTGAGTTCCATAACAATAATGTTATTTATCTATGCTACTAACCTCGCATAAAATGTCACCACACACAATGTCCAACTAAAAGTTCCATTTTGCGACACTGTTTTTCAGTAAAACAGTTAAATAAAGTTCTCATCGTAAATGCAAAATAGAAAAATTATGTTTTTTTAATATGATTTAAGAAAATGATTACTGACAAAAAATATTTTCTACAATTTTGACAAATCATGAAATCCCTATGTAATTATGCTTTTTAATGTGTAATACTTGGCATAATATCAAATTAATTCGTGAAATCTCTGTCTACCACTATCTAGTCACAATGTATAAATCATTAATTGGTTCCTATTTTAGAACATTTCGCAACACTTAATCGAAAATCCCCGTATTTCCAATATTCATAAAATCACAGCCAATACGATAGGTAGTAATATGCAAGTTTAAAGAGTACGAAAACAGGTTATGCCCATTCGGTTCGTGTGGTAGTTTCGATTTCCGAGAAATCCGATGCCAAGGCGATGATTCACTCATCGTTGGAGACCCTGTGTTATCGGTTTTCTTTTTTTTCCTTTCCGTTGTTTCAGTTCTCATCGCCGACAAGGGAAAATCAGGTAGGCCACGCTTTGACAAGTCGTATAATTCGGAGTTCTCCTTTGTTGTTTTTTGAGTTTTTTATGTGTTTACGTTTCGCTGTGTATAGGATCTTTTATTTTTATAAAGCAAAAAATAATGTTATAAATATATATATGTAATGGGTGTTTACCAAATATAATATTTAACGGCCACAATATATCACCATACAATACATATAAATATGCACGTAAAAAAAATCGAAGCGTGTCTTGTCAACATACACGATAAAATTCATAAAATTTAATTAGTGTTAAGTATAAGAAAGAAAATTACATTTAACTGCACTTCTAATTAGACTAAAAACTTCACTTATGTTATCCTTCCTACCGTTTGTGTTTATTACTGTCAGTTGTAAAAAGAATAGTATAAAAAAACATAATGTTTGATTATGAAGCAGCAACTGCTACTATAACAATAGTAATGTATGCAGTAAATCTAACAACTGATAAAGCAAAGCAGAAAAGGAAAAAGAGATGTTGGATATGGCAATAATCAATGATATATGAAGCAAATTCAAATGATGAACATATTAATTAAGACACTTTCTTAAATAATCATTTCATTGCCATCTTAAAACTCGTACATACTTTTAACAACATTGTCTCATCCAAAATCACTTTGACATTGACATTTCTAAAACGTCAAACTTACCTCCAAAGTATGTCCCGTGAATTCCTTATTACAAAATTCACATCTGGCTCTCCGCTGTGGACAAGTGTACTTCAAATGATCTTCCATCAGTACCCTAGGTATCTGCGCCCCGCAATGACTCGTACACGGTATGGCGTCATGTTTACACGTATTCAAATGGCCCTGTAACGAATATAACAATCACATTGTATATCTTACAATTGCAGAATAATAATTGTTTGTAATAAAAGGACTGCTAGATTTTTCGACAGCACACTGTAATTTCTCTACAAATCTAATACAATTTTTGTTGCTTCTTGCTTCTCAATTAGTGGCACCAACGTTTCTTGGTAACGTGCATATATTACTGTGATGTACATAGTTAGTTTTACGTTATGCACGCAAGAGATTTCAACAACATACAATAATTATAAATGCTTGAAGGAATATCCGTTCCAGTGAATAACACTAAAAATAAGTGCTACAGTAAGATCTGGCAACGCTGTACATAAATGTGCGAAGTACATCGAGTAGATCAGTTACAGATATATACAGAGTGTGTAGATATTGACGAAAGACATGTATGTGGCGACCCTCTTTGTTAAAGTTTTAGCAGTTTGTCTTAATTGAAAAAAGCTTCTATTTCCTGTCTACACGACGTCTCTAAAGTTTCACTATTCAGTTAGTTAATATGCAAGCAGGATGGTTAAGTAGCGTAATATTCTAGAGTTGTCAACTGCGGTAGTTTCACCGGAAGACATCAGGAAAAACGAATATTCTTCGAGCTTACGAGTTGAGCAACAAAATCAGAGACAATACGAAACGTGCACCTAAATGTTAATTTTTGGTTCGTAGCAATACTGAACTGGTCTACATATTTCAAACACTGTCAAGAATAGGTACACCAAACTCTAATATTAATCGATGTATATTTTTACGCTGCATTCAATGCTGCAGTAAAAAGTATCATGTTTAATTTGAATGAAAAGTTTTTTTGGTTTAAAGATATCCACATTAGAAATGCGTTTTTGAACACCCTGTACATGATTCAGTGATAATTGCTATAACAACTTATATCTACGTCTTTGCACTTACATCGACATTAGTACAACCACAAAATATCTGATACCTCATGAACTATTTAATTTTACTTGAAAAGAGTGAAAACGTCAAAAATTCAACAAACTTCAAATATCTCACAAACGGTTGAGTTTAAAAACAGGAAACCCTGATTGAGCTAGTTTCAAATAACTGGGTGAATTCATTAAACCGACGAAAATTGCAGCATTTCATTTAAAATAAGAAAGAAAGATATCAACACCCTGTATACCGAAAGCGACATAAAGGTGAAAATATTTTCCTTAAATAGGTTACTGTGGGCCATGACTACACTGCAAATTTCAAAATCAAATTCATACCAGAAGTTTAAGAAAATCTAATAACCCAGTTCGATGGGACACTCTGTATATTTTAGTAAATACATATATATTTGGATGCGGAAATATATAATGTTATTTATACCTACATGAAGAAAATAAAGCTTTTTGTATAAGCAATCTTTAGTGTTCAAATCCAGTTTGACTGTTTTCATACTTCATAATTAAAATGAAAGGTTTCAGCACTGATCACAAGTATTACATATAACTGAATGCTAGTATTAAAATGTTCCATCAATTATTCATTCATTTATCGTACTGACAATGCATGAAACATGCAAAGTGTAGCAACATCAATCCTATAATTTCGGCAGTTGTAGTTGTTGGCATAGCCAGCTGAAAAGTGCTGAGGGAACCACAAAACAAAAACTATACTTAAAAAATAATAACAAATAACTCTGTACACTAAACCAGTCTAGAAGATAACTGAAGATAGCTTTATTTGGAGATTTATAAAAGATGAAGAAAACGGAATAGGAAACGATCTCAATTTCTCCAACAATGCCAGAGTTATATATTTATATTTTATATGCAATTTTTTGAACTTCA
Source organism: Protaetia brevitarsis (assembly GCA_004143645.1). NCBI lineage: Eukaryota > Metazoa > Arthropoda > Insecta > Coleoptera > Scarabaeidae > Protaetia > Protaetia brevitarsis. Next base: position 452,239 of record RXPK01000092.1, on the reverse strand, counting down.
TGAATGAAACAATCTTATTACTAGAAAAAGATGATATAACAAATACAGAGCTTCACGATATAATGAAGAACTACTTTTTTGGAGTGAAAGTTAGAAAATTATCTCAAAAAGTTTAATCCATTTCTACAAAACAGATTTACTGAAAAAGTTTTGGAGGCCTAAAACAGAACTCTAACATATTTAAATGAATTCTATTATACGACATTTCAGTGCTTTTAATATTAAAAAACATATCGTAGACTTCAATAAAGTTTTAAAATTATTAGAACCCTTAAATTATTTGTGTACAAAAAATAATACCATTTATAAGGAACGGTGAGCTTACAATGTGGGTATCACTCTTTCAGAAAAATTGTGATCTTTCGGAACCTAGGAAACTTCTTTAGCATCAGTGTCCAATACCTTTGTTGAAAGAATATTTTCAATTACGGAAGTTGTATGGCGAGACAATCGTAACAGGATAAGAGTGGAAGTTGTTAAAGCTGAATTAATAATTCGAATTAATTTCACTATAAACTGTGCAATTTTTTTAGAATATTTAGAAAGATTCAACAGAGAGCAATTGTACAAAGTTCACGAAGTCAAAGTAAGAATAATTGCAAGAAATCTTCATCTAAATAAAAGATCTATGTTTCTAAAATAATGTAATATAGTGTTTTGTATTTGTTTAAACATCAAAAAAGGTTAATTTTTTACTCTAGTCTCTAGTCGACTGAGATAGATATTTTATGTTAAAAATAACATTGTTTATATTTTTTGTGCAAATTGTCTGTTCTCCGGGTGAACTTTATTGGAAAGTTGGCAACCCTAGAGTATTCTGAAAATAACATTTTCATTGAGGATACATGTGGCAACATAGTGCAGTGAATTCAGTGTTCAAGCACACGAATAGAAAATAACCAAAAATTTCACCCCAATGAATATGGACACGATTTAATAAAACAATTAATGAGCCTTGATAAGGTGTATTGCGTAAAAAGTAAGGTTAGTGGCCGTAATATTTACATACTTTGTTGTATATTATATTGTTAGGTTTAATTGAAATAATCGTGAAAGAAGATGCCTATGGGCACCGTGCTATTTTGCCATTCGCTCTTGCAAGATCAATTCTGATGTTAATGGTCGCAGTTTCTTTGGGACAAAAATTAAGAAAGTACATAGGTAAGAAGAACTATTGTCGTTGTGCAGAGTTTCTTAGGTCACATTAAATCAATTTATTTGTTAGATACTTATTTTAAATCTTATCACTATTTATCGCAATAAATAAAAAAAAAACATTTTTCGAGTACTATAACTTCATATTAAGATATCAACAAAGAATATGGCTATAATTCTTCCATCTTACAGACATCCTGTATAACATAGTTTCAGATTATAGTTTGTTTATCTAACAACTTCTGACACATTTTTTTTCTTATCGCACCACATACCTTGCATCAAAACTCGAGAAAAAAAAGTTCCTCGACTTAAAACCTATATTTAAACTCATTAATTTCAAGAATTGTATCACACGCGATTCGATATATTAATAACAGACAATCACAATCATTCAAAAGAATAGGTCCCCAATCCTGTATCATTATGAATTGCCTCTCATAATAATCTACTATTTAACGTAGAGACAGATATGCACTTATCCCATTGAAAATAAGTTACTTCCTTTGATTGTTATATAGCCAGTACATTAATAATTACAGTTGAAACTTTCTTTCCAAACGACGACAACACAATTAATGAGTATAGAGCTTCATAGTTTGACCAAATTAGGCACATTATCATGTTTAATATGAATATATATTAGCTTTGTATTTAAATGTTACGAAATATAATTATTAAATCGCGAAAGTTAACCGTTATAAATAAATGTTATACAGGAAAATGTCAACAAACAATTAATGTTGTTTCATGCGTGTTTTAATAACTAGGTAAATGGGTGATTAATTTTTTAAAACTGTGAAATCCTTGGAAAGCTGTTTTTTGATACTGTAACGTTTTTCGGTTCTTAAAACGTTGTCGGGGTTTTAGAAAAACACACAGGCGATATATTTAAATTCACTTATTCTATTAACACTATTACGGTAATTAAAATCTATTAAAAATGCTTATTAACTATATCACTTAACCACTAATGTCTTTATTTATGTAAACGATATTTATATTACATGTACTAATTCAATCGCGACCGCACTATCGAACTCGTATCGATTGACTCCTCCTGGCCAACCCGACGCGTTATTTATAGCTGGCGCGAACGTCCAGATTGTTCGAGGGCCTTCTAGAACGTCCTCGAAGATTCTGGAGAATATTCTCGAATCTTCGACCCGGTGCTGCCCTCTGTTATTCGTCGTAGGTAGTTCTTCTTCCGCTATGCCAGCGCCATCTAGGGACGCCTATCGGAACCGCCAGTTGAAAAGTTGGCGCTCGTTACACTGCTCCCTCCTTAGATCTGTTCCGTCCCGGAACAGGAACTATCACCTCCATGAAGATACGAACAGTTCTCTCCATTCTTACACGACGAGGTCCGGAAGAAATAGCACGCTACCGTTCGTCGCCTCCCTTCTGCTGACCGCGGGTTGTAGCTGCATACTAGGAACTCTATTCCAGTATATCGGAAAATTTCTTCGAGCATGTTCCTTACGACCCTCCAGTCCAAGCCATCCAATCCACAGCCTATTTTTGGCACCCTGATCTTATTGATCTCCAGCTCCAACAGCTGCTCTCTTAAACTTATCAGGCTGTCCCACATCGTCCGGTAGGTTGGCTTGCCAACTGAGGCTTCTTTGGTCACCAAGTAGAATAAAGGCCGTTTCTTTCCTGGCAAGTGCAGAGCCTTGCCCACCTCAGGGTTCAGGCTTCGGAGATCTTGGACACCACCAAATTTCTTCTTGAATACGGTAGCTATCCCCTTGCCCATTCTTAAATCTTGGGCAACGCAATGTGCTAACGCGCACCCTTCAGGAGCCAAAAACAAATCCTCCTGAATCTCCGTTGTTACATCATGACGCACTTTGCGGCCATTCCCATACTTGTCCATAAACTCCTCATAGCTGAGTTCTTCTTCGGGGAGTCTACAAACTCGGACCATCTGCTCGTCCTCTTGATTGTCCCCAAGATAAGGAGCTAGGCGATTAAAATGCACCACTCTTGCTTTACCATTGGGTTTCTTTCTGATGCGATAATGACGTCATTAATTCGCTTTATCACTTCGTAAGGCCCGTCCCACGATCGTTGCAGCTTAGGTGAGAAGCCTCGACGTCGCTGAGGATTGAACAGCCAGACCAGGTCTCCAGGCTGATATCCGCCTTCATTCGCTCTGATGTCGTAGTGTTCTTTCATGCGGTCACTTGCTTCATGGATATTCGCCTCACCCGATCGTGAATATCATCCATTCGCCTCCGCAAGTTCGAAACATAGTCATCTCCAACTACTTCTTCATTTGGTTTAAAGCCGAACTTAAGATCGCATGGTAAAGCGCAGTTCTCGTCCAAAAGCACACTAGATGGACTTTGGCCAGTGGTTTCGTGGACCGATGCTCTATACGCCAGCAAGAATAGATGTAACTGCTGGTCCCAATCTCGCTGGTGGTCTGCGACAACTTTTGTTAGATACTTGATAACTGTCCTGTTCATGCGCTCCACCATGCCATCTGATTGCGGGTGCAAGGCAGTTGTTCGGGTCTTGCGAATACCCAATATTTTGCACATCTCTTTGAAACACTGCCGATTCAAAATTCCGTCCCTGGTCGGAGTGAAGTTCAAGCGGCACACCCAAACCGACTGAAAAGTTCTTTAACTAAAGTCTCAGCCACTGTAACAGCTTCCTGATTTGGTAATGCGTAAGCTTCCACCCATTTGCTGAAGTAGTCTACTGCAACCAAGATGTATTTATTTCCAAATTCCGTCGTGGGAAATGGTCCGGCAACATCAATCGCAATCCTTTCAAAAGGACTGCCAACGTTGTATTGCCTCATAGGGGCCCTCTTCCTTTGGGAAGGTCCACTGGCAGCGGCGCAAGTTGTACATCTCCGGCACCAGTCTTTCACGTCATTCTTGCAATTAACCCAATAGAATCGCTCTCTGACCTTCTCTATAGTCTTCCGGACTCCAAGATGCCCCCCGATGTTCCATCATGAAGAAGTTTTAAAACTTCGGGAATTCTTGCTTTCGGAACCACAATCTGAAGTCTGCTATTGGTCCCAGCTTCGTCTTCTAACACTCGTCTGAGAAGACCATTTCCATTACCAAAGAGCCCCACTGAGCCCAATACGATTTTAGCTCTCGCGAATACGGTGCTACCGTTTCCCAGTTAGGCCGCGCTTCTTGCATCTTCCACTCCATCACACGCTTCAAAACTTCATCAGACTCCTGGTCAGCTCGGATTTGGTCTTCAGTCCATCTATCATCTATGACAGTAGTCCTCAAGCAGGTTGCTTCATTTTCTCTTCGGCACTACAGCAGTGCGTACAATCCTTGGAACAGGTCTCCTCGATAGTGCGTCAGCGTTTCGATGACTGGTTCCAGGCCGATTTCCGAATCAAAGTCATACTCTTCAAGACGCTCTATCCATCTGGCAACCTGCCCTTCCGGATTCTTGAAGCGTAGCAACCACATCAATGCCGCATGTCGCGTTCTTTAACAAGAACTTCCTGCCATAGAGATATTTATGAAAAGTGCTCTATAGACTTAACTAACGGCCAACAGCTCTCTCCTGGTCACACAATAGTTGCGTTCCGGTTTCGACAGCACTTTGCTGAAGTAACCGAGCACTTTTTCGTGCCATCTTGAATTGGGACAACACGCCTCCGATGCCCACGTTGCTGCATCAGTATCCAAAATGAATTTTCCTTCAGCCTGTGGATAGCACAAGATGGGCGCAGTGGTCAGCATCTGTTTTCAATTCTTCAAAGGCATCGTGGCAAGCTCTTCTCCCAGACGTAGTCTCTGCCTCTTCAGTTAGTCTCGTGAGAGGCTTGGCGATGTTAGCAAATCCAGGAACGAATCGTCGGTAATAAGTGCATAGCCCAAGAAAACTTCTTATTTCATGCTTGTCCTTCGGAACCGGCCAAGACTTGACCGCTTTCTATCTTCCCTGGGTCAACCGACACTCCATCCTCTGATACTACGTGGCCGAGGTAGTGCACTTGCTTCTGGAACAGGTTGCATTTTTGGGGTTAAGCTTCAAATTCGCTCCTTTCAATCGCTGAAATACTTGCTCCAAGTTCTTCAAATGGTCCTCAAAAGATTTTCCTAAGACAATTATATCGTCGAGGTATACCAAGCAAGTTCCCAGGATAGTCCTCTCAGTACGTCTCCATCAATCTTCAAACGTCGCGGGAGCATTACATAACCCAAATGGCATGACGTTAAATTGCCACAATCCTGTCCCGATCGTAAACGCCGTCTTCTCCTTATCCTTTGCCTCTACTTCGACTTGCCAATAACCACTCTTCAGGTCGAGGGTCGAAAATACCTTACACCCACCTAGGGTATCTAAAGTGTCATCGATCTGGGCAAAGGATAACTGTCCTTCTTGGTTACATTATTTAGTTGTCGATAATCCACGCAGAACCTAGTTGAACCATCCTTCTTCTTCACCAGTACCACTGGAGAAGCCCATGGACTGTTCGATGGTTCAATTACGCCATCCTGCTCCATATCCTGTATAATTTGTTCTGCTTCGGCTCGTTTCGCCAATGGCAATCTTCTGGGGCTTGGCGGATCGGCTGGGCATCTCCAGTGTCTATTCGATGTCGTACAACATTAGTCCTGCCCCTCGTGTTCCGGTCTTCTGCTTGGAAAGATCTTGGTAGCGTCCAAGCAGCTGTTTACGGTATGGCGTTGTTGTGTTGTCACATCCTTGCAAGACAAGTCAATGAAGTTATTCAACCATCTAGGAAGCGGATCTGGAGTTGTTGTTACGCCATCCTCTTTGTTGACAATCGACGACACACTAGCACAACTTCCCAAAGGTACGCCTTCCTCAGCTTTACTGGATAACTATTGACGTTCATCAGTCGGACGGGCAATTTTTCTCCAGCTTGTATCACTGCCTTAGCAACCAGTATTCCACGACCTTGACCGCTAATCGCTCCCGGTTCCAGCATTAAAAATTGCCCCTTTGGGAATATCTCCACTCACGCTCGCTTCCACAATGGTTTCACTGCGGCTCGCCACAGTTATTCTTCTGCCAACACTACGCAGGCCGACATATTCTTGCTATGGTTAAGAATAACTTCTTTCTTTGCCAACCTTCAACACTCCTGCTTGCAAGTTCAGTTTGAAACAAATTCTGTCATTATGTCCATTCCGAGGATTACGTCTTGTTCTATATCTGCAACTACTACACGATACTGGAATGCAGTATCACCAATACGGAAGTGGGCCATCGTCTCCCCCAACACGTTTGACGTTTGCCCAGTTGCCGTAGTAGCGTCCACCTGGTTGGATATATCCGGTTCGTCCTTCCCACTGCTTCCGGCCGAAGAATTGTCATGGTTGCACCAGTATCTAGCAGTAAATCTCTCCGTTTCCCATTCACATGCCCATACACGACGAAGGCTGCTAGTCTACATCCCACTGAAGCAACAATCACTGGTGTTACTGGGGCATCAGCTACCATAGGTCGACGATCGCCCCTTCCCGTCGGCCCATTTTATTTTCCGTCGGCTTTGTTTCGTGCATCGTCTTCCGGTTGCCTAATTTGCACGGATTCCATTTTCGTCATCAATTCCGTCATCGTTTCTTATCATTTCGTCTAATTTCGTCATAATTCCTTCTAATGGTTCTTCTTCCTCGTGACTCCCTAGAACACGACGCGAGCATGCCTTTGACCGATTGCTTCACGGCTTCAAAATCTAATGCTTCAGCTAAAGCCTGGTTCCACTTTTGCGCGGTGAGCGAGCTTTACTGCCTGTTGAGTATCCCTATCAAGCAGGCCATCCAGGAATTTTCCACAGCGAAAGTCTCGCACACATCTTCTGGTACCGTTGGGTACGCACTCTTAACCCACGACGAACGATATTCAGCTCCATACTCCTGTAAGTCTCGTCTGACCTCTGCAACGAATTCTTCAACTGCAAGCGATATATTGGCTGCAGATGTTTATTACCGAAACGCATCTCCAGATGATTAAGTAGCGTTTGGTAATTTTGTCGGCTTCGACGAAGGAATAGCCGGAGTACTTCAAGCATCGCCCGCAGAGCTATGATAGCCATGCCGCTTTGGTAGCTTCCGTCCAGCCATATACCGTAGCCATATGTATCCAGCAGCGTCAGATAGTCTTCCAAGGCGTCTTTCCGTCGAATGTTGGCAGTCACATTTACTTTGAACCGCACAGATGGGCACTATATTTCTTGTTCCATCTTGCGCTGCTTCCCGCATTGTAGAATTTCGAATTTCATCCGTCTTCGGTATGGCCCCAGAATAAATTTGTTCTAGCACCTTAATGCGACCGTCCAATTTCTTCAATCATTCTAGATTTTTTCTTCTTGAGAATTTTCTAGAATTTTCTATAACTCTCTGAGAATGTTCTAGAGACTTTTTCTTCTAAATTGCGAGAATTTTTCCGTAAGTTCTTTTAGAAGTTCGCCATTACCACCAGACACTCAAACAAATAATGTCTCAGGATCGTCACCAGCTGCTCTATTGCTCTTCGTAATCTCGACTGAAGCTCGGCCTTCCTTCCACGCGTATCTTCATCCCTTTCTTCTAATTCCCGTTTGAATCTACCACTTTCAAGTCCCACTAATTTACAGTATTTCGCCTGCCATTGTTTCTAATTACGCACTATTAGTCCACTAAATATCGCCAAATACCCCACACCTGAACACCAATTGTAACGTTTTCGGTTCTTAAAACGTTGTCCGGGGTTTTAGAAAAAACACACAGCGATATATTTAAATTCACTTATTCTATTAACACTATTACGGTAATTAAAAATCTATTAAAAATGCTTATTAACTATATCACTTAACCACTAATGTCTTTATTTATGTAAACGATATTTAATTACATGTACTAATTCAATCGCGACCGCACTATCGAACTCGTATCGATTGACTCCTCCTGGCCAACCCGACGCCGTTATTTATAGCTGGCGCGAACGTCCAATTGTTCGAGGCCTTCTAGAACGTCCTCGAAGATTCTGGAGAATATTCTCGAATCTTCGACCCGGTGCTGCCCTCTGTTATTCGTCGTAGGTAGTTCTTCTTCCGCTATGCCAGCGCCATCTAGGGACGCCTATCGGAACCGCCAGTTGAAAAGTTGGCGCTCGTTACACTACGTAGAAACCAGTTGAAGCAATTACGTGTTCTATTTTATTCTAGTTATAACCCACTTATAATTAAAGTTATAAACAACATGATTTAAGTACGTTTGTCATCATTTTATTAACTATTGGGAGAGTTTTAAAGGCTGTGTGATTATTGTGTTGTATTTATACTGACCTTCAATTTCCTGAGCTCATCTGACCATTTGCAACCTTCTTTGTGATGGATGCAGTACACTACAGAACTCATAATGGCCTTCTCCGATTCAGGATCGGGGTATATCTGCAAAAAAATAAATAGAAAGTTTTTATTAATCAATATTTTTTACTGTTTTAAAAAACAAAAAACATCACGTTTAAAAAAAACAGTTTTTACACAACCCTGATAATGAGTACCCAAACATATTTACATCAAAGTTACTACTTTATGTGGTTTGCAATAGGTATATTGGGAATTAATGGTTAAGTAATAAGTAGTGTTTCATTATCAGAACTTTGAATTAGATTTTTTCGTACTTCCGGTCTGTATACCTTTTATTTGTCGACCTTTGAAAGAAATAAGTTACCTTAGGCCTTAGGCTAAAGCTAAACAAATGTTCACAAGTATAGTGGACACCTGTATATAATTATATTGATTTTAGTTTTACTGTTGTATCATGCCAAGTATGCGTTTATGGTATTTAAATATGCGAATAAAAGTGAATAGCTACCGGACTTCATAAACAATTAGGATGTTCATTAACTACTACTCCAATCATCCCTTAAATAAAAAAATTAACACCCTTAAAGCTATGAATAAAAATAAAGAATAAATAAAGAATTATTTGAAAATTATAGACCGATTTCCCTTTTAAGTGTATTTGCTAAAGTATTAGAAAAGCTATTTGCTAACAGATTACTAAGGTTTATGGAAAAATTTAAATTATTTGATGATCATCAATATGGTTTTAGAAAGGGGCGTAGTACGATTTCAGCAATAACAGAATTTTTAAATGAACTATATAAAAGCATTGATAAAGGCGACGCGTGTGCTGGAATTTTTGTGGATTTGAGCAAAGCTTTTGACCTTGTCAATCACAAATTGCTAATTCAAAAGTTGTCGTGTTATGATGGAATTAAAACTATTTCAGCAATCGTAGTCAGTACGTACAGGTTAGTGACGCTGCATCGGGTACATGCATAGTGCAGAGAGAAGTGCCTCAGGGTAGTGCACTGGGACCTCTGTTGTACATTATTTTTGTAAATGATATTCCATCCGACGGCATGATCAGGTATGCTGTCGATGTTTCACTGTTGGTCTCTACGAAGTGCTCCAGAAATATAAAGTTACATGCGTCCGATAAGTTAAACATTTTAAATAATTATTTTATGGATAACAGTCTCAGTTTAAACAACAATAAAACCGTATTTATTGAATTTAAGACAAATTTTTGTGATAGAGATCGATCCCGTCTTGTCAAGGGACCTCATTCAAGTATAGCTCAGGTAGATGATAGGATGATAGGAATAATTGCAGGAATTTTTTTTTTGTGAATTGGGGATTATGACTCTGCCGTGTGTCTATGTTTGGCTACTGCTGTTGTATGCTAAAGAGAACTTTGACAATTGGACAAAATTAAATAAAAACAATTACCACACTCGCAATATATATACGTTGGAGGTTTCTCGGCATAGATTAAGTTCTAGCGAGAAAAGTCCTCAATATGTAGCGATAAAATTAATAAATAAGCTACCAGACAATTGTAAACTAATGTCTTTAAATAAAAGATTCAAAAAAAAAGCAACCAAGGAATTATTAATTCAAAGGAGCCACTACTCAGTAACAGAATTTTTAGATGATGTTTTGTGATATGTGTTTGTACTTTACTGTTTCACTTATTGAATTGTATAAACATTTTTATTGACGTTTCCCACACTCTATTGTAAGTCGAGAGGAATAAATATTATTATTATGAAAAATAGAGTCACACATATTAGTAATGAAAGATTCTTAGACAAAAATTTGAAGATACTTTTGAGATGTTTTACAATAACGTTATCCTAGACATATTTTAAATAAATTCATTTATTCTTCTAATATGTTTGATGGCCCTATAAATCAAGGAGCTCCTTTACAATTTAAATATTACATAAACTTCCTTTCATAGAAGGTTTGACCAATAAAATCATACAACATTTTAAACCATTCACAAACATACAAATTGCAAAATACAACATGTTAACCATTGGTAGTATTTTCAGTAAAACTGCAGATAAAACTCCAACTCTTAATCAAAAGGATGTAGTACATATATAGTATTCGTTGTACCGATTGTAAAGGTTTGTTATGTTGGTCAGACGTCGCAAATTGTAAAAAACAAAACAGTTTAATATAAGAGTGATTGTCGTACCAGAAAACGTTCGTGTGCCTTATCTCTACATATCCAAAATCTTGAACACGGTTTTAATTATGATGGTATTTCCATCCTTGGATTATAGAACCAAATTACAAAAAGCGATTATTTTTGGAAAACGGTAAATATAAGAAGTTGTAATACAGCTATTGATTTTCAATCAATTAAGCAGTATTTATTGTAATATTTTACATCAATAATTTATTATTTGTTTTTCCAATTATTTTATATGTATAATTGTAAACAATTTTTTTGTTAATACGCCTGCCCCCCCTGCCTTGCATTTAAATCTTTTAACTATTTATTATTTTTCTTGTTTTAACTTTTATCAGCTGTCACTTTATTTCTACACCCTACCACTCTGTGCGCCAGCAGTACGGCTGAGAAGGAAGGGTGCATCATTGCCAATCTTGTGCGTCAAGCAGCAATATGCGGTACCGGTTGTTGGTGGGTGACCATTCGGACAGCAGTTCTCCAGTGGCTCGGTGTGTTTCGGTATTCTAAGCCAAGGGCCTTCAAGGCCTGTAGTGCTGAGTTGTTATTATAACTCTTAAGTAATTACTGTATTGTAATTTTTTTTTTTTTTTTGTTTCATTTTATCTTTGTATATTTTTATTGCCACCTGATGATGTTATAAAATAATAACGAAATATCGAGGTATTTATTTAGTTTGATTCAACAGACCGAATACCCGCTTTATTATTAATCCTAATTATTTAAAATATTATTATCAATTAAAAATTATCTAAAAGAAATGTACATACAAACTACGCCTCCTTAACCGAAAGCTTGCATCAGAGCCATTTTTTTTACAAAAGCGTAAACAACAACGTTGTTATTACAAATAGATATATGGTAGCTTATATAAAGTGATGTTATTTTTCCACGTAGAATTTAAAAATGGAATAATATATAAGGTGTGTCATTTAAAATAACGGAGTAAGTATGCGTTTTTCTACTTTCGAAACACCTTGTACAATCGAAAATATTTTTAGATTATGCAACATTGAATCCTGTAAAACTTTTGTAGAAAAGACTTTTCGCTGAATTCAAAAATAGAGCTGTAATCAAAATCTTACGTGGGACACCTGTATACATAAAAACATCATTAGAAGAACTTCACACCGGACAAACTGGTTTTCTTTTAGAGTTTTCGACAACCCGTGTTGGATTTCCGTCCTGCTTATTAACATATTGACCCAAATAAGTAATCGGGAAAGATTATATATTAATATCTCTTCCTGACAGGTGTTTTATATCGATTTTAAAAAAGCACCTATTAACATGTTAGCTTTTGGATTTTTAAATGTATATTACCGATAACAAAACCACGTTTCACGCTGTTTGGATGGTTTCCGTCAAGTTCGGTGTTATTTAAGATCTGCTGCCCAATTTCTTTGAAGCGCTCTTTTACAAGTTTGACGTGACGAAATGTTCTATCTGCCTGGGCTTGTGTGTTGAAAAGTTTTAATATGCGTGCGGGAACTTTATGTTCTTCTGAAAATTCCAGGTAAAGAGTTGTTTGGTTTTATAATACACAAAAGTGAATATATATGTTGGCTTTGAATCGGGAAATATTTTATTATAAATCCAAAACTGAGTAGAAAGTAATTAAATAAATTAATGTTGGTGTACTTCCAATTTTTTTTTTTAATTTTTGATAATATGAATGTGCATATTACTTCCTACTAGCGAATTTTAAAGCAGGTCTTCTTCAGGTTATACTGTAAATTTGCAAAATAAAATCAGTTAGATTGTCGAAGATTTCCTGCAAGTATAGCAAGAGAAAAAAGTTCCGCGTAGCTTGATAATAAAGCAAAATATGACGTGAACACAATTTTTACGGGATATATTGTATATAAATAAAAATATTTAGTTATTAATGTATGTTTGATTGTCCATAATTAGGTGATACAAATACGTAATAAATAAAATTAGTACTTCCATATTTCTGTTTATTAATATACTTTGGGATGACTCCAGCTACTAGTTTCGACAGTTATTGTTTGGCTTCATCAGGCTGGTTACTGTACTGTATTACTGACTATTATGAGATCACGCTACAGCTCGATGAAGACAAACAATAACTGCCGAAACTAGTAGCTGGAGTCATCCTATGGTACATTAATAAACAGAAATTAGGAAGTACTAATTTTATTTTATTTATTTATTTTAATTTTTTTTGCGGTTTTGAGATTAGATCGTAAGGAGATGTTTTATTATTTACCGCTATTTGGTCGAAGTATTTTTACATTCTGGATTATTAAATATTAAGTTAAATTACCTACCTATATAAAGAAAAGGAAAAATTTCTTTTTTCTTAATTTAGCTTCAGTACCTCCAAAAATATACACAACCGGCCATTGAAATTAGGACAACTAGCATAATTAAAAAAAAAACATTTTTTTATAAATATTAAATACTTTTAACATTATTGTAAAATTTTCTACAATAGAGTAAGCAAAACAACAAAAGTATTTAAGACGGAAATCATCATTAGAATAACCCAGCTGATATTGTACTTGTGGTGAATTATTCTATTAGTACACCAGTTACGATACGGTTATCCAATTGTGGTGTTTGTGAAAATATTATTTAAAAAATGTCGAAAGTAAAGCCGATAAGTGTAGAGAAGAAATCGGCTATTGTCACATTACACGAGGAAGGAATATTACGTTTTGTGCATGTGATAGCAGAAAAATTAAGAGTGACAAAATCCACAGTCCATTGCACTATTCGTCGCTACCGAGACACCGGAACATTCGAAGACCAGAATCGCCCAAGTGGACTTCGTGTTTGCGCATGATAACGACCCCAAACACACGGCACGGATCTGCAAAGATTATCTCGTGTCTCAAGCAGAGGATATAGTTTTGGAAATCATGCCCTGGCTTCCGCAGAGTACGGATTTAAACTCCATCGAATTACTGTGGAATGAGCTGGAAAGGCGAGTAAGGAAAGTCTGCCCAACTTCGAAAGAGCAACTGTGGCGACTTCTCCAAGCTGAATGGAACAATATTTCCCAGGAAACTGGGACATAATTAACAGAACCGTCACGAGTAGTCCGGGCTGTAATGAAAGCTAAAAAAGGATGTTTCGACAAGAAGAAAGTATAATATATTGATGAGAACGTTTTGTTGTATTTTTTCCTTCTTGTTATTTGTTTATCTATATTTTTATTTCTACGAAAACATTTTTATTTTCTTTCGAATTCCTGTCGCTTGTATTTAGTTAAGTAGTAAGTTTAGTAATTTACGTATGGTGCTGTATTTTTTTTTATTAAAAATAACTTCATATAAGTTGTCAAAATATTTACACTGTCACTTCAACAACTGTAGATGTTTTAATTTTTAAGTTGACAACAGACTTTAGTCATACTATTACTGCATCATTTCTGATAATAAAACGCGCAAAATTAAAAGTAGAATTTCGGTTCTTTTGGATTTTCTCAAACAATCAATGTTTTTATCGCATTTATTTTTCACTCTGTATACTTTTTCTACTATTTGGTGCTAACGACGTTAAAGGTGATTTTTGTCTTTGATATCTCTGTACTTTCATTTGCTGTTACATTGCCAGAAAAATAATGCGTTACTTTATTTGTTTAATACATGACCTGTTTGATTTGATTTTGACAGTTTAGTTTATACGGTCTGTCAAATCATGAGTTGCACGTGTTCACCGCTGGCGCCACTTACCGGACCTTTTTGGATAAAATGCTTATCCTTAAGTTTGTTCGCGTCGCATGAACTATTTGCACTTTAAGAACTTTTGTGTGCAAAAGTGCATAATAGTGCAAATAGTTCATGCGACGCGAACAAACTTCTTCTGTTGGCGAGATTTGTGATAGTAAAATATCAATTTAAATTTGAATAAATGTCATATTGACAAGTACTGAAGTTGATATTTTCTAAAATTATTCTAATTAATCTATCTTAAACTATTATAGGTTTTCATTAAAGATGTATTTCACTTCTTACTGGTTTTTTAGTTATATTGTCATTTGGTTACATAATAGATTTATATTATTTCGTTTTAATATAAACCAGGGTGTCATCTGCTGTGCTCGTCATTACTATTAATTTCACTTATCAAGAAAGTCGTAGACATATTCTCATATGGAATTTCGGAATCTGGTATAACATTCAATTCAATGTAAGTTTGAATGATTCGATAGCCTTTATAAAGCAAGTTATCAAGCAGGTCGTGGTTTAATATGTAATAAGTTTGTTCGCGTCGCATGAACTATTTGCACTATTATGCACTTTTTAGAACTTTTGTGTGCAAAAGTGCATAAAGGTGCAAATAGTTCATGCGACGCGAACAAACTTACTAGAACATATTTAAAGTGAAATTAGTGTAAGCGAAGATATATTTAAAAATGCTAAAGATTATATTACAAATTTGTCTACATTATGAAAAATCCATTAAAAATTAAATCAATTAAATTGAGTCGTGTTTAAGGCAGCAAATCGAAAGCATCTATTGCGTGAAAATAATTAGGAAAGTAGGTTTATTGAACGAGAATATATAAAAATAACTATCCCATCATCGGTATAGTATTTCTAAATTATAATAATTTCACCTAAAGACATTACATTATTTTTTTTTTTCGAATATCTAACTTTGAGAGACCACGCATGAATATCAGAAATTCAAGAATCTTCGCCCAGTTTTAGAAAAGATAATGTAGGTGTTTTAGTTTAAGAAACACCTGTTCTCATTCCTTTTTTTTGTTATTATTGTTGTTTGTTTCTTTCATACTTCTAGAATAGAATTTCTATTACATTAAAACTAATTTACTCTCGATAAAATCGATTCCAAACTTTGACGATTTTGATTAGGGGAATCATTTTGTCCATATATGCATAAAAAAAATAGTAACTGTATAACCCGGCAGAGAGAGCTGTACCAGCCAGGTAGATACACCTTTTATGTATGCAAGGTGTGAGTGACATCACCACAAAAAATTGCAATATCGGTTATTTTCCCGCTAACATACATCTAGAGACGTTAACATTTAAGTCTATTTAAGTATCGGGAATAACATTAACTCTTTAATGCAAATTTGTGACTCTTGTATCTCTAAAAAAAAAAAACTATAATCCACCATTTATAAATACTTTCTACTTGTTGTTACGACTAACAAACTTTCTAATTTTAAATTGGCGATCAGTTGGTAATTATATATATATAAAAAAAAAAATGTTTGGAATCATCTTGCCATATTTTAATTGTGATTCTTTTATAAGCGTTAATAAAATGAAAGTTTGTTGTCATTATTTATGTTAAAAGGCAGGTAAATCTATTGCATGTTTATACAAAGAAAAATATTCTCATGAACTTCCCAGCAGATATATACATAAGAATTTATTATAATATATCACATTGAATGTTAATTTGTTTAGTAAGTACAGAATTTGATATTCCCATTATAAGTTATATTGTGAGTTTATTTACTTATTTCATCACTCAAAGAAGCAGTTATGAATTTGAACACGATGTCAACAAAATCTATTTGCATTCTCACGCACAAAATATTAAAAAATATAACGGTCAAACTGGCTAACACTGTTTAGCATAATTCTCACGAATGTAAAGATCTACCGGCAAATTTTATTACGCCTTTATTCTGAATTTGATCCAGTTTTAAAGTACTCTAATCCGTTACTAATTTGCTAATATAACCGTTAACTATGAAATTAAACTGTGATAATACTACCTACAGAAGACAACCCCATCTTTTTGAAATAGTCAATGATTTGTCACACTTGGCTTAATCAGTTTTCTGAACTTTAAGTGAGCTCTTTGCAAGTATACAGGATATTCCACGTAAGTAGTTCATTAAAAGTGTATGATGTTCTGCTATTTACTTATGTTTGAGATTTTGGCACCATTATCTGTTCGATTGGAATTATAAAAGTGAAATACTTTAACCAAAATATCACTTCCGGTTGACCGGAAATGGACGTCAACTTTGATATTTTAAATAGAATGATATAATTTTTTATTCATTTTTGGATTCTGCGGCCATAAATACGTCAGTCTTTATTAGCTATTTCTATAGCTACATGTTGCCGTTTTTGAGTTATTTAAGATTTTCTTTTTTTTTTAATAAGCATTGCCTCATTCTGAAATTAATATCTCGGTTAATATTGCAAGTAGAGACTCCAAATTTGCTATGTTATGAATGTAGATGTAGCTCTAAGAAATGGTACGCACACTTCGCATTCTAATATACAGGGTGTTCAAAATTGAGAAACCATGTGACATATTTTCGAATGCAGAAAACTCAATTTTCTAAAATGGAACATCCTGTATTTTAATTCGAAATTGGGAAGTAAATATCATCCCCTATCATTTTGTATCAGCACTCCCTATACCTATCTTTAATAGATTTTGAGATATGAAGAACTCTTTGTTGAACAATCTAAGTGGCTCTAGGTTTAAATGTTCGTAGATGGCTCTGAATGGGATTACTGTCAAATTCATTTGTTTAACCATAAGTGTGTATGTATGTCATCGTAATTACACTTTTGGACAACGGAATATGAATAGAGACGACTATTCGAACCGCGGCATTTTGAATTTATTCCACATGGAGAATATAATAAAGTATTAAATAGAACATGACGTGTATTTAATGACAGATATCCACACCTTCCACAGATTACAAAGAAGAAATTTCGTAAAAATAAAAAACACTTTCTACACTCGGAACCGTGAAAACAAAGAGATAAAATAAAATAAAATTTTGAAAACACACACCTAGATCTCCATATTTTCTATATGACCTCCATTATTTTCTAAGCATTTTAAAATCCGCGATTCTACTTCTCCTGTGGCTTTATTAATTTGGCTACGCGACATTCTTCTGATATGTGTCGTAGGAGTGCTGATACAAAATGATAGGGGATGATATTTACTTCCCAATTTCGAATTAAAATACAGGGTATTCTATTCAAGAAAATTGGGTTTTCTGCATTCGAAAATATGTCACTTGGTTTCTCAGTTTTGAACACTCTGTATATTAGAATGCGAAGTGTGCGTACCATTTCTTAGAGTTACATCTACATTCATAACATAGCAAATTTGGAGTCTCTACTTGCAGTATTATTCGAGATATTAATTTCTGAATAAGGCAATGATCATTACTAAAAAAAAAAGAAAATCTTAAATTACTCAAAAACGGCAACATGCAGCTATAGGAATAGCTAATAAAGACTGACATATTCATGGCCGTAGAATCCAAAAATGTAAAGAAAATTATATCATTCTATTTAAAATAACAAAGCTGACGCCCATTTCCGGTCAACCGAAAGTGATATTTTGGTTAAGGTATTTCACATTTATAGTTCCAATTGAACAGATAATGGTGCCAAAATCTCAAATATAAGTAAACAGCAGGACATCATAAACTTTTTATGAACCACTTACGTGGAATAGCCTGTACATTTTTATAAAATATCCTCAATTTTGTGAAGTATATTAGAAAATAAATCATTATTTTATTCTATTACTCTGTTATATATGTATATTTCCTTAACCAGAAACAAACGCCAACAAATATTAACTAGTAAAAAAAAACCGTAAGATAGCATTCCTTTTCCGACACATTAACAGGTATGCGGATAATAAAATTACTAAATAAATTTTCCCATCAGTATATGGGATACCAACGAGACTACAACTACTCTATTGTCCCATGCATCGGATTCTAACGTGTTCAGTTAGTGAACAACGTGATGTTCGCCAGCATGAATATTAATCGTTTCTGTGTAAGTGAACATTATAAAAATGTTGCCTGCATCATATTCTCGCTTACAAATAAGCCACCCGTGGAAAACTGGTGTTGAAAACTGATACATTTGGGAAGATTTAATAAAATACACTACCGGCCATTGAAGTTAGGACAAGTAACTGATTGCGAAAGAATGGTACAAATAAATTTGGTAAGAGAATAACTATTGATATTATGGAAAAAGACTTAGAGATTTCCTCACACAAATTGTCAAAATATTTGTAGTGTCACTTCGATAAACAGAAAGATCATTGAAATGTCAAATAAAATATATGCCTACAAATAAGCCACCCGTGGAAAACTGGTATTGAAAACTCATACATTCGGGAAGATTTAACAAAATACACTACCGGCCATTGATGTTAGGGCAACTAACTGATTGCGAAAGAATTGTACAAATAAATTTGGTAAAAGAATAACTGTTGATATTATGGAAAAAGATTTAAAGATTTCCCTATACACAAACTGTCAAAATATTTGTAGTGTCACTTCGATAAACAGAAAGATCATTGAAATGTCAAATAAAATATATGCCTACAAATAAGCCACCCGTGGAAAACTGGTATTGAAAACTCATACATTCGGGAAGATTTAACAAAATACACTACCGGCCATTGATGTTAGGGCAACTAACTGATTGCGAAAGAATTGTACAAATAAATTTGGTAAAAGAATAACTGTTGATATTATGGAAAAAGATTTAAAGATTTCCCTATACACAAACTGTCAAAATATTTGTAGTGTCACTTCGATAAACAGAAAGATCATCGAAATGTCAAATAAAATACATGGATAGGCATTTCAAAGAAGAAACAATGACGACATACCGACTTAAAGAATCAGTTTATACAGGGTGCACCAAACTCCGGAAGTGTATTGTACTCATAAAAATATTTAAAAGAAACCCCCATATATTGGTACACTACCCGACTTAATTAATGTCGTCGCCTACAGCGCGGTGACTATTAAAACTACTCACCATTTGGATAGGTATGCGTTCGGCTGGCGTCCGTTGTTTCAGGTAAATGATTTATTGGGGTTACCAGTTGTAAAACGCTTGGCAATTATACAAATCAGGTAGAAAATTTGAGATTATTTAATATCCAAAGGAAACCCTTAATATCGTGGTTTGATCGTAGTTTAAATTAAAATATCTGTTTTACAGCTTGGGCTCTTATTTTACGTTTAAAAACAATTAAGTCAATGTATAGATAACAGATTGCATTGTATTAATTATTGGTTTATTTATATTAAATTCTATTTATTATCGCTGTAGAAGACGACATTAATTAAGTCGGGCAGTGTACATAAAATTGTAGTATAATTACAAAATTTTCAGCATGATGGAGCACTAGCACATTCATCAGGTTAGGCAGCATTTGGACGAAAGATTTCCAGGGATTTGGGTTGGTCGCGGTGGTTCTATTAATTGGCCTTCAAAATCTCCAGACCTCACACCATTAGACTATTATCTATGGGGCTGGTTTAAAAATGAGGTGTACAAAGTGAAGGTCCACAGAAACTGTCAAAATATCGTCACTTCGACAAGTAGATTTTTTTTATCAAAATGTCAAATTAAATGGCTGTCATGTCAAAAATGTAATGGCATGGCATTTACGTGAATCACCCTGTATATTTAGATGTTACATATCTTGAAAGGCAGAATGGAAAATAATATGTCTGGAATTCTCCAAAAAAAATCAATATGTTTTTATGGAATATTTCTTAGTGTTAGGCATACACTGCTTGTGTAATTTATGTTGAAACTAGATAAGTATGTAATATTTACATTTAGCAAAACAGGAGGTAAATTAATTACACCACATTTTTCAATTCATTTCTCCGATGCACTTTATCAACTACTAGCGCCTTACTAGAAATGTGGGATAAAAATATAACGTTTTCATCTATGGCTTCGAACTGTCAAGATATGGTAACCGAAAATCCTGCAAACAACGGAGATTAAACTCTTTATTTTAAATTTTCACCAAAATGAAATAATTAAACCTTCTGAAAACATTGATTTCGTTTGTAAATGACGTAGATAGGATTTTCAAAAGTCCAAAGGCAACTATTTTGTAATAAAAGGAAACATGACTATATATAGATTATTGGTGCAATAGGCTGCCTCATGTTTAGTAAAATTCTAAATGACTTTTACTTAATCTTATGCAATCTGTATAGTTTTCGATACTTGATTAAATAAATTCTCTCTCTTTTGCTTACTATTTTAAAAAATTAATGAAACAAACAAAATTGTAAACAAGTTAACATTAAGTAATGATAGAAAATATCGAGTGATAAATATGACGCAATGACATTTATCAAGTCAATTTTGACAATATCGTAAAATCCCTTGTCTAAGACACTTTCAATTTTTGTTTTTGATTTTTCGTGAATTGCTTAAAATAAAAACCAAAAACATAAAATTCGAAATTCCAGCTTTAAATTTTGTATTTAAGTATAATTTTGAACTAAAAACGAAAACATTCTTTATATAAAATATTGTTGAAATAAATAATTACACATCCATTCTTAGGTCAGTTTTACTTTATCTCAATTACTTTATACAGCTGATTTTAATCTTTTCATTATTTCATTTCTTTCAAAAGCTTTTCGTCCTAAATTTTTAAAAATATTTTTTTTGTCCCGGCATCAATTTAATTTGGAGACACACTATATAACAGTAAACATATTTGAATAGAATTTAATGTTCAGCAATCCTTAACACATTTCCCTTTTTAGATATGTATTTATACAGTGTTTTAAGATTTACAATAAATAATAGTGCAAACAAGTACTATTTCACATAGGGAGAATTTTAATGAAAAAAATTAATTCGAAAGTTGTTTCTAATTAAACTTTCAACTAAACGTGAAAGCTGTCATAACTACGATACATTTAATTAATTTTGTCTTTATACATGCATATATAAAAGATGATACGACACATCCGAAACAGCTGATCAAACTCCTCAATAACAACAAGGCAACTGATATTGAATGAATCTTGATTGAAACTATTTCCTTCTGTTTGTGAATGTGCCAATAAATTAATCGAAAAATGTTACTTACTTGCGTCACATCATTCAAAGTTTGAGCACCACCATTCATCATATTATTAATTTCGTTGTTCTTGTTGACGCAATTGGGAATATTGGACAGCGAATTATTGCTGGGAGTAGGCGTGATAGTTGGGCTCGGAAGATGTTGATTCTGATTGTGTATATTGATAACACTATCTTTGGTACTTTTATTCGGCGAAATCCTAGCAGGAAAACTCAGGGTTTTCGTCCAATGGGCCAAACTACGTACCATCGCGTAAAAATACGGGAATTTTCTTTAGG
Source organism: Protaetia brevitarsis (assembly GCA_004143645.1). Lineage (NCBI taxonomy): Eukaryota > Metazoa > Arthropoda > Insecta > Coleoptera > Scarabaeidae > Protaetia > Protaetia brevitarsis. Next base: position 430,434 of record RXPK01000092.1, on the reverse strand, counting down.
AAAACGCGATATTCTAATATCACAGATCTATCTTTAAAATCGGTTCTTAACCCATAAAATAATGAAACATATTTTTCACTATAAATACGGAGATCTTCCAGATAATGTCTCTTGCTGCACCTCGCGACTGCACCGGTTCTAAAACTATTCTGAATCCGTGTTCGGCCTTCCCTTGTCCTTACTCCCTCCCTCTTAAATTACCCCCACCACAGCTACAGAAACAGCTGTTGATGCGAAAGAAAGCACTCTGCTGGGTTTATACGTTTGGTGGGAGGTACACAGATTATGTTTGAACCGGTAAATGTTTTTAATTTTTGTTTGGGATTGGTATGCGATCTAATGTTTTGATTTTCAATTCGTTATTCAATTCATATCTTTTTATATTAGGAATGGTTAAAGTAATGCATGATTATATATAAAGCGCTATCTAGTGATAAAAACATTAATTAACATTAGGATATGTCACGGTATTGAAGCTTTCCTTATTATATTGTTTTATATCTACCCAAAAATTGGAATTTAGGAAAATTTGCAGACGAGGATTGCTTAAAAGAAGAAATTATAATATCCTGGGTGTTCCAAAATTTTCACTAAACTATTAGTTCGTTGTGCTGTGTGCTCTTATATACCCTAATAGCCAAATTTAAATTTCCCGCAATTATTCTTAGTAACTTCAACGTTAAAACATAAAATCACCCACCATTTCGTACTACATTAATAGTTATTTTAACGCCTTTACGTTGAATTCAGCAAGAATAGTGGCGGAAAATTTAAATTTGACTATTAGGGTATATACTTACCACAATATTTTTTTGTTGTAATTTTATTATTGTTATTCCATTCTCTGGTATATAGATACTTCAATTCAAAAAAATATATTTTTTAGTTTTTCGCCTTACAAGATTAAGATTATTACATGAAAAATATCTAGAAGTCACAATTTTGGTGGGAAAAATGTGACTTTTCAAAGAACATTATAATTTTTGGAGGTAGTTCTAATATTTAATTACATAGCCTTTTTATATGCATTTACATAACATTATATAAATTCTTCTTTTTAGTTTCCTTGAATATTTTTTTACTGGATGCATATTGTAGGTACAACCATCATTTTTAGTTCTGAAATAATCTTCAATTGTCATTTAATAAAATGTATACTTATTTGAAAAATATTGGAAGGGTATGACATTTATATAAAAAGAGAATTAAAATATCACATACATATAAGTAATTCTGCTAAAGATTTTTAAAGAAATTCATAGGAATTAAATAAATTATCTAAAATTTAGAATTCGAGTGGGTAAATTTAACATATTAGATTAGGTAGTTAAATATATATGCCTTTAACGCTCTTATTAATTTAGTTACGGTCGAACTTACTGTTTATATAAATATAAATAAAAACATAATAAACAAAATAAGTCATTGTGATAACTTTAAAATTGTATTTGCACTGCCCTTATTGTAAAAGAAAATTCTGCCCCACTTTATTTGCCAGAAAAATAGTTTAAATTTATACCAGCAGTAAAAGAACACGTATTGGATTAAATTATCTAAAGTTTTGAATTCATCCTCTCTTTGGTGTTTTATAATAAATATAAATAAAATAATTTAATCATTTAAAATCGCATTTGCATCTTTTTTGTTACAAAAGAAAATTGTTTAAAACAAATTATCAGCATTTTATTTGCTTTATTTTGGTTTTTTAAAAAAATGATGCAACTATTTTTTTATCGCCCCATTCGACGGTATTAAAAAAAATATTTCGCCTTTTAATGCCATCTCCTTCCTTTTAAAAAAGGTATTATTCACTTTTTTCATTCCCACTAGGTACTCCGGGAAAAAAAAATAAGTTACCCAATTTGGTTTTTTTGAAAAGTTTAATCAGTGCCCCTATATTTCCTTTTTTTCTTAAAAAAAATGTCCCCGCTATTGTTCCTAAAAAAATTAAACTGTTTAAAAAAACATGTTACAAAAAAATTAATTTAATCATTAAAAAAAAATTATCCTCTTACCCCGCCCCCCTCTCTTGTATATGCGCGTGCAAGCGGAAAATGTTTAATGTCAATCAAATCCCAACATTGACTGGAATGAAATTTTCACTGAAGATAATTTACTATATTATTCGCAATGTTAAATATGTTTGAAATTGAAATATGTTAAATATGTATGATATTGAAATACTAATTGTTTTGCTGTATTTAATTATACTTAGTTGATATTATTGATTTGTATGTGATGTCGAATGTAGTAGTTGCTTTATTTACATACATATGTCAAACAAGTATTGGAATATATGTAAAGTTCTTCCATTATTTTTTTTTTTTGTATTTATTTCTAATGAGGATAAACAAACGAAATAATCTTATTGGTAACACTTCTAAATAGTCTTTCTATTATTTCATTCATCAAACATTTCTTTTGGAGATCGTAAATAACGTTTCTTTTTTTTGTCGGAAAACCTATCAGTGACCATCAAACTATGGAATTACAAAAATGAAATAACATTTTATTAGCCAGAAGCAACAAAAAAAAAATACTACAGTTTAACTTATTATTAGTTTAGTAGCCTATATTAGTTTTAAAAATTTGTACCATCACTTAAGACACACTCTGTATAGCATCTACAGCAAATCTCATATATTCTAACCTAAAATTAAACCAGGTTTAACGTGTCGGTACAACACACAAACTTACCTAACAAAATTCAAACCACAGGAAATAAAATTTACATATTTTATGGAGAATTTACATCTGCAGTGCCTGCTTACAGCTGTTACTACACCATAACGTACTTACACAATTGTCTATTCAGTGTTTGTATTGTATTTATGCAAATATTTAGTGCCGTAACAGTGTAATACAGTTTCAATCAAATTGTAATATCATTCAAAAAATTACCAGTCTATATATTGGACTATATGAATACAAAACTTACGTATTTGCTAAAATTTTTACATAGCTTCTTCATCTCACAAATTTTATACCTATTGCACTTTTATATTAAATCAAAAATTATTCACCAACTGGTGAGATGATTTTATACCTATTACACTTTTATATTAAATCAAAAATTATTCACCAACTGGTGAGATGGATAAGATAGGCACGTGTAGTTACGCATTTACAGTAACTAGTAAAATGGGTATTATTTTATTCTATATATAAATGGTATCTATTATATTCTATACGTATATCTGATATTTATTTTATCAGATATTTTCTTATCTAGAAAACCAATTTACAACAATTAATACTTAATGTATTATGAAATACGAGCTAGTGAGGGCAACGGTAAATAATGCAACTAAACATATACAGGGTGATTCTCAATATATGCGACAAACTTTAAGCGCTGATTCCTGGGGTTATTTTGATCATAAAAGTTCATAAGAACATATGTCCAAAATCGCTTAGTTCTAAAGTTGTACAATGTTTAATGGTAAGTTAACATAATTAATGTTTTTATTATAAATTAAGAAAATGATTAGTAAAACAAAATTAACTTATATTAACCGTTGAAAATGACCGCCCCCAACTGCAATACAAGCTTCTTCCGTCGTATTGACTGGCGAGTCCGTTCTAAATTACCAGGGGTATTTCGAGTTGTTTGAAAAGCTGCGATAATACGATTTCTCAGTTCATCGACATTTTCAATGGGAGTCGTATAAACTAATGATTTAAGGTGACCCCAGAGAAAAAAGTCCAAAGAATTTAAGTCTGGAGACCGAGGAGGCCACAGTTGTGGACCTCGCCGTCCTATCCACCGATCTGGATACGTATTGTCCAAAAACTCGCGAGCAACTAAACTAAAATGCGCTGGAGCACCGTCATGCATAAAATACATTTGTAATCTTAATTGCAACGGAACTTCTTCCAGCAGTAGTGGTAGCTCCTTTTCAAGAAAACTGCGGTATACCTCGCCATTTAACCGCATCGGTAAAAAATGTGGACCTATCAAGTGATCTTCAACAATTCCGGCCCACACATTGACAGAGAATTGATGTTGATGACGGGCATTCACTAGTTCGTGCGGATTTTCTTCGGCCCATATGTAATTATTATGAAAATTAATAATCACATTTCTAGAGAAAGTAGCCTCGTCGGTGAAGAATATTTCAGCCAAATAGTAAGGATTTTGTGCGATTTTGTGTTGCATCCATTGACAAAAAGCCACTCTTTGCGGAAAATCTGCCGGCAAAAGTGCCTGCACCCGTTGAATGTGGGTATGGATACAACAGTTGATCTTTTAATATTCTCCAAACTGTGGCCTGACTAATGTTTAAAGCAAACACAATTTTTCTGGTGCTTGTAGTACGATGTTCCTTAATTTCATTTAGTACCATTTCTTCAACTTGTGTAGTTCTCACTGTAGATGGGTGCCCATTATCAGTCGTCCGTTTTTTAAAATATCCCGTTTCACTAAGACGTTGGTGAAGACGGGCAAATCTTGAATGACGCGGGATGATACGGTTCGGGTATCGTTCTTCATAAAGACGTCTAGCAGCACGCGAATTTCCATTGGCAAGACCGTAAACGAAATGCATATCACACATCTCAGCACTCGTGTAATTCATTTTAGAAAACAGAAACTGGCAATAAACTGAATGAATACTCTGACAACTGTTCACAAATATTGAAATGACAAATAAACAATTCCCTCTCAACACAATAGTTTTTGAAGAACCCACTGTGATATTATATCGTGTTAGTCATCATAGTTCATAATTTATTATTAAACATTCAATAACTTTAAAACCAAACCGTTTTGGACATATACTCATATGAACTTTTATGATCAAAATAACCTCAGGAATCAGCTCTTAAAGTTTGTCGCATATATTGAGAATCAGCCTGTATATTATGTAGGTACCATCTTTAACAAATTAAATGCGAATTGAAGCTAAACAATTCTTCGATCATTTATGCAACCGACACTACAAGTACTGCGTACCGAATATTTCAGAATTGTTGCAAATAATTTTTAATTACAGTGTGCTGTAGGTTCGATTGCATTAATAATAGAAGATTTGTGGAGCGTAGATTCGCATTTAATTGATAAAGATGTAATCAATAACAATAGATACAATTAAACTAATCTCTTAGCAAATATCGACATATATTCTTCACCGCAAAATATTATATTTCATATTTTCTTCTTGGATTATGTATATTAATTACAGCATTGTATTTTTCTCGAAATATTGAAATATGTGGCAAGCGCAGATGATGTAAGTAGGTTACAATGTGTTGCTTAATAAGTTCATAGATAGTCATGCCAAATTACTTAAGTTTTCAAGTGGGTTTTAGTTTACATCTAAAGCCGTTTATCTTGCCTAGAAGATGTGCTCATTTCATGAATGCGGGTAATTTTAAACAAACATAACAGCTTTGTAATTTGAACAGTTATGTAAAGAAATATACGCTTTTTTAAAACGACATATTCCAACACATGCAAGATTTAAATAATTATTTTCTTTTAGATTTTGCATTGTTTCTCCTTGCTACAATAATATTGGTTTATTTTTATTCGGTAAAAACTTTTTTACACAAGTTTAAATATCTACAAATATTTTTACCTTGTAACTTTTTTGTAACGACAGATTTACCATCACATCAATACATTAAATAGCCGTTTCAAATCGATTCTTTCATTCTCCTTTATTTCAATTTCAATTCTGGTTTAAACTCGACCTGGAATCGTGTTGAAACCTGTTCAACCTCTGCGGAAAACAGCGCCGTCTGACCGACAGGTCCTTACTCGATCTACATCCTGCAACGGTCAAGCCTATTAACGTGTTAAATAAATACCGAGGCAAGGCACCTTTTTACTATGTTCGCCGATCTCTCTCGAAAGAAATTTCTTGTACGATCGGGTACATAGCCGACGGCAAGGACGTTATAGAACATAAGCGCGAAGAAACCAGCAAACCTAAATATATATACAGGTGTGATCAAAAGTATTGACCTAAAACGAAATCGTATGACGTTGACAGAGTTTACCTATTATTCGTATAAATACAGCAGCATTTGAATTGAAATAATCCTTTACCTACTCTGATTTATACACAGCGTGTCAAAATGAATTACATCTCAGTAAGTATTGAGTAACTCGTACTTGATAATAAGCCGCTTACCTTCTATAAGTAATTGTATTTCTAAAGTCATTTTGACATTTGTCCTTTTGTGAGTAGCAATACAATTTTTCCTGACAGTTTTTAACTTAATACTACTATTAATGTACACATTGCAAGAAAATATTTTTATTGTTGAAACATATTTCCGAAGTGAGCAATTTCCTACGCTGAAATGACAATTTTATTTGCAGCTTCCTAATAGGAAGCTCCTCATTTTAGAAATGAGGAAAATTCTGTGAACGCATTAGCTTCAGTCCATGTTAAACCACATACATCAATTAGAAATGTTGGTGCAGAAATCGGAATCAGTAAAACTTCCGTCAATAGAATCCTTAAGGATAATAAGTACCATCCATTCAAAGTGCATTTACCTCAAAATTTGCGATCCAATGATCCTGAAAATAAACTAATCTTTTATAGCTCAAATTTTGGTGCAACTTGATAATGACCCAGAATTCCTTAATAAAATCATGTGGACTGACGAGTCATGTTTCCACAACAATGGCGTGGTCAATCGACACAACAGCCATTTCTGATCTGTCGAGAATCCTCACTAGGGTACAGCAGGCACACTTTCAGACTATATATAGCGTCAATGTTTGGTGTGACTTATTCAATGGTGATTTAATTGGACCTTTCTTCTATCAAAGTACTCTTATGGGGGAAAGGTCCAAAGGATTCTTAAGAAATTTATCACCAGTTCTTCTTCAAGATAATCCTTTGGTCCAAAGATGTATAATGTGGTGGCAACAGGACGGTGCTCCATCTCATAATTCGCACATAGTTAATCAGTATTTTGGACGCAAAGTTTCATCAGAACTGGAATGGAAATAGAGGAGAAGTGAAGTGGCCCCCACGCTCACCAGCTATGATACCCCTAGATTTTTTGCTGTGGGGATATTTAAAGCACGTTGTTTATGCCGGAAGACCAGTTAATGTTTTGAACTTACAAAACAATATGTCAAGCCTGTCAAGATATTTCTCCAGAGACAATAAGAACAGCCTGTATAACAGAGCTGCTTCGTAGGTATGAACATTGCCTAACGGGAAATGGTCGACATTTTAAATATATAATTTGAAAAGAATAAAATATTGAATCAAAACAAAAAAAATATAGATTTCTTTTTTATTTCTCAAAATAGAATAAGTAGATGATTTTGGTATATCATATTTATAATAATCAATAATAAAGGCGTGTTCGAGACTTAAAAAAACAAACTTTATTACATTTTTTTTATATAGATTGTCTCAAAACTCGATATGTAAATCTATTCTACTATTATTAATGGTCCACCTAATATTACTTTTGCTTCATATTAAATTATAAGCCATGAAGATGTCATTCATCATCGTCGAAATCTTTATTAATAAATGCCAAAATGATTTGATCTGCATATTTTAATCGGCCTATTAACCCAATCTAAATTCATCTTTATTGCTATAAATTCACTTAAATATTGCTCATTTATATTCACAATATATATCCACTATTTATTTTCACATTGGCTATCTCTGCAAAACCCCTCAACAAAACTGTGCTATCCTCGTTCGCAGGCATGTTTAAATTTGGCGCCTTTGCTTCTGGAGCGATCTATATCTTTCCCGAATGTTCTACTACATTCGCAGTAGAAACTTCGAATCGCGTATCGTGCAGCGTCCTCTATGAGCTGTTTAACTATCTAAGATGATATCACATTTATACAGGTAACGTTAACTTTTGGCGTAATTGGAAATTCTAATTTTAAAAGGTATGCGTTCGTTACAATATAGAGTAGTGGCCATCACAATAGAGTCACTCTGTGGGGAGTAACAATTCTCATGAAATAAATTAAAATAAAAATTGAGACAAAAAGGAAACAAACTTAGATATAATTATTCTAGTTATCGATTATAAAACAAAAGAAAATTTGATAGACAGCGCTTTTCAATAAAAAAAATGTCTGAAAATATTAAAAACTGCTAGACGTAAAAATAGAGCCACAACAGAAATTTTATAATAATTATATATGTATAAACCGTGTCTGGCAAAAAGTGTGCAGCATATGGTTTTTTTTTTGTGTTTGAATTTTCTCACAAATTACCTCTGCATGTCTTGAAACTAAAATAATAAAATCAAATCTGCCGAAAATTTAATTGTATACGAGGGAAGATCAAAAATATCAAACTACGCTAAGAGTAAAGTATCTCAGTTTTTGGGTTTAGAAGATTCTTTTATTAATAAACGTTGTTACAAATTCAACGCTACATCTAAATATGAAGTTTCGTTTAATTTTAGCAAAAAAAAGAGATTTAATCGTTTGTTTTCCGGAATTCATATTTTTAATTTTACTATTAAGTCGAATCATCTTAATTTTTAAACATTTTTAAATACAAATGTAATTGGGCTTGTGCCGTCAGAAAAAAACAATAGAAATAAAACATTAAAAAAGAATAATTATTTTTTTGTTAATAACTATTAAAATAATTTTTAATTAGAAATAAGATTTTTTCCATATTTTCTCGACTTTTTCCATAAAAATTGCCATTTGGCATTTATGTCTGATAGATTATTTTATACATCCATATTAAGAAATTCTTATAAAACTAAACCTAAGCAGTTTTTTTGTAACTGAAGTAATGGTTTCAGTAAATTTATTTCTTCAAATAATTATACAAGAACACATTTTAAATACTGGCACACATTATGCCATCTGGTCACCAAACAACAATAAAGGAAAGCTATATATACCGACAATCGCTCCGAATCGAAAGATAATACCCTTGATCTTATGCAACAAAGATGCCGCAAAATTTTCAGCGTTCTTCTAATGTTATCGAAATTACTTTCCGTTTCTGTTATATTACACATAATTGACATTAGTTCTTTGGCGTTCCTGTCATTGTTATTGTAATCGTATGGATTGGTTTGACATCAGAAGGGATGCCAAATTATATTTTAGGGAGCGGCACACTTCAGTCTAGCATTTATGCTCTCACTGGATACATTTTCGGAACTATTTTTTGAGAACATTTCGTATAATAATAATAAAAAAATACATATGACTGTATTTGTAAGCCTAGTAGCTACCGAAAACTTGCGATAAAATTAGGGGTACAATTTATTAAAATTAAAAAAAAATATATATAAAATAGGCTATTTATACGGGGAGTGTTATAATGGCAGAATTTGATGTACAATGTCGTCTCATTTCCACTGGATTTTATTGCAACTTTTTATCTTTATTAGTTTCCGAGCAAATGCGTGGGAAAATAGATATAGGATACACTGTATAATCCAATTAATTAAAATTTTAATTCCAGCTAAGTTATTTAATAAAGTTTGCCATATAAAAACTCACCCTGTATGTATCTTGTTTTTGTTTTCGCTATCTCAGAAATTTTACTTGCAAAAAAAAAATCATTAATAAGTTATATATCTTTAGAAATATACTGGTGTGGTCTGGCACCCCGGAGTTTGTAAATTCGGTGTTATTTCATTTATAGAGATCAATCTTTGTCAATGCGTCGGGCAAATTCTCTCAGAAATTAATGTTTTATTTTTGGATAAGATTTTGTTAATTGATTTGATTGTTGGAAGTATTTTAATTGTTCTGTTTAAATTTGAATTCATTCAGTTGTACATTTTGCGTGTACCAGTATTGTATATAGTTCATTGTAATATTCTAGTTTTTATTTTCTTTGCGATTCATGCGCTGCTTTGGCACGCAATTGTAAATTGTTATATGTATGCGATGTTTGGGCCCCTAAAAGGTAGTTCCTTGAAAGATTGCGGAGTAAGTAAATGTTATTTATTTTCTTTGCTGCCATTTTGGTAATTTCATTTTATTTAAAATGTAGTTCGTTTAATTTGAAATTTTCTCATCCTTCAAGGAACTCTTTAATTAATAATTGCTGTTGTATTTTATTGTGTACACAAGTCGGATGTAAGATCAGCTATTATATATTGTTCTAGAAGATACTGTTTTTTTTAGTTTAAAGAGTTTATTTTTCCGTTTCTTAGTTTTCAAATTAGTTTTTTTTAGTTAATCACCTCGGTGTAGGTGAAAAGAAGCTTTGTGCTTGTCATTAAATTTCAATATTATTACACTTGTTTTGTCCACGTTTAAATTATTTTAGTGTGTTTAAATTTTGAGACCACGTGGATTTTTTGTGAAATAGGATTTTCTTCTAGAACAAATTTGTCTTTTGCTTTGTTTAGAGGATTTTGAATTGTCCTCTAGTAATTGTAAAGTCTAATGCAGTTTTTGTTTTCGGTCAGAATCTTAAATTCATGGTTTTATTTCTGCATAATTGTATTTAAATGTTTTTTTTTTTTTTTTTTATGAAAATAAATTTAATGATTGTTAATGTCATTCAAAATTTCAGTTCTTTTATTTTTGATTCAACCTTTTCAATTTTTGAAGTTTTTAAAGAAAGTCAATTTTTCAAACGCCCACATTTTATTTTTCATGATTAGTTCAATTGTGAGGGTAACCCTGAAGTGAAGAGTTCTTTTGCGCCCTTTTAAATTTTTATCCACTGAGCTAGTTGATTTATTTTTTTTTTCAAATTCATTTTGCATTTGTGCTGGTATCATCAGTACACAGCAATACGTAGAAATAGGTGCAGAAATATTATCGAAAAAAAAGGTGCGTCTAAATTATTTTTAAAGATACTTTTGATGTGGACTGTACATATTTAATTTTTTTTCCCAAATCTTACAGCAGAATTATTCACTCATGTGATAATCGTTGGTTATTTAATAACTTTTTTTTTATTCATATTTCCTAGTCAAATCCTATTGTTACTTCTCCGTGCTCGTGCCTAAATATAATTCGCAATCAGACAAAAAATAAATTAACGAACATCCAACGGTTGTAACCGTCGGATCGAAACAACTTTTACAGCATAACGTATTATACCGGAAAAATTGTATTGTGAATTGAAATCTACGCACCGTAGCAAAACATTCTGTATGGTATATACCATATTGCCCCCAAAAACACTCGAAGCGAGAAATTATATTCACATAAACGGCATGTATAGATGTATCACGAGAATGCGTTGCATATGTCACGGATTGCCTGTATTCCAAGCCATTCCCAACCATTAAGCTGTTTTCATTAGCGTGAGATGACGCTTTCAGGAGCACATTTGGCTGTTGATACATAAATAATGTAGAAGAAATTGGTCCAATCCTCAATATTGGAAGCGGAAAAGTGGGACAAACTTCTTAAGCAAGCGAAACAGTTAAGTTATTGATGCCTCCGATAATATGCTTTGTGTTGTATCCGCGTTTTGTTAAGCGGGAACCATTTGTTGTGTTCTTATTACGTATTTTAGTAAGCCGATTTCTGATACCATTTACCGTTTTCGTAAAGTATACAATGGCGATAAGAAAGAGTCGTAAATAATAAGTTTACAAGGTTATTTATGTATAACGGTGCTATAAAAAAACATACTTTTCTATATGGTGTTATATTTCTTTGTTTGTCTTTTAAAAGCTATTATCTCTACGATTATGATTTAACAAATATTTAGCGATTTAACATAATGGAAAGGCATTACCTATAACCTATATTTCTCTGTTAAATTTCTTTCGGCTACGTCTATATATATTAACCATATAATTACATAAAATAACGTTCACTTCTGACATATAAATGGCGGCAAAAAGTTCTTCACCTATTAGTCATACGATCTCAGCTATATATATATATACCTGCAAACTACAATAAAAGGTGTCCATTGCTCGTTGGACATTCTCAAATACCATACATAGATGTTAAATTACATTCTGCATTAAATTATTTCCATTAGAAATAAGTTTGCAAGGTAGTCGCCGTGAGAATGACCTTCAGAGATGCATTTTTATTGTAGATCATTTCCCTCATTCAATGAAGCTGTGAAGTGTATTGATATTAGAAAAGAACAATTTTATAAATTGTAACATTTGCAGTGTTATGCACTCCGTTTTCTTAAAAGAAGGACCGGAAGGATGAACACAAAATTCAATTCTCAAATTAAATGAATTTGGCGGGAAACTCAAATAATTGTTTAAATTTTATAATAATATACATAAATTATTTAAGAAATAAGAAAAAAGGTACTACGCATTGCCAATTTATATGGTCAACAACTAAGTGTACTTGTTTTTTTTCTTTAACCGATTTTAAAATAATATGTTTTTTGCTCAGTATTGTTTGTGTAACACCTGTTTCAAGTTTTAACACTAATGATACAAACAAAAAAACTGAAATTACCCAAATCACTTACCGGACTTTTTTTTGGGAAAAATGCTTACCCTTCGGTTGGCAGGATTGTGACAGCAAAATGTCAATCGAGTTTAAATGAATGTCATGTTGACAAGTATCAAAGTTAATGTTTCTCACAATTATTCTAAATAACCTGTTTAGTTAAAAACCGAACTATTAAGGTTTTTAAAGTCGTATTTCACATCTGATTAGTTATTTCAGTTAGTATAATTATTTGATTAATAGTTTTGTACTATTTAGTTTTGTTATAAACCAGATTGTCACCAGCTGTGTTCCCCATTACTATCATTTTGACGTATCAAGAAAGTAGTTCACATCTTCTCAAACGTCATGCAGATGTCGCTACTTACCGGAATCTAGTGTAACATTCAATTCAATGTAAATTTGAATGATTCGACATCAAACAGGTCGTGATCCAAACAATTAAACGAAAAAAAAAAAGTTAAATAATTGCATAAATTAAGTAGCAACAGCACAAGAAATAAATATTAAACTAGAAGTCGGGTGTTCTTCTAAAACGTGTTCCTTGAAGAAGGTGGATTAGTAAAGTTGGTCTAACTGGTTCATCCTGATAGATACCATTTGTAGAATGTGCAATCCACCCTTGACAGCTATTTTTTGTTTTTGCTCTGTTGAATAAGTCAAATATCAATTCTTTCAGTTTTTTTCCGTTTTCTTATCTTTTTTAATTTTATTACAGTTTTTCTCATTTTTTTTTTCAAAATCTTTTTTTTTTGTATTTGTATATTTTTCAACATTCTGTAACGATTATTTCTCTTTTTAGCATTTTCCCTTTCTCGCGCTCGTGCATGTATTTTTTTAATGTTTCTAACATTTTTATTTCTTATTATTTTTTTTTTCAAATTTTGTCCTCTGTTTTAATATTTAAAACATTTTTTTCCAAACACTGTACCCTCTTTTTAACAATTCTTTTTAACAACCCGATGAAAAGAGAGCCCGTTTCCGTTAATTAATTTGGATTAATTCCAGTATGTACTTGTGTCGCACAATTTGGCCCACATGATTTTCGTTGACTAACAATAAGCGAGCTGTAGATCTTTTTTTATATTTTTTTATTTTTCAAAACTTTGTAAACCTTGCACCTCTGTTAAATATTTTTCTTTTTTTAGCGTTTTTGCATTTATTGTTTTAAATGTACGTTTTTTTTCTACATTTTCTCATTTTTTCTTAATTTTTCCATTTTCGAGTTATCTTTTTTGTTTAATATTTTTTTTCTAATTTTTGTGCCTTTAAAAAAAAATATTTTTTTTTCCCAAACCCTGTACCCCCCGTTTTAGCAATTTCTTCAAATACTTCTTTATTTTTTTCCAAAGTTTCTGACAGTTGGTTGGTTTTTCTAGATTTTGTAATACCTTTTAACATTTCCCCTTTTTAACGTTTTTGCATTTTTAAAAATGTATCTACCATTTTTCTCGATTTTTTATTTTTTCATTTTTTTTAATATTTTTCTTTTTCTTAAAATTAGTTCACCTTTGATTGTTTAACAATTTTCTCAAAAACTTAACTTTTTTACACCTTTTTTACCTTTGCTTGTTTTTCTAAATTAAGTAACAATTATTTCCAAACTTTGTTTCTCTTTTTAATATTTTCCTTTTCTTAGTGTTTTTGCATTCATGTTTTTAAATTTTATCAATTTTTTTGATTTTTGTTACCGCTTATCTATATTTCTTCATTTTATAAAATTCCTTCAATTTTTTTTATTTTTTACAGCTGTTTGTTCTTCGATGTTTTTTCATCATTTCAATTTGTTTCTCTTTTTAGAGGTTTTTTATCTTCTTTTTGACAACAACAATGAATAATTTAATATTAAATCAGTCACTAGATATGCGTCACTATTCACTATTAAAGGCGGGATGAATGAAACTGTTACTTGCTGTAAATATAATGAGTGGTTCTCTTAATGTTATTAATTGAACCACTTATCTGATACCTAAATACAGCGTTACTCACAAAGTCCACAGCATATGGGATATTTTTTTATTATTCAACAAAGGTAAATACGTAGCTTCTTTTTGCTACTAATTTTTATTATTTTTTTTTCTGAACCAAAAATACACACATTTTATAAACTAAATTATAAACTTGATTTAATTTGTACGGTTAAATTTTATTAAAAGGGCTTTTTAATGTTTACTTTATTTCTTCATGATTCTATTTATGGCTTTACCGACACCGAAACAAGAAATAACAAAAAATAATAATATTTAAATGATCATGTATCCAATTGTTTTACAAATTATGACAGATTATGCCTACTAACGCAAAATAACGGTTTTGTACATGACTATCTGTTGAAAACGTTTAATTAGAACATATTGTATACTCCACAAAACAATCGCGTGCTGTTGTGCCCTTGTATATTCTCAAGCACTGTTCACTTAAATTCCAACGAATTCTAAGAACTTTGACATTCGACTTAACCCCAATCCCCTATTAAAAATATCCCCCATTATCCTAAAACATCTCTTTCTCTCTAATTGTACGACTTACAGAGCGACAAAGATAATTTGCGGGTCGCTATTCCCTACCAGTATAGAAACAGCTGATTATACACAATGAAAACTTGACTAGGACAATTAATATTTCCTATTTCTAAATAAGGGGAGAGCGAAAATATAGGGGTTATGTTGAGAATTTGCTTCATTAATGTTCATCGTTTGTCGTACCTAAATGTGTTTAGTGATTAATTGAAGAAAAGGGTTAGAATCAAGCCGATTCATTGAAATATGTCCTTAAACTGCTATGTGATCTATTATGTTTAGTTTTTAAAGAGTTTGTTTAGATTTTAGACGTGTCTCTTTAAGACACGATCTAAAAATATAATCAAAAGCTTCCTGTTTTCCATATTTTTTTTTTATGTTTTGGTGCTGTTCGACGAAAGGCTAAAGTTCAACTAACACTCGGGCATTTACAACTCAAATAAGCCCCCATTGATATTTAAATATACAGGAATCTTGAATACACTATTTTATCCGGCGTCCTTTTATACAAACTACGGTAAAAAATTGAGTGATGGTATATACAAAGGAAATTCCTTTCGATTTATAATAACAAAGAAAGGAAGAAAGATGAGACGTAAATGATTCATTCAGTGATTGAGCGTTACATACATGTTAAGTATGTCTTGTCGTCTGTGTCTGATAAGTTAGGGATTGAAATGAAAAGATTACCTTTCACCTATGGGAATTCTATTCAATTTGATGGACCTTGTAAGAGGTTAGAGGGTAATAACTACAAGTTCTTTGCATATATATCATGATGTATATCTTGTAAATGAGATTTACTTCTTCTATCTTCCCTATTTCGCTAATTTAATTAACACTTTTAATAGTTATAACCATGAAATAGTATATTAAAGTACGATTTCATAAGGCATGATTTTGTCGCACGAGTTCAGTTTAGAAAATCGAGCCGCAGGCCGAGTTTTCTAATGACGAGTGCGACAAAAAGCCTTATGTACGATCCTTATACTTTTTTTCTATTTTGCATTATAAATTGATAATAAATACTTAATAAAATCTCATTAAAAATGTTGAGTTTTATTTTTATATGAAGTTGGTCATGTGACATACGATGACATTTGACGAATTCAACATTCAAATTCGGCTATTTAAATTTTTTTAAACATATATTTCATAATATAGTCTCTGTAAACTGTAAACAATGAGTGTATCTGAGACCAATTTATCTTGTACGCCCACAACAATGCGTGAATTGCGGATAACGCCGTCAGTAATATTTTATTACCGAAAAAATCAAAGCAGTATATGAAAAATGCTACCATCAATTTGAAACTATGGCTGTACAGAATATGTCAACACATATCTGAAAATTATTTATTGGCATATTTGAATTCAAGGTAAAAAAGAAAATCTTCTACCTTTGGTCTATGTATTCCATGCTTCGTTCTTGCTTTTCATTTATAAAAATACAGACATATCAAGATATATTAAATTACGAGCCTATTTGAAAACGATTCTCTGAGGACTACGAGCTAAGAAATCTAAAATTTTATGCATTGAAGATATTAATAATTTTATAGAAGTGAGGTTCTGCCCGCTTGTATTAGCAATAAAGTAGGATATTATTTGCAAATGTAATTTTTTATGTAATGGATTTAATTTTAGATCGTTTTAATAATGGGTTACACAGGTGCTGTAACGAGATGAATTAAACAATGATGTCCATAATATGATTTAGAATTTAAGAGTGATATTATTTTGGTGACAGTACTTAAAAACAAAATATATGGTAAAGAGTTTTTTGCAATACGATGAATAGATGGATTACTTTAATTAAAAAATATGTCGCCTTGCGACCAAAAAATATTAATCATTCAAGATTCTTCCTTACATATCGCAATGGTTATTGTTATGGTGCCGTTTGGAATTAATACGATTGTGCAAAATGCCCTAAATTAATAGTTGATTTTCTAAAATTGCCACCACTCAGAGCTTTTATACTGGACTTGCTTTCAGACGTTCTAGTGCTACACATTAGCAGACGCAGGCGTGATTTGCTGACTTAAAAAGTCATGGTGGATGGAAGTCATTCTGCCGGTAGCTGAGGGTTACATCGAAACATCTATGAAAAGTAAAGTGGCTGTAGGCACAACTTATCAGGGCCAAGTACATCTGTTCTTCTAGAGTTATATCATCGAATGATTCTCATCACAGAGTCTACCATTAAAGCAATAACATAACTCAGCAAATCTTGTTACGAAGAATTGCCTGGATAACAATACAGCTCAAGATACTTGTTCCGTCAGTGTAAATGTATTCCAGTAGTTCCACGTTTCATAACAATAACCATTGTAAACTAAATTGTATAGAATTTTGATTAAAGTATTTACAATTTACATGCTTTAAACGTCAATTTTGCTTTGTGTCATAATGTATTCAAACAGCAACGCTATAGAAATGAAAAAAGGCGTATCACAATGAAGCACTTTTCGTCGGCAAAAGTAGTGTTACAATTGCGTTTTTTATGAACGCCAATTAGAAAAATCCTTTTGGCACTGCTGAG
The DNA here is from genome assembly GCA_004143645.1 of Protaetia brevitarsis. Taxonomy (NCBI): domain Eukaryota; kingdom Metazoa; phylum Arthropoda; class Insecta; order Coleoptera; family Scarabaeidae; genus Protaetia; species Protaetia brevitarsis. Next base: position 412,997 of record RXPK01000092.1, on the reverse strand, counting down.
GATCACATACCAGACAAAATTCCGTCTTAGGACGGAAATGTATTTCCCATAGCAAAAACAAAATTACGTACATATTACTGTGTGGTTTTATAGTTAAACTTATGCTGCGGTTCGGTGTCCACACAGATTGCTTCAAAAGTAACGCCTAAGAACTTAGTGATACAGCTTCTTCATTCCACATGACTAGATAGTGGCCCAATCTTCGAAAATTTCTGCTATACCTCGTATTAAAAAGATCATGTATTTAGTCTTTTCTAGACAAATAGAAGAAGTACTATATCATTAATATATAAACTAAAAAGTATAGGTCCAAAAACCAATCCCTGCGGGGCGCCCATATTACCAGATAGGATGTAAGATTTAAAGTATTTTATTTCCTGGTGTGATTTTAGTCTCACAAATTAAACATGAAGCAAACCATGTTAATTAATTTCGAAAATGTTCAAAATCCCCATATAAAACTTCTAAAAAATTCTCGCACCTTTTTAATTGCAACATTATGCATAGCTTTTCTAATTGGATCTTGTTTAAAATAATTTTTCATGAAATACTTAGTTAGCTATACCTCATAACCGATTCCACTTCTTATTTGTTGCTGGTTGTACGATCTAATTCACTCCTATTTGACGGGGCTCATACCATAGTTCCTGTACCAGATAAAAGATGAAAACGCGCGGATACGATATATGGATAAGCAAAAAACGAGAAAAATAACGAACGATGTTGACTAATTCAATTATCACCATTCGCTGAATAGTTACAGAAAGGTCACTGCCCGAACGAATAGCACAGTTGCAAGGTCGCCACTTCCATATACACTAGAAGTGGCAGTAGATCTTCTGCATTCCCCACAATCGTACTTATCCATATATACATAGATAGCATACATACTTCTTCTCTGCTTTTAGATCAGGCGAACGGTTTATTTTATAGATTAACTCCTCGTAAAATTTGAAACCATATTAAAATATTCTGACGTAAAAACAACACTAAATAATCTACATAAAAAATTATCTTTATTTAACTTAACGATGTCCTGTTTCACTTGATCGACACTGTATACAGTAAATATAAAAATTATCGTGATTAGTGATTTTTATTATATAAGCAGCATCATTTCTTATCGTATTTTCTCCTAAATTGTACTCTCCACTTCTCCACAATCGTTATCAGGAGGCACCCGACCATGTCAACCCTGATAATACTCTGAAAGTGTGCTTTGTTGGTACTTTCCTTTATATCTAGTAGGCGAAAACAGCAGATGTTCAACGGTTTTGGGCGGAAAAGGGCAGACCCGGATCAGGTAACACACGTGACGCTTGAACACGTGTCAGGATCTTACTTATCAATTTACCAGACTGAAGCACAATAACGACTTTAGACCGGGTATCTTGCCAAGGGTTTACACTTAGGGGAATTGCTGATAAAAACGTGTTAGTTAAATATTGAAACACGAGGGCCGTACAGCATTTATTGCTGTTAACACAGTGGGCAGTGTAATAGTTTCTATAAGCAGTATTTATTTTTTGAAAGGTTTGGTATCAAAGCAACATCCATTTTTGTAATTTTTCAGGAAGATTAAAAGAGAAGAGGTCGGATGTTGCTTATTTTGATCCCAAAGTTAAACTTTTCCCTTAAAATGAATGGGATGTAGACTGTTTTATTCCGAATGATTATGCTAACTCAAAAGGACAACAAAATTTGCCCTAGATGCCGTATGTACGTAAACTACTGCTGTGGTTATACAACCCATTTTTCGCTGAGTGTATTTTAAGTTGCATATTTTGGTTGTTTTGATTTCTCCGATCAGCTGATTTTCAATTTACCAAGAATTTTCACAATTTTATTTTATTTTGATTAATTTTAGTTTAAGAGTTTATTGTTTGATTTTATTATGTTTTGTTAAGATTTTTTATTTTTTTCCAGTCATTAAGTAGTCTAGTGTTCGCTTGTGCTGATTTAATGCGTATTCTATTTAATATTGTCGTTTTAATGTTATACGTCTGCGTTGTACGATTTTAAGAGAGGGGATTTTTGTTAAGAAAACAATTGTAGAATTTTGTTAAGGACTTCCTTGATCGACTATTGACGTGAGTGGCCTATTTTTTTATCTTTTGTTGCCTTTTTTTTATTCATTTTGTATTGTAAATTTCTTTGTATTATTTTCTTTAAGAATTATTTAGTCAATCAAGGAATTTTTATTGTAATAATTGTTAATGTATTAAAGTGTGCACTTTTTAGATATAGGATCAATTATTACTTTTTTTGTTTAGGAGAGATTTTTTTAGTTTTTCCTCTCGTTTATTTTTTTAAAGAGTTTAATTTTTCTGTTAATGTATTTTGCTGTTCTTTTTGCTATTTTTCTTTTTCTATCACCTCGTTTGGGTGAGTAGAGCACTAGTTTTTTCATTTAGCTTTTTCATTTTTTAATTTCTTGCATTTGTTCCACGCTTAGATTATTTTAATTGTGAAACCACGTGGATAGAAGTTCAAAGATTTTGAATAATCTTCCTGAACAAATTAATTTTTTTTTTGCTTTGCGTAGGAAATAGCATTGTCCTATTTTAAAATAGAGTCTAGTGCAGTTTTTATTTAGGCCAGAACCTTCAAGTTTAAGGTTTTTTTCTGCACCATTGTAATTTAACCCATTGTGTAAAATAAATTGATTGTTAATTAGCGTCATTGGGTTGCAAATTCTGTTCTTTTATTTTATTTTAAACTTTTTTCAATTTTTCGGGTAAATAAGAAAGTCTGATTTCATTTACTCACAATTTACTTTCGTGCGTTAGATTCAGTTTTAATTCGGGAGGGTACTCTGAAGTTTATAGTTCTTTTGCGTTCATTTAAAATCTATCCGTTGACGCTAGCTAATTTTATTTCCTTTTTTATTTTAAAATCAATTTGGCATTTTTCATTTAATTCATTCCGTAACAGCATAGTATTCCGTTTCGGGCAAATGGATCGCTGCTCGCTTTGATACCAGACCCTTCATTTATGTATCTATCAAACAAAGGATTTATTTATTGTTAATCAACGAAGAGATGTTGCAACTGTCATGTTTTGCCGCAAATGCCTCAGCTTGCTTTTTTATTTACTTCAATCAGAAAGAACCTGTATCGAAGAGGGAAGTACAATCCCAATTCAAAATGGCGGCTATTTATCATTTGCTGTGTTAAATGTACATATCTATCTCTTGTTCCTTATGTACCATCTTTAGCAAATGAAATGCCAAATATTCAAATCTTCGATCATTAATGCAATCAAAGCTACAAGTACGCTGAAGTAGTAATTAATAATTATTTGCAAACAATTCTGAATCACGCATTGCTTCGTACGCAGTATTTGAAGTAGTACTTTCGATTGCATAAATAATCGAAGGTTTGCGGATCTTTAATTTGCACTTAATTTGTTAAAAATCAACAACTAAACTATTAAAACAAAAATGCGATTGTTTGAAATATTTCGTTGTAACCAAGGGAATTAAAAATTAAAATTATTTTCACCTTTAATCCTTTGGCGGAATTACAAAGGTGAAATTCTGCGAATGTAATTCCCTGCACGAGCCGAAAGTTGTGGCATCTTTATCGCATATCGTAAAAATATCATCTTTCCGGATAATAGTCTGGTCTGTCGCGGGTAATGAAGACATTGCATTTGAAGTAGGTGTACTTTCTATGCATTATAGTATTCACACTACAAAACACTAAATATGATGAAAATATTAAGTTTAATAAAATAAATACAATTTGTAATAATAATACTAAGAATAAATACAAATATTGAAAGAAAGTATTGAATTATAAATATTAATATAGAGCAAATAAAATTAAAAAAAAAAAGATAATTGAGGATCATTTCTTTGTCAAAATATGCTTCTCTCAAGTGAAAGTCCGATCAAGTGCAACACTGAGGATTTTAATAGAATTGTTAGTAATAACTAATATTGTTGCGATTATCTAGTGGTCGCATATCGTAATATCAAAGTTTGAGATTTGACTCCATTTAAACTAATTGTAAGTTTATTTGCAAGAAACGATTTTTTAATTTAACATTCACAATATATATCTTAGCCAGAAGCTTAGATACTGAAGAATAGTTGTTTATGGCCGTCGTGTCGTCAGCAACAAGAATAAAGTTTGAGGTAAAATTACAATTTATTAAATCATATATGTACACAAATTACGAGTAATAGAGGACCCAAGAACCGAACCCTGCGGGACTCCGTGCATATAACATGAGAGACTGTAGAAAAAACATTTCGATATGGACCAACTGTTGTCTATTCCTAAGAAATGATGAAAGTAAGCCGATGCTATTATTCAGGAAAAGTTATAATGCTTAAATGCTGTTTGGAGAATGGAATCACTAACGCAGTCTATAAATGCTTTAGTTGGATCAAAATAAAGGCAAAGCGATGTGAAAGGATTTTAATATACTATACAGTAAATTTTAATTTTAAGCCAGTTTTCAGACAAACAAATTTAAAACCAACCAAATAATATACTCGGTATATTATAAAAATAAAAATAATTAAACATGTATATATATATATCTTAAGAAATGCAGTCAATATTAGAGCCCGTATTCAACATATTCAACGAAGAGTATATCTTATTAGTTGTTACGTACTACGTGAATTTATCATACTCACTGTATACGGGGTCACACACTTCCGGTGTTATTACATTCCTTTGCACCGCTCGCTGTCCTCTATCAACATGACCTAACATATAAA